>CM042156.1:92919427-92929427 GCA_023376005.1 Doryteuthis pealeii | reverse complement strand
TTATTCTTATTGTGTTATAATAATAATAATAATAATAATAATAATAATAATAATTATTATTATTATTATTATTATTATTATTATTATCTCCTTTTGAGTTTTCACATCAGTGTTAGCTGATGGTCTTTCACTGGAGTCTGAGTGACAGCAAGTCTCCTCAGGTCTCCAGGACTCTTCTGGGTATTCTGGCAGATTGCAGCAGTGCAGTGTTCTTAATGGTTTCAATTCTTCCTCTGATTTCCAAACTTTCCAAACACTTTTCTAATCCTTTTGGGGCCGTTCCAAGTGCACCAACTACAATTGGTACCACTTTGACTTTCATATTTCATAACTTTTCCAGTTCTCTGGCAAGGTCCAAATATTTGTCCATTTTTTCATTTTCCTTTAGCTTCACCCTGTGATCTGCTGGCACTGCGAAATCCACCAGTTGATAAGTTTTTATTATTATTATTATTATTATTATTATTATTATAACACATAATAATATGATTAATAATAATAACAATAGTAATAACAATCATAATAATAATCATAATAATGATTATAACAACAACAACAACAACAACAACGAAGAAGAAGAAGAAGAAGAAGAAGAAGAAGAAGAAGAAGAAGAAGAAGAATGTATTCTGTTTGTCTTTTATTTTTATCTTTCCCGCATTGTTTCTAATAACATTGCGATAATATCTTGAAATGAATCAGATCTTAACTATTTGTCATTGATGGAGGACATAGAACCCATCGACAAGTTGATGAGGTTGATTCACTGTTTCATGTAATCAATTCAATTGATTCAATGTTTTATGTTTCCAAGTGCACAATGATAGTATTGCAAAATGTAAGCAAGAAATATATATTTGTATCAAGTCACCTGAAGGGATCCTGATATAGATTATTAAGCATCTTCGAAATCAACAATATTCTTGTGAAGAAAATGAAGAAATTTTACGATATGTATTTCGAAAAAATAAGAAACATTCATAAGTCAAGACTGAAGTCGGGGAACTTTATCGAGACATCAATATTTGGATAATTAGTACGTTACATTTCTATCATCATTGACTGGATACAATAGGAGATACATAAAATTGATAAAAAGGCATAGAAGCTTTTTGATGAGTTCAATGCCATATCTATGCATATGTAAAGGACAGTTTGTGTGTACGGAGGAAACTTCGAAAATAAAACAATTAACGACAAAGTAAATATATATACACAGTAAATATCACTAGGGCTTGGCTTTTGAGCAAAAAATAATGAAGATTTGATTTATATTTGTGAAGATGATTAAAAGAATAGATTTGAATAGTAACAGCATTTTAGTGTTTTTGCATTTCATATTTTAAATTGGAGACATTGATTTATTTCATAGTGTCTATGCACTTTTTCTGATGCCTCACCAGGATTTTTTAATGAGTCATCCGGCGGGGACCCAACTCACGATTCAGTAATAATGGATCTGCGAGACTAACTTTCCCCCACTCACCAGTCTTCTACCTAGGCGACGTCGGGTAGCTGCTTCTAGTACACTCTTCACACTCTTTCCCCGTCGCACAGGCCAAACATATCCTGACGCGCTTTGTTTGTGGGGGCTGGGAATCCGCTTGTTCATAGGGCTGCCTTTCAGTCTCGTCACAAATACGTTACAGTGTCGCCATTATTAATTCGGATTGACATTTAGGACTGTGTACAGAGTGAGCGTACGATGGAACTACAAATTCTACCTTGTTAACAATGATGACTTACGGTAATCTGTGTGTGCCCTTCGGTTGGTATCAGGAAATAAATTGTAGATAAGATTCAATATAAACCTAGATAGGTTGTATGGTCGTTTGGATTTTACATGTCAATATTTGATGTTTTTGTTTTTGATAGATTTGATAGAAATAATTTTGAATTAAATTGGTTATTGGAATGTTTGGTTTTGAGCAGGTTAATGCATTAAGATGAATATTTCAATGTATTTGAGAAAAACTCAATGAAAATTGTGATTATCATTAAAAAAAGATTTTTTCTTCCAATAAAGACAAATTCTTTTGTTTCTTTAGTTTAAGTGGAAAGCAAACAAAAAAAATTGTGATCCCACTCAAAAAGATGGAAGACAGCTTATAGAAGCATAGCTATTTTTTTCTGTGGCTCTCTCTTAAAATTCAATACTTGAGCCCCTTGCTCAACCCTCTTATTTTATGTTAGATAATATTTTTAAAACTCATTTTTTAACAATTTTAAACTCATTTTTCGTTATATTCAACCCGTAGATTGGACACCAACAAGTACTACGACTCTGGGTCAGATTGAACATGGGAGTAATAACAATTAAGAGGTAATCTCCATTCCACAGAGCTCCAGAATTCGAATCTCACCACTAGATGCACTTTAACATCATACCCAGGACACTAAGACACGCATCCAGCACCTTTTAGCACATATATGATAAAACGGGTTGGGAGTTTGCCTTCAGAGCAATGTTCTACCTTCGAATGAGAGAATGAATTCCTGCCTTATAAAATTCTATTGACTGTTCTTTGAGCCACTTCTTCACTACTGATTTCACTTCCTCGTCACTGAAACGCTCTTTCACGGGACCAAAGAGATGATAGTCTGAAGGCGCTAAATCTGGTGAGTATGGAGAATGCGGTAAAGCTGTCCACGCGAATGGTGCAAATGTCTGCCTTGTTCTGATGCTTGAGTTGCCGAGCATAGTCATGCAGAAGGAGGACATTGTCGATTGTCAAGTCGGGTCTTACTCGACGGATTCTTGCCCTGAGCCTCGTTAGGGTCTCAATGTAGACCATAGATTTTTGTTTTAAATAACTTCACATGAAATAAGAAAATGGCATTACTTTTTGACTCACCCTTGTATATCCTTCTGAGAACCAATCGTAGTTGAACCTGAAAATTAAAGAATCAAAGTTTCTCGAAGATAAACATTTAAAAAATCACCCAGTTCACAGCACTGCGAAAATTAGCTTGAATTCACAAGGAGCATTGTTGACACTCAGACTCCAGGGGAAAAGCATTCGTGAGAGCTGATGTGAAAACTACAGCATTGTTAAAAATTGGCTAGAATACTCAGAAGAGTTCTAGAGACCTGAGGAAATTTGCTGTCACTTAGCCTCCGGTAAACAACCGGCTAAGGCGAGGGTGAAAAACTCGAATGGAGCCAAATAATAATAATAAGAAGAATAAGAAGAATAAGAAGAATAAGAAGAAGAAGAAGAAGAAGAAGAAGAAGAAGAGCGTCTTCAGATGTATACATTAAATAAACATTTAATGAAATAAAAAAAATCATTATATATATTCTAATACAGTTTTTCAAACTTTATTTTTCCGAACCACAGCCTAAATTAATTAAATTGGTCTAACAATTTTAATTCAAACCCATTAAAACTAAGTGTAATGTGAAGAGTACATTACAATAACCAAGTCTAAATTATTGTCCATTTATTTTTATCTTCTTGTTCATTTTTGCAACCCCTTTTTATTTTGAGATCTGTATAAGTAGAGTGATCTGCCCTTGTGTTTCGTCTGAACAAAGTGACATGCCCTTGTCAAAGATAGTATGAATAAAAACCGTAGAGGCGGCTATTTTCAATTAAGCACTCAACGTCTGAACACTGCTCACGTAATCTATACGATCCAATTTATTTATTTTACAACCCACTGAAGGGTTGGGACCCACAGTCTGATGACACCCGCTCTAATATATACACTAATCAACTAGATAGATATTTTTATAATAGTCAAGGAAAACAGCAGGTACAGCGTTTGATCACTAATTAATTTGAAGGGGTTATTTTTAATCTAGACGCGAACGCCCAGATTTCCGCGGTTTCTTTCGTCTTAGTTTTTTCGCAAACTCATTGAGCATTTAAACTGTGTCATGAAGAATCGAGAGTATCCAATGAAGCACAAATCAATAGCAAGGACTGTTAATTAAAATCTCATTCTAATTGCGTCTTGTTTCTGTTCCACTCTCTAACGATGACTAAGTTTCTCCATTAGCTCAACCTGTCTATTTGAATCCCAACCTTAAAATCAATGACGTTTCTTGTTGTTGTTTTTTTTTTTGCAATGCGATTTAGTGTAATGATTATCCGATTTTTCAACTTGCCTTGTGGCTAGATATTTAATTGGTGAACACATTTATCAAGCTTAGGTTAGTTTGTCAGAAGGCCTGTAGTACAGGGCACCCTGTGAGAATCAGGCTCACTAACTGTTATAAAGGGAAGTAACCGGATACTCACTCACGTATGCAAATGGATACGTATAAAAGAACAACGGAAGATTAGCTCAGTGGGATGTGAGTTGATCTCTACCCATGAAGGTTGTTTCGTATTCTCGGATGTAAACCCACGTGCTACAACTCTTCAGAAGATAAATAATCTTTACCAATCCTTCTTTTACGCGCAGAGACTTTTTACCTTGCCGGCCGAGAGCCATTTTTGTTATTTGTATTTATTGTAATAATAAACTATTATTACAACCACTCGCAATCTTCTCGTTAATGTATTTCTAATACATAACACTAACCATTATACAACATAATGGATAGGCATAACCTATCATTTTTGTAAGTTAGTATTGATAATAAAATTAACGGTAACACTGTGTTTAATTACAGTTGGATTTAGAAAAAATTGATAGACAGGTCTTGAATCCAGAGTCATCATGAACGGGCCGCTCATTAGTTTAGAGGATCACGTGACCGGATGGCTCTGTAAAGTAGAATTAGAATGTAGGAAGTTGGTGCCAGCGTCCCCTGCTGCTGCCGCTGCTGCTGCTTCCCCACGCGCGTGTGTCAAATAATGTATCGGAAATCAGGAATAAAAAGTATGTACACAATAATAAGTCTCGGTATTGTCTCCATGTGTTACATAGTTAGTAGATCCCTAATACTTTTTTAAGGTATTGTAGATATCATAATGGCGATTAGTACAGCTGATGGCCTTGAGAGTGAGTGACAACGCTTGACCTCCCTCTCACCCTGCCTTGCGGGGATGGATCGTGAGAACCGGAAGCCATGGAAGACCCTGTCTTCCGGTTTAAGGATATAGTCAGTTTAAGTCAGTTAGCAGGTAGGAGCTCGAAGGGGTAAGTTGTGTTATACACGCGGTCCCTCAACTGCGCAGATTGTCTGGGTTGGGGATTTACAAATAAAGTAACATCAACGTAAATCGAAGTCTTGTGTTTATTACTAAAAACTAACAATGACACAGGGCTTCTGATAACAAGAAATCCCAACAGAAACCAGACCCGGAATCCCCAAGACAAGACCAGACAAAGATTTTAGAAGATAGAACCAAAGCCGGCCAGAAGTAAAGACGACCAGAGTAAGAAGTAAGAAGGGTATACAATATAGATTGGGTACTGTGAAAACCCCGATATGTAACACATGATTAAAGAACAAAAATGGAACGTAGAACCAGAAAGACATCTAACCTGATACGAAGAAGTGTTACATAATTATGGATCCCTAATATCTTTTTAAGGTAGTATAGAAATCCTTATGCCGATTAGTGCAGCTGATGGCCTTGAGGGTGAGTGACAGCGTTTGACCTCACTCTGACCTTGCGTTCTGGGGGTGATCGTGAGAATAGGAAGGCAATAGAAGCCCCTTCCGGTTTAAGGTGTAAGCAACTCAGTTAGTCAGTTGGAGAGTTAGGACTTAGAAGCGAAGCTAGCAAGATGTGAGCCTCACTGCGTGATTGTCTGGTCTGAGGTTCTACGAATAAAGTAACATCATCGTAAATCGAAGTCTTGTTGTTATTACTAAAAGCTAACAAAGCACAAGGCTTCTGATAACAAGTAAGAGACCAGACCCGGAATCCCCATATAAGAAAGACCAGACCCGTAGAAGATATACCAGACCAAGATAGATGATAGACGGCCGGCCAGAAGAATAGACGACAAGAATAAGAAGTAAAAGAGAAGTATATAACATATAGATATATAGTGCCGGTAAAGAGGGTATGCAACAGAAGAACCCCCGATACAAAAAAGAAGCATAATTCTGATACGATCAGATAGAGACAGTTGAAGAAGAACAGAAACACAATATTAAGAAGACTATGCAACAATTACACCATGTCCTTTAAAATTAGTCCAGATTAGTTTTAACATAAAACAAATGATCTCTTTATTGATTATTAATAAATATGATGGGGGATGATGACTTTTTGACAAAGCCGGGAAACTGGTGTCGTCACGGATTGCGAATTGACAAAGGCATATAGAGGTTACCCTTTAGATTGTCTACCCTACTTAAACGAAGACACTAATTCCTGGAAAACGCCAGCTCCAGGTGAAATTGTCATGGCAACCTGAAATGTACGAGATACAACATTAACTACAACTCCCCTTCCCTATTATCCCTCTGTCATGAACATATTATGAAAGCAGCATAACACTGTAGAATAATCAAGCTAAGTTCCAATTACCGTCGAATTGGTAAGACACGGCGACAAGCAGTTCTAACTTAATACAAACCTGTCTTGCTGCAACCCTACTGAAGAATGACAGGGTATTTATAAAACTCTACAATATCATTGAAACCAAGCAGCCAATCAGAACTCAAGGAATGGAATCACCCAAATACATGAATGGACTATTCTTGATTCCCATAAATACCAACTGACTTGGACACTGATGGAGTTGTGCTTAGCCAGTTGCTGTTGTTCAAACCAACAGTAGACTGACTGATTTCAATAAACACAAGAATGAAACTGTATGGCCACTTGTCTCCTATCACACAAATCATCCGAATAAAGCTAACTAGACATACCGGACACTTCAAGGATGAAGTGACGTTCTGTTTAGGACACCTACTCAAGGACACACCAGTTTAGACCGACCAGCAAAAGCCTACATCAATAAGCTCTGTGCAGATGCTGGATGCAGTGTGATATATATGCTGGATGCAGAGAGATAACTAATAGGGACGGATGGAGAGAGAGCTAGTCGTGGATATCCGCGCTTTCAGTATATATATATATATATTCTGGGTTCTGGGTTCGATACTGGCACTCGCCAACTCAGCGTATGAGTAGCACAGGGATCTGTGCGGTAAAGTGAGGAGCTGATGGTAGTTATGGCGCTCCACCTCACACGCTGAAAACAATCTCCTTGCTCTAGCGCTTGTAAAAAGGGGATAGACTCCCTCGCTGTCTGGCTGATACGGACTTTAGGCCACCTCGACGACTTACTGTATATATATGTGTGTGTGTGTGTGTGTGTGTATGTGTGTGTGTGTGTGTTCGAACTTTCTCTCTTTATCTGCAATACTTATCTGCTGTTTATTTACTTATATATATATATATATATATATATATATATATTCTGATTTTCGTCTCTGAAGATAAAGTTTCTTTGAAATCGATAAAACAAAAAAACAACATCTTTTTGTTTTTATTTTTATACGCATTGTATTGCCTTCAAATTATTAATATATTATAACATACTTAACAATGCTTCAAGCAAATTATCAATTACTTATCAATACTATATATATATATTTGGGAGAATATGTGCTTAATTGAAGTCAAACCTATTTTTTAAAAAGTTAATTCATTAATAATTAATTAGGCGGGATTTAACTACTTAAATGTAAGGCTAAACAAATCGAGAAAAATCATAATGATTTTTCTCGATTTGTTTAGCCTTACATTTAAGTAGTTAAATCCCGCCTAATTAATTATTAATGAATTAACTTTTTAAAAAATAGGTTTGACTTCAATTAAGCACATATTCTCCCAAATATTGTCGGCTGAAAATAGCCATATGTTTGTTTACGTTCTCATATATATATATATATATATATATATATATATATATATATGCAACGAGAAAGTAAGTAATATATAGATATAAAAACGTGATATAAAAGTTCACAACTAAATCAGGACATAAAGTCATTAAACAGCAGAGATAAGTATTGCAGATAAATAGAGAAAGTTCGAACTAGAAACAGCAAAGGAAGAATAGTTTGTCTTCTGCGTTGCTGACATTAGAAATTTACATATTGCGTCCAAAAAAATCAAAAGGCCATTACTCTTATCTCGAGAGAAGATTTGAATGAAAAGTCAGAAAGCTGAAGAAGATTGAAAACTTTTTTGTTTATATCAGTTTCTTTCTACCAACCGATGTTCTCGTGAAAGTTGTCATTTACTCAATTTAGCTTTTCTTTGACGCAAGACCAAATAGATATATTACCCAACTCCTCCGCAGGAGTAGGATGTGACACAAGGTCAATTTTTTAAGCGGACTTTAACAGGGTTTTAGTTCAGAGTTTTTCTTCTAGACTGGTTGCCTAACCAAGGGTAAATGACCCAGTCTGATCTACTATTTACCCAGACCTTGAGAGAGGAAAGTTGTATTCCTACATTTCCTAAAGTAAAACAAATACGTCCAGGATTTGAACTCGTATCGCCGTGTCCATTTCCTACAACGGTAACCATTACACCACGTAAGACCGAATATATGTGGAAGCGCGTGGTCTAATGGTTAGAGTCTTAGGAAATGGACTCGTCGACGCGAGTTCAATTCCTGGACGAAGCTGTTTGCATTTCACATGACGCTAATACTCTTGGGAACGGTATGAATCCAATTCTCCCTCCAGCTATGGGTCAATAGCAGGGCAGACTGGGATCTAGGAGAAGGAAAACACTGAATTCAAACCTGTTAAATCCGCTTAATAAATTGATATTGTGTCGCATCCTGCTCGTGCGGAGGGGTTGGTAAATATATATATATATATGTGTGTGTGTGTGTGTTCTCTCTCTCTCTCTCTCTCTCTCTCTCTCTCTCTTCTCTCTCTCTCTCTCTCTGTGTGTGTGTGTGTGTGTGTGTGACACCCAATGAGAATTGAACTCACTAACAAGGATCTGATAACCTAGCTTGTTAACCATTACACTACAGAGGCATCTAACTATGATTTTATTAGAACTGTGCTACTCATGCGCCGAGTTGGCAAGTTGGTATTGAATCCAGAACCTTGTGGCTCCTATCGCGATGCTCTACCGACTGAGCTAAACTGGTCTCGATCATTTAAATCAGAAAAGAGTTATTGAGTATATTGGAACAATTAACGAACTGGTTATTTATCTGAGATTAGTCTGGCACAAGTCTAAATTATTGAGCACCCAATGAGAATCGAATGCACAAGCAGTGAAACTTTTCGTTTGTTCACAGCTTTTAGTTGCTTTAAATTCTAAGACAATGAAAATTCTTTGATCTTTAGTCAGCAGCATTTTAGGGGTCCTCAAAAATAAAAATAAAAATAGGCTGACAGGCGGGGACTCTAACCATTACACCAAGCTGGCTACCGAGAATCCAAGTAGGGTTCGAATCACACACAAAGCACTGCCCTGTCTATAGCACTGCTGATGAGGCCTAATAGGCTGAAATGTACATACAGAGATTGACTTTTTCTCGATTTGTTTACGCCTTACATTTAAACCGATATGCACGCCTAATTCATTTAATTATAACTAATTAATTTACAAATTAGGTATGACTTCAATTAAGCACATAAAATATATTGATATATATATAGATAAGAGATTTATTTCTCACGTTTTAAATTGAAAAAAAAAAAACAAATAAATATGCTTGAAGGTTTGGCACACGAAAAGGACACTCAGAGAAGATAAAACTCGAGATTGAGAAGCAAAATAAAGAAAATTAGTTTTCTTTGGTTTCTTTATTTAATGACATATCAAGCTTCGTGGGTTATTTAATACCGAAGATATCCTTGTAGATAAACAATAGTAGTACTATTTAATTTAAAAAAATTAAAAATATATTAGTTTTGTTTGAAATGAAAATGTGTATGCTCACTTCCGGTTTCTGTATCATACAATTAATTTTCGAACCTTATGTGAATTATATTGAAAATAAATTTAATTGTTTTAAAATAGGAAAAGCCTTATTTTAAGTTTAAAATGTTATATTTTTAGATTCTAGAAATAGATATCTATTTTATCTATTTTTTAAAACCTTATTT
>CM042156.1:92904427-92914427 GCA_023376005.1 Doryteuthis pealeii | reverse complement strand
GGTAGTGTAGCTATTGCAAATAGAATTCAGCACCATTTGACAGAATGATTATTCGTGCTAGAAAAATGGTAAACCCTACCTCTGAGTTGGGAACTGCCCTAGGTTATTCTCGATTAGCATTATCAAGAGTATAACGGAAATATATGAATTTCCGACGTATTTCAATGTAGAAGCTGTCACCGACTATCATTGATCCTGGTACCCGGCTTTGATACCGACAGCAAGCGGTCGATAACTGGAAGTCTCGTTGATTAGTGGAGAAACGGTCACATGAGAAAGTCGGAGATTTATGAAAGGGGTCAGTCAGTTATTAGCTGTCAGAGGACAATTAATGACTTGAATTTCATGTCTAGTAAATCTACCCTCCGCATCGGGGATGAGCTACGATTTATAAATCAATAGTAAATTTCCTTCATCCATTTTTGAAACCGGAGGTTGAAATCTTATTGTAATGAGTTTGTGTGCTTACATAGTGGTTTACAGTGTTAACAGAAAGGCTAATATCGATCTAAAAATGTCATTTTAATAAATATATGCTTGGTATTATTGATTTCTAATTCTTTCATTTTATTTTAATAATATGAGCAACATTCTCAAGATAAATATTAAAAGAAATTCTTTAACAAGAAGAAATAACTAATTTTATTCTTTACTTTCTAATTTAACTAAATAGTTAAATTAGGAAAATTTACCAATGGAAAACGGGAGTGATGGAAAATGGTGGAAGTGTTAGTTTCAAAGCTGTTCTATTTTTCGATTATACCCTGTTTGTTTAAAATCATTTTATCTATTTAGTTTGATTAGTCTTTCTAATCTATTTCATTACATTAAAACTTAAGTACTTGCGCTCGGGGGGCGCATATTATGGCTAGTACCAATAATAATGCGAGTGGTATTTCTTCTGTGACTACGTTTCTGACTTTTTTTCTTTCCTATGAACTAATCATCATCTCTTCATCTCCTATTTGTCTCCGCCAACTTTCTTTGATACCCCACAACGCCACAAGGTTTTTTTTTGTTGTTTTGGTGTCTTTGTTTTAGGTACATCAACCTTCGTGGGTCATTTAATTCCCAGCCATCCTTGTAGGAAAACAATAGTGGTACTATTTAATCCATAGCTGGGGAACAACGCCACAAGAGACACAACAAAAGAGGACAACTAAAAATCTTATCGCTTATTAAGAATATGTGTGGTCATTTTAAAAGGATCCAATGATTTGGAATCTTCAGAACCGGTTGCGCGTCCTTGATGTAACTTGGCAAATAATTGAAGGTAAACTTCTTATGCATGTGTGAACAGACAAACATTTACTGCCTTTCTGTTATAGGTGATACACCCTATAAACCAATGGAATGCACCGACTGTTACTATAAGTAACAGGGACAATTATGGCTTGAAGAGTAAGCCAATGCGAGTCAGCTCATAACTCTATTGTCGGACGTAATTCCCACTTCTTTGTACTGTAATTGTCTACTCTTTTGTTAATACATTTTCCTACATTTGTTAATCGTCGTTTTGTTCTTATTTGACCCCTTAAAACCCCACAACACTTTCAAAAGCGACTTTATTTTTTTGGCAAGCAAGAAGCTTCAGGGAGCCAAATCTGAATAGTAATGACAAGAGGACTGATAAGCCTAATGCCCTGTCAGCGGGGCTAAAAATATACTGAATGCATCCCTTGCAGAAGCTTAAGACTCCACCCAAAAAGGTCATGAGTATGACATTAACCTGTGATGGTGATGCTCTACTCCTGGAGATCTAGAAAATGTGGAGTACTCGCTCATTGCTACTACTCCTATGTCCACATTGATCCTGAGCAATAAATGTTTACTCTTTAAAAACTATTCGTACTTGATAGGTTTAATTGATACCATATAACTGTGAGTTATTTGTAATAAGAATAGTTACTGTGAGGTATGATTGTTTACTAAGTATTATTATTAATTACTTGAAGCCATAAAACTGTGTACAAATTATTTGTGTTGGGGAGTAATATTTCATATCTTTTACATTTGAGCAAAAATTCTTAAAAAACAACTATACAGAAATTGTAAATATAAATATACAATGAATACAATTCCCTATGCTCTAAACATGAAATAACCCTAGACAGTTTAAGATGCCGTTAAAATTAATCAATCAATTAATCAAAAGAACCTGAGCAAAACGCGAATAATGTATACACCCGGTTGTTGTGACTTCATCAAGCAACCATATTCATCTCTCTGTCGTCCCTGATTTTCGGCTCCTGCATACCAGTGTCAACTTCGTTAGGACGTGTTATTTCCCCTAGCACTCCCCTTTTTAGCCTTTGTGCTCATATGATTTGTTTCCGGAATTTATTTGTATTTGATACGGTTATCTCCCCTAAAAAATACCAAACAAGAATTAATAAAACAAAACGTCTTCGATATAAAATAATCGCCTTAATGTCCAACCAACCAACCGAAAAAAAAAACCTATTATTATCTTCTTTATTTCTTTTTAGTCTGCAGGGTGGATTTAGCAAAACCCAAACTTTTTCACTTTTGTTTACTTTCGCAATAAATCTATCAGGGCAATGGTGTTTAATTGGCGCTGTCTATCTTCAAGTAAAATGTGGCAGGTTGCACTGTGTCCTACAACCAAAATAAAGATCGTATCTCTGGAATTTGGACAGTTTTTTAAACTGCCTACAACCACAGCTGCGACATCTCGTTCAACAACATAGAAAATATGAATAAAAAGGTAAACACTAAAACCTTGTCTGTTATACTCAATAAAATATGCTCCCTAGCACACACGCACGCACGCACGCACACACACACACACACACACACACACATATATATATATATATATATATATATATATAATTGTAAACAGACTGATCCCCATATAATGTACAAACAAAAAAAAGTGAAACCATCACCTCGTTTTCAAATGTATTTTCATTTAAGACTACTAAATGCATATAAATTTATAAATAACAATTAATTTACAACAATATATATATATATATATATATATATATATATATATATATATATCACCCAAACCATCCGAGTAAGACGAACTCATAAGCGACGTCCTTCCTGTGGAAGCCAACACATGGGCAGTGTGGGCCGAGCAGCAAAGACGTACATTGACAAGTTCTGTGCGATACAGGATGCTGCATAGAGGACCTCCCGAGAATAATGAGCGATAGGGACGGATGGAGAGAGATTGTCATGGATATCCGTGCTAACAGCGCGACATGATGATGATGAAATATATATATATACACCAACATATCCGCATGAGTAGGGTGTGACACAAGGTTAATTTTTAAGGTGGTGTTTAACAGGTTTAAATTCAGAGTTTTTCTTCTCCTAGACTGGTTGCCTGAACAAGGTTAATGAGTCCATTCTGCCTTACTATTTACCCATAGCTGGAGAGAGAATAATTGGATGCATACCTTTCCTGGGGTATTAGCTCTGTGTGTAATGCAAACAGCCGCGTCCAGGATTCGAACTGGTCTTGCTGTGTCCATTTCCTACCACGATAACCATTACACCACCTGCTTATACACTAGGAATGTTCAAAAGTATTGAGAGTCAATTTATATTTACTATTTACTAAGACAGAAATGTATGATATATGAAATGCTCAAATTCAAAAATAGACAAATATATCTTTAGTGTAACAAAAACTGTTACACTAAAGATATATTTGTCTATTTTTGAATTTTATATATATATATATATATATATATATATATATATATATGAAGAAAGGAAGTGAATCCGACGGTATGTAATATATCAAGAAAAATGAAAAAACACATGTTCAAATGGGTTAAGTGGTGAGTTTATTGGCCGACGCTGCAGTGTTTCGATCTATTAATTAGATCATCTTCAGGGCATAAGATAAGAAATTATTTATTACAGAATAATGAGAAAAGCGAGTGGCAATCCTTGTCATTCAGTCTGTTTAAAAATGTTTTTGAAGTTTGAAAAAAGGAGACGGCATTGAAATATGACATCAAATATTCTATTTTATGGCGTGAGTATGTGGCGCTGTACGTGTGTGTATTGAAAGGAAACATTGTGCATTTTTTTTTAGGTATGTGGTTGTGTGTGTGTGTGTATAAATTTTTTCTGTTGCGATAAACGACAGCGGAAGTGAAACTCAAGGTTGTGTGTGTGTGTGTGTGTATAGGTAAGAGGTAGGGGAGAGGTGTGTGTGTATAGTGTATATATATATATACTTTTTTCTTGTGAGTTTTCTATTGGTTGAAGCATCTCTGAAATTTCTCTTTTGATATGGTGGGAAGTTTACCAATCGTATTTGCTTTAATGTTCTTAATGTCCGCAAATCTTAACCTTGAGATAAATCTTGAGTTTAGGAAGCAAGAAAAAGTTTCAGCAGACTTATGTCTGCTGAGTAGGGAGGTTGTTTCATTTACAAAATCCTTTGTTTGGCGCCATAATACTAATCAATAAGTATCAATAATTCACACTTATTCGTCTAAACTTCGTCTAGACAAGAATCAATACATTTAGACAGCATTATTTTATTATATAAGTTTATCAGAAGTGCATTCTTTAATTTCAGATTCAGACTTTATACTTTTTGAATACACCTGTACATGTGTCTCTCTGTCTCTATGTATGTATATCTCTGTATATATATCTATGAATGTATATATATATATATATATATATATATATATATATGTGTGTGTGTGTGTGTGTGTGTGTGTGTGTGTGTGGAGAGAGAAGAGACAGATACAGATATAGAGGCAGGTGTAATACGACAGTCAATAATATTCCATAAGACTTATCACTAAAGTTTCTTTATAATCAATTCTTCTATTATGTTGTTTACTTAGTTTGACACAAAGACCTTAAGCTGCTTACAGTATCTGTTGTTACCAAGTGTGCTTCTACTACGTTATTATTGGCTGCGATATCACTGTTGTCCCACATTATGATATTGATATAACATGAACATGCTGCTGCGAACAAAATAACACTTCCCCGTCGGCTACAGAATACGCTGATTGTACCAGTGGGGCTACCGGTTGGTTGTGGGTGGCAACCCGCAACGCCCGAAGACTCGTTGTGGATTATGGATGATTGTGCTGACTGAGCAAATATCTCAATCAACATTTTAAGGTATGGAAATAAAATAAAACTATTAAATTTGGAGAGCTGGAATAATAATTCACGATGCTTTGAGTATGGTGCTATAGAATACGCTGACTGTACCAGTGGGGCCACCGGTTGGTCGTGGGTTGCAACCCGTAACGCCCAAAGACGCGTTGTGGATCATGGAAGATTGTGCTGACTGAGAAAATATCTCAATCAACATTTTAAGGTATGGAAATAAAATAAAGCTCTAAAATGTGGAGTGCTGGAATAAGCATTTATAACGCTTTGAGTAAAGACGTTGAGTCCAAACAAAGACAATGATAAATTACATGTTCTGAGAGAATGTTTATTGGAATGAAATAGACTTTAGAGAGTTTCTCTTCGAACTGAGCCCAAGAAGCCCTACCCCTAAAGCTGTCATTCCTCAGTCGGTAGAACCACTAGACTAGGATCCACAAGATACCGTGTTCGATACTGATCCTCGCCAACTCAGAGTAAGAGTTTCACAGGTAGCTATGCGGTAAAATAAATAGCTGATGGTAGATGTGGCGCACCGCATCAAACGCCAAAAACAATCTCCTTTGTCTAGCGATAGGGAAATGGGGTAGACTCCATCGCTGTTGGGCTTATACCGACTTTAGGCCACTCTTGACGACTTTACTACTTATATATATTGGTAAGATAGTATTATTTCTATAAGTCAATAGTTCCTTAATATTGTTGATAGAGCATATATATCTATGTTAGGGTAGTATGGAAATGAAGTCTGAATGGTGCTGGGTTACAGACAAATACAATTTTCAAACCGGATTGTATTTACGCAACCTGTTTGCCACGGGTAGAATTTGACTCAAATTCCAAGTATGGGTCATCTAGAGAGGATTGGTTCGCTTCTCAGTACAAAATCTGGGTACATGGGGATTAACACATACTTTTAAAACAAAACAATTTTATTTAATTATAATGTTAATAAATAATATTTTCAATATGATTTCCATCATTTTCTATGCATAACTTGATGCGCCTTGCAAAATTCAGGTGAACTCGATTAAATAAGTTTACATTGCTATCAATTTCAGCACATTACTGGTCATGCATTTTCTCTCATTTAAATCTGAGTAAACTTTCTCTTTCAACCCCAGAAAAAGAAGTCAAGGAAAGAAAGACAATTTTGCAATAAGACCATTCTTCTCGCCCACATAAGAGTACTAACATAATTAAATTTAGAAAAGTAAAGTATTTTTAATTTAATTTAAACAAAAGTAAAAAGGAAAATTATTATTTCTTCTATTTAATTGTTTATGTTATGATTTTATTTACTGCTAAATTACCATATCTGCATTCTCGGAAAAATAACATAAATAAATAGAATAGTTAAATCTCCATGTACCCAAGACTTTGTGGACACCATTTAGTAATGGATCTGCAATGCTAGCTCGCTAATCACAATATCACGATGGGACGCCTTAACTGAAAGACTACTCAGTACTCGAGTATTTTAGCTGATTTCTGTAGTCCTGCCTTAATTCTTCTTCCTGATGTGCACTTCCCTTAGTTTCTTTTTCTGGCATTTTGAGATCGTTACAAAGACTACCAACCACTTGATATGGCTGTCTTATTCATCTTTATATCGGTTTTTATTCATCATTTTCCATTAACGATGACAGTGGGGTCATGCGTGCTTTCTGTTCTGGACGAAGAGGTGCTTCATATTCCTCAGACCTCCAGAACTGGAACCTCACCATCGGATAGAACTTTACGTCATGTCCAGGACGCCTTCTAGCAAATATATGATAAAAAAAAGGCTGGGGTTGCCATAAGGGCAATAGGGTTGGGACAATCATATAGGTGCTAGCACTTGACATGGTCAGTCGATTGATCAGAGAGTGCCTCTGCGACCGTCCGTCTAGCCTAAGCGAGGGCCAAAGTGGAGTTTTCTGTCATGGACTGCTCAGACACTAGATTCCGTCCTTAAGGGGGGGTCTTACACCTCTGCAGAGGTGCAACCGGTGTATTCTAAAGACCCAGTCGACAGAGCTAACGTTGTTACGGTGTAAGGGCTTCATTACTACCAACCCAAATTGCGCCAGCAGTATTTTACAATACCACCAGACTTTGTTGGTTTTTCTGTCACATCTTAGTAATACGAGATCAAGATACAACCACTTCTTATAACCCTTTGATGTATTCAAAACGTTCTTGTAATGAAGTGTTAATTCAATGGTGTTAATTTGAATTAACTGAAAAGATGGCACTGAACGTGAACAAAGGATTGCCGCGAAATCCACGTACAAAATCAATGTAAAATATCTTAATAATGAATCGTTAATTCAATGATGTTAATTTGAATTGTATGATATGATGATAACGTCGTTGGAAATCCAACATAACGTTCTTCCTCGTTCAAATTCGAAAGAGTTATTTTTTTAAAATCCTGTAACCCGTTCCCGTAATCAAAGGAATCCTATGTACTGTTGTGAACTGCAATCGATTCCCAAACGGCTATGAGATTTACGCCGTCATAAACACAGGCGACTAATTCTATTGAGATGGCTCTGGATTATGATCTATATAGGTGATACATTTGGCTCATTTTTCGACTAAAAGTCATTAAGTCCCCATTAAGTTCACCCCTGATAGGTATATATAATTATCAAGGATATATAGAGAATTATGATCATTATAATATATATATATATAATAGCGGATATGTAGGAGAAACATCAACATCTTTTAGACTAAGATTAAATAACCACAAATCCACTATAAATCTCAAATCCCCGCATAGTACAATAGCACTTCAATTTAACACCCTACCACACAACCTTACACACCTCAAATGCACTCTAATAGAAGACGCATTTCCAACAACGCAATCTCGAAAACAAGCAGAAACTGAATGGATTCTAAAATTACAAACTCACGTGAGGGGACTGAACGCTGACATCGGAATACTCCGTTATTATAATTTTTTCACAGACGCTGCCGCTGTCAATAACAACAGAGACAAAAGATCCGTTGAACAGGAACAACAGTCATTTGATAAAGGGTATCTAACGAACCCGAAAATTTATGATAAAAAATAATAATAAAAAAATAAGTGAATTCAATACTCCATAACATCGAGTTCATTCATTTATTTTTAGATGCTTCGTAATAACGTCCAACTTAAAAAAACATATATATATATATATATATATATATATATATATATATATATTCTACCTTTCTCGGTATGTTTACACCTACCCATCTTGCTATTTATCTATCTCAGTCTGTTTCTATCTATCTATCTATCCATCTATATATCTATCCTTCCATCCAACCATCTACCTCAGTCTGTTCCCTCATCTATCTATCTATCTAAGTCTATTTTTATCTATCTTATCTACTTATCGATCTATCTTTCCCAGTCTTTTCCTTCTTTCTTTCTATCTATCTCATTTGTCCATGTATATATGTACGTATATGTATGTATGTGCGCTTATTTATATTTGTGTATGTGCATGTATGTGTGTAGATATATGTATGTATGCATGTGTGAATGTTATATATATATATATGTTCATATGTGTGTGTACGTATGTGTGTGTGCGTGTATATGTATATATATGTATATATTTATATATATAAATATATGTATACATGCATATGTGCATATATATATGTATGTGTGTTGTATGTGTGCAGATGTATATATGGGGCATATATGAGTATGCATGTGCTTATCGGTATGTATGAGTACTGTTATGTATGTGTGTATGAGTACCGTTATGTTCGAGTGTTTACGTACACATGGGTGTATGGACATACGCGTGCGTGTCCTTCTATGTTGTGTGTGTGTGTATGTGTCTACGCGCACGCATGTATGAGTGATACTACGAAGCGTGCGTACGTATTTGCGTACATACTTGGAACAATTAGCCAACCCCGAACATCTCAACACCCGAACAACTTCTATCTTACCGCAATCCAAACCCTCCGACCCACCCATAGTATACAACATTTGAAATCTTAAAATTAAAATTATTTAACCTTCTTCATTGCACACAAATTGATGACAGTATCCATTCCCCTCACCGCCACCACCAACCACCACACACGCCCCACGCTGACATCCGCTCATACCATAAAATACACACACCCACGCACACATATGCACGAGATTACAAACGCTCACACATTCGCATTGATCAAACGTTACACATTCGTAGAACAATGTAATGTGTGTGAGTACCGTTATCCCGTATACATAACCTTTACAGTGTCCATAAACACTCATACACATTCAAAACAACACCACATACATACGCATAACATTTCATCCAATCATACACATCCTATGTCTATTGTTCATTTTGTAATTTGTTGTAATTTTTCGATTCCTTGCATTTGAAACAAGTTCACCTGATGATTGCTGACGCATGAAACAAAAATGGCTGTGACTGT
Source organism: Doryteuthis pealeii (assembly GCA_023376005.1). Lineage (NCBI taxonomy): Eukaryota > Metazoa > Mollusca > Cephalopoda > Myopsida > Loliginidae > Doryteuthis > Doryteuthis pealeii. Next base: position 92,904,863 of record CM042156.1, on the reverse strand, counting down.
TCCTTTGTCACCAAATAAATAGATATGTAAAACCTTTATATATTTATTTATTACATTATATAACATCTCTATTTTATATTGAGCACTCTCCCAATAATACTGCGTTTGACACACCGTTCCAGTAAAACCTGAAACAGTGACAATCCCACACTATATATATATATATATATATATATATATAATATATATATATATATATATATATGTGGTATTTGTGGAAATGGTGACTTACCAGTGAAATTGTTAACAATGGTTAGTTGATGCAAGTTTCACAAAGATAGACAGCGATATAACAAATATAAAGTGCTCAATACGTTAGTAGATCACATTTATTATCATAATGGTACACGGTAATAACCTACTCGAAGATCCTTACGGTGAAGATCCTTACGGTGAAACTCGAGTAGGTTATTACCGTGTACCATTATGATAATAT
>CM042156.1:92874427-92894427 GCA_023376005.1 Doryteuthis pealeii | reverse complement strand
CGCTAGACCAAGGAGATTGTTTAGGCATCTGCTCCTTACTTTACCGCACAGATCCCTGTGCTACTCATACGCTGAGTTGGCGAGGACCGGGATCGAACTAGGAACCTTGTGATTTCTAGCCGAACGCTCTACGACTGAGCTAACCCGGCACAGCTTAGTGTAATAAGAGTAATTATCTTAATTACAAAATAGCAAAATAAAAAGTTGGTTCTTACAGTAAAATTTATCAACCTCAGCCTACAATTTTTCTTTTCCTGTTAAACTGAATACTTTCACCTTTTCATAATTGCAATTAACAGAATCAATTCATAGCTCTATTGTATATTTGCCAGTATCACTACTCTTGAACTCCTGGGACAATTATTAAATAAGACCTTATGAATTGTATATTTCTGGAGTAACCACTACCTTTATACTTTCGGACTATTATTACATAAAACTTACGTTTTACCTGATGATTGGTAAATATCACTGGAAATAACATGACACCAAGTCTCCTTCAGTCTACCACCTCTTTCTAAATAATTTTGCAGATTCCAAAACTATTATAGTCTGAACAGTCTTAAATTTCAAATCCATTCAATCAAATGTGTTTGGTACTGCTCCAAGTTTACCAGTTATAATGGGCACTTCCATATCCGTAATGCTATTATTATGTGAGTTTTTCATACCAGCGTTAACTGGATTCTGAGTGACAGCAAATCTCCCCAGGTCTCCAGGACACTATTCGAGTATTCGAGCCGATCTTAACAATGCTGTTGTCTGGATGGTATTGATTCTTCTTCTGATTTCTAATTCTTCCTGTCTGTCTTCTGAACTATTGGGAACTATTCCAAGGGCACCAACTACAATTAGTATCACTTTCACCCTCATATTTCAATTCTCTGGCAATGTCCAGATTATTATTATTATTATTATTATTATTATTAGTATTATTATTATTATTCACTCCTTTTGAGTCGCTTGAAGTGTCCATATAATTGTTTTTCTTCCGATTTTTGTTTTCTAGTCTTTGTTGTTTTTCTGTTTGTCCATCTGTCACTTCTACTATTGTTGGACGCCATAAGTAATTTGCCTTTGCTCTTTCTTGTGTAATCCTCAAGCTGTTGGATAGTGGTTTCTACGCAGTCCTCTGTGTTGGCAAGACCTCTTCCCCTTCCTTTCTTGACACATATAATCTATCTCTATCGTCTCTAGGGTGAAGAGCCTTGTGCATGGTCATTAACTTTCTCGTTCTTTGGTCAATCTGTCTGAGTTCTTCTTTTGTCCATTTTAAGTATCTTATAATGTGGACGGCCCAGGTATTGATTCCTTTGATCGGATTTCTGCTGTTAAGTTTGATTTCTAGAAGTTTTCTAGTTCTCCTGGGATATTCTTTTTTGACTTTTCCTTTCATTTCTATTTTATTATTATTATATTATTATTATAGTTTTATTATTATTATTATTATTATTATTATTATTATTATTATAGTTTTCTAGTTCTCCTGAGATATTCATTTTTAACTTTTCCTTTCATTTCTATTGTTATTGTTATTGTTATTATTATTATTATTATTATTATTATTATTTGCTCCATTTGAGTTTTCACATCAGCAGTAACAGATGGTCTTTCACTGGAGTCTCAGTGACAGCAAGTCTCCCAGGTCTCCAGGACTCTTCTGAGTATTCTGGCAGATTGCAGCAGTGCAGTGTTCTGAATGGTTTCAACACTTCCTCTGATTTCCAAACATTCCAGACCCTTTTCCAATCCTTTTGGGACTGTTCCAAGTGCACCAACTACAATTGGTATCACTTTCACTTTCATATTCCATAATTTTTTCAGTTCTCTTGCAAGGTCCAGATATTTGTCCATTTTTTCATTTTCCTTTAGCTTCACCCTGTTTTCTGCTGGCACTGCAAAATCCACCAGTTAACAAGTTCTTTCTTTTTTGTTTATCAACACTAGGTCTGGTCTTCTTGCTGGGATAAGGTGATCTGTTTTTATTTCAAAGTCCCAGAGAATTTTATGCGTTCTCGAGAACAGATTCTGGTTTATGCATATACCATTTTGTTGTATAGTCAAAATTAAATTTTTTGCATAATTCCAAGTGGATCACCTTCCCAACCCAGTCGTGTCTAGTTTTGTATTCTCGTTGTGCTAGTTTGCTACATTCGCAGAGTATATGGTTAACAGTCTCATCTCTATTACCGCAAAGTCTACATTTACTATTTTGTTGGGTCCTATCAATTTTCGCTTCTGATGTAGTTTGTCCTTATGGCATTATTTTGTGCAGCAATTATAAGTGATTCAGTTTCTTTTTGAGGTTTCCTTTTTTTAACCATGTCCAAGTCTTTTCATGGGCAACCTCTTCAATTTGTCGTTTGAAGCGTCCATATAATTGTTCTTCTTCTTCTTCTTCTTCTTCTTATTATTATTATTATTATTATTATTATTATTATTATTATTATTATTATTGTTGTTGTTGTTGTTTCCTACTCTAGTTAGTTTTATAAACATTTGGATGTCGTTACAAGTGCACCAACTAAAATTGGAATCACTTTTACCCTCATATTCCACGGCTTTTTTCAATTCTCTGACAAGGTCTAGGTAGTTTCTCTTGGTTCTCTTTCATTTTCACCCTGTGATCTGCGGAAGTTTTCTTTTTCTTGTTAATCAATAAGAGGTATGGTCTCCTGGCTGGGATAATGTGATCCGTCTTTATCTCAAAGTCTCAGAGAATTTTATGCGTTTCATTCTCAAGAACAGATTCTGGTTTATGCATATACCATTTTGTTGTATGGTCAAAATTTAGTTTCTTGCACAATTCCTAGTGGATCAACTTTTCAATCCAGTCAGACCTTTTATCTTCGTTTTGATAGTTTGCTGCATTTTCTGAATATGTAGTTGATCGTCTAAACGCTGTCTCTAATACCCTATATTTTCTGTTCTGTTATGTCTAGTCTATTTTGGTTTTGATATAATTTGTTCTTATGGCATCGTTTTGAGATGCAATTATGAGCAACGTGGTTTCTTTCTTGAGGTTTCCTTTTCTTAACCATGTCCAGGTCTTTTCATGTGCAATCTCCCCAATTTGTCGTTTGAAGTATCCATATAATTGTTTTTCTTCCCATTTCTGTTTTCTTGTTCTCTTTTCTGTTTGTCCAAGTTTTATTATCTGTCATTATTCTCCTTGTATAAAATGTCGAATTATCTGATTATCTGAATCTGGTTTGTTTTTAATAGGCATATATATATTTATCAACCCCTCCGCATGAGTAGGATGTGTCACAAGGTCATTTTTAAGCGGAGTTTAACAGGTTTGAATTCAGAGTTTTCCTTCTCCTAGACCAGTTGCTAACCAAGGTTAAAGAGCCCAGACTGACCTACTATTTATCCATAGATGGAGAGAGAGTAGGGTTCATACCTTTCCCAAGGGTATTAGCATTAAGTGAAATGCAATTACCAAGTCCAGGATTTGGACACGAGGCGATGAGTCCATTTCCCATGACTTTAACCATTACACCACACACTTTCTTATAGACATATAAACCTTCGTGCGTTATTTAATGGTGCTCCACACTCCCTAGATCTCCAGAATTGGAACCTTAACACCAGATGCAGTTTAACGACATACCCAGGACACTAAGATCCTCAGCCACCACCTTCTAGCACATATGGGGAATTGCAATGAGAACAATGGGGTTGGGGCAATCATATGAGCAAGGTGATCTAGCACATACAAGGGACAAAGAAAACTGTTCAGTCTGTTACATAATCTATGCGGTTGCATAAGATTATTGTCAATCCCCTGTATTTCTAAAGGGATGGCTCTTCTCATATCACGGGCGGGACTTTCCATGGAATAGTACAGAAAGTCCGCGAAATACGTGAAGTCACGTGGGACCTGGTTGGCTCCTCAGTTTTTCAGTTTGGACGTCGGGCAGAGAAGATGTCCTGCCTTAACTGGAACTCACTGCATACGCGCGCTATGTTAGTTACATGAAATGTTTAGTTAAGTAAATAAAAGCTTAAGAAAATAACACGGTTTTGTGATTAATGAATGTCTTGGTAACAAGAGTGATGTAGAAGAAGAAATGAGTTAAGTGCGGCCGACCACCAAGATGAAGTCGAGACGCTAGAAGAGATGTTAGAAGAACTTAAGATATCAAAGACGCCAGAAGAAGAATAGAAGTAAGTAAGAAAAGAGGTATGCAACAAGTCACCAGGATTCCGCCCTTAAGCATTACGGATCACCATCCATGGTTAACAGGAAGTCCTATTGGTGGGTGTTATCCCTCTATAGAGGTGTAGCTGGCGTATTCTATAGCCGACAGGGATCAATATTCTGAATACCCTTAGGAGTAATTTGAGTTACTGTTACGTAAGAACAGAATCCATCAGAGAAGACGTTCACCCAGTACAATAGACTTGTTCTCAGTTCTACGTTGCATTTGCTTTCTAAATTCATTTCTCCAATATCAGATATTTTAACACATTACCTGTCTTCAAATGTCTTTGAAGTAAGGTCGATACATGCATTGATTTCTGCCATGTCAGACAAGTACAAACATTTCACTAGAAATAGCAGAAAATGTCGTCCTTACATACTGATTAAAAACAACAATTCATACGCTGCCATTTTTATATTCCTGCAACCCTCAAGGAAATATTTTATTTGCGGTGTATTTTATGCATGTTTGTTTCGTTTTTAGCTTTGAATCATAACAACGAAATAACGAAAGAAATAAAGAGAGACAAAGAAAGAAAGGAAGAAAGAAGAGAAAAAAATATCCTGGAAAATGTAGATAATAATAATGATAAAAATAATGTAGATAATAATAATAATAATAATAATAATAATAATAATAATAATAATAATAATAATAATAAGAAGAAGAAGAAGAAGAAGAAGAAGAAGAAGAAGAAGAAGAAGAAGAAAACGAGAAGACGAAGAAGAAGAAAAGAAGAAGAAGAATCGAAGAAGAAAAAGAAGAAGAAGATGAAAAGAAAGGAGGATGAAAGAAGAAGAAGAAGAAGAAGAAGAAGAAGAAGAAGAAGAAGAAGAAGAAGAAGAAGAAGAAGAAGAAGAAGAAGAAGAGAAGAAAGAAGAAAAGGAGGAGAAAAGAAGAAGAAGAAGAAGAAGAAGAAGAAAGAAGAAGAAGAAAGAAGAAGAAAGAAGAAAGAAGAGAAGAAGAAGAAGAAGAAGAAGAAGAAGAAGAAGAAGAAGAAGAGAGTCATAATAATAATAATAATAATAATAATAATAATAATAATAATAAAACAGTCAGAAGAAGAAGTGGGAGTATGAGCATATATACAGAACGAGACAAGAAGAAGAAGAAGAAGAAGAAGAAGAAGAAGAAGAAGAAGAAGAAGAAGAAGAAGAAGAAGAAGAAGAAGAAGAAGAAGAAGAAGAAGAAGAAGAAGAAGAAGAAGAAGAAGAAGAAGAAGAAGAAGAATCGAAGAAAGAAGAAGAAGAAGAAGAAGAATCGAAGAAAGAAGAAGAAGAAGAAGAAGAAGAAAGAAGGATGAAAGAAGAAGAAGAAGAAGAAGAAGAAGAAGAAGAAGAAGAAAGGGGGATGAAAGAAGAAGAAGAAGAAGAAGAAGAAGAAGAAGAAGAAGAAGAAGAAAGGATGATGAGTTTTAAAAAAAGGTAGACAAAGCAGAGAGGAAGGAATAGGAGGAGAAATAGGAAGAAGAGAAGACAGAGTAAAAAGAAGAGGAGAAGAATGAGTTTCACACAATACAAAGAAAAGAAAGGCAAACAAAAAAGTGAAGATGAAAATAGAAGAGGAGGAAGAAACAAAACAAAAGCGATACTCAATTCAATTTCCTTGTCTTTCTTTCTCTCTGTGTTGTCTTTGTTGGTAACTTAACATTCTTTGATTTATGCTGAAAGTAGCGGTTCTTACCAAATCAGAGAAGTTGAGCCTATTTATAGCAAAAATATGTGACCATTAAGGAAGAGAAGCTAGTAAAATCCATAGTGAGGAGGTCTGTTGTCAGATTAAGGAAAGCAAATTAAATAATAATAACGACTCATGTAGGATAATGGTCAAGTCAAAATAAAAGTATCGGTTCACCGATTGGCCTATTTCGTTCTCTGATGGGTCAATCAACAAATGTCTTTTTCTTCTTCTTCTTCTTCTTCTTCTTCTTCGATTCTTCTTCTTCGATTCTTCTTCTTCGATTCTTAGATTTTTCTTCTTCTTCTTCTTAGACTCTTTTTTAAACACTTCCTCCTGTTACAACTGCTCATTCATCTTTGCTTTCTCTTTTTTATTCTCTTTTTCATCCACTGTCATGTTCCTCTACTCATTCTTCTTCTTCTTCTTCTTCTTCTTCTTCTTCTTCTTCTTCTTCGATTGTTTTCTTCTTCTTCGTCTTCCCCGTTTTCTTCTTCTTCCGTTCTTCTTCTTCTTCTTCTTCTTCTTCTTCTTCTTCTTCTTCTTCTTCTTCTTCTTCTTCTTCTTCTTCGATTCTTCGATTCTTCTTCTTCTTTTCTTCGATTCTTCTTTGATTCTTCGATTGTTTTCTTCCTCTTCGTCTTCCTCGTTTTTTCTTCTTCTTCTTCTTCTTCTTCTTCTTCTTCTTCTTTTTCTTCTTCTTCTTCTTCTTCTTCTTCTTCTTCTTCCGTCCTTTTTTCCTCTTGTATGCCCCTTCTTCTTCTTCTTCTTCTTCTTCTCTTCGTCTTCTTCTTCCAGCCGATACAGTTAATAGTCGGTAGCCTATGTGCAAAACTTAGAGAACAACATTAATTCAACCTCTTTTTTGTCTCTTTCGATAGTACAAACTTTTTTTTTCTTATTCACATTATCTATAATAAAGACTGTGTGTGATGATCCACAGCTTCTCGCAAATGCACCTGCATAAGCCGGATCACCACTGCAAAGCCTAAAGCCAGCAAGAGATCTTGTGAAATCAGATAAAATAGAGTTCACTTGTTTTAAACAAGATGGAGACATGACCACGTTGGATGGCAAGCCTCTGAAATTAGTAGACCAGTTCACATACCTCTCACCAACAGAAAGTGATGTCAATATACACATAGTAAATGTATGGACTAGTATAGACGGGTTATCGGTCATATGAAGCGTTAGAATGTCGACTGGGGCGTTAGAATGCACCGACTGCACCTCTACAGGGTAAGACTCCCCCAATGGGGCCACCTGTTGGCCGTGGGTGACGACCCATGATACTTAAGGATAGAACCCAGGTGGTTGAGTAGTCCATGACTTGCAATACTCCACTTTCGCCCTTTCTTGGGTTAGACGGGCCCGATCAATCGGCTTGTCACGTCAAGCCCTAGCACCTATATAATTGCCCCAATCCTAATGCCCTTATGGCAACCCCAGCCCTTTTTATCATATGAGTGCTAGGAGGCGCTACAGTTTGTGTCTGTGTGAAAATGTATGCATGTATGCGTTTTTGTCCGCGTGAGTGTGCGATAATTTGCATGTTTCTGTTTGTTTTCACTTGTATGTGTGCATATATGTACTAACTGGTGTACCTATGTATGTGCACTAGTGTTCTCTTAGTAGGCTCACGTGTATGTATGTATATGTGTGTGTATGTGTTTCTCTGGGTGGGTGACTATATAAATATTCATCTTTAGACTTAAATTGAAAATGAAATTAGATTTTGTATAATACATATTTATCTACCCTGTAACTAAAATAGAATATCGCTCAAGACCTTTTTTCAGTTTGGAGACTCCATGCGTACATTATGCATATTTATCCAAACTGTTCGCCTCACGGAAAGAATGTCGCAAGTCGCAAGTATGAAGCATCAAGCGAGAATCGAACCCACTATTCAGTAACAAGGGATTTTCAAAGACTAACTTACTAACCATTACCTCCACGATGAGACGCCTACACAGAACCATACGGTGTAATTTTTATTGTACTCCTTTAGTGCAATGGAGGAGTGCCCCTTTATGGAAAGATTCTTCATTATCTAACCTACGACAATATTAGTCATTGGTCCAAAATTACCAAAGTGAGAGATCTGATTGATTAATTTTAACGACATTTCAATCCCTCTAGGGTTATTTTATACCTTGTGGTTGGGGATTCTCGTTGCTTGTACGTTTATATTGTACACTTGGGAAAGGTATGAACCTATCAAGTTCCTTCCAGATAGGGGTAAATTGTAGGACAGGCTGGGCTTTTTAACCTTGGTTAAGCAACCAGTCTAGAATGAAAACTCAGAATTCAAACCAGTTAAGCTCCTCTTCAGAAATTGCCTATGTGACGCATCCTGCTCATAGTGAGTGGATCTGGGAGTAATGGAAATGAAGACGTATTATACAGTCCCCAGATCTACGAAAATGTAGGGTCTTAACCCTCTTCAAAGGTTATAGGGGATATATTATTTAGAAAGCGCGTGGTGTAATGGTGAAAGTCATGGGAAATGGGCTCGTCGCCCCGAGTTCAAATCCTGGACGTGTTAATTGCATTTTCACTTGGCGCTAATACCCTTGGGAAAGGTATGAATCCTACTCTCCCTCCAGCTATGGGTAAATAGCAAGGCAGACTGGTTTCTTTAACCATGGCTAGGTAACCAGTTTAGGAGAAGGAAAACTCTGAATTCAAACCTGTTGAACTCCGCTTAAGAAATTGACCTTGTGTCGTATCCTGCTCGTGCGGAGGAGTTGGTAAATATATATAGGGGATATATTCTAAGCCCCACCGACAGAGCGAAATATTCTTTAATGTAAGGGATGAACGCATTTGATTAGCAGAGGCCAGAACGACCGAATTTGGTGACACACCGGGAGGATCAGGAAAGACTTAATGTTATGATTCAACAAAATCGGTGAATTAAGCAACGAGGTATTTCTCGGAAAGCCTAAAAAGGCCGTGCGCATGTGTGTGAAGGAGAAGTAGGCCCGTGCGTGAGTGCGTGTATGTGTGTACATTAATCTGTTTCTGTGTTTCTGCAGATGTGTTGTTTGAGTGCTGGCAAAGTTTCACGGTGCATTACCGAATTAATTTTGATTCTTTTTGACATTTATATGCATCAACAAAGAGTGCAGTATATTTCTGCCAAAGAGAATCACCATTATTTCGCTTCGCTATTGTAAAGCATTGCTAGCATTCAAACAACACATTTACTACGTCTGAAATAATCAGTTATCTTTCCTTTTTTTTTCTTTTTTTTTTTCTTTTCGGGTTATGACAAGACAAATCTGCGTTGCAGTCAACAGACAATGACGCAAACTGAACGAAGCCGGAAATACCCACTCTCCAGACAAATCCAGAATTGGAACTATCAGACTTTTAATTGTTCTCATACGATTCAAACCCAAAAAGGAATATCCTGGGCATGAGACTAAACGACATCCAGTGGTGAGGTTCCTGTTGTGGATATCTAGAGAATATGTAGTACCCCTTCATTCTAATTACTTCCCTATCCACTCTGACCCAGAGTATCATGTGTCGTAGGTATGACATTAAACGACATCCAGTGGTGAGGTTCCAGTTGTGGATATCTAGAGAATATGTAGTACCCCTTCATTCTAATTACTTCCCCTATCCACTCTGACTCAGAGTGTCATGTGTCGTAGGTATAACAATAAACTACATCTAGTGGTGAGGTTCCAATTCTGAAGCTCTGGAGAGTACCGCTTCATTACCATTATTTCCCGATTCACTTTAACTAAAAGTATCATATACTCATTCATACGACGTGTGTGGTGTAATGGTTATCGTCGTAAAAGACGGACACGGCACGAGGATTTCAATTTCTTTACAAGGCCGTTCGCATTTCACATAGCGCCAATGTGATGTAATGCACAGCTTAGAGAAAAATTAAATTAAATATTAAAAAAAGGAATCTAATTTCTGGGGAAAGAAGAAGAGAAAAATAGAGAGAAAAAAGAATGTTTTTAGGAGACGGAGAGTCTGGGGCGACACTTTGAAAATTGACCACTGAGTGAGTCAGGTCAGAGCACTAACTTTTTAGGTTAGCTAGTCACTGATGAATGACTACTAGTAATTAGGCCAATATAGATAGATAAAACCGGAAGCTTCGAATTTTTTGGGCAAATGTAAAACTTTCTAAAAGGTTCTAGATATACAAGAACCGAAAAAGGATATATTCCCCACCGACAGATGAGGCACTACCACACTCCTCATATTTGGGTGAGGGTAGACTTTCCCCTCTGCAGGGGATACAGTCAGTATATTCTAAGTTCAGCCGACATTATACTATCTTATTATAATGGAGATTCTGTGTTTGTAAGCGAAACTATATCCCTACTAAAGTCACAATTCCTTTTGTTATTTACGTCAAATTCTCCATGATTTTATTTTCGTTTAAACACCAATTATTAATAAAATTATTTTACATTATTAATGCTGTTGGCCTTATCTACAGGTATTTGCCTCATACCCCACTTGTATGGGCTGGGCACAAGGCATCGTTTTAACGTGGGCCCACCCACAAGCCGAAGCTCATGGGTGGGAAAGAACAAAAATTGCGTCGATCCCTTCGGCATTCCCCCACAAGGGGGCGCCTCAGGCACTGGGCAATAAACCCAGCCCTACTCCTTTAAATCAAGGGGACAGCCCCCTGGGATCGACGCTATTAATTTGTAAAGATCCAGGACCGAAGCCACTGGACCCCCACCACTTTTGGCGGGCTTATCTACATACTAAGAACATGCAATTGTATTTATATATATATACAACAAAATAGCGGTTTACAGTGTGAATGAGAAGGATAATTTGCATACTGATATTAAAAAATTGATTCTATTAACATGTGCTTGGTATTGTTGATTTTTAATAGTTTGATCTTATCCTAATGAATATGAGCAAAAATATCGGGGATAAATCTTAAAAGAAATCCATTAACAAGAAGAAATAACTAATTTTATTCTTTGCTTGCTATTTTAACTAAGTAGTTAAATTAGGAAGATTTAGCAATGAATGACAGGAGTGATGGAAGAGTAAGTTTCAGTTGTTCTATTCTTCGATTATACACCGCTCTGTTTCAAATCTTTTTATCGACATTCTTATTTAGTTTCTAATTTAATATAATATTTTATTACATTAAAGCCGAAATACTTGCATCCTCCGGGTGCATATATTTGCTAGTTTTTATAAAGAAATACTTTATTTCAGTTTAATTATTCTCTCTTGTATAAAAAGTGTTTTATAGTTTTAAAATCTTATTTATCAATGAAGCCCTTGTCTATGTCTTACTATATACTATTGTTTAGCAGACAGTATCTTAACGCCCTATCGACTGGGGCGTTAGAATGCACCGACTGCACCTCTGCAGAGGGGTAAGACTCCCCCAATGGGACCACCTGTTGGCCGTGGGTGGCGACCCGTGATGCTTAAGGATAGAACCCAGGTGGCTGAGCACTCCATGGACTTGCAATATTCCACTTTAGGCTTTTCTTGCGCTAGACGGGCGGTCGGAGAGGCCCCCTCCGATCAGTCGGCTGGCCACGTCAAGCCCTAGCACCTATATGATTGCCCCAATTCTATTGCTCTTATGGCAACCCTCAATCCTTCTTATCATATGGGTACTAGAAAGCGGTGGCTGAGGGTCTACATGTCATGGGAATGACGTTAAACTCTATCTGATGGTGAGGTTCCAGTTCTGGAGGTTTGGGGAATGTGGAGCACCCCTTCATCACCATTGCTCCCTGGTGCACTCTGACCCGGAGTGGTAGTACCTGTTAGGGTCTGATCTATGGGTTAAATAGAAAAATGTATTTATTAAAAAAAATTGTGTATCCATTAAGAATTTATTTATTTCAAAACTTTATCGGCATTAAATGACCCACTGAGGTTGCATGAAGTAATGTCTGCTTTAAGTAGAGATAAATACACACGCTGGGACATTTCTCTATAATAAAATATGCTTATCGGCCAACATAGAATGTTCTATATGAAACCCGGTGCTTTAAACCCGGAGGTTGTATATAAACAAACGATTATATGTTTCTCTGAATACACGAGGCGTGAATATTTATTTATGTATTTCAAAAATAGTGGATTTCTTTTTTGTACAAGTTCTTTTTATCTATTCACGCGACGATGATAGATGGTTTATTTTTAAGTGTGAGGAAAGAGTTTGCGTTCCAATAAACAAAAGAGTGAAAATATTTTTGCCCAGAACTCCTTGTTCAAGTTTGTGAGTGCGTAAAAGACGTAAACGCAGAAGTTAGTAGTGGCAACTGGGAAAGGTGTTGCTGTTGTTGTTATTTTTAAGGTCTTGGCAAATAAACGCCTGTCTTGTCATTTTCTACAAAAGCAACGCCTTGTTCGAAAGAGTGTTTTTCTATTTAGAATAACACTGCTTATTTTTAGAAGGAAAAAACTTTAATTCCATTTCTGTAGACAAAGACTCAGCAGATGTGAAGATGCAAATTTGCTTTTTCTTTTCTTTCTTTTTTTTTTTTTTTTTTTTTTACATCTTGTTTGTTTGTTTTTTTTTTTTTTTTTGGGGTTTTTTTCTTATTCTATTCGTGTTTTTGAATAGAATCCATATTGTCGTCGACATTTAGAGAAAATTTAATCTGTTTCTTCTAGTTAATTCGTTATTCTTTTATTTTTTTTATTTCTGTCTGTCCGTTAATATTTCCCTCTCTTTTATATTTTCCTTTTTTTTTTTTTTTTTTTAATTTTTCTGGGTTTTTTTTTTCTTTTTTTTCTACTTGTCGCATTTCCTACTCCATCCTCCTCCTCCTCCTCCTCCTCCTCCTCCTCCTCTCTTTTCTTCTTTCTCTATTTTTTCTCCTTGCTTCATTTCCGACTCGATCTCCTTATCATCATCATCGTTTTTCTTTCTGCGTTTCTTTTTCTTGTTTTATTTCCTAATCCATCTCCCCACCCTCATCTTGCTTCCTCTTATTATATCTACTTTTTTCTTCTTCTTCTTCTTCTTTTTCTTCTTCTTCTTCTTCTTCTTCTTCTTCGTTCATCCTCCTTTCTTCTTCTTCGATTCTTTTTTCTTCTTCTTCGTCTTCCTCGTTTTCTTCTTCTTCTTCTTCTTCTTCTTCGTTCATCATCCTTTCTTCTTCTTCGATTCTTTTCTTCTTCTTCCTCGTTTCTTCTTCTTCTTCTTCTTCTTCTTCTTCATCATCCTTTCTTCTTCTTCGATTCTTTCTTCTTCTTCGTCTTCCTCGTTTCTTCTTCTTCTTCTTCTTCTTCTTCTTCTTCTTCTTCATTCATCATCCTTTCTTCTTCTTCGATCGTCTTCCTCGTTTTCTTCTTCTTCTTCTTCTTCTTCTTTTCTTCTTCTTCTTCTTCTTCTTCTTCTTCTTCTTCTTCTTCTTTTAGGATTCTTCTTCTTTCTCTTCGATTCTTCTTCGATTCTTTTCTTCTTTCGTCTTTCTCGTCTTCTTCTTCTTCTTCTTCTTCTTCTTCTTCTTCTTCTTCTTCTTCTTCTTCTTCTTCTTCTTCTTCTTCTATTCTTTTATCTTTCTTACTATATCTCTTCACCCTCCTGTCTTCTTCTTCTGTCTGCTTTTTTTTTTCTTATTATTTGACTTCCTTCTACTCCATATATACTACATATTTTTCCTATCCTTCCCTTCTTCTTCTTCTTCTTCTTCTTCTTCTTCTTCTTTTATCGTTCTTTCTTCTTACCTTCTTCCCATTTCCTTTTCTTCTCTCGAAACCAAGATGAACCCTAATATCATGAAAACTAAATCACAACCGTACAGAAAAAGAAAACAAAACAAAAAAAATCTCTTGACTTCTTCCCTGCAGGAGAAATATGAATAGAGCATCCCAACTTTGTCATTCTCCTCTTTATTCAATGTCACAGGACATTCGCTTAATGCATCAATCTTTTTAACCACCTGTGAATATTTGAAGAGATCTAATTCTTAAAATCCCTGCCCTGAAATTGAGGAATCTTCTTAGAACCAATTAGGATTGTCATAAAAATGAATTGTTCTTTCAAACTCTCAGTGATTTACAAAACGCGTAATGTAAAATTCAATGTTTTTCAAGATATTTTACAGCTTAATGTTCATCAAATGCTAGATACACCAAGTTATAATTAAAGTCATTAAATCAGTGAGTTGGAGAGACAAATGTTACATAATTCATAGGTAGCTCGTGAATTATGTAAGTACGGTAGTTAGGTAAATATTTGAATCAGAGTTCGTTAGATTCAGAATAACGGAAGGAGTTTAGAAAATTACCATTGCCAATGATTGACAATGTGATAACCCCCTCTTGACCTTCCGGAAAAGCGCCATTAGAAGCGTGAGACAGTTTTGAGATTAGTTGCGACCAGTTACTCGATGAGAGGGATGTCTCTCATGAGTTGCACTCACCACGCGGTTGAACCCTGGGCTGGCGTTGTTGTTAATAAAAGCTTAAAAGAAAAACAACAAAGTCTTGTTAATTATTAAAACAAGAGATGGCCAGCCTAAAAAGAAGTAGAATCAACCCAGAGAAACAGCCCGAGAAAACAACCCAACAAGAGAATGGCGGCTGAGTTAGCAGCGTCGTCTGTCTGTCTGTCTGTCTGTCTGTCTGTCTCTCTCTCTCTGTCTCTCTCTCTCTCTCTCTCTCTCTCTCTCTCTCTCTCTCTGTGTGTGTGTGTGTTCTACAGCAGCGAAAAAGAAATTATAATTACCAAAAGGTTTATCTACAGATCCACAAAATGTCAAATCAAATTCAGCCTCAGGAAATACTTTATAAAAGTAATGGCACATGATGGGGTATCTAAAAATAAAATGTGACACAGAAAAGTGACACAAAATTGAAAGGACGCTTTCTCACTGGATTCAAGATGCAAGAATACCCAGTGTTCTTGAATCTAATGAATAATAACGCAAGTTCAGAGTCTTGTAGAATTTATTTCATATTCCATTCGTAAACCCGAAATGATTTTCTTTTCCTTTATATCAAACTTAGTCCAATGAAGAATATCGTTAAGCAATAGTAGTTTATGGCTTTGGATTCCAGCACCGAAAAATAGAAAGTGGTGCATAGAAAAGTGATCCAAACGTCAAAGCAGGTATTTTCATTGAAACTCGAGATCAAAGAATTGATATCTCATAGCAAGTTTAGAGGTAAACTGAATTGACTTGACCTGACAGCACGGGATTCAATCGTTTGTAGATTCCGGATCTGAATTCCGGATTTCTCTAGCAGGCTAAAATATTGTACAAAATAAAGCATATGCCAATAATTGATATGACGTTTCATATGGATATTAATGTTTAGAAAATAGAAAATTCTTAATAGATAACATATATAGATTAAATGTTTTATCTATTAACACTTGTCTTATTTTCTAAACATTAATATCCATATTAAATACGTCATATCAATGTTAACATTTCCTCTCGGCCTATTCACGTTCTACATGCGTCATCTTATGATCTTCATTTTCCGTTTTTTCACATGCAATGATCACGTCATCAGCTTTCGTATATAAACGCACATATAAAAAATAACGGTAAATAACATTATATTCAGACATCCACCATACACTTAACATTTTTAATTTTTCTCCCTTACAAAATTTATTTTGCATTGTCCTGATGATGGTTTATCATAAACCGAAATACTTATGTATAGACATATAAAATCTTTCCTTTGATCATAACATCCTGTGTCTGTTATATTTTTGAAAAAAATTTCTTCATATATATATATATATGTGTGTGTGTGTGTGTGTGTGTGTCCTTGGTAAAGACGATTCATTCCTTGGGAATATTGGATGAAATAAAATGGAACTTAGTACATAACATCTAAGTCAGTTTCTGATTTATTTCACACATTACCCATGCTTCGGACTAAATCAATTGGAGAGACAAAGGTTACATAATTCATATATATATATATATATATATATATATATATATAATATAAAGATTTTTGAAGGCAATTTACAATGCAATATGTGTTGAAAATTATATTTATTTAACTTTTGTTTTTTTTCAAAACTAAATATTTTCGGAAATAAAATTCCATCCTCAGAGTTATTGAAAGTACTAGGTGTTTTTTTATAGTACTTATCCCACGGCGATATTGTAATTATCTGTTGTTTTAAGAAGTTGAGGAACGCCGTATATATAAAAAATTTTCAAATATACAGCGTTCCTCAACTTCTTAAACAACAGATGATTACAATATCGCCGTGGGATAAGTACTATAAAAAAACACCTAGTACTTTCAATAACTCTGAGGATGGAATTTTACTTCCGAAAATATTTAGTTTTGAAAAAAAACAAAAGTTAAATAAATATAATTTTCAACACATATTGCATTGTAAATTGCCTTCAAAAATCTTTATATTACACATACACACACAATGCTTCAAAGATACTATATAAAAAACTTTATATATATATATATATATATATATATATATATATATATATATATATATATAAAGTTTTAGTGAGCTACATCTGAGATAGATACGAGGAATGAATGCAGTTTCAGCTCTGACACGATGGGTGACTACTGCTAGTTCCTAAAATGCGAGATCCGGTCAGCGTTCAAATATAATAACAAGTATATCAAATGTTAGAAGATCTCAGAAATAAAGTAAATAGTTTATATCTATTTTGTAATTTCCTATTATCATCTCCATTTCACTTGAATATGAATATTCTTGAACATGAATATACCATTTATTGATATACTATTTTTCTTGAGCATAAATATAGTGTATACTAATATAATAAGGGTATATTGGAGGGGTCGTGCAATAGTTATTGTCGTATAAAATAGACACGGTGACCCAAGTTCAAATCCTGGCTTAATTTATTTGCATGTTGTTACAATCTTATGGTCCATCCTGAAGGCTTTGCAAAAATCGCTTGTCCAGTGAAATTAGATCCTTGGTAATCCTCTGATAAAGAATCGTTTGGTTCTTCTGGTAAAGAGTCCTGAATATTGTAAGTCCATCCTCAATGAGTGCTAGTAGAACTATGGCCAGTATCAGTGTTTAAGTAGTGTATCAGCCACGCAGTATGGCTAGTGATTGGTGAAGGAAATAAACCACGTGACCGCGGCTAGTCGATAAATTCAGGTGGGGGGTTGAGCACACCTTATATCCACAAATATTATGGAGGCACGTGGTCTAATAGTTAGAGTCGTAGGAAATGGACTCGGCAACGCGAGTTCAATTCCTGGACGAAACTGTTGGAATTTCACATGGCGCTAATACTATTGGGAAAGGTATGAATCCAATTCTCCCTCCAGCTATGGGTAAATAGCAGGGCAGACTGGATTCTTTAACCATGGCTAGGTAACCAGTCTAGGAGAAGGAAAACTCTGAATTCAAACCTGTTAAACTCCGCTTAAGAAATTGACCCTGTGTCGCATCCTGCTCGGGCGGAGGGGTTGGTAAATATATATATATCTCCATAAATATTCTAACACTTGACTCATAGCACTATGTATGAATCCATGTATTATCCCTCGAGCTGTAGAACAGATTGAGATATTTGATATTTGTATGGCAACTGGTCTCGGAGAAGGAAAACTCTTAATTCACACCTGTTAAACTCCGCTTAAGAGTTTACCATATGTCTCATCCTGCTCGTGCAGAGGGGTTGGGTAAGAATATATACTAATGTACTATTAAGGTGGGTATTTACTCAACCCATCCCCCACAGGTTGGATGTGACACAGGGTCGCAAGTATGGGACATCCAGCTGGGATCGAACTCGCTATTACACTGTGGATATTGGAGACTAAATTGCTAACCCTTACACCCCGATAGGACATCCTGATATACTATCTATATATTACAACTCTCGTTCCTTAATCTTCCGACCGTTATCATCTTGCAACACCCTCTGGTTAAAAATGTAACTGTCCAAATCATCCAAGGGGAAATGCCGAATTCTTATTTCTAACGAGTGTCGTCACCTCAGATAAATAATGGACTGATCCCATCTTATTATAATGGAGATTGTGTTTTTCTATCTGTAACCAAAACTATATTACTACTCAAGTCACAATTCCCTTAATTATTTACGTCAAATTCTCCATGATTTCATTCTTTTAAACCTTCAGTTATTAATAAAAATTGTTTTACATTATTAATACTGTTGACCACATCTACGTACTAATAACATGCAATTGTATTTATATATACAACAAAATAGCGGTTTACAGTTTGAACGAGAAGGCTAATTTGCATATTGATATTTAAAATTTAATTTTAATAAATATGTGCTTGGTATTATTGATTTCTAATTGTTTGGTTTTATCTTAAGAAATATAAACAACAATCTCGTGGATAAATCTTAAAAAGAAATTTATTTACAAGAAGAAATAACTGTAATATTATCCTTTATTTCCTATTTTAACTAAATGGTTAAATTGGGAAAATTTACCAATGAAAGAGGGGAGTAATGGAAAATGATGGAATAGTTAGTTTCAAAGTTGTTCTATTTTTCGATTATACCCCCTCTGTTGCAGATCTTTTTATCTGTATTCTTATTCAGTTTCATTAGCCTTTCTAATTTAATATGATATTTTATTATATCAAAACTTAAATACTTGCACCCGGAGGGTGCATATATTTGCTAGTTTTTATAAAGAACGAACAGGCATGCTACACAGAGATAAGATAATAAGAAATAAAGAAAGAGAGCGGGGGGAGATAGAGGGGTGAGTGCATGGAAGCGATAAGGCTAATATGTCTCAATTGAACATAATGAAAATAAGGAAAAAAAGAAAAAAAGAGTGAGAAAGAGTTAAATCCATATTGAACTATTTTGCAGTAGCTCAAAAGTAACCATATCAAACGTTGTAGTAATCAAATAATCATATTAAGGTATATCCACTGGTCCTGCGAGTCATTGTTTATTCTTAGAGTAGGGGAAATATATATAGAGAGAGGGGGTGAGCGCGCAGAAGCGATAACCCTAATTTGTTTCAATCGAACATAATGTAAAGATGAACAGAAGGAAAGAAAGATAAAATAGTGAGAGAGAGAGAGTTAAATCAAGATTATTATACTTTTTACATATTGAAGTATTTAGCAGTAGCTCTTGGGTAAACATATCAAACGTTGTAATGATAAAATTATCATACTGAGGTATATCCACAGGTCCTCCTAGTTAATGTATAATTATACGAATATCAACAAAAAATGACATTCTTGGACATCAGTATTAGCTTTACTCTCGTCAACCATTATTTGTCTGGGCAACAGACGGAGAGTTTTTTGGGTTACTTTTTTTTCTTGCTTAGGGTTAGCAAAAAAAGGGGAGTTCGATTAACTGTTCGTTGATTGGATAGAAACGTTTTTCTCTTTTTTGATTGGTCAAAAAAAAAGCTGGCAGATGTTCAATTTCTTGTAAGCTATGTCCAGTTTTGTAGAGAATTTATGGTAAAGGTAACCTTAGTCCTAGTTAACTATACATTCTTCCTGGATTTTTTTGGATACCCTCTATTCTTCTTTTTTCTTTTCTTCTCTCTCTCTCTCTCTCTCTCTCTCTCTCTCTCTCTCTCTCTCTCTCTCTCTCTCTCTCTCTCTCATCCGTCTTTATAATTTCTTTCTTTCGTCTTTTCGTTCGTCCACCTTCATTTCTTTCTTTTTTCTTTTTTATTTTCTTCGTGTCTCCGTTTCCGTCTCTCTCTCTCTCTCTCTCTCTCTCTCTCTCTCTCTCTCTCTCTCTCTCTCTCTCTCTCTCTCTCTTCTCCTTCATTCTTTTCTTTTTGTTCTTTTTCTTGCCTTCCTTTCCCTTCTCTCTTTTCTTGTCTTTTTTCTCTTGTTAATCCACACTTTCCCCTATCTTTCTCATTCTCTCTTTTTGTTTACTTTTCTCTCCTCTCTCTCTCTCTCTCTCTCTCTCTCTCTCTCTCTCTCTCTCTCTCTCTCTCTCTCTCTCTCTCTCTCTTTTAGGATCTCACACTCTCTTTAAATTCCCTCCTTTTTAATGGTTCTCACAATTTCATACACAAACTTGACGTAGTGGTTAAAACGCTGACTGCGACATCGTAGATAGCGAGTTCAAATTCTAGTCGTGGTATAACGTCATCTTTTTTACTAATAAACTTGGA
>CM042156.1:92851927-92871927 GCA_023376005.1 Doryteuthis pealeii | reverse complement strand
TTTACATTTTGATTATTTGAATTAATTGGAAAGAAAGATGAAAAGGATTAAATTGCAGAATAGGAGGGAAAGTGAAGGGTAGGAGGGAAGGATTATTTGGAGGAAAAAGGGGGAATGATTATTTCAAGAGGCCGAGAGAATGAGTTATTTGGGGGGTAGGTAGGAAAGACTCATTTGCAATGGAGGAGGGAAAATATTACTTAGTGGGGGAATTATTTGGAGGGGGAATGATCATTTGGAGGGAAGTGGGGAAATAACTTCGAGAAGCAGAGGGAAAGGATTGTTTGGGCGGTAAAAGAAAAATAATTATGTGGAAAGGAAAGACGGGAAGAATTATCAGCAGGGGGGGGGAGAATTATTCAGAGGGTAGAAATGATTATTTGGAGAAAAGTGGGAAATGATTATTTTGATAGACGGAGAGCAAAGATTATCAAGGGTAGAGGGGAAGAATTATTTAGAGAAAGGAAGAGGGAAAGGATAATATTTGAAGGGGATAGGAAATGATTATTTGAAAAGAAAAGAGATTATGAGTAAGGAAATAATGTCAGTGAGTGGTGGTGGGGGGGTCACAGTCAAGTCTGACGCAAGGTTCCAATCGACAGTCTAAACACTCCCAACTGTATCACGCTCCAAAATCCAATATCCAAAATTATTTCTTTGTCCCGCTCGTCTCGACAACAAAATACTACTGCAGTCGTTCTCCCTGGTCTGTGAGAATAAGTCCTTTAAATACACCTCAATTTCACCACATCCGGGCTCCTCACTCATAATTGTCTGTACAGCACGTACGACACCCGTCAGCACGGCGCGACCACCTACATCCGGGCCACTATGCTATTTCTTATTTCACTGATCGTCCACAGCTCTCACATTTTGAAGGAAGCGGGTTCAACTCTAGGTCAGTCCTACACGCTAGGCAAAGCCTAGCCCGCTTCCTTCGAGAATACGGCAAGTCTTCACGCCCGCCACTCTCTCTGTCACACCGTGTTGCACAAGGTAGGTCTCCTCTCTCACTACAGGATAGAGGTAATAATTATGTAAAGTAGAAAGGAATTATGCGTACCACAGTTATGTCCTTCTAGCTTACGAGACGTTCTATACAGTTCACATCCTGTGGAGGACTCTTAATTAGACCTTCGTCCCAATACATTGAGTTCATATCATTGTATGTTTTAAAAGTTTAATGATAATTCTTCTGTTGTCATTTAATTTAACGAAAGTTTGATATATGTAGGTCCGTACTTTCGTACAAACAGCTCAATTTCACGAGTGCCCTTCGCTGGATTTTGCAATTAATTTATTTACAAGTTATAAAAATTGTTATCAAACAAAAAAATCCTCAAAAAAATGAGTAAAAATCACTGAAACCACTCGCAGTAATTAAAATTTGGTAATCCAAAATTGTGGGTCCAGATTTGTCCCGGATTGTTTTTAATTTGCTCACGGAGTCGGCCTAATTCCAAAATGGTACGATATATTGAGCTATGGCCCCTAGGAGTAAAGCTGAAAAATGTGACACACTGATATTTGCATTCATTATTACAGATTAAATAAAACTTAAGTAAAACAATTACTTTGTTCGTCTTTTGTTTAACATGTATCCAGTAAATTAAAACTTTGTATAATTTTGAAAAGCATTTGTAGAAAATTTACAAAAAGTAATTCTTTATTATTCAATTCGTTTACACACTCAGATTCTCAACTTTGTTTACTGAATCTTTATTAATAGAAATAATGTCTGTAAAACAATTCCGATAAATTTTATTTATTTGATTGGAATCCTTACAAATATATCCTCCATTGTTGATTGAGATTTAAGCAAACAAAAATATCTACAGTTCACAAAAATGAAAATTAGATAAAGTTTTTATATTATTATACGTATATTTATTCATTGATTGATTGAAGACATGATATAGATGATTATCTAGAAAATAATCAGTCTTATCTCAGGGGAATAACCCGGTATAGTATCCTGCCGATCTACACGGTTCTGGAATAGGTACAAAATGCCGGGTCGTTCGTCAAAGCTCAATATTGAAAGGTTCGTGTCAGTCTTTAATTAGAATACTGAATTTGATCTTTAATACGCACAAAACTATTACGGACTTATGTAAGACTACAATAAAGAAAATGTAAACAGACTGCTAGGGAAGCACATTTCAGAAAAGAAAACACTTTACAGTTTATAAAAAAAAAAAAATGTTAGAGATTTTTAACCAAAACTCATGAAGTTTTCATTTTATATCTAGTTATTAGTCGATTGGTCAAATGACCTAGAAACATCGGTTACCAAACTGTTAAACTGAGTGATGTAACTATGTGCACTATGAATACGCAAAACCAGCACAAAAATACACATATTTTAGTAGAACTAGCAAATATATGCACCCTCCGGGTGCAAGTATTTAAGTTTTAATGTAATAAAATATTGTATTAAATTAGAAAGGCTAATGAAACTAAATAAGAATACAGATAAAAAGATTTGAAACAGAGGGAGTATAATAAAAGATTTGAAACAGAGGAGTATAATAAAAAATGGAACAACTGAAACTTACTCTTCCATCACTCTCGTCTTTCATTGTTATTTTTTCTAATTTAACTAGGAAGTAAAGAATAAAATGACAGTTATTTTATCTTGTTAATGGATTTCATTTAAGATTTATTGAAGAGATTTTTGCTTATATTCATTAAAATAAAACCAAACAGTTAGAAATCAATAATACTAAGCACATATTTATTAAATTCGATTTTTAATATTAATATGCAAATTAGCCTTCCCGTTCACACTGTAAACCGCTATTTTGTTGTATATATAAATATAATAGCCTGTTATTAATATGTAGATATTGTCAACAGTATTAATAATGTAAGACAATTTTATTAATAATTGAGGTTTAGATAAAAATAAAATCATGGAGAATGTGATGTCAATAACTAAGAGAATTGTGATTTGATTAGGAATATAGTTTCGGTTACAGACAAAAAAACACACAATCTCCATTATAATAAGATATTTGACAAAGTTGGAACTAAATCTAAACTTGAATCTTAACAAAAAATTATGATAGGATTCGGAAACCTTTCATTAAAATTCGTAATTAATATATATATATATATATATATACCAAGCGTGTTGGTAGATCCTTGCGGAGAGAAAAAAACCAGCAGAAAAGTTTGATTGTAAAAATATACTACCAAACATCGACCAGGAAAAAAAAATTTTGAAAAAAAGAAAGGACCAAGATATTCGTACCAAAAAAAAATAATCTATTGGTACAGTATTTGGCCAAAAGAAAAACAATTTATATGTATATATATGTATATAAAGATATATATATATTCATATAACCACTAGGAGAAAGCTAATATGTAAAAAGTGCTCGATACCTAAGTAGAGCCAAATAACAAAGATAATCTAATGAGTCAGACGAACCTACTATTAGTTTCGCATAAAGCTCTTCAGGGCTAAAATCTGACTCTGAAGAGCTTTATGCGAAACTAATAGTAGGTTCGTCTGACTCATTAGATTATCTTTGTTTATATATATATATATAAATATATATATATATATATATATATATATATATATATTGGTTAGGAGGTTGATTTAGAAGGCTATCACAATGCAGGTGTAAAGAAAAAAATAATAATACGGTAACAATGATGTTGTGTATTAACCTGTATTTAATTCCTGAATTTTCGAGATAATATCCCT
The DNA here is from genome assembly GCA_023376005.1 of Doryteuthis pealeii. NCBI lineage: Eukaryota > Metazoa > Mollusca > Cephalopoda > Myopsida > Loliginidae > Doryteuthis > Doryteuthis pealeii. The sequence continues at coordinate 92,868,209 of CM042156.1, read as the reverse complement.
TTTTCAAAAGATCACTGGAACTGAAGCAGTTTAGTTATGGCATTTCTTTTTAAATGATTTTTTTTTTTTTGAAATGATGGTAAAAAACAAATTAATTTATAAAGAAATGCCATAACTAAACTGCTTGGGATACAATGTATATATATGGGGTTTCTGATCATCAATTTTCGCTTTCACAGACAATGATCGTGTCATCGGCTTTCATATAAAAACACCAAGTAAATAACGGATAATAACCTTTTATCACACATTCAACATACACTGAACATCTTTCATCTTTTACTCATACAAATATTCAATGTTCTGAAGAAAGTTTTAATTTAAAAAAAACGAAATACTTAAGTATCGACATAAAGAGTTCCCATTGTTCACGACATCCTGTGTTTGTTTTCTTTAAAAGTTTTCTCCACACAATGTACATTGGGATTATATATGTGTCCAGAATTGTTCCAATACATTGGGATACAATGTATATATATATATATATATATATATATATATATATATATATATATGAAATAAATATTTTTAGAAAAAACAAACACATGATGTTATAATTCGCTGACATAAATCTGTTTCGACCTTTTATTAAAGTGGTCTTCATCAAGAGCGAAATGTTTGTGATAGAAAGACGGTGTGAGTAAACCGTTACAAAAGAAAAGTGGTACAAACGAAACGTTCGAGTTCGGAGCCGGAATTTTCTTCTTTTTTTTTAAATTCCGGCTCCGAACTCGAACGTTTGTTTTGTAACTCACACCAAGGCCAATTTGTAAAGCGGGGTTTAAGAGGTTTTCTTTCTCCTAGACGGTTTAATTAACCAAGTTTAAATAGTCCAGTCTGCCCTACTAATTACCCATAGCTGGAGGAATAATAGTTGGATGCAGACCTTTCCAAAGATAATAGCGCTATATGAACTGCAAACATCCTCATCTGGATTCGAACTGGTATCGCCAATATTGCACCATTGCACTATGTGCCTCCATATTTAAACCATGTACATCGTATGCCACTTGACGACCATCAAAAAAGTTTTCATCTCTGACCTCCGCAACATTACGACTAACATTAAACTAGGTTTCACAAAGAACTTTCTAAAAGCATCTTGGATGGCATTGGCATGGCATTGGCATGGCTGTGGATTCCAATATCTAAAAGTGAAATTTGGCACAGAGAAAAGTGGCACAAAATTGAAAAGAGTGCATGTTCACTGGAGTCGCCATCAAAAGAATTGATGTCTACTGGCAACATGAATCGACTTGAGCTTTGGGCGAAATAAGGATTAAAAGTTTTAATTCCACTTGGCAACAAAAACTTTTTTTCTGTTTGAAACTGAAACAAACGATGCCGTTCGAAACTAGATCAATTGTGAGTACTAGAAAATATATGCACCCTCCAGGTGCAAGTGTTTAAGTTTTAATGTAATAAAATATTATATTAAATTACAAACACTAATGAAACTAAATAAAAATGCCGATAAAAAGATTTGAAACAGAGAGGGGTATAATAAAAAAAATAATAGAACAAGTGAAACTTACTCTTACATCACTCCTGTCTTTCATTGCTAAATGTTGCTATTTTAGCTATTTAGTTAAATTAGGAAGTAAAGAATAGAATTACAGTTTATTGTTCTTGTTAATCAATTTCTTTTAAAAAATTTCCCCGAGATTTTTGCTCATATTCATTTCGGCACAGTAGAGGATCTTGAACCTCGTTATACATCGACGACATATTTGTCAACGAGATTGTGTGTCTGGCGGCTCATGTGAAGGCGCATCTTCAGCTGTTTGGGCTGACCTGTAAGGACACAGAGCAACTGAGTAGTGGCGCTCGTGTGTTGGGCTTGTGTGTCTGGGAGGAGCACGGTAGACTTCGATGGCGACGCGACGGCGAATGTCCGACGGCTCCTGACGAACTTACACATCGAAGTATCTTTTCCGTGTGTGGGCGGTTGACCGGGCATTTTTCAGTGTGCGGCTGGCTCCGTGTTGCAGCAGCGTTCTTGAAACGGGATGACGAAGTTCAAGACCCTCTACTGCGCCGAAATAGCTTCTAATAAGAATGTTCTCGGGGTGGGGGCACAGTTAAGTCCGACGCTTTTACTCTCCCAACTGACCAAGTGTTCAGTCTGAAACAATCTCTTCCAGCAATGCTTCACTCTTCTCACCAATACTATCAAAATATCTTTTCTCTCTTCTACAAAGATAAAACCAAACAATTAGAAATCAATAATACCAAGCACAAGAATTAAAATCAATTCTTAAAATCAACATGCAAATTAGTCTTCCCCTTCACACTGTAAACCGCTAGTTTGTTGTATATATAAATACATTTGCATGTTATTAGTATGTAGATAAGGGCAACAGTATTTATAATGTAAAACAATTTTATTAATAATTGAGTTTAAATAAAAAATAAAATCATGGAAAATGTGACGTAAATAACTAAGGGAACTGTAAATTGGGTACTGATATAGTTTTGGTTACAGAAAGACACACAATCTCCATTATAATAAGATTTAAACCTACTTCTGGACCGGTTTCAATTTCGATCGTTTTATAAATCGTAGCACTGATTTTTTTCTCAGTCGATAGAAGTGCAAGGAGCTTGTGGATGGTGTGAAAGAGAACTGGATATTTCGATTGGCAGTAATGACATTTTCTTGTATCATTTTTGTTACAAAATAGTAAGTAACAGTACGATTAATAGTATATATGTTGATGTGACATCTGGCCAATTTCTGAAGCGGAGTTTAGCGGGTTCAAAGAGTTTTTCTTCTCCTAGATTGGTTGCCCAATCAAGGTTAAAGATCCCAATATGACCTACTATTTACCCACGACTAAATGGAGAATAGTTGGATGCATACATTTGCTAAGAATATTAGCGCTATGTGAAATGCAAAGAGCTTCGTCCAGGATTTAAAATCGAGTCCATTTCTTACAACGATAACCATTACCCCACGCACCTTAACTACAAATAAATAGAATAACCATATTACAACAAAATAAATTACAACAAAATGAATTAACGAATTCAATCGATACTTTAGTTTTAATGGACAAACTTTTCATTCATCTAAAACTTTATGGTAACAAATATTTTTTGTAAAAATAATTCATTTATTTATTTTTCTTTGTTGTCCTGACTTTAGTTAATAATTTTCTTCACAACTTCTCAATAACATTAAAGATATCATGAATAATTTTCAGAATTTAAACAATGGAAGTTTTTCAGGACTGGTTAATAAGTATTGATATTTATAATCTGTCATTGCATTCGATTATTACTGACAGATCTTGAATATTACTTATTAACACGTCCACAAAACATTCCATTGTTTAAATTCTGATAATCATTTTGATATCGTTTGTTATTGTTATTATTTGTTCTATTGTATGATTGGCTGGTTGGCTAGATGGATGGCTGATTGGTTGGTTGTACGATATGCCAGCATTTGTTGAATTGTTTAATGCCGCAGTGAGACTTTACAATTGGCAAGCAATTATATAACAAATAATAATAATAATAATAATAATAGAAGATACAGATAGATTGTATGTGTCAAGGAAGGGGGAAGAGGTCTTGCCAACATAGAGGAATGCGTAGAAACCACAATCCAACAACTTGAAGATTACACAAGGAAGAGCAAAGACAAACTACTTATGGCGGCCAACAATAGTAGAAACGTCAGATGGACAAACGGAAAAACGACAAAGACTAAAAAACAAAAATGGGAAGAAAAACAATTATACGGACGCTCAAACGACAAATAGAAGAGGTTGCACATGAAAAGACTTGAACATGGTTAAGAAAGGGAAACCTCAAAAGAGAAACTGAATCACTTATAATTGCTGCACAAAATAATGCCATAAGGACAAACTATATCAAAGCGAAAATTGATAAGACCCAACAAAATAGTAAATGTAGACTTTGCGGTAATAGAGATGAGACTGTAAACCATATACTCTGCGAATGTTGCAAACTAGCACAACGAGAATACAAAACTAGACACGACTGGGTTGGGAAGGTGATTCACTGGGAATTATGCAAAAAATTTAATTTTGGTCATACAACAAAATGGTATATGCATAAACCAGAATCTGTTCTTGAGAACGAAACAAAAACAGATCACCTTATCCCAGCAAGAAGACCAGACCTAGTGTTGATAAACAAAAAAGAAAGAACTTGTCAACTGGTGGATTTTGCAGTTCCAGCAGATCACAGGGTAAAGGAAAATGAAAAAATGGACAAATATCTGGACCTTGCCAGAGAACTGAAAAAGTTATGGAATATGAAATTGAAAGTCATACCAATTGTAGTTGGTGCACTTGGAACGGTCCCAAAAGGATTGGAAAAGGGTTTGGAAAGTTTGGAAATCAGAGGAAGAATTGAAACCATTCAGAACGCTGCACTGCTGCAATCTGCCAGAATACTCAGAAGAGTCCTGGAGACCTGAGGAGACTTGCTATCACCCAGACTCCAATGAAAGGCCACCAGTTAACACTGATGTGAAAACTCAAAAGGAGTAAATAATAATAATAATAATAATAATAATAATAATAATAATAATAATAATAATTTGCAATATACAACTAAATGGTATATGCACAAGCCTGAGCCTGTCGTAGAGAATGAGATGCATAAAATTCTCTGGAATTTTGAGGTACAGGCGGATCACTTAATCCCGGCTAAGCGACCGGACTTAGTATTAATTGAGAAGAAGAAGAGAACCTGTCATCTCGTGGATTTTGCCGGCCCGGCCGACCACCGAGTGAAAGTGAGAGAGGGCTAAAAGATTATAAAATACTTGGATCTTGTCAGAGAACTGAGAAAACTATGCAATTCGAAGGTGAAGGTCGTACCAATTGTTTGTTTGTTTATTGATTTTAACGGCATATCAACCCGCCATGCCTAACGGTTAAGAAGTTATACATATCGTGTATTTATATTTATACTTTTTAGTAATTGGTTTTAACAATGTGTTAGCATTATTGGGGATTATGTTGTATGGTATTGATTAGTTTCATGTCTATTTTTCATGGTATAATTTTATTTCCCTCGAAAAATAGAGAATATCCTCCATGTCGACATTTTCAAACAGATCTTTCATACTGTTTACTTTAAAATAACTGTTTCTGGTGTGAGCAAAAAACCTGCATTCCATGAATAAGTGTTTAACTATCAAAGGTGTTTGACACGTTCCACATTGTGGTTGTTGTTCTTGTTTGAGTGTATAAGAGTGCGTTAGTCTTGTATGACCAATGCGTAATCGGGACACTTGTTCCTTTCTAGACTTCCTTAATGTTGGTCTCCAGCCTGTTGGTGCCCTTGGAACGGTACCCAAAGAATTTGGAAAATAATTTGTCCAAGTGGAAATCAATAGAATAATCGAGACCATCCAAACTACAGAACTGTTAAGCGAATGCAACAAACTAGCACAACGAGAATATAAAGCTAGACATGACTGGGTTGGAAAGGTGAACCACTGGGAATTATGCAAAGAATTAAATTTTGACCATACAACAAAATGGTATATGCATAAACAATAATCTGTGCCTGAGAGTAACACGCATAAAATTCTCTGTGACTTGGAGATAAAGACGATCGCCTTATCCCATCCAGAAGACCAGACCTAGTATTGATTAGCAAAAAAAAACTTGTCAACTAGTAGATTTTGCAGTTCCAGCAGATCACAGATGAAAGAAAACGAAAAGATAGACAAAACCTAGACCTCACAAGAGAATTGAAAAAGCAGTGGAATATGAGGGTGAAAGTGATACCAATAATAGTTGGGGCACTAGGAACGGTCCCCAAAGGCTTAGAAAAAAGACTTGAGAAACTGGAAACCAGAGGAAGAAATGAGACCATCCAGACAACATTGTTGAAATCAGCTAAACTACTCAGGAGAGTCCTAGACACCTGAGGAGACGTTGTCACTCAAATTCCAGTGAAAGACAATCAGCTAACGCTGGTGTGAAAAACTAATAATAATAATAATAATAATACTCAGAAAAGTCCTAGACCTGATGAGACTTGTTGTCACTCAGACTCCAGGGAAATACCATCAGCTAACGTTGTTGTAAGAAAGGCTCTGTAATAATAACTTGGTGGAAAAGGTGATCCACTGAAAATTGTGCGAGAAATTATATATATATATAATATATATACATATATATATATATATATATATATAAAAATAAAACCTTGCTTAGAGGCGAATCAAATCTGGAATAATAATAAAATAAAATAAAAATAAATGATCAGACACACAGACATAAGCACCACGCACACACACATACGCTTACATTTACACACACAAGCACGCGCACACACACACTTATACACACAAACACACACATAAGCAAGCACCCCAACCATACACATACACACACAGAATTTGGAAGAACCAAGACAGAACGAATCTAGCAGCCGCTAGGACAACTTCAGTTCCAGTATTCTTCTGAGGATGGGAATTTCTTCCCGAAATATTGAGAAATAAATGACAGGTTAACAAAAAACATCATAGTTACCTTCTTTTTTCTTTACACTCGCATTGTGACAGCCTTCAAAACCAACCAACAAACCAATATATATAATAGTTAAAGTTGAGTCTACCACAGATTTGACCTATACGATCTCATCAGGACCCTACCTTATACTTGACATTGCTACTAAATGGTATATGAACAAAGCGGAATCTCTCCTGGAGGATTAGACACATAAAATGGGACTTTAAGATACAGATAGATCACCTAATGTCGGCTAGGATACCAGACCTTGTATTAATTAACATGAAAAAGAGAACTTATCATTTCAAGAATTTTGCCGCCCCGGCAGATCACTGTGGGAAAGTGAAAAAAAGTGAAAACTTAGACAAACCCTTGGATCTTGTCAGAGGACTGAAGAAATTGTGGAAAATGAGGGTAACAGTCGTCCCAATTGTAACTGAAGCGACCGCAAGGGTTTGGCAAAAGGCAAACAGGAAATGAGAGGAAGAGTCAAGACCAACCAAACTACAGCATTGTTAAGATCGGCTAGAATACTGAGAAGAATCCAGAAAACTGTGGAAACTTCTTGTCACTCAGCCTCCAGTTAACCACCGGCTAAGAAAAATTCTCATGGAGCGAAATAAGTAGTAAACAGTTATAGCTTCAAGTAGCTCTCCTTATTGAAGACAAATTGAACACATTTACGTGGTTTTAAGCATTCCTAAACAATTATATGGGTTTCATATATGTTTTCAAGTAATAATAATCCTTTTTAAACCATTATAGCTTTAACTAACTATTCTTAATACAATATATATATATATATATATATATATATATATATATATATATATATATTCTCCGCGTTCCAATGAATTTTATTTCAAAAAATAAGAATTTACTCTTTGTGTGCTGAACATTTCTATATTTTTTTCTATTATTATTATTTTATATCATTTTGTTATTTAAAAATAACAATAGATAGAATAATGTACACGTGGATAAACTCCTGACCGAAACTCGTGTAAGTTAAATTGATTAAAATAATCCTATTTTATCCATTCAATACTTTCTTTACTTTATTTCTCTTTTCAACATACCGTCGGATTCACCATTTCAATTTACACACACACACACACACACACACACTATATATATATATATATATATATATATATATATATATATATATATATTTCTTCCATAACCGACTTTTCAAATGGATACATTGTTGCCATGTTTGCCACAATATATTGTCACAATTTTGACCGGATGATAAACAGACAATATTGGATACATATACAAGGTAGGATCCTAAGCATTCGTTCTCAAAAAAAAAGAATATTTAGAAAAAAGAAAAAAAAGAAAGAGAAATTGCAGTTATGCGCCCATTCATAACATAAAGAAGGGGAAGGGAGGAGAAAAGAGAAAGAAGAAGAGAAAAAAGAAGGGAAAATAAAAAGAAAGTATCACCACGCAAAAAAAAAAACTTAAGCACGTCCATTTCTGATTTTCGTCTCTGATGATAAAGTTTCTTTGAAATCGATAAGACATAAAAAACATATTTTTGTTTTTATTTTTATACGCATTGTATTACCTTCAAATTTTAATATTTTATATATATATATATTATGTTATCAAGTATTCCTATTATTATATATGTTCCTATAATAAACGGTGTCAAGTAAGTATTCCCATCTAATAACAATCATTTGTTTGCATACAGTTATATGCTTCCAAGTATTCCTCTTCAAATCATTTTAAATAGATTCATTTTACCCAAAGATGTAACCCCAACAGGCCCTACCACGCCGGGTTAGCGTGGACCTAATAGTGATGGAAAGGAATAGGTATTCCACACTTTCCTGAGCTCCAGGACTGGAGCCTTACAACTGAGTACAGTCTCGTGTCAGCAAGAACATGCATTAATTATAGTAATATTTTATGAAATTTTGATAAGTAATAAAACTGATAGTTACAGTTCCAACATTGCTGTAGTATTTTTTCGAAAGAACATTGTAGAGAACGGTTGGCTGAGATGTGTCGCTGCGAACTCGTCATGAAGGGAGCTACAGATAAGAATTAATTACAAAAGTCGGTTCGACAGCTGAGTCGTGTAGTAGACTATACAATATATATATATATATATATATATATATATATATATATATATACTTTGTTGTTTCTTGGTACAAAGGTGATTCTAGGCTGGTCCTATTCTCTACTAGTAATTTGTTGTTGAGTTCAGGTTCCGTTTGAGAGCTCAATGCTTAATTTTTATAAACAGAGCAAATTTATTTGAGAATAAAAAGGCCTTAAAATGTTTTTTAATCGTTTTATGGCCTTTTTATTCACACACACACACACACACACACACACACACACACATATATATATATATATATATATATATATATATATATATATATATATATTCATCAATACCACACCAGCCCTACACGCACAAGCAGAATGCAACAGCGAAGTTTACTAAGTTTGAATTCAGAATTTTGTGAATAAAAAGGCTTTAAAAATCTTTTTAATCGTTTTATGTCCTTTTTTATTCACACACACACACACACACACACACACACACAACATATATATATATATATATATATATATATATATATATATATATTTCATCATACACCACCAGCCCTACACGCACAAGCAGAATGCAACAGCGAAGTTTACTAAGTTTTGAATTCAGAATTTTGTGAATAAAAAGGCTTTACAAAATTTTTAATCGTTTTATGTCCTTTTTTATTCACAACACACACACACACACACACACACACTCACACACACACACACACACATATATATATTATAATAATATATATATATATTATATATTCATCAATACCACCACCAGTCCTACACGCACAAGCAGAATGCAACAGCGAAGTTTACTAAGTTTGAATTCAGAATTTTCCATCTTCTAGATTGGTTGCCTAACCAAGGTTAAAGAGTCCAGTCTGACTTACTTTTTTCCAGAGCAAAATGTATTATATACCCGTTCAACACTTCGTTCATCTCGGATATATAATAACGAGAGAGACAGACAGACAGACAGAGACAGAGAGAGGGGATAATCGATGAGGGACTCTTACTTGCTAAATCGTCGGCCGCCATCTTCTTCAGGGCTGATTTCTCGGGCGGTTTCTCCGTGTTGATTTCTTCGGGTTGGGTGTCTGTGCATTCTTGTTTTAATAAATCAATAAAGCAACACTGGTTGTTTTTCTTTAAAGAGAAAAGAAAGAAGAGATAAAGAGAGAGAGAGAAAGACAGAAGAGAGAGAGAGAAAGAGAGAGAAAAGTTAGACAGGGGTTTTTTGGGGGTAGGAGTTTGGGTTTTTATTTTTCTTGAGTCTTCTATTCCCGTTGCCAGATAGAAGAAGAGAGAGAGAGAGAGAGAGAAAGACAGGAAGAGAGAGAGAGAGAGAGAGAGAGAGAGAGAGAGAGAAAGACAGAAAGAGAGAGAGAGAGAGAGGAGAGAGAGAAGAGAAAGAGAGAAAAGTTAGACAGGGTTTTTTGGGGGGTAGGAGTTTGGGTTTTTATTATTTCTTGAGTCTTCTATTCCCGTTGCCAGATAGAAAGAAGAGAGAGAGAGAGAAAGAGAAAGACAGAAAGAGAGAGAGAGAGAGAGAGAGAAAGAGAGAAAGAAGAGATGGAGATAAAGACGGAGGGTTTATTGAACAACCTCAACCCACAAAACCTCGCGATAAGATGCGACCCTTGAGGGACATCCTCTCTCATCGAGTAACTGGTCACAACTAAACTAAAAATGCCTCGCGCTTCTAAATGGCGCGTTTCCAGAACATCAAGCAAAAGGTTATTACCTGCCAATCATCGGCAATGGTAATTTTCCACTTAACTCCCGTTATTTTTAATCTAGTGAACTCTGATTCAAAAATATCTAACTACAGTACGTACTTAATTCATTAGCTACTTATGAATTATGTAACAAAAGGAAAATAGTCGGATCCAAACCATTCCCAAGGGAAATGCAAACAGCCACGTCCAGTATTTGAATTCGTGTAGCCAAGACCACTTCCTTCGACGATAATCTTTACACTACCCACGTCCACCGAGTCGTGTAGTAAAGTAAACAAGAGTGGATATAAAGGTTAAGTCTGACTTAACTTAGTCACTCTATCCCATCTCTACTTAAAGTGACACACGTCAAATTCTGACGACATAGATAGGTAGGTTGGTATGTATTCACAATTGTTTAAGTGTATAGAATCTATGCTATTCAAATGACTCTGGTGTTTCTTTAGTTCTGGAATGTATATAATGTGCGCGAAATAATTCTGTTTTGTTTGTCTTCATATTGTTGTATTATTGGTAAAATCTCCTTCCGGTCACGTGTTAGGTAAACTTGAAAGACAAACAAATCAGGAGAGACTTTGAGAAAGTTTCCGTCTGCAAAGAAGAATACTCTTTAATCTTTGGTCTCGCTCGAAAAGGTCAAGTAAGACAAAAACAGAAGGAACCTTTCGGACTGGAATCAGACCACTTATCGATTATTGATTGAAGCACTTATCGATCAACGAGACTTTATTTTCCGTAAGTTAGAGCTTACTGCGTAGACCAACATGCTTACACGTTTATCTTGTCTGGTACAAGGACATATAATGGGGCACTTAGTCTGACAATTATAAGAAGCCATTAACACGCCCATTGTGGTGTAATGGTTAGCCAGTTAGTCTCGCAGACCCATTACTACTGAAGAGTGATCTCGATTCTCGCTGGATGCGCTACACTTGCAAACTTGTGTCATATCCTACCTATGGTGAACTGGTTGGATAAATTACATATATAAGTAGCCATTGTATCCCTCCCCCCTCTCTCTCTCTCTCTCTCTCTCTCTCTATATATATATATATATATATATATATATATATATATATATATGTATTGAAGAAATGGATACAATATCTTATTCAATGAACATACGTGTGATCCAAAATCTTATTCAATGAACATACGTGTGATCAGCTGCAATTAATCGGTAACTTGATTAATTCAGTGGATTTAATCCTGATGATTCAAGCGATGAAACTCGAGTAGGTTTCTATTGTATCCATTTCTTCAATAAATTTGCTCTACTTTGTATTGAGCACTTTGTATTTGTTTTATCACGGACTTAACCTCTGGATCCTGTTCACCGCCAACGATCGTGCCCATATTCACCGGTAAGCCACCCTTATATATATATATATATATATATATATATATATAATATAATATATAATATATTGCATCTAGAAACAGTTATAGAATTAGAATAAATGCAGGCAGTTCACATTGTTTTTTTATTTAGCAGTAAATAAACTGATAACAGATAAGACGCAAAAGATGTTTAATAGCTGAAAATTCTGGCTTCATAAAATCAATCTTTCTACGAATTGTTTCGTATACGTCACAAGCTGAATTGATATACAAGATGTGTCAAAAGCGTACCTAGATTTTTTGAACTTTTTGACACAACTTGTATTCTGGAAAAATTAACATTTCATTATTTTATGACACACCTTATATATAAATATATAGATATATATATATATATATATATATATATACATTTAAAAATTTGTTTTGAGATGAAACAAAGAAATCACAGTGCTCAACCACAAATTTGTAGGAGCTTTATTTATTTGCTGAATTTTTTAAATATAAAAGTTTATCATAAGCAACTACCCAGGTTTCAGGTTATTTCACCATCGTCGGGTTGCTACTGGTGTTTCTTTGAAGAGATTTTGCGATCCATGAACATAACAACACAAAATCTCTTCAAAGAAACACCAGTAGCAACCTGACGATGGTGAAATAACCTGAAACCTGAAATAACCTGGTAGTTGCTTATGATAAACTTTTATATTTAAAAAATTCAGCAAATACATATAAATATATATATATATATATATATATATAATATATAATATACCAAGCGTGTTGGTAGATCCTTGCGGAGAGAAAAAACCCGGCAGAGAGTTTGATTGTAAATATACTACCAAACATCAACCAGGAAGAAAAAAAAATTTTTGAAAAAAGAAAAGACCAAGATATTCGTACCAACAAAAAATAATCTATTGGTATAGTATTTGGCCAAAAGAAAAAACAATTTATATGCATATATATGTATAAAATATATATATATTCATATAACCGCTAGGAGAAGCTAATTTGTAAAAAGGCTCAATACCTAAGTAGAGCCAAGTCAGATTTTAGCCCTGAAGAGCTTTATGCGAAAAATAGTAGGTTCGTCTGACTCAGTAGATATCCCTAATATATATATATATATATATATATATATATATATATATATAAAGTTTTCTTATATAGCATCATTGAAGCATTGTGTGTATGTGTAATATAAAGATTTTGAAGGCAATTTACAATGCAATATGTGTTGAATTTATTTAACTTTTTTTTTTTTTCAAAACTAAATATTTTCGGAAGTAAAATTCCATCTTCAGAGTTGTTGAAAGTATTGAAAGTACTAGGTGATTTTTTTATAGTACTTATCCCACGGCGATATTGTAATCTTCTGTTGTTTAAGAAGTTGATGAACGCCGTATATTTGAAAATTTTTTCCGTAATGTAAAATCGGCTCGGCTGCTCCTGCGCGTGGTAAATGTTCGAAATTCTTTTAATTCTAGGTGATAAATTCAACACATATTGCATTGTAAATTGCCTTCAAAATCTTATAATATATATATATATATATATATATATATATATATATATATATATATATATGTGTGTGTGTGTGTGTGTGTGTGTGTGTGTGTGTGTGTACTACCGCTTACAGAAATAGTACAATTATAAAGAATAGAATTTTTTCTATTTTAGAGTATTTTAATCAATAGATAAACTATTAAGAGATTAGACGCAAAACAGTTTTTTTCTTTAATAGCTGAACATTTTGTCTCCATAAAATATACATTAAACAAGACAAATTTAATTATTTAGATTAATGGTATTTTTTTCGAGCCAGGCAGTGGAAATTTTTATGGAATAACCCAATTCTGAGGAAAATTAATGATGGAATTCATTAACAAAAATTATAATTAATATTCGATTACCACTCCTCGAGCTTTTATGACAACCTTAATTCTTTCGCGTACGGATGTCACTATTGATAAAGCAATATTCTTTGTTAAAGTGGTTCCAACCTTTTTTAATGTCAGTTAACAGATATTCTTTAATAAATTATATTTCATTCAGCCTATTGCTTACAGTTCTGTGTAGTCCTATATCATTTCGATGACTACCACATGTGTCTCCGGCTAGTTGTTTTGTCGATGCCTTCTGTGCCCACATCGTGTTCCTTTGATCCACAGAACTGGTATTGATTCAATTTGATAGGGATGTCTTTGTGACGGGTTGAGTGATTAGTGTAAATGAGCTGCCATGGTTGCTGGCAACATTAGAAATGTGATAACACACCGTTAACAATAACAACGGTTTTATTATCATATATAATGGAGATGAATATATTTTGCACACTCTGGTCGGAGAGAAAAGACTGGGTGAGGAGCTTTGTCTACCGTTTTGTTTCATGCTAATTATATATATTTGTATTTTATTTTATTTTTCATAACACAGAAAGCAAATATGCATAGCATAATGAGACGTACAATAAATAAAAAAACAACCAAAAATAAAATTGTTGATTAATTGTATTTTTTCTTCTATCTTTTCAGACTGACGCTTTATTTTTCAACAATGGTTTTATTATCATATATAATGGAGAGGAATATATTTTGCACACTAGGTTCAAGAGAAAATACACGGTGAGGAGCTTTGTCTGGCGTTTTGTTCTATGCTAATTAGCATTGCATTATTCATAAAATGTTGACTTAGTTCTTTTATCGGAGTTATTCTTAGCGACAATGTCTGTTTCTTCTCGTGGCAATTTTCTTATTACAGCAATTCTGAAGAAGCCCCGTGGCCTTGTGAAAAGCTAAATCAGAATTTATACAATATTTTGATTTTCCTATTTTAATAAAATCATTTCCTTTAACTAACCAAAATAAGTTAAAAATTAATTGACGCCAACAAAAGAACTCGCCGTGTTATGTATGTCTCAAATATTGATTTCTGGTTCGATCCATTTGTTTTTCACTTGTTCTGGATACACTAATTCATCAGCATAGAAAACTAAAAGCCATCTGCATTGGAGACAGAAAATGTACATTTTCTATTTTCTAGGTAGGTACGAGGATGAGTAAAAAAAAGTAATGCCATTTTGTTTAGGACAGGTATAATTACCAACACAGGAATATGTATCACACATCAAACTGAAGCTGGTCCTCTGTGGATTACATCTCTACTTCTCCATATAGTCAGCATTTCTCTTAATAGCAATGTTCCACATTCGAAGGAGAACATGTAGTACCCTATCCCGTAGAATTCTGTTGACTGTTCTAGCCACTTTTTCACTACAAATTTCACTTCCTCATCACTGGAATAATGTTTGTCTCTCAAACCCTCTTTAAGATGATAGTCTGAAGCGAACATTATATGTACAATGTTTCGGTCGATGTGCTCTCCGCATTGTTTAGGTATTTCTTGTCGAACTCAGGAGCCTTCTTGAACTCGGGAACCTTCTTGTCGTAATTGGGAGCCATCACGGAACTTTGAACTCAATCATTCATTAGAACAAGAAGGTTCCTGAGTTGGAAAAGAAGGTCCTGAGTGCGAGAAGGCTCCCGGGTCCGACAAGAAATACCTGAAGAAGGCCGGTACATCGTTCGAAACTTTGTACATATAACAATAAAGATGAAGACAATAGTCCTAATAATACGAATAATACGAATTATCAAACCTCATTTCAAAAATTCAGAGAAATAGATTAGTTGTATCTATTATTTGAAAGGCAGTGTAGTTTTTTTTTAATTATAACCGTTAATTTCAAATCAGTTGAAAATCTGGCTTTTATTGGATAAGATAATTTAGAATTTTAGAAGATAAGATTGTAATTTTAGTTTAGTCAGCCGAAAACCGCGGAGCGAGCGGTTGTCCATTTTCCATCTGTGGTCCGACTGGTTCCCGACATGTACCGAGAGAAAAGTCGTCGATGATAATAGAATATGTGAATACGGAAAATGTCATTTATCCCACCAGTAATTACTTGAACAGCATAGGGTCACGGCGACAAGTGATCACCGACTGAGAGAAGAAGATGACTATACAAAAATGATAGCAATGTTGTTGGGGATTTCATCCCCGAAAGTAATACAGGTTAAACCCAAAGTTTTGAAGGGTTAGAAACAGTAGTTAAGAGTGCAGAACAACAAAAAAAACAGCTTTTGAAGAAGGAAAAATACAAGAATCGCTTGTTAATACAATAATTCTACTGTATAACAGAGAAGGAGACGCAAGGAAAAAATTTTTACCGAATGGGTAGAAATTGACACAAGGTCACAAGGTCACAAGGATTGGCCATCCAGAGGGGATCGAACTCGCTGCTATCTATTAGTAATGGATCTGAAAACTAGCTTGCTAACCATTGAACCACGATGGGACATCTTCAGGGCTGTTTATAGTAGTCATAATAATACATAGAGATGCATGAAAGGTAAAATAGATATTGAATCCGACAATATGTGTAGAAAGTTTGTAGAAAAAAACAAGATGTTTAAAGTTTTAAAACTTTCTTTTGTAACCGGAACATTTTACTGAACCTTTTTTATATTTATATACACTTTTACTGCAAACTCTTTTGAGTCTTTTAATGATAAAAATGCTTATAATTTAAAAAAATAAAATTTATTTTATTTT
>CM042156.1:92819427-92846927 GCA_023376005.1 Doryteuthis pealeii | reverse complement strand
TGTGTGTGTGTTTATATATATATATATATATATATATATATATATATATATATATATATATATATGTGTGTGTGTACCAGACCACGTGTTCATTAGATTGATAGAAAAATTTCTAGATAGAACTTTTGCAACTTGTTAGAGAAATCTTAGAATCACTTTTGAACTTTCTTCATCTCTTTATTGTTCGTACACTAAAGTCAGTCATCTTTCCTTGAAGACTTAGGAAATATCATCAAAATGAGTTCTATATGAACTGAAGGAAATGAACTTTAGTCAGCATTTAAAGTCTTTTGTTTCTCTGGTTTGACACAGAAACAAATTAAATGTTGGACAAGTTTTGGTAATTTTATTTCGCAAATCCAAAATGATCATTTTTAATTTCAAAGTAGTTTATCTTTCATCTTATTAGTTAGAAATTCATAACACCAAAGATAAATTTCTCTGAAATTAATAATAAATGGAATCGTTCGAAGAAGGAATACATTAATAAACTGATCGTCAATAAAAATAGAAATAAAAATAAAGAAATAATATGAAGATGAAAGATAAATTAGTGAGAAATTAATAATAATGAGAATGTTACATTTTATTTTATTTGCTGACACAAGTTAGTCAATCATTCAGTAGAACACTGTGCTAACATATTTTCTAAGTTCAAGTGATTTCTAATTAATAGTTTCGTTTAGTTATTTTGGTGGGGAGGGGGCTTAACCCTTTGCAATAAAAGGAGTCAAGATACCCTAAGACCCGCTCACAGGGTGGAAAAATAATCCATGTCACACTGATTATCTAAGAGAAAGAAAATTCAAAATCTTTATCAGCACGAAATGCTCTCTGTGTTACATAATTATTAGTCACCTAATGTTTATGGCAATAGTGTAGAAATCATAATGGCGATTAGTGCAGCTGATGGCCTTGAGAGTGAGTAACGGCGCTTGACCTCACTCTCACCCTGCCTTCCGGGGATGGATCGTGAGAACCGGAAGGCATGGAAAACCCTGTCTTCCGGTTTAAGTAATAGTAAGTTTAAGTCAGTTAGAAGGCAACAGCGAGCTCGAAGGGGTAAGTCGTGTTATACACGCGGTCCCTCATATGCGCAGATTGTCTGGGTTGGGGATTTGGAAATAAACTAACATCAACGTAAATCGAAGTCTTGTGTTTATTACCTAAAAACTAACAATGACACAGGGCTTCTGATAAGGAGAAATCCCCATAGAAGACCAATGGAATCCCAAGTCAACACCAGACGCTAGACCAGACCAAGTTAAGATGATAGAAGAAGAACTAAAGCCGACCAGAAGAGAAGACGACTAGAAGTAAGGAGTAAGAAAAGGGTATACAACATTATATCGATTTGGTACGGTGAAAACCTCAGTATGCAACATCTGTACAGTTATAACATATTCACCATTCTTTAAAAACAATGGATACTTGTTGCCTAGTTAACGTGCTGGCACTGTGACATCAGTAGTTTGAACTCCAGTTGCGCTATCACGTTTTCTTTCGGGGTGAATGCCCTTAAGAAAAAAAATAATCCCTCTCATTCTCCCACTATAGTTCTTCTATGATTTGGTTTGGTTTGGTTTGTTTTGTTTTACGGCATATCAACCTCAGTGGGTCATTTAATGCCGATAAAGTTTTGAAATAAATCAATTCTTAATGGATAATACAATTTTTTTATAAATACATTTTTCTATTTAACCATAGATGGGACCCTAACAGGTACTACCACTCCGGTCAGAGTGGACCAGGGAGCAATGGGATGAAGGGGTGCTCCACGTTCCCCAAACCTCCAAAACTGGAACCTCACCATCAGATAGAGTTTAACGTCATTCCAAGGACATGTAGACCCCGCAGCCACCGCCTTCTAGCACCCATTTGATAAAAAGGGGTTGAGGCTTGCCATAAGAGCAATAGGGTTGGGATAATCATATAGGTGCTAGGGCTTGACGTGACCAGCCGATTGATCGGAGGGGGCCTCTCTGACTGCCCGTCTTGCCCAAGATAGGGCCAAACGTGGAGTATTGCATGTCATGAATTGCTCATCCACCTGGGCTCTATCCTTAAGCATCACGGGTCGCCACCCACGGCCAACAGGTGGCCCCATTGGGGGAGTCTTACCTCTCTGCAGTCGGTGCATTCTAACGCCCCAGCCGACAGGGCGGAGTTCTTCAATGAGTATGACTTTGGAATTAAATAAGCCGCAAAGGTTGATATGCCATTAAACAAAGAAACCAAATCAAACATTTAAAAAAAATGTTTCAGCAGCAAATGAACGGTGTGCACCAGTCCAAGAGATGGTCGTAACTGATCGTATCTGATAAAGAATGGTAAGACATTAGCTCGATGGATCTACCATTACCACTTGCCGAATTTTACTCGCACCACAGCGGTGAGGGTTTACAATGTGGAAGTAATTCTGTCGCACCATGTATTTTATCGCTTATATATTGTTAATTTCTGGCTTATGTTTAAAAATTTATTTGAAGATCGACGCAGTCGTATTATGCCTCGCTAGTCATTGCTAGAGATTTCGATTCTCGTAAAGTGCTCTGCAATTGTTACCTTGCACCAGACTATAATAACTTTAAATGTACAGTTTTTCATTTCCACCAAATTCTTTCTCTCAAGATTATCTAAATCAACAGTATTGTGAAAGGCAAGGTCTATTTTCTTACCTGTATAAGCTTCACATGTATTTCTCTTTATAATAAGTACAAATACTGTTGGAATATTTTAGCTATATATGGTGTGCTGTGGATCACAACTTAAATTTATAGACTCCTAGAGGCTGTGTGGACTGAATCGGCCAATTAACACGTTCGAATACGGGGTTGGTTAACTATTTAAAGGCCTTGGTGGAAAGGCGTTCAGTTGCTCGTGCTTAACACTGACAAACGCAAAGATCATAGGATTCTAACGCCACTGTAAAGTGCTCTCACCTGCAGCCTAAAAATGACTACACGAATTTTAACAACTACCACTACCACAATCACCATTACTACTACTACTACTACCATGTTTTCGTTTTCTTTTTATGATCTCACCATCATCAACACCATTAACAAAATGATCCCCTCACCATTATTAAAACTATAATATCCTCTTTTTGTTTTATGATACCATAACCGGAACCACCACCACCACACCATCTTTTTTTCTTTTTCTTTTTATGATCTTCCACCACCACCACCATTATCAACATCACCATCCTTTCTATTCTCTTTTTATGATCCCATCACCACCAGTACCATCCTTTCCTTTTTTATTTTTCATGATCCCAACACCACAACCATTACCAATACCACAATCTTTTTCTTCTTTTTATCACCCTTGCCACAATCACCACCATTTCTTTTCTGATTATCTTAACAACAACAACAATAATGCAATTCTTTTTCGAATTGCAATTACCAAAGAAAAAAGAAAGAAAAAAAAGGCATAACATAAAAAAAGAATGTCCGCATTTGGCCCCATTGAATCCACCCGGCCGCCATTTTTTCTGTCTACAACTTTCGTTGTCGCTTTTTTTTTATCATCTTTTGGCCTTGGAACCAATCCAACTATTTCGTGCCAAGTTGACACAATAACTTCTTTAAAAAAAATGAAAAAATACCTTAAATAACCCAATGGGCTTCACAGTCGCAGCTGCACTGTTAATTATATTTAGCGGCAAATGTAATTCACAACGTCTAAATTTGATTGTTTACGAAAGAAGTCGACTCTCTCTCTCTCTCTCTCTCTCTCTCTCTCTCTCTCTCTCTCTCTCTCTCTCTCTCTCTCTCTCTCTCTCTTGTGTTGCATGTGATGTTTGGACTGACTCGGTTCATATTGTTTACATCACCAGAAGGAATAGTTAATCAATACTACATAATGGTTTAACAATCCTCCCCTTCCCCCCCCCTCTCTCTCTCTCTCTCTCTCTCTCTCTCTCTCTCTCTCTCTCTCTTCTCTCTCTCTTAGTACATTATGTTCTTCGTATTCCAAGATTTTACAATGTATTTCTTATCCTTTTTGCTTTTGTTATTTGTTTCGGTTGGCGATTTGTTCAGCCTTCGTCACGTTTAAAAAGCCATTCAACAGGTTTCTTTCTGTAGGATATAATAAAAACAAATAGCTAAAAAGTAATATATATATATATATATATATATATATATATATATATATATATATATATATATATATATATATACTGTGTGTTCGGGATAAATTTGACAGTTTCATAAGGAAAAAGAAAAAGTCCTTGATAACTACGAAATTTAATGGATTGTTAAGAAATTCAACATAAACGGAAATTACACTACTGTCAACAAATTTCACTCAAAATAACCACCATTAGCGTCGATCACAGCCTCAATCCTGCTCCGGAACCTGGAGTAAGTTGATGCTACAGTTTCCATGGGAAGGGTCTCTACCTTAATTATGTCGATTATTTGGGCTTTTTTAGTATTGGCATGGCGATTGGTGTCTTTCTCAACAGCGCCACATACAAAATAATCCATGAGGTTATGATCTGGGGATTTCGAATGAAAAACATTGCGACTACTGTAGTCGTAAATTTTTCAGGCAACCATTTTTTACTTTTCCCAGAGGTGTATCAGGGGGCCGAATCCTGCTGCGGTACATATGGCCTACCATTGGTTACCCTTGTTATCCAGGATACTTTATATGTATATATTTACCTACCACCTGAGCAATATAATATATTCAATGATTCAGGAAATATATTAATGGGAAGAGGTTTAATGTTAAACCAGGGAAGGTGTAATCTGAAGAGATGTATGTCAACGGAAAAAGTTTGATTTAAAAGCAGAGAGAAATAGATTATCGTTTTCCAATTTTTTTTAATAGACTAATGAACAAGCCAAAATTTTTAAAGATTCTTTTTTATAAATAATTTTGCTAAAAATCCAGACATTATGGTGACAGAAATGGACAAGACTTTGATTTTGTTTAAAATAGTAAAGTCATCTGGAACTAAGGAGCATTGAAGGAATGTTAATTGCAGAAACCGTCTAACTAGTGGAGAGCCAATCAGGATCTTACACGTTTTAGAATTTTCTGGAAAATTGTGAAAAAAAAGGTTACTTAAGACAGAACAGTTAGAGGTAGAGTCAGTTGGTCTTGGAGTTTGTGTAGCATAATGGACCCTGGGACATTTGTGGCCTTGTGCCAGACACAGAGAAACCTTAGTAGGATGTAGCACGATTCTCAGACCATAAGGGAGTGGGCGAGCAAGAACAATATGAAATTCTAATTATCACCTTGAGTCGATTCGTAGCCAAGAAGTCTGAGATTTTGCTAGTAAAATTTAGTTTAATCGGTTTGTCAGAAGAAAGGATGGTTGACCCGTTGACCTCTTAATTGACACGTGCAATTTGGTAGAACAATTAGAATCTTCGAAAGATTCCAGGACATTCTAGAAAGATTTTTAGCCATTTCTATCTAATGAGGGAACCTTAGATTTTGGGAGTTGGGTTCCGGAGACCGAGAGAGCAAGTTGCGCTACAGAATCTGCCGAGGACAGTCGGGGTTGGCAGTTTGGGCGAGTTAGTCATAAGCGGGTGACTGAAAGGCGTGTGTTACAGAAATCGACTCTCTCTCTCTCTCTCTCTCTCTCTCTCTCTCTCTCTCTCTCTCTCTCTCTCTCTCTCTCTCTCTCTCTCTCTCTCTCTTAATAACTTGCATTAAGAAAATAAATTGATGAAAAGCAAGAAGTACTGTCCTCATCTTTATTTTACTACGCCAAAGAAATCGTACGGGAAATCATGAGTGAAAGCCATTAAACAAACAAACGTGAACAGATACTTGACTGATGCTAAGGAGATATATACTTGTCAACAAGTCAAATTGACCGTAACTAAAAAAAAACTCGGTCGTTAAACGTGATACCTTTTGCTTGACCATAAACGAAAGGAGGAAGGAGGATTTCTTTACGAGCTTGAAGGCTGACTGCTAGATCTCTGTGCGCTTGTAAACGAACGCGCGTTGCCGACACCTGATATAAATTGTATACGATAATAGTGCCGTGCATTACGAGGCACGGTAAAATACCACTACGTTACATTTGACTGAGTGGGAGTCATTGAGTTTGGAAAATCAATGACAGTGAGAGTTAGTTGAATTTGGGACCACGAGAGATATTGGGGGGGGGTGGCACGACGAAAGAACCACAGACAAAAGTGATAAATAGACCGAACTGAATGAAAAAAGACTCTCTCTCTCTCTCTCTCTCTCTCTCTCTCTCTCTCTCTCTCTCTCTCTCTCTCTCTCTCTCTCTCTCTCTCTCTATTTTGAATTCTTGTCTGAGAGAACAAATGTCCTTAAGAAAAGGGATGTATGTGTCTATTGCACTTTGTCGCTAAAAGAAGACATATGAATAAGCGAAATATAAAACAGGAAGAGTGTCCAGCTGTGTTAATGAAAGCCTTCACCGTCCTGCACCCCAAACAGTTTAGGGCTGACCGAATGAAAGCCATAGAAAGATAATTTGTTTGGATAAACAAATTAGAAGCCCCTTACTGTGACGAAAGTACCCGTGCGTGACACATTCCTTGAGAAACCTCCTATGCCCATAGTGGCAGGTGACTATATTCATTCACTGAGACCACTCCCACACGACGAGAAAAGAAGAAACGTTTGTTTGGGGTAAACAACCCGAAAGCCTATTGCTAGGAAGGATTTAATTGGAGTAAACAACAACTCCGTTGCGTTCTTCCTTGTATTCGTTTGAGAATGTCTTAAAAACGTTTCAAAAGCAAACATACGTTGTGCACCGGTCCACGACATAATCGCAAATCATCTCATCTAATAAAAATGGTCAGACATTAATTAGATGCTACTTTTACCACTTGCTTAAGTTCACTTGCATCGCACAGGTGACAATTTAAAATGTTCAAGATATTTCTGTCGCACTCTGTATATTCTTGTCAAATACTTGGAACTTGATCATAAACACTAATTTGCTACCGCCCGTGGCACATTGAAAAAGTTTCTAGAAAGTATTCCATATCAGATGGGTTGAAAATCACTGAAGTATTCCATAGTGCCAATTGCGACATAGTTTTATCACAAGTTTTGCTACATTGAAACCACCTTTGCTTAAGTAAAACTTACCGACAAAATGCCGAAAAAAGCAAATTAATTCGTTAAATAAAGAAGTGGTAATTTGTATTAATTGGATTATTCGGACTATTGTCCTCATCTCTATTATCATCTGCACACCGTTTCGGTCGATGTGCCCTCCGTCCTTCTTCAGGTATTTCTTGTTGAACTCGGGAACCTCTTCCCCAAACTCGGGAACCTCTTCCCCAAACTCGGGAACCTCTTCCCCAAACTCGGGAACCCCTTCCTCAAACCTTCTTGTAGTAATCGGGATCCTTCACGAAACTTCGACGTAGCCCTTTATTCAATCCATGGGGGTAGACTGTTCTCATTCCTCTAACCATGACTGGGTACAAGTGTTAAGCAGTGTTAATTATTCCTATGTTACTGTCGCCCTTGACCAGGATTGAACCTGCAGCCTAGAGATAACGTTGTGCAGATATTAATAAAGATAGTCCGAATAATCCAAATAATACAAATTATCAAACTTCATCTCAATAAACCAAAGAAAAAGAAGTGGTAATGTTTAAAATATATATCGATCGATTAGATTACAGATGGTAGGACTTGATCAAATAATGATACGGCACAAATTTGGTAACGGTCCGTGGCACATTGTCAAAGAATCCTGCAAGAATGCCATATCAGATAATTTGAGATTAACTCATGTATTCCTTGGTGCTAATGGCGTTATAGCTTTATCACATGTTTTGCTACATTTAAACCGTCTTCGCCTAAAGAAAACTCACCAACAAAATACTGAAAATTGACAAATTAGTTGTTTTAATAAAGACGTGGTGATGTTTAAAATATATGTCGATCGATTAGATGACAGATGTTGAAACATTTGATTAATAAGAATGAAAACATGACTGTCCGGTGTTCTAATTTTCTACTCTTGTTTTATGGTACCATTCATTGTAGCCTTTTCCTTTCTTATTTTGTTTTTGGGTTTTTTTTGGGGGGTTTTTTGTAATTACATCTGTCTCTATTTTAGTCTTCAAATTATGAGTACATTATTATTTTCCTTGGGTTTTTTATTCGCTTGAAGCCGTTTCATGTCAAGTTCGATTACGACTTTGTTTAAAGCAATTATCTTCACTGCGAAGCATGAATCATTGGTAAAAAGATCGAACCAAAGAAAGAAAAGAAGGAAAATCGATTCCAGAAAATTCGATTAAACGTTTCACTCCATGTAGTTACAATTGCATTCACCTAATGCTGAATCGATCGAACAGGCAGACAAGTTTAGCATCGATTTTATTGAAAACAAATTTGCGACTTGAAACATTTCTTCAAGATGTTTAGAGATGGTTTCATCAAATTAAAACGACGAACTTAAAACCAAGTCAATGACCAGGACTTTATATTGCATAAAGTGACCGTGAAACTATCAGTCTCGGTTTCCATTAAACTATTGGATTGCTCATCGCAAAGTTAGATACCGATCCTCACCAACTCAGCGTATGAGTAACACAGCTTGGGTAATCTTATCTGTGCGGTACACCATGTGGGAGCTGTGGTTAGGTGTGACGCTCCATCTCTGCAAAAACAGTCTTCTTAGTTTACCACTAGCAAAAAAGGGGATATGATCCCTCGCTGTTAGGCTGATACCGACATTAAACCACTCAAATAGTCTAATTATTTACATGTTCGAACTGGACCATGATGCTGCGCCAATGTTAGTCTTTAAACGAGTCAAAAATAATATTCAAAAGGATTCAAAAGGTAAGATATTTATGTGAGAAGAAAATCAGTGGTTGATTAAAGAAGGGCGGAGATTTGAACGACATCAGCAAGATTGATTCATCGATTGATTCATCGATCGATTGATTGATTGATTGGTTTTTATGGCAAAAATAATCATAAATTACAAAGATGATAAAAAGAGTAAAAGATTACTGTTACAAGGAGAGATTGGATAAATTAGACTTGACTGCTTTACTAGAAAGAAGAATGAGAGGTAATCTAATTGAAACTTTCAAAATGATAAATGGAATTTCTAATTATGGTAGACATTTATTTTAATATTTCTTCTCGAACAGGAAACTGTCAAGGTAGATTTCAAAAACTAAGTCTATTAACCAGTTGGATTCGTTTGATTATAGAGTAATATATTTTTGGAACAAATTGCCTAATCAGATCAAAAGCAGCAATAGTGTAAAGAATTTAAGGATTAATTTCGATGATTTCAGAAATAAATGGCAAATAAAAAAAGAATTTAAGAGTGCATTTTTGGTAAAGATCGGATGAAATACTTAATATTTTTTATCTGTACTAGCAAAAAAAAACGCTTAAAATGATTCGTATATGATAGGATGGTATGCAAAAATAGAAACATAAATGAAACAACTACACGAAACATGCAACTATGTATGTACAATGAATGCGATTCCCTAACCTCTTGGCATAAGATAACCCTAGACGTGTTGACAAGCCATTAAAATCATTTATATCTTTTCAGGGATGAGTAAGTCAGAAATAACATAGCTAGAGTCATACAATCAACATAAAGTTTAGTGTAATAACCAGAACAAGCCATTTGAGTATTGTGGTGTAATGATTAGCAATCTTCAAAGAAGTAAATTTCTAGTTTTAATTCATTTATTTGTTGCTGTTAGTCTAAGAAACAAATGCTATACGAACACTAATACATTGTTATTATTATTGAAAATAGAAATAAAAGTGTTTGCTTTTCAATTACCTGCTGTTGTTACATAATCTATGCGGTTGCATAAGATTATTGTCAATCCCCTGTATTTCTAAAGGGATGGCCCTTTTCATATCACGGGCGGGACTTTCCATGGAATAATACAGGACGCCCGCGAAATACGTGAAGTCACGTGGGACCTGGTTGGGTCCTCAGTTTTCAGTTGGACGTCGGGCAGAGGAGATGTCCCGCCTTAACTGGAACTCACTACATACGCGCGCTATGTTAGTCAGATGTTTAGTTACATGAAATGTTTAGATGAGTAAATAAAAAAGCTTAAGAAAATAACATGGTTTTGTGGTTGGTGAATGTCTTGGTAACAAGACTGATAAAGAAGAAGAAATGAGTTAAGTGCGACCATCCCCAAGACGAAGTCCAGACACCAGAAGAGATGTTAGAAGAGACGCTACAAGAACTTAAGATATAAAAGACGCTATAAGAAGAACCTAAGATAGAAGAACAGAAGAAGAAGAATAAAAGTAAGTAAAGAAAAGGTTGGTCTAGTTTGGTTTGGTTTGGTTTGGTTTGTTTTACGGCATATCAACCTCAGTGGGTCATTTAATACCGATAAAGTTTTGAAATAAATCAATTCTTAATGGATAATACAATTTTTTTATAAATACATTTTTCTATTTAACCCATATATGGGACCCTAACAGGTAATACCACACCAGGTCAGAGTGGACCAGGGAGCAATGGTGATGAATGGGGTGCTTTAACGTCATTCCCAGGACATGTAGACCCGCAGCCACCGCCTTCTAGCACCCATATGATAAAAAGGGGCTGGGGCTTGCCATAAGGGCAATAGGGTTGGGAAAATCATATAGGTACTAGGGCTTGACGTAACCAGCCGGTTGATCGGAGGGGGCCTCTCCGACCGCCCGTCTATCCCAAGATAGAGCCAAGGTGGAATATTGCAAGTCATGAATTGCTTATCCACCTGGGCAATATCCTTAAGCATCACGGATCGCCACCCAGGTGGCCCCATTGGGGGAGTCTTACCCCCTCTGCAGAGGTGCAATTGATGCATTCTAACGCCCCAGCCGACAGGGCGGTAAAGAAAAGGGTATACAACACTGTTACTTTAATTGATATCCATCTATTATTACATTTATGCCGTAATGATTAGAATACGCTGAAATGGATATGACAAAAGGTCAATTTTTTAAACGGTCATTAATAGGTATGAATTCAGAGTTTTCCCTTTCCTAGACTGGTTGCCTAACAAAGGTTAAAGAGCCCAGACTGACCTATTTATCCATAGCTGAAGGGAAAATAGTTGAATGCATACCTATCCCAAGAGTATTACCGCTCCGTGAAATACAAAATGGTGAATTTCCAATTTTGGATTCCTGTGGAGTTCCCCACTCCCCAGGAATCCAAAATTGGAAATTCACTATTTTGTATTTCACGGAGCGGTAATACTCTTGGGAAAGGTATCTCTTCAACGCCATTACATCGAAATTCCTTGTTAGGGTCCCATTTATGGGTTAAAAATTTTAAAAATAGTTTTAGAAAATGTGTTTATGAAAAATTGAAAATTGTGTTTTAAAAATCATTTCAGTCAATTTAGATTTTTCTCTTTCCTTCTCTCTGTTTCTACCTCTGCATTTTCATTCATTTTGTTTCTTTCTATCGATTCCCTCTGCCCTTCTCAGTTTCTCTCTCAACTCTATGCCCCTTTCTCTCTATTCTCTATGCCTCCTTCTGTTTCTCTCTATCTAATCTCATTCCCCCTCTCTGTTTTCTCTGTCTATTCTCTTTCCCCCTCTCAGTTTCTATATATATATTCTCTTTCCCCCTCTCTGCTTCCCTCTATCTATTTTCCAGCCCAAGTCGACAGAGGTAATAGAATTGAGAAAGTAAGAAAACTTAATTAAATCTGAGAAGCGGTAGAATCGATGGGTGTCGTTGGGACATAGATTGAACGGTTTGTTTTGGTTTTGTTTTTGTTTTGTTTTCTAGGTTGTTTTTTTTTTTGGTTTTTTGTTTGTTTTTTTTTTTGTTTTTTTGTCTGTGTTGGTGTTTTGGGTGGTCTTCGTCGGGTAAAGGTTGTATCGTTGTTGTTCTAAACGCGGATATATTTGTTTTAGCGTTCGGTCCGTCGAGGGTTAACTGAGGATCTAAAACGCTCGAGTATTTGGGATGGTTTGGACAGTCAATAACACAATCCTTTTTATTGAGTACCACCAAACAGCTTGTTGCTCATCTATTACCAAGTACGAAGAACAAGGAAACAGATTCTATTATTCTATTAAATTAAAAAAATCGCCGAGTATTTGTCTAGTAGAATGATTGTTTATTTTAGGAATTTTTTTTTGTTTACATTTAAGCTATTATTTAAAAAATGCATTCCTAATTAAAGATAAACAAAGCTAAAAATGAGTGTATTATAATATTCGTTTATTTTAAGAAAAGTCTCTTTTTCTTGTTTACATTTTTGAAACAATTTTTTTTTTAAGCGAACTTCCTTACCTGTTGATTTCAAATGGTAGAAATGAAATGTATTCGTTTAATTCCTTCTTTTTTACCATTTTTTGGAACAATAAAATGCTAAGAATTAAATACAATTCTTCGTATTACAATTTCTTTTTTCTTTTCTTTTAACTTTTTTTTTCTAAAACTCTTTTGTACATACGAAAAAATTAAATACTGATTAAAAATGGATATATTTTAAATTAAAAATGAAAGTATTTATTATTAAAAATAAAGTTGAGTTATTATTAATCGTTAGATTACATGTTTTCGTTTATTAATGTTATTTACTTCGCTGTAGAAAATAATTAAACCGCATACAAATTACATATTTAGAAATATTATTTTATTTTCTTTCTAACCAAATAAATATTTATAATACAGGTGATACGCGAAAAATTCCGAGCTGAAACGATTAGAGCACGAATTTGTCAACTTCAAATTACCAGCAGCGGTGCCATTTTAAATCATTGCTGATATAGCCAGCAGCCAGCAAACATTTTTTTTATATTAGCAGCAGCAGCTATGCCACGATTATCGCAAATCGTTTAATTTTTGTTTGATTAATTAATTATATCCCTTAATAAGTAAAAAAATCAATTATCAAATTTGGTGTGTTTCTTAGTTATAAAGATGTCAAGGTGTATGCAAGATTTCAAATCTGAATAACATCTCGTTTCTGAGTTAGAGTCGACACGTACATACTCTCTCACACTCTCTCTCCCTCCCTTTTAACCATTATATCTCTTTCTCTCTCTCTCTCTCTCTCTCTCTCTATATATATATATATATATATATATATATATATATATATATATATATATAAACCTAATGAGTCAGATAGACCTGCTAAAAGTTTCGCTTAGTGCTCTTCAGGGCTAAGATCCGACTAAAGAGCAAATTTGGAGCAAACTCACATTTATACAAACCTACCTCCTAGGCACAAAAGAATTAGCATAGACTAAACTAACCAATAAAAGAAAAAGACAAAAGATGGAACACCGTATACATCTATTATTTTTTTTATAAGAATTAAATTGAATCCTACTACTTCAGTTCTAGTATGCACCATACACCACATAATCATAATTAATAAGTTAAATATTAAATACTAAAAAACTAAACAGTGATAAACAAATTAATGAAACACCTAGATGTAACTGTATTGTAGGCCTAGGTGTCCCCTTAGGGGTAAATGTAGATCTGAATGCATTGTATATAAAGTGGAGATTTATGAGGGTGACCCAAAAAATTGTAGAAATAAAAAAAGGCTATATAGGCTCGACTCAAAATGAATTCAAAAAGAGATATTATAACCATGGGTGTAGTTTTACAAATGAAAAATTTAAATATAACACTACTTTATCTAATGTATGGAAGGTTAAAGCTAAAGGTATTGACCCTATCTTAAAATGGGAAATTGTTAAAAAATGCAATAAATATAAAGCTGGCGATAAATATTGCCATTTATGTACACAAGAAAAAATTTGCAATTGTTACGTTCTTAAATAATAGGGTAATACTACACCAAAGATCTGAGGTTCTCAATAATTGTATACATAAAAAAAAATTTGGCTTCTTCGTGAATAGTAAGACGTTTATGTGGTTTAAGTTTTAAGCACTGTTGGGATCGGCTAGAATACTCAGAAGAGCCCTGGAGGCTTGAGAAAACTTGCTGTCACTCAGCCTCCAAGGAACCACCAGCTACGGCAAGTGGGGAAACCGAATAATAATAATAATAATAATAATAATAATAAATTTTGACCACACAACAAAATGGTATATGCATAAACCAGAATCTGTTCTTGAGAACGAAACGCATACAATTCTCTGGGACTTTGAAATAAAAACGGATCACCTTATCCCAACAAGAAGACCAGACCTAGTGTTGATAAACAAAAAAGAAAGAACTTGTCAACTGGTGGATTTTGCAGTGCCAGCAGATCACAGAGTGAAGCTAAAGGAAAATGAAAAAATGGACAAATATCTGGACCTTGCCAGAGAACTGAAAAAGTTATGAAATATGAAAGTGAAAGTGATACCAATTGTAGTTGGTGCACTTGGAACAGTCCCAAAAGGATTAGAAAAGGGTTTGGAAAGTTTGGATATCAGAGGAAGGATTGAAACCATTCAGAACACAGAACTGCTGCAATCTGCCAGAATACTCAAAATAGTCCTGGAGACCTGAAGAGACTTGCTGTCACTCAGAATCCAGAGAAAGACCATCAGCTAATGCTGATGTGAAAACTCAAAAGGAGTAAGTAATTTTATTATAATGGAGATTGTGTGTTTTTCTGTCTGTAACCGAAACTATATTACTAATCGAGTCACAATTAACATAGTTATTTGCATCACATTCTTCATGATTTTATTTATATTTAAACCTCAATTATTAATAAAATTTCTTCACCTTTTTATTAGTGTTGACCATATCTACATACTAATAACATGCTATTGTATTTATATATACAAAAAATAGCGGTTTACAGTGTGAATGGGAAGGCTAATTTGCATATTGATATTAAAAATGTGATTTTATTAAATATTTGCTTAGTATTATTGATTTCTAACTGTTTGGTTTTATTTTAATGAATATAAGCAAATATCTCTCCAATGAATCTTGAATGAAATCCATTAACAAGAAAAAAAAAGTGTAATTTTATTCTTTATTTCCTAATTTAACTAAATAGTTAAATAAGTAAAATTCAGCAATGAAAGACGGGAGTGATGGAAGAGTAAGTTTCATTTCTATTTTTCTATTATACCCCCACTCTGTTTCAAATCTATACACATATAGTCATATACACAAATCTTTTTATCTGCATTCTTATTAGACTTTCTAATTTAATACAATATTTCATTACATTAAAACTTAAATACTTGCACCCGGCGGAGTAATAATAATAATGTGTGCAAGCAAATAATAATTTTCTTGCACACATTCTAATAATATTACCTCAGTTATATGGTTTCAAGTCTGCTTCTTTATGGTGATAACTGCTATCCAACGAGTACGTCCATTTTATGAAATAATAAACATTTAACGAATGGATATGCTTCCAGGCTGTGGTTGTGTCGGTGCTGCTGTATGGCTGGACCCTGACAAAGCGTCTTGAGAATAAGCTAGATGGGAGCTGCACAAGAATGCTGCGTGCAGTCTTGAATAAGTCATGGAAACAGCACACCACAAGGAAACAGCTGTACGGTCACCTGCCCCCCATCTCACAAACTATCCGAGTGAGACGGACAAGACATGCGGAACACTGCTGGAGAAGCAAGGATGAACTCATAAGCGACGTTCTCCTGTGGAAGCCAACACATGGACATGCAAGTGTGGGGCGCCCAGCAAGGACCTACATTGACCAGTTATGTGAAGATGCTGGCTGCTCCGCAGAGGAGCTTCCAGGTGTAATGAATGATAGGGAGGGCTGGCGAAAGATTGTCATGGATACCCATGCTGCATGCGCGACATGATGATGATGATGCTATGTTCATCTTTGGTAGCTTCATTTGTAACATATCAACTCTGTTAAAAAAAAACAAACATGAAAAGTTTTTTGAAAAAAGTTTTTTCTCCTAACTAGTTTTCTCGAAACTTGTTGAGAAATATTAAAAATTTAGAAGCAATTACAAAGAAATATTCTCGTTTGTCTTATCACTTTTGTTTATCTTATAAACACAGGATGACTTAAAATTGACTTATCAATTTCTTTTTAAATAAATAACTTTTATTTATGATATATTTGATTTATTTATTATTGTCTACAATCAAGGGAGTTTCCAAGAGTCAAAATAGAGATGATCAAAATGAAATTTCTTCAACTTTTTTAATAGCTGTTCAGTTTTTAAACAGATCAGGTTTTTTTGCGCATATATATATATATATATATAATATACCAAGCGTGTTGGTAGATCCTTGCGGAGAGAAAAAACCCGGCAGAGAGTTTGATTGTAAAAATATACTACCAAACATCAACCAGGAAGAAAAAAAAATTTGAAAAAAAGAAAAGACCAAGATATTCGTACCAACAAAAAATAATCTATTGGTATAGTATTTGGCCAAAAGAAAAAACAATTTATATGTATATATATGTATATAAGATATATATATATTCATATAACCGCTAGGAGAAGCTAATTTGTAAAAAGTGCTCGATACCTAAGTAGAGCCAAGTAATAAGGATAAACTACTGAGTCAGACGAACCTACTATTAGTTTCGCATAATTTATTGTTTCAAATCTGCTTGATTCTAAATAATATATAAATAATAATAATAAAAAAATAAAAAATAAAAATAAATAAAAAAAATCAGTTAATATAGAAATTAAATATATTTTTTAATTAAACAATAAACTTATAGCGTTCTGTGTTTTTATTGGTCAATATGATTTGATAATTTAAATAATTAATGTGGTTAGTAGTATTTATTGGTCTTGCTCCTTTTCTTCTTCAGTCAGATTTTAGCCCTGAAGAGCTTTATGCGAAACTAATAGTAGGTTCGTCTGACTCAGTAGTTTATCCTTATATATATATATATATATATATATATAATATATATATATATATATATATATGACACCAAATCTGTAATCGAAAACCACGAGTACAGATGGATAAAAAAGATAAAAAGCTTTCATCCGTTTGGCTTTAATCAGAAAACAGACCCATTTTAACAAGAGCAATAAAACTGTCTACACCGACGAGGGTGGCCGATGCCACCTAAATAAACAAACACTGACCACTACGCATCAAACAAGCCACTTTTGACCCAATTAAAAATCTAGAAGTCACGCACACAGTACCGAGATACATACACACACACTCACATTCACACACATATATGTAAACACACATACATTTATATGTATACACATATAGTCATACACACAACTCTCATGAACCCTCTCTCACATATATAAGAGCATCAAAAAAATAACCCACCTCGTAGAGGTTCTTCGCGGAACAAATGGACATACTACTACTAACACACTCGTCTACCTGGATTTTAATAGCATGTCAAACCCGCAAAAACACTTCACTTTTTATAGTTTTAATCGTATATTTAACTCTTTTTATCGAGTATTTTTACACGTTTGTTAAGCTGTAAATATTTAAATTTGGATATTTATATATTTGGATATTTATATGATAATATGGAAAAAAACAAAGATGTTTTTCAAATAAACTTATTTATTCTGCTTATTTTTGCTGATATGGCAATATTTCGATTTTTTTAGAAGTCTTCTAAACATAATATGCCCTGAAGAAGATTTCTAAAAAGAAAATTGAAATATTGCAATATCAGCAAAAATAAGCAGAATAAATAAGTTTATGTGAACAATATCTGTGTTTTTTCATATCCTCTTATCCTTATATACTGTCGGATTCATTTCCTTACTTTTAATATATATATATATATATATATATATATATATATATATATATATATATATGAAAATGAACAAGTTGTTATAAGTATAGAAGGATACAACCTAAAATAAATATTTTATCACCTGCTCATACCAGTCTCATGATTATAAGTCTCCTGCATTTTAATACAATCTTCAGATGAAATGTGTTTTATATATACAGCGTGTAATGGGTAAATTGTCAATTGTCACAATTTTGAATTATTAATTTCGCGCATTCTTATTTAAGATTCAGTTTACTGTGTAGTAAACTAGAGTAAGTTGGTCATTAATCCAGAAAGGTTAGAAACGGCATGCTGTGCTGCTTGACATTCATTCCAGAAGCTCCAATATGAAGATCTCACAGTAATTGGGTGTCAACTTGAATAAAATGTAGAGGATTAAAAAAGAATTGGATGTGTCAAATGGTGATTACGGAGATACGGCAGCTCGGAAGCCTCTTTGATCATTTTAATAAGAAGAAAAAACTCCAGACTTTGTTGGTGAGATCCAGGTCATGTTTTATAACGATCCCTGCAAGACAATCAGGTCCATCGCCAGTTTCTTATTAGACCGATTGTGCATGAAGACATTCGTTATTTCTCATACTATAGCAAAATCATTTGCAATGCATTTACATTGTTCATATAATAGCCCGAATTCTGTCAGTAATTTATTGTTATCTGTACAACGTTTCGGCTTCCAAGAAGGTTCCCGAGTTAAAAAAAAAAAAAGAACGTTTCCGAATTCAAGAAGGCTAGAGGGCACATCAGTCGAAATGTTGTATAGATAACAATAAAGATGAGGACAATAGTCCGAACAATCCAAACAATACCAATTATCAAGCCTAATCTCAAAAATTCAGAGAAATAGTTGTGTGTATATGTATGTCCGGTTGAAACTTTGAAAATAAAACAATTAACAACAAAGTAAATATATACACATTAAATATCACCAGGGCTTGGTTTTTTAGCAAAAATAATAAAGATTTGATTTATATTTATGAAGATAATTAAAAAATAAAATTTAAATGATAACAGCATGGAATTTTTTTTTTTCATTTAATATTTTAGTTAGTAGACATTAACATTTCTTTTCAGAGTTTCTGGATCAATGCAAGGTCTTTTTTTTACATAGGGATTTAAATGTGGTATCCCATGATGATTCAATTCATGATTCAGTAATAATGGATCTGCGGGACTAACTTAAAAAATCCCCCTCCACTCAGGTGACACTGGGTAGCCGCTGCTAATATATCATAAGACTGTTTCTTTTTGTCAGTAATGTAATTTGTGGTAATTTCTGATCATTACCAATCCCTTTCTTCTTAACGTTCAATTACTTATAAATTTTAATATCAATTTGGTAATTTCCATTCTTTTATTCTTTTGTTTATGCTCTTAACTACTTTGTACTAAAAAGTCATCAATTGCTAATACTCTTATGAAAGGTATACACCCAACTATTCTCCCTCCAGTAGATAGTAGGGCACACTGGGCTCTTTAACCTTGTTATAACAACCGGTCTAATACCCTTGGGAAAGGTAAACACCCGGCTATTTTCCCTCCAATAAATAGTAGAACAGACTGAGCTTTTTAACCTTGGTATTGCAACCTGTCTAGAAGAAGGAAACTTCTGAATTTAAACTCCGCTTAGAAATTGATTTTGTGTCACATCCTGATCGTGTGGATGTGTTGGGTAATTATTAAGATTTACCAAGAAAGGAGTAATTATAAATAATTCAGTTGAATTCCACTTCTACATTTTATCTCCGCTTTTGTAATTTCTATTTTGCATAAAATTACTTGAAGAACATAGATGAGTACTACGGTGAGTCAAAAGTTTTGCAATTTTTTGATACATTATCAAAATATTTCAAAACTTTTGACTCAACTTAGTATTAAAAAAATGTAATTCTTAATATTTCATTGACGATAATTGTTTACATAGTAAATGTATTATTAGAATCAAATGTGACTTTGGCTTTAGTGGCCAAAACTGGTTCTTATAATAAATCAGAAAGCTTTAGTTAAAACCTCCTAACGTAGGTGAATGTATACATAATAAAATCCAAATAGAGAGGTATAATACAACAATACAGACTTTATTGTCTGAGCATATGGAACAGGAAATATATAACAAGATACTTGGACGAAAGTCTTTGGAATGTAAGAAAGATTTCTTAATGAATATAAGAGTCATTTTCTTTGCATGATCCACGTGGTAGGGTATATAAAGGGCTACGTACACACATGGGTACAGTCTATAGTTGGGATGCAAAGCTCCCCCCTATCTTAAAGGATAGAGATATCACATGTCTAGTGCATCATTGTAGATGCCGGGTCAAAAGGAGAGAACGAGAGCTTCCTGGGTTGTGTTTAAATGCCTAGGAAGTAGTGCCACCTAGTGGCAAATCCTCGTGACAAGCGAATGTTGGAATTTTAACATATAAGGCGTGCGTCAAAAGGTCACTTCTATTTATAGACTCGCCGAGTGTCACGTGACCAACCCATTAACCAGTCATTGACAGCGCTCTGCTGCTGATATTATAATATATACTGAAGGTCTGAGAACACCTAGGCATTCCACTTTGGACACTCGTGGAGTACGGACCTCATGTGATTATCTCACTTGACCTCATAGGACTTACCAAAGGATTCTGTATTGCGGACTTATTCACTCACCAAAGAATTCTAGATTTCAGGACTTACTTACTTTAAGTTCTTTACAACTGGCAAAGAATGGCGGTCAGAAATTCAACAGATAAAAGTTAACTCTTTTCCACCCAAGTCCATCTCAGTAAGGACAGACAATCGGTACAGTATGTTTGTATATTTGTGCGTTTGCTTATTTTCCTCGATGAACATTACAACGAATTAGGAAGCATTTTTAAGTAAACATTGATATTGGAAAATGTTCTCAGGTTTATATTGCATCTTCCTCTCTTTTTTTTAATCATCAGATTGTGTGAGAAAAGCTTTTAGAACATTCTCAGCTTCTGTTTCTTCTTAAACGTCAAAAGCTTTTTCGAATAACTCAAGGCCAAAAATCAGAAAGGTTGATAATGACGAAGCCATATATTAAGTTAATGCTAAAAGTTTTCATCGTCATCTTTTGCACAATTTGTTGAAAATATCACAAATGATTTCTAATAAATAATGTCGCTAAATTGTAAGAAAATGCAACGTGGGTTACACAATTTACATTGTTGCAGTAAAAGATAAACCCCCTCATGTCA
The DNA here is from genome assembly GCA_023376005.1 of Doryteuthis pealeii. Taxonomy (NCBI): domain Eukaryota; kingdom Metazoa; phylum Mollusca; class Cephalopoda; order Myopsida; family Loliginidae; genus Doryteuthis; species Doryteuthis pealeii. The sequence continues at coordinate 92,825,991 of CM042156.1, read as the reverse complement.
TCATATCATAGGTCACGCTGACAGCACGGAATTCTATGAATCTCTCTCTCTCTCTCTCTCTCTCTCTCTCTCTCTCCTCTCTCTCTCTAATATATTCTTTTCCCCCCTCTCTCCCTCTCTCTCTCTCTTCTCCTTCTCTCTCCTCCTCTCTCTCCCCTCCTCTACCTCTCTCTCTCTCCTTCTCTCTACCTCACCTCTCTTCTCTTGACCCTCTCTCTCTCTCTCCTCTCTCTCGACTCTCTCTACCTTAATCTATCTTTCCCCCCCTCTCTCTCCTCTCGACTCTCTCTCTCTCTCGACCTCCGACCTCTTCTCTACCTTAATTATTCTTTTCCTCTCTTCTCTCTCTCTCTCTCTCTCTCTCGACCTCTCGACCTCCTCTCTCTCTCTCTCTCTTCTAACCTCTTCGACCTCTCTCCTCTCTTCTACCTTAATCTATTTCTTTCCTCTCTCTCTCTTCTCTCTCTCTCTCTCTCCTCACCCTCTCGACCTCTCTCTACCTCTCTCTCTCTCTCTCTCTACCTTAATCTATTTCTTTTCCCTCCCTCTCTCTCTCTCTCTCTCTCTCTCTCTCTTCCTCTCTCTCTCTACCCTCTCGACAATCTCTCTACCTCTCGACCTCTCTCTCTCTCTCTACCTCAATCTATTCTTTTCCCCCTCTATCTCTCTCTCTCTCTCTCTCTCTCTCTCTCTCTCTCTCTCTCTATCTATCTAGTCTCCTTCACCTCAGTTTTTCACTCACTGTTCCTCTCTGTGTTTTATCTATTCCTTCCCCTCTCTGTTCCCTTTATCTATTCTCTTTCCCCTCTATGTTTCTCTCTATCTATTCTCTTTCCCCCTCTCTGTTTCCCTTATCTATTCTCTTCCCTCCTCCTATCTCGTCTTTCTCCCTTATCTATTCTCTTTCCCCTCTCTGTTTCTCTCTATCTATTCTCTTTCCCCTCTCTGTTTCTCTCTATCTATTCTCTTCCCCCTATCTGTTTCTCTCTAATCTATTTCTCTTCCCCTCTCTGTTTCTCTCTATCTATTCTCTTTCCCCTCTCTGTTTCTCTCTATCTATTCTCTTCCCCTCTCTGGTTTTCTCTCTATCTATTCTCTTTCCCCCTCTCTTCTCTCTATCTATCATTCCCCCTCTCTGTTTCCCTTATCTATTCTCTTCCCCCTCTCTGTTTCTCTCTATCTATGTCTTCTATCTATTCCTTTCCCCCTCTCTGTTTCTCTGCTATCTATTCTCTTCCCCCTCTCTGTTTCCCTTTATCTATTCTCTTTCCCCTCTATGTTTCTCTCTATCTATTCTCTTTCCCCTCTCTGTTTCCTCTATCTATTCTCTTTCCCCTCTCTGTTTCTCTCTATCTATTTCTCTTTCCCCCTCTCTGTTCTCTCTATCTATTCTCTCCCCTCTCTGTTTCCTCTTCTATCTATTCTTCCTTTCCCCCTCTGTTTCTCTCTATCTATTCTCTTCCTCCCTCTCCTGTTTCTCCTATCTATTCTCTTTCCCTCTCTGTTTCTCTCTATCTATTCCTTTCCCCCTCTCTGTCCTTATCATTCTCTTCCCCTCTCTGTTTCTCTCTATCTATTCTCTCCTTCTCATTCTCCCCCCTCTCTGTTTCTCTCTATCTATTCTCTTTCCCCTCTCTGTTTCTCTCTATCTATTCTCTTTCCCCCTCTCTTTCCTTTATCTATTCTCTTTCCTCTATGTTTCTCTCTATCTATTCTCTTTCCCCCTCTCTGTTTCCCTTATCTATTCTCTTTCCCCTCTCTGTTTCTCTCTATCTATTCTCTTTCCCCCTCTTCTGTTTCTCTTATTATTCTCTTTCCCCCTCCGCTATCTTTCTCTTTACTCTTGTTCTCTCTATTCTCTTTCCCCTCTCTGTTTCCTCTATCTATTCTCTGTTCCCTCCTCTCTTTCTCTCTATCTATTCTTCTTTCCCCCTCTCTGTATTCTCTCTATCATTCTCTTTCCCCCTCTCTGTTCTCCTATCTATTCTCTTTCCCCTCTCTGTTTCTCTCTACTATTCTCTTCCCCTCTCTGTTTCTCTCTATCTATTCTCTTTCCCCCTCTCTGTTCTCTCTATCTATTCTCTTTCCCCCTCTCTTGTTTCTCTCTATCTATTCTCTTTTCCCCCTCTCTGTTTCTCTCTATTCTATCTCTTTTCCCCCTCTCTGTTTCTCTCTATCTATTCTCTTCCCCCCTCTCTGTTCTCTCTCTATTCTCTTTCCCCTCTCTGTTTCCCTTTTATTCTATCTCTTTCCCCTCTCTGTTTCTCTCTACTATTCTCTTTCCCTCTTCGTTCTCTCTATCTATCTCTTTCCCCCTCTCTGTTTCTCTCTATCTATTCTCTTTCCCCCTCTCTTGTTTCTCTCTATCTATTCTCTTTCCCCCTCTCTTGTTTCCCTTTAATCTATTCTCTTTCCCCTCTCTGTTTCTCTCTATCTATCTCTTTCCCCTCTCTGTTTCCCTATCATTCTTTTCTCCTTCTCTGTTTCTCTTATCTATTCTCTTTCCCCCTCTCTGTTTCCCTTATCTATCTCTTTCCCCTCTCTGTTTCCCTTTATCTATTCTCTTTCCCCTCTCGTTTCTCTCTATCTATTCTTTTCCCCCCTCTCTGTTTTCCCTTTATCTATTCTCTTTCCCCTCTGTTTCTCTCTATCCTTTCTCTTCCCCCTCTCTGTTTCCTCTATCTATCTCTTTCCCCTCTGTTCTCTCTATCTATTCTCTTTCCCCCTCTCTGTTTCTCTCTATCTATTCTCTTTCCCCCTCTCTGTTTCTCTCTATCTATTCTCTTTCCCCCTCTCGTTTCCCTTTATCTATTCTCTGCCCCTCTCTGTTCTCTCTATCTATTCTCTTTCCCCTTCTCTGTTCTCTCTATCATTCTCTTTCCCCCTCTCTGTTTCTCTCTATCTATTCTCTTTCCCCCTCTCGTTCTCTCTATTCTATTCTCTTTCCCCCTCTCGTCCCCTTATCTATCTCTTCCCCCTCTCTGTTTCTCCTACTATTCTCTTTCCCCTCTCTGTTTCTCTCTATCCGTATTCTCTTTCCCCCTCTCTGTTTCCCCTTATCATTCTCTTCCCACCTCTCTGCTCTCATCTATTCTCTTTCCCCTCTTGTTTCTCTCTATCTATTCTCTTCCCCCTCTGCTGTTCTCTCTATCTATTCTCTTCCCACTCTCTGTTCCCTTATCATTCTCTTTCCCCCTCTCTGTTTCCTCTATCTATTCTCTTTCCCCCTCTCGTTTCGCTCTTATCTTTCTCTTTCCGCCTCTCTGTTTCCTCTCTCTGATTCTCTTTCCCCCTCTCGGTTCCCTTTAATCTATTCTCTTTCCCCCTTCTCTGTTTCTTCTCTATCTATTCTCTTTCCCCCTCTCTGTTTCTCTCTATCTTTCTTCCCCCTCTTGTTCTCTCTATCTATTCTCTTTCCCCCTCTCTGTTCTCTCTATCATTCTCTTCCCCTCTCGTTTCCCTTTATCTATTCTCTTCCCCCTCTCTTCTCTCTATCTATTCTCTTCCCCCTCTCTGTTTCTCTCTCTATTCTCTTTCCCCCTTTGTGTCCCTTACTGATCTCTTTCCCCACTCTCTGTTCTCTCATCTATTCTCTTGACTCTTCTGTTTCTCTCTATCTCTTCTCTTGTGCCTCCTCTCTGTTCCCTCTATCTATTCTCTTCCCCCTCTCTGTTCCCTTATCTATCTCTTTCCCCTCTCTGTTCTCTTATCTATTCTCTTCCCTCTCTGTGCTCTCTATCTATTCTCTTTCCCCCTCGTCTGTTCACTCTTAAATCTTCTCTTTCGCGCCCTCGGTGTTTCTCATCTATCCTTTCTTTTCCCCTCTTGTTCTCTCTATCTGATTCTCTTTTCCCCCTCATCTGTTAATTCTCTCTATCTATTCTCTTTCCCACTCTCTGTTTCTCTCTATCTATTCTCTTTCCACCGCTCTGTTCTCTCTATCTATTCTCTTTCCCCTCTGTGTATCCTATTCTATTGCTCTTTCCCCTCTCTGTTTCTCTCTACCTATTCTCTTTCCCCCTCTCTTTTCTCTCTATCATTCTCGTTTCCCCCTCTCTGTTCTCTCTATCTATTCTCTTTCCCCCCTACATGAGTCCTTATCTATTCTCTTATCCCCCTCTCTGTTCTCTCTATCATTCTCTTTCCCCTCTCTGTTTCTCTCTATCTATTCTCTTTCCCCCTCGGCTGTTTCGCCTTTATCTATTCTCTTAACCCCTCTCTGTTTCCTCGATCTATTCTCTTTCCCCCTCTCTGTTTCTTCTCTATCTATTCTCTTTCCCCTCTCCTGCTTCTCTCTATCTATTCTCTTTCCCTCTCTGTTTCTCTTCATCTATTCTCTTCCCCCTCTCTGTTTCTCTCTATCATTCTCTTTCCCCCTCTCTGTTTCTCTCCATTCTATCTCTCCCCCCTCTCGTTTCCCTCTTAGTCTATTCTCTCCCTCTCTGTTTTCTCTCTACCTATTCTCTTCCCCCTCTCTTTCTCTCTATCTATTCTCTTTTCCCCCTCTCTGTTTCTCTCGTACTATCTCGTTCCCCTCCGCTTTCCCTTATCTATTCTCTTTCCCCCTCGTTTTCTCATCTAGTCTCTTTCCCCCTCTCTGTTTCTCTTCTATCTATTCTCTTTTCCTCTCTGTTCCCTTTATCTATCTCTTCCCCCTCTCTGTTTCTCTACTATCTATTCTCTTTCCCCTCTACTGTTTCTTCTCTATCCTAATTCTCTTTCCCCCTCTCTGTTTCTCCTATGCATCTCTCTTCCCCCTCCTGTTTCTCTCTATCTATTCTCTTTCCCCCTCCTGTTTCTCTCTATCTATTCTCTTTCCCCCTCTCGGTTTCCCTTTATCTATGCCTTCCCTCTCTCTGTGTTCTGCTCTATCTTGATTCTCTTTCCCCCTCTGCTGTTTCTCTCTATACTATTCTTCTTTCCCCCTCTCTGTTTCTCTCTACCTGATTCTCTTTCCCTCTCGTTTCTTCTCGTATCTATTCTCTCCCCTCTCTGTTTCTCTCTATCTATTCTCTTCACCCCTCTGTTTCTCTCTATTATTTCTTTCCCCCTCTTCTTGTTTCTTCTACCTATTCTCTTTCCCTCTCTGTTCTCTCTACTATCTCTTTCCCCCTCTCTGTTTCTCTTCATCCTATCTCTTTCCCCCTCTCTGTTTCTCTCTATCTATTCTCTTCCCCCTCTCGTGTTTCTCTCTATCTATCTTCTTCCCCTCTCGTTTCTCTCTATCTATTCTCTTCCCCCTCTCTGTTTCCCTTATCTATTCTCTTCCCCCTCTCTGTTTCTCTCTATCTATTCTCTTTCCCTCTCTGTTTCTCTCTAGCTATTCTCTTTCCTCCCCCTCTCTGTTTCTTCTGTCGTATTGCGTGTAGTTGCCCTTTCCCCCTCTCTGTTTCTCTCGTATCTATCTCTTTCCCCGGTCTCGTTCTCTCTATCTATTCTCTATCCCCCTCCTGTTTCTCTCTATCTATTCTCTGTGTGCCGGCGGGCCGTGCGTGCTGGGTGCTCTCGGTATCTATTCTCTTTCCCCCTCTCTGTTTCTCTCTACCCTATTCTCTTTCCCCCTCTCTGTTTCCCTTATCTATTCCTATTCCCCCTCTTCTGTTCTCTCTATCTATTCTCTTCCCCCTCTCGTTTCTCGTCTATCTATTCTCTTTCCCGCCTGCTCTGTTTCTCTCTATCTATTCTCTTCGCCCCTCTCTGTTTCCCTTAGTCTATCTCTTTCCCCTCTCGGTTCTCTCTATCTATTTCTTCCCTCTCTGTTTACTCCTATCATTCTTTTCCCCTCTCTTTTTCTCGCTATCTAGTTCTGTTATCCCCCTCTCTGTTTCTCTCTATCTATTCTCTTTCCCCCTCTCTGTTTCCCTTATCTATTTCTCGTTCCCCCTCTCTGTTTCTTCGTATCTATTCCTTTCCCCCGCTCCTGTGTCTCGGTCGTAGCTGATGGTCTCTTTCCCCTCTCTGTTGTCTCATCTATCTATTCTCTTTCCCCCCTCTCTGTTTCTCTCTGATCGTATCTCTTTTCCCTCTCTGTTTCACCTTATTCTTATGTTCTCTTTCCCCGCTCTGCTGTTTACTCTCTAGTCTATTCTCTTCCCCTCTCTGTTTCCTCTATCTATTCTCTTTACGCCCCTCTCTGTTTTCCCTTGTATCTATTGCTCTTTGCCCCCTCTCTGTCTCTCGTATCTGATTCTCTTTACCCCCTCTCGTTTCTCTCTATCGATATTTCTCTTTCCTCCTCCTGGTTTCTCCTCTATCTATTCTCTGTTCACCGCCTCTCGTGTTTCCCGGGTGTATCTATTCTCTTTCCCCCTGCTCTGTTTCTCTCTATCTATTCTCTTCCCCCTCTCTGTTCCTGTATCTATTCTCTTTCCCCGCGCGTCTGGTTCCCTTGATCTATTTCTTTCCCCCTCTGTGTGTCGTCTCGAGTATCTATTCTCTTGCCGCCCTCTGTTTCTCTCTCTATCTATTCTCTCCCCGCTCTCTGTCCTCTATCTATCTCTTTCCCTCTTTTCTCTCTATCTATTCTCTTTCCCCCTCTGTGTTGCGTCTCTATCTATCCTCTCT
>CM042156.1:92807176-92819327 GCA_023376005.1 Doryteuthis pealeii | reverse complement strand
AAAGAAGAGAGATCCTCTCTTGTTTCCCTTTATCTATTATCTTTCCCTTTCTGTTTTCCTTTATCTATTCTCGTTTCCTCTCTTTTCCCTTTATCTATTCTCTTTCCCCTCTCTGTTCTTCTATTATTGCATATATTCCCTTCTGTTATCTCTCTATCTCAATTACTCTTCTCCCCCTACTCTGTTTCTCCTTTATCTATTCATCTTTCCACCATCTTTTTACTCTTCTATTCATCTTAGCTTCTACAGCCCTCTCGATTCCTTATCTATTCTTTTCCTCTCTGTTTTCTCTCTAATCTATTCTCTTTCCACATAATATGTTTCCCTTTACTCTAATTATCTACAACTCTCTGTTTCCCTTTATCTAAATTTCTTATAACCCCCTCTAAAGTTTCCCTTTAATCTATTTCTTTCCCCCAATCATCTGTTTCTCTCTATCATTTCTTTTCCCCTCTCTGTATTTCTCTAATCTATTCTCTTTCCCTCAATCAAAATGATATTCCTTTATAATTCTCATTTCCCTCATCTGTTTCTCTCTATCTACATGCTCTTTCCCTCTCTGTTTCTCTCTATCTATTCTTTTCCCCTAACTCTGTTTCTCTCTATTATTCTATTTCCACTCAATCTGTTTTCTTATTATTATTTCCAACTTCTGTTCCTTTATCTATCTTTCTTTCCCCCTCTCTGTTTCTCTCTATCTAATTTCTTTCCACACCATCTCTCGTTTTCTTTATTATTTTTTCCCCTCAATATGATTTTCATATCTATTACTCTTCCCCTCATCTGTTTCTCCTCATTACATTCTCTTTCCGCCATCTCTGTTTCTCTCTATCTAATTCTTTTCCCTCTCTGTTTCTGTCTATCAAATTCTCTTTCCCTCATCTGTTCTCTATCTATTCTCTTCCCCCTCAATCTGTTTTCATCTAGTCTATTCTCTTTCCCCTCTCGTTTCCCTTTATTATTCCTCTTTCCCCCTCGTCTTCTCTCATCATCTACTCTCTCTATCCCCTCCTCCTCGTTCTCTCTACTTATTCCCTTTCCACCCTCATACCCTGTTTACTTTATCTAATTCTCTTCCTCCTCACACACCAAAACAATGTTTCTCTCTATCTATTCTCTTTCCCCCGTCTGTTTCTACTCTAACTCTACTTCTCTTTTCCACACCCATCTTGTTTCCTCTTATCTATTCTCTTTTCCCCTCTTTTTCATCTCTACTATATTCTCTTTCCCGTTCTGTTCTTTATCCTATTCTTCTTTCCCTCTCGTTTCTCTTCTTTATCTTTTCTTTCCCCTCTCTGTTTCCTTTATATATTTCTTTCCCCCTTCTGTTATTCTCTAACTATACTACTCTTTTCCCCCATTACTGTTCTCTCTATCTATTCTCTTTCCCCCTTCTGTATTCATCCTCTAATCTATTCTGCTTTCCCATCTCATGTTTCTCTCATCTATCTCTTTCCCCCCCTCTCTGTCTTCTCTCTCTATTATTATCTTTCCACCTCTCTGTTTCTCTCTATCTATTCTCTTTCCCCTCTCTGCTTTCTATCATCTTATCTCTTTCCCCCTCTTGTTCTCTCTATCATATTCTTTCCCCCTCTCTCGTTTCTCTCTATCTATTCTCTTTCCCTCTGCTGTTTCTCTTATTATTCTCTTTCCCCTCTCTGTTTCTCTCTACCTCTTCTCTTCCCCTCTCCTGTCTTCACATTTATCTTCTTTTCCCTCTGTTTCTCTCTATCATCTCTTTCCCCTCTCTGTTTCCCTTATCTATTCTCTTTCCCCTCTATGTTTATCTCTACTATATTCCTTTCCCCCTCTCTGTTTCTTCATCTATTCTCTTTCCTCTCTGTTTCTCTCTATCATTCTCTTCCCCTCTCTGTTCTTCTACTATCTCTCTTTCCCTCTCTGTTTCCTTTATCTATTCTCTATTCACCCTCTCTGTTTCTCTCTATTATTAATTTTCCCCTCTCTGTTTCCTTTTCTATTATTTTCCCCTCTCTGTCTTCTCTCTAATCTATGTCTCTTTTCCCCTCTGATTTCTCTCTATCTATTCTCTTTCCCCTACTCTGTTTCCTTTTCTATTTCTTCCCCTCTCTGTTCTCTCTACTGATTCTCTTTCCCCTCTCTGTTTCTTCTATCTAACTTCTCTTTCCCCCTCTCTGTTTCTCTCTATTATTCTCTTTCCCCCTCTCAGTTCCCTTTATCTATTCTCTTTCCCCTCTCTGTTTCTCTCTATCTATTCCTTTCCCCTCTCTGTTTCCTAATCTATTGTCTTTTCCTCTCTCTGTTTCTCTCTACATTCTCTTTCCCCTCTCGTTTCTTATAGCTATTCTCTTTCCCCTCTCTGTTTCCCTTTTCTATTCTCTTTCCCTCTCTGTTTCTCTTATCTATTCTCTTTCCCTCTCTGTTCCCTTTATCTATTCTCTTTCCCTCTCTGTTTCTCTCTATCTATTCTATTTCCCCCTCTCTGTTCTTAACTATTTCTTTCCCCCCTCTGTTTTCTCTTCTATTCTCTTTCCGCTCTCTGTTTTCCTATATTCTATTCTTTTCCCCTCTCTGTTTCTCTCTATCTATTCCTTCCCTCTCTGTTTCCTTTATCTATTTCTTTCCCTTCTCTGTTTCTCTTATCTATTCTATTTTTCCCTCTCTGTTTCCATTTACTATTCTCTTTCCCCTCCTCTGTTTCTCTCTATCATTCTCTTTCCCCTCTCTGTTTCTCTTATCTATTTCTTCCCCTCTCTGTTTCTGCTCTAATCTATTCTCATTTCCCCTCTCTGTTTCCCTTTATTATTCTCTTTACCATCTCTGTTTCTTCTATCTACTTCTGATTTCCCCTCTCTGTTCCCTTTATCTATTCTCATTTCCCACTTCTCTGTTTCCTTTATCTATTCTCTTCCCCTCCTGTTCCTTTTCTAATTCTCTTTTCCTCTCTCTGTTTCTCTCTACTATTCTCTCTTTCACCCTCTCTGTATATCTCTCTATCTATTCTCTTTCCCATCTCTGGTTTCTCCTCTATCTATTCTCTTCCTCTCTTGTTTCTCTCTATTATTCTCTTTCCCCTCCTGTTTCTCTCTCATCTATTATCTTTCCCCTCTCTGTTTCCCTTTATCTCTATTCTCTTTCCCCCTCTTTGTTTCTCTCTTCTTTCTCTTTCCCCTCTTGTTTCCCTTTTATCTATTTCTTTCCCTCTCTGTTTCTCTTTATCTATTTCTTTCCCTCCTCTTTTCTCTCTATCTATTCTCTTTCCTCTCTGTTTCTCTCTATCATTCTATTTCCCCTCTCTTGTTTCATCTCTATCTATTCTCTTTCCCCTCTCTGCTTTTTCCTATTATTTCTTCCTCCTCCTGTTTTCTCTATCCATTCTTTCCCTCTCTCTCGTATTTCCTTTATCTATCTCTTTTCCCCCTCTCTGTTTTCCCTTTATCTATTCTCTTCCCTCAGCCTCTCTGTTTCGCCTTATCTAATCTCTTTCCACCTCTCTGTTTCTCTCTATCTATTCCTTTCCCCCTCTCTGTTTCTCTCCTATCTATTCTCTTTCCCCCTCTGTTCTCTCCTACTCTTCCTTTCCCCTCTCTGTTTCCTCCCTTTATTATTCTCTCTTATCCCTCTCTGTTTCCTCATCTATCTATTCTCTTTCCCCACCTCTCTGTTTCTACTCTATCTATTACTCTTCTCCCCCATCTTGTTTCCCTTTAATCCTATTATCCTTAATACCCCCACACTCCTGTTCCCTTATCCTACTTCTCTTTCACCCCTCTCCCTGCTTCTCATCTCTAATCACTTTTTTCCCTCTCTGTTTTCTATCTATTTTTTCCCTCTCTGTTTCTCTCCTATCTATTCTCTTCTCCCTCCTCTGTTTCCCTTAAATCTCATTACTCTTTCCTCCTCTAGTTCTTCCTTTATATTCCTCACTTTCACACATACTCTGTTCTTTATCTATTCCTTTCCCTCTCATGTTAACTCTTTATCTATTCTCTTTCCCCCTCCATGTCTTCTCCTCTATCCTACTTCCCATCCTTTCCCCTCTCCCTGTCTATACTCTCTATCTATATACTCTTCCCCCTCTCCTGTTATCCTCTCTATCTATTCTATCTTTCCCCTACTCTGTTTCCTTTAACTAATTCTCTTTCCCTCTCTTTTCTTTATTCTATTCTCTTTCCCTCTCTGTTTCTCTCTCATCACTCCTCTTCTACCTCTCTGTTTCTTTATCTTTCTCTTTCCCCCTCTCTGTTTCTCTTACTCTATTCTCTTTCCTCTCTTCGTTTCTTTCTCTCTATTTCGAATTCTCTTTCCCCTCTCTGTTTCTCTCTACTCTATTCTCTTTCTTCTGTTTCCCTTTATCTATTCTCTTTCTCTTCTGTTTCCTTTATCTATTCTCTTCCTCTCTGTTTTCTCTCTATATCTAATTCTCTTTCCTCTTGTTCTCTTTCATCTCTCTTTCCAGCCTCTTGTTTCTCTCTATCTATTTCTTTCCCCTTGCTGTTTCCCTTTATCTAACTCTTCTTTCCCCTCTCTTTCCCTTTAATCTATTCTCTTTCCTCTCTCTTTCTTCTCTATTATCTTACTTTACCCCTCTCATGTTTTCTTATCTATTCTCTTTTCCCCCTCTGTTTTCTCTCTATTATTCTCTTCCCTTCTGTTCTCTCTCTATATACTATCTTTCCCTCCTGCTTTCCTTTATCTATTCTCTTTCCCCCCTCTCTGATTTCTCCTCTATATATTACTTCTTCCCCTACTCTGTCTTTCTCTATCTATTCTCTTTCCCTCTCTGTTTCCCTTTATCCTATTCTCATTTCCCCTCTCTGATTTCTCTATATCTATTCTTTTCCCTCTCTGTTTCCTTATATCTATTCTCTTTCTCTCTCATGTTTCTCTCTACCTATTCTCTTCCCCTCTCTGATCTTCTCTATAATTATTTTTCCCTCTCCTGTTTCTCTCTACTCTATGTCTCTTTCCCCCCTCTCTGTTTCCCTTCATCTTTTCTTTCCCCCTTCTGTTCCCTTTATCTATTTCCTTTCCCCCTCTTGTTCTCTCTATCTATTCTACTTTCCCCTTCTGTTTCCCTTTATCTATTCTCTTTCCTCTCTGTTTCTCTCTACCACCAAACACAATATCCTTTTCCAATCATCTGTTTCTCTCTATCTATTCTTTTCCCTCTGTTTCTCTCTACCTTCTCTTTCCCCCCTCCTGTTTCTCTCATACTATTCTCTTTTCCCTCTCTGTTTTCTCTATCTAAATTCCTCTTTCCCCCTCTCTTTTCCCTTTATTATTCTCATTTCCATCTCTGTTTCTTCTACTCTTTCTCTATTCCCTTCTGTTTCTCTCTATCTATTCTCTTTCCCTCTCTGTTTCCCTTCTATCTATGTCTCCTCTTCCCTCCTCTTTTCTCTCTATTCTATTCTTCCCCCTCTCTCTGTTTCTTTATCTATTCCTTTCCCTCCTCTGTTTCCTCTCTATCTTTCTCTTTCCCCTCTCTGTTCTTCTACTATTCTCTTTCCCCCTCTCTGTTCTTTATCTTTCTTTCCCCTCTCTGTTTCTCTCTATCTTCTCTCTTCCTCTCTCGTTTTCTATCTATCTATTCTCTTTCCCCCTCTCTGTTTTCTCTATTATTCTCTTTCCCCTTCTGTTTCTCTCTATCTAATTCTCTTTCCCCCTCTCGTTTCTCTCTATCTATTCTCCTTCCCCCTCTCATGTTTCTCTCTCTCTATTCTCTTTCTCCTCTCTGTCTTCTTCTATCTACTTCTCTTTCCCCCTCTCTGTTTCTTCTATATATTCTTTCCCCTCTCTGTTTCTCTCTATCTATTCTCTTTCCCCTCTCTGTTTCTCTCTATCTATTCTCTTTCTCCTCTCTGTTTCTCTCTATCTATCTCTTTCCCCTCTTGTTTCTCTTATCTTTCTTTCCCTCTCTGTTTTCTCTCTATCTATTCTCTTTCCCACACTCTCTGTTTCCCTTATCTATTCTCTTTCTCCACCTCTCTGTTTCCTTTATCTATTCCTCTTTCCCCTCCTGTTTCTTCCTATCTATTCTCTTCCTCTCTGTTTCCCTTATCTACTTCTTTTCCCTCTCTGTTCCTTTATCTATTCTCTTTCCCCCTCTCTGTTTCCTTTATCTATTCTCTTTCCTCTCTGTTTTATCTCTATTATTCTCTTTCCCCTCTCTGTTTCTCTCTATCTATTCTCTTTCCCTTCTGTTTCTTCTCCTATCTATTCTCTTTCCCTCTCTGTTTTCTATTATTTTATTTCCTCCTCTCCTGTTTCTCTCTATCTATCTCTTTCCCCATCCTGTTTTCTCTATCTATTCTCTTTCCCTCTCTGTTTCTCTTATCTATTCTCTTTCCCCTCTCTGTTCCTCTCTATCTATTCTCTTTCCTCTCTCTGTTTCTCTATATCTATTCTTTTCCCCCTCTCTGTTTACTCTCTATCTATTCTCATTTCCACTCTCTGTTTCTCTTCTATCTATTCTCTTTCCCCCTTGTTTCTCTCTATCTATTCTTTTCCCATCTCTGTTTCTCTTCTATCCTCATTTCTTTCCCCTCTTGTTTCTTCTTCTTTCTCTTCCCTTCTGTTCTCTCTATCTATTCTCTTTCCGCTCTCTGTTTTCTCATTATTCTCTTCCCCCTCTCTGTTTCTTTCTCTATATTCTCTTTCCCCTCCCTTTTCTCTCTATCTATTCTCTTTTCCCCCTCTCTGTTCTCTCTATCTATTCTCTTTCCTCTCTCTGTTCTCTCTATCTATTCTCTTTCCCCCCTCTCTGTTTTCTCTATCTATTCTCTTTCCCCCTCTCTGTTTCCCTTTTCTATTCTTTTCCCCCTTCTGTTTCATTTAATCTATTCTCTTTCCCCTCTCTGTTCTCTCTATTTATTCTCTTTCCCCCTCTGTTTCTCTCTATCTATCTCTTCCCTCTCTGTTTCTCTCTATCTAATTCTCTTTCCCCCCTCTGTTCCCTTATCTATTCTCTTCCCCCCTCTGTTTCCCTTTAATCTATTCTCTTCCCCTCTCTGTTCTCTCTATCTATTCTTTTCCCCCCTCTGTTTTCCTCTATCTTTATTCTTCCCCTCTCCTGTTTTCTCTATATATTCTCTTTCCCGATCTCTGTTTCCCTTATCTATTCTCTTTCCTCTCTGTTTCCTTATCTATCTCTTTTCCCCTCTCTGTTTCTCTCTATCTATTCTCTTTCCCCCTCTGTTTTCTCTATCTATTCTCTTTCCCTCCTCTCTGTTTCTCTCTAGCTCTTCTCTTTCCCTCTCTGTTTCTCTTATATTCTCTTTCCCTCTCTCTTCTCTCTATCTATTCTTTTCCCCTCTCTCTGTCTTCTCTCTATCTATTCTCCTTTCCCCCTCTCTGTTTCTCTCTATTATTCTCTTTCCCCCTCTTTTCTCTCTATCTATTTCTTTCCCTCTCTGTTTCTCTCTATCTTTCTCTTTCCCCTCTCTGTTTCTCCTATCTATTCTCTTTCCCCCTCTCGTTTCTTCTTCTATCTATTCTCTTTCCCCCTCTCTGTTTTCTCTATCTATTCTCTTTCCCTTATGTTTCTCTCTATCTATTCTCTTTCCTCTCTCTGCTTTCTCTCTATCTATTCTCTTTCCCCTCATGTTTCTCTCTACTATTCTCTTTCCCCCTCTCTGTTTCTCTCTATCTATTCTTTCCCCTCTCGTGTTTCTCTCTATCTTATTCTCTTTCCCCTCTAGTGTTTTCTCTATCTATCTTCTTTCCCCCTCTCTGTTCTCTCTTCTAATTCTCTTTCCCCCTCTCTGTTTCTCTCTATCTATTTCCTCTTTTCCCTCTCTGTTTTCTCTATCTATTCTCTTTCCCCCTCCTGTTTCTCTCTATCTATTTCTCTTTCCCCTCTCGTGTTTCTCTTATCTTATTCTCTTTCCCCCTCTCTTTTCTCTCGTATCTATTTCTTCCCTCTCGTTTTCTCTCATCTATTCTCTTTCGCCCTCTCTGTTTTCTCTATCTATTCTCTTCCCCCTCTCTGTTTCTTCTCTCTACTATTTCTCTTTCCCTCTCTGTTTCTCTCTCTCTATCTAATCTCTTTCCTCATCTTTTCTCTCTATCTATTCTCTTTCCCCCTCTTCTGTTTCTCTCTATCTATTTCTTCCTCTGTGTTTCTCTCTATCTATTCTCTTTCCCTCTATGTTTCTCTCTATCTATTCTCTTTTCCCTCTCTGTTTCTCTTATCTATCTCTTTCCCCTCCTCTGTTTCTCTCTATCTATTCTCTTTCCTCCTCCTGTTTCTTATCTATTCTCTTTTCCCCTCTCTGTTTCTCTATATCTATTCTCTTTCCCCTCTCTGTTTCTCTCTATCTATTCTCTTTCCCCCTCTCGTTTCTCTCTATCTATTCTCTTTCCTCTATGTTTCTCTATCTATTCTCTTTCCCCTCTCTGGTTTCTCTCTATCTATTCTCTTTCCCCCTCTTGTTTCTCTCTATCTATTCTTTCCCCCTCTCTGTTTCTCTCTATATATTCTCTTTCCCTCTCTGTTTCCTTTATCTATTCTCTTTCCCCTAGTTTCTCTCTACTATTCTCTTCCCCTCTCTGTTTCTCTCTATCTATTCATCTTTCCCCTCTCTGTTTCTCTCTATCTATTTTTCCCCCTCCGTTTCCCCCTTTTTATTCTCTCCCCTCTATGGTTTCTCCTATCTATTCTCTTTCCCTCTTCTGTTTCTCTCTATCTATTCTCTTTCCCCTCTCTGTTTACCCTCTAACGGATTCACTTTCCCTCTCTGTTTTCTCTATTTCTTTCTCATCTTGTTTCTCTTTTATCTTCTTTCTGTCGTCTCTGTTCTCTCTACTCTATTCTCTTACCGCCTCTCTATTCTCTCTATTTCGATTTGATCATCTCAGTTTCTCTTTATCTATTTTTTCTTTTCTCCTCTCTTTGTTCCCTCTATCTATTCCCTTTTCCAATCTCTCTCTCTCTCTCTCTTCTCGCTCCTCTCTCTCCTTTCTCTTCTCTCTCTCTCTCTCTCTTGTATATCTATATGTATGTGTCACAGGAGAATTTCAATGATTAATTTCGTTCTTGCTTTCCAGCAGTATCTAGAATGTTTTTATCTGACTTTGATGGTTTGTGTGATAGGGGGTAAGTGGCCGTACACCTTCTTTTTGTGGGATGCTGCTTCCAAGATTTTTCAAGACAGCATGCAGCATCCTTGTGTAGTTCCCATCTAACTGTTCTCTCAGCTTTCTGTTCAAGTGGTGCAGCCGTACAGTAGCGCCGACATGATTACAGATAGAAAGGGTTCCCACTATCTTATCAGAGAGATCAAATTTCTCGATATTCGATAATCTTATCTATAGCAGGTATGCCTTTTTATGCGTATATTGACATCGCTTTCTGTAGATGAGATATTGCTATCACGCTAAATACCGATGCCATTGACTCTCTCTCTCCTTCTCATCTCTCTCTCTTCTTCTCTCTATCACTCTCTCTCTATACTATCTATTATTATCTCTACTTCTGGCCAACCGTTCCCTGGTCATATTGGCAGGTATATTATGCATTGGATGATATCAACAATAGTTGTTATAATTAAACGAGACTAGAATCCTTATCCAAATATAGGAATATACAACCAGTTTCGGATATATAATTTGGGAATTGAAAAATTATGGTGGCAACCTTCGTCTAGACGTAAGAACATGGGAGTGGTCGTTTGCTTTTTTTCAACCATCAAAAAATTGATACCAAATTTCTTGGAATCTAAAATATCAAAAAGAAAAAATACTTATCCTCTAGAGATTTTGCTGTTCTAGCAAGCTTGAGTGTAAATAAAAGGAAGCGAAAAGATAGACAAATACTTTAATTTTGTCAGAGAGCTGAAGAAAATGAGGGATATAAAGGTAACGGTGATACCAATTGTAGATGGAGCCCTTGGGATAGTCCCAAAAGTCGGGGAAAAGACTCTAGGAGAAACTGGAAATCAGAGGAAGAATCGAGATCGCCCACACCATAGCACTGTTAGGATCAACTAGAATGCTTAGAACAGTCCAGGGGACACGAGGAGACTTGTTGTCGCTCAGATTTCAGTGAAAGGCCATCAGTTAAAACTAGTGTGAAAAACTCGCAAGGACTAGCATAAGAAAGAAAGAGAAAAAAGAAAGAAAGAAGAAGAAGAAGAAGAAGAAGAAAAGAGAAGAAAGAAGAAGAGAAGAATGTGGAAAAGAATATTCATGCATATGGATGAAGAAGAAGAAGAAGAAGAAGAAGAAGAAGAAGAAGAAGAAGAACGAAGAATGTAAGAAAGAAGAAGAAGAAGAAGAAGAAGAAGAAGAAGAAGAAGAAGAAGAAGAAGAAGAAGAACGAAGAAATGTGGAAAGAAGAAGAAGAAGAAGAAGAAGAAGACGAAGAAGAAGAAGAAGAAGAAGAAAAGAATGTGGAGAAGAAGAAGAAGAAGAAGAAGAAGAAGAAGAAGAATGTGGAAAAGAAGAAGAAGAAGAAGAAGAAGAACAGAAGAAGAAGAATGTGGAAAAGAAGAAGAAGAAGAAGAAGAAGAAAGAAGAAGATGTGGAAAAGAAAGAAAGAGAAGAAGGAAAAAGATGTGGAAAAGAAGAAGAGAAGAAGAGAAGAAGAAGAAGAGAAGAAGAAGAGAAGAAGAATGTGAAAAGAAGAGAAAAAAGAAGAAAAGAAAATGTGGAAAGAAGAAGAAGAAGAAGAAAGAGAAGAAGAAGAAAGAAGAATGTGGCAAAGAAGAAGAAAGAAGAAGAAGAAGAAAGAACGAATGTGAAAGAAGAAAAAGAAGAAGAAGAATGAAAAGAAGAAAAGAAGAAGAAGAAGAAGAAGAAGAAGAAGAAGAAGAAGAAGAAGAAGAATGTGGAAAAGAAAGAAGAAGAAGAAGAAGAAGAGAAAAGAAGATGTGAAAGAAGAAGAAGAAGAAGAGAAGAAGAAGAAGAAGTGGAAAAGAAGAAGAAGAAGAAGAAAAGAAAAGAAGAAGAAGAAGTGAAAGAAGAAGAAGAAGAAGAGAAGAAGAATGTGGAAAGAAGAAGAAGAAGAAGAAGAGAATAAAAGAAGGAAGAAGAAGAAGAAGAAGAAGAATGTGAAAAGAAGAAGAAGAAAAAAGAAGAAGAATGTGGAAAAGAGAAGAGAAGATAGAAGAGAATTGGAAAGAAGAAGAAGAACGAAGAAGAAGAAGAAGAAGAAGAAGAAGAGAATGTGGAAAAGAAAAGAAGAGAAGAAGAAGAAGAAGAGAAGAAGAAGAAAGAAGAAGAAGAATGTGGAAAAGAAGAAGAAGAAGAAGAAGAAGAAGAAGAAGAAGAAGAAGAAGAAGAAGAAGAAAAGAAGAAGAAGAAGAAGAAAAGAAGAAGAATGTGGAAAAGAAGAAGAAGAAGAAGAAGAAGAAGATGTGGAAAGAAAAAGAAGAAAAAGAAGGAGAAGAAGAAGAGAAGAAGAAGAAGATGTGGAAGAAGAAGAAGAAAGAAAAAGAGCAGAAGAAGAAGAAGAAAGAAATGTGGAAAAGAAGAAGAAGAAGAAGAGAAGAAGAAGAATGTGGAAAAGAAGAAGAAGAAGAAGAAGAAGAGAAGAAGAAGAAGAAGAAGAATGTGGGAAAAGAAGAAGAAAAGAAGAAGAAGAAGAGAAGAAGAAGAGTGGAAAAGAAGAAGAAGAGAAGAAGAAAGAAGAAGAAGAAGAAGAAGAAGAAGAAGAAGAAGAAGAAGAAGAAGAAGAGTGGAAAAGAAAGAAGAAGGAAGAAGAAAGAAAGTGGAAAAGAAGAAGAGGAGAAGAAGAAGAATGTAGAAAAGAAGAATATGGAAAAGAAGAAGAAGAAGAAGAGAAAGAAGAAGAAGAATGTGGAAAAGAAGAAGAATTGGAAAAAAGAAGAAGAAGAAGAAGAAAGAAGAAGAAGAAGAATGTAGAAAAGAAGAAATGAAAGAAGAAGAAGAAGAAGAAGAAGAAGAAGAAGAAGAAGAAGAAGAGAAGAAGAATGAATTTCAAAATTCTGAGACAATATAGATTCGCGGTAGCGAATTGGACAAGCTTGGATTCGTTTTCATTTGGAAATTTTCTTATCGATTAAACACTAAATGAATTCGCTTTCATTTTTTTCTTTCTTATTCACTTAAATGGATTTTTGCCACGAACTCAAAACTATTTCAAATTGCTTTCTCTTCCAGTTCCACACATTCAAGATACAAAAGAGGCGGCGCGGCTAGAGATGGA
>CM042156.1:92794676-92802176 GCA_023376005.1 Doryteuthis pealeii | reverse complement strand
ATATCACATTCTCTATGATTTTATTTTAATTTTAACCTCTATTATTAATAAAATTGTTTTACATTATTAATACTGTTAACCATATCTACGTACTAACAACATACAATTATATTTATATATACAACAAAATGGCGGTTTACAGTGTGAAGGGGAAGGCTAATTTGCATACTGATATAAAAAAATTGAATTTAATAATATGTGCTTAGTATTATTGATTTCTAACTGTTTTGTTTTTTTTAATGAATATAAGCAAAAATCTCTTCAATGAATCTTAAATGAAATCCATTAACAAGAAAAAATAACTGTCATTTTATTCTTTACTTCCTCTTTTAACTAAATACTTAAATTAGAAAAATAACAATGAAAAACGAGAGTGATGGAAGAGTAAGTTTCAGTTGTTCTATATTTCGATTATACCCCCCTCTGTTTCAAATATTTTTATCTGCATTCTTATTTAGTTTCATTGGCCTTTCTAATATAATATTTTATTACATTAAAACTTAAATACTTGCACCCGGAGGGTGCATATATTTGCTAGTATATATATATATATATATATATATATATATATATATATATATATATATATTATATTAGTGTGTGTGTGTGTGTGTGTGTGTAATTCATTGCTAACCATCATACCATGATTGGACGCCCTACTCTTGGGAAGGCATGAACCTCGTCATCTCCCAGAGTTAAATAATACCATTACTTTTCTTCTACAAAGACATCAGGAATATTTAATAGCCGACGTAGATTGGTATGACATTAAAAAAGAAAAGAAATAAAATCAAAATATTATGCGACCAATTAGCTAACAAATTACAAGTAACAAATATAGTTAAAATTTTCGGATGACTCAAAAACTTGTCGCTTGATCCCGAACAGAACTCAAAAACCATCGTTCGTTATTTTATATGTTCACACATGCGTTCTATGTTTTAGATTCCCACGTATATTATGGAATCTTCTTAATCAACCGACCCCCTTTTTTCTGTGGGTAAGCTCTGGACCTTTAGTTCAGAGACGGGAGAAATTATCTAATAAACTCATTTCACAGCAGCTCCTTACCTTAAAAAAAGTTAGATTGATTGATTTTAACGGCATTTCAATCCTTCCTGGATTATTCTATGCTTAATGATTAGGGAAAAGTGTACATCTATATTTATATTTTTGTATAGTTTAAGAGGGTCTTTTGCACAGTTATATGTTATTTGGTTTGGTTTGGTTTGATTTGTTTTACGGCATATCAACCTCAGTGGGTCATTTAATGCCGATAAAGTTTTGAAATAAATCAATTCTTAATGGATAATACAATTTTTTATAAATACATTTTTCTATTTAACCCATAGATGGGACCCTAACAGGTACTACCACTCCGGGTCAGAGTGGACCAGGGGGCAATGGTGATGAAGGGTGCTCCACATTCCCCAATCCTCCAAAAACTGGAACCTCACCATCAGATAGAGTTTAACGTCATTCCAGGACATGTAACCCGCAGCCACCGCCTTCTAGCACCCATATGATAAAAGGGGTTGGGGCTTGCAATAAGGGCAATAGGGTTGGGAAAATCCTGTAGGTGCTAGGCTTGACGTGACCAGCTGATTGATCGGAGGGGGCCTCTCGACGCGGCGTCTAGCCCAAGATAGGGCTAAAGTGGAGTATTGCATGTCATGAACTGCTCATCAACCTGGGCTCTATCCTTAAGCATCACGGGTCGCCACCCACGGCCAACAGATGGCCCCATTGGGAGAGTCTTACTCCTCTGCAGAGGTGCAGTCGGTGCATTCTAACCCCCCAACCGACAGGGCGGTATATGTTATTTGGTATCACTAATACAAATAATTTGCAAAGAGATCTATTTGAGTGGACTTGGGGCACTGGCAATAAAGGGGTACTCCACATTCCCCAGAGCTCCACAGCTTAAGCATCGCTATTAGATGCAGTTTAGTGTCATACCAAGGATACTTATTATAGAGGTGTTTGTAATTTCAGTAAAATATACTTTTAGTCTAAATCACGATTAACCGGTAGATCGCAAATATAGTGCGGGTAAATCACAAGGCATTTAGAAAAATATAATTTCACAGTCGCCCCTGCGTACGTAGACGCAATTTGATAGAGTCTAAATGCTAATCACCATTAATGTAACTGCTTCTCTTTGAGTCTGAATCACGACTGACTTTGATAATTTAATTCTCTGATCCTTTCACCATAAAAATGATACCTCTTACTCAACCAGAGGGCACCTCTCTAACAGAATCCTATTCCTCTTTGAAATTAGATTCCCATGCCGAAAGGAAATCCCCTATGCTCATCCAAGTGTCAGTCAGTTTCCAATCGTACCTACAGCGGTTTGACCTGGAGGCCCGATATCTTTTGCAAGTTTCTGCACCAGTGCCCCAATATTTTACAATGGTGCTGACACTACGTATTTGAGCTAGTTCAACTTTTAATTTGGGATGATTCGTAGTTTTTCATATCTACAGGAGTCTATTGTCATCATCACCGCCGGCAATGTCATGTAAAATGTCTAATTCTTCTGGGAATATCATGAACTACTTTGTTATGTATCTACCAACCCCTCCCAACCGTATTAATCTTATGGAAAAATCCCTTCCCCCTTTTTATCATATCTGTGCTTGTAGGTGATGGCCAACGATCTTAGTGTCCTGGGTATGACGTTAAACTGCATCTAATCGTGAAGTTCCAATTTTTGGAGCTATGGGGAGAGTGGAGTACCATTTGATCGCCATTAATCCCAGGTCTACACTGACACGGAGTGGTAGTACCTTTTAGGGTCCGATATATGCGTTATGTAAAAAAATGATTTTTAAAAAGATTTTTTTTTAATTGGGTTTTAAAAATTCAGTTCTAAAAATTGAATACCCATCAAGAATGATTAAAACAAAACGTCTTCGGCATAAAATAAACCCAACAAGGGTTGACATGCGTAAATCTAAATCAACTAGCCAGCCAACACTCCACTATGTGCAGGATGGGACACAAGGTCTATTTTTAAGCGGAGATTTACAGGTTTGAATTCAATGAGTTCCATTTCTAAGACCGGTTACTATACCAAATTTAAAAAGCCCAGTCCGTCTTGCTATTTACCCATAACTGGAAGGAGAAGAGTTGACTGTGTACCTTTCTGAATGGAATAGTTAGATTCATGCATTTCACAAGTGTATTTTGAAATGCAAATAGCCTCATTCAGAATTTGAACTCGAGACATTGCGTCCATTTCCAACGACAATAAACATTACACGCCGAGCGCTTCTTGTGTGTAGTGCTAGTGACGCAATCATGAGCATGTAATATTTTCGGGGGACTGAAAAGGTTTTAACTTGATCATAGAATTCAGAAACTGTCAATCGTCATTTTATGTTCAAGTGATGGAAGAATATCTTCAAAAATGTTTTATGTATAAGATTCTCACATTTATCACAGTATTGATTTTTTTAAACAACTATTCCTTTTTGTTGTGGGTAACGTTTTTCACCGTCATTTCAGGAGGAGGAGGAGAAATTCTTGGCAAAGTCATTTCAAAATAGCCCTCAGGGTTTACAGTGAAAGGAGTCTAAATTATAAGCCTCATTTATACGACTGCTTTGCTTCTAATTTAATCGAGACCCTATCTCGTTTAACACGTGATATCCCACACCAATCAGAGTGCAGCTCTCTTAGAAAACCCTATTTTTATCTTGATTCCTTAGATTCCCCGGCTGGAACTATTCACTAATTACATCCAACTGTCAATCCTCATTTTCGAAGGGTTTTTTTCCCCGGGGGTCTCATACGCATTGCAAGTTTCTGTACTTTGCAAGTACCCCAGTAATTTACAATAGACGTAACTGGGTAGGAACAGTGATTCATTGAGAACTATGCAAAAGCACATTTCACTTCGTACTTCGTGGTAAAGATATGAATCAATCAGTTACCAGACTAGGTTCTTTTTATCTTGGTTAGGCAACCAGTCTAAGGGAAGGGAAACTCAACTTTACATTTAAATTCACCTTGTGTCACATCCTGCCAGTAGCGGTGGATTTGAGTAAATACATATTAATTTGGATACAAAGCATCTGCTTTGAAAATTACAACATCTGTTAGACTTTTAGCAAAGAGTTCGATTTACGGTGTTAGAATAATACTAAACAGAACTCTTAATTAATGAACGTCTGGTTGTCTGAACTTAAATTGTAGCGTATTTTTTATCATATAGAGTATTTGGTTTGGTTTGTTTTACGGCATATCAACCTCAGTGGGTCATTTAATGCCGATAAAGTTTTGAAATAAATCAATTCTTAATGGATAATACATTTTTTTTTTATAAATACATTTTTCTATTTTAACCCATAGATGGGACCCTAACAGGTACTACCATTCCGGGTCAGAGTGGACCAGAGAGAAATGGTGATGAAGGGGTGCTCCACATTCCCAAAACCTCCAAAACTGGAACCTCACCATCAGATAGAGTTTAACGTCATTCCCAGGACATGTAGACCCGCAGCCACCGCCTTCTAGCACCCATATGATAAAAAGGGTTGGGTCTTGCCATAAAGGCAATAGGGTTGGGGCAATCATATAGGAGCTAGGGCTTGACGTGACCAGCCGATTGATCGGAGGGGGCCTCTCCGACGCCCGTCTAGCCCAAGATGGGCAAAGTGGAGTATTGTAAGTCATGGACTGCTCATCCATCTGGGTTCTATCCTTAAGCATCACGGGTCGCCACCCACGGCCAACAGATGGCCCCATTGGGGGAGTCTTACCCCTCTGCAGAGGTGCAGTCGGTGCATTCTAACGCCCCAGTCGACAGGGCGGTCATATAGAGTAGGCATTATAATGAATATTTCTTAATTGTAAACCAAAGTTATAATTTTTTTCATTACTTTATTTCCCTTGGGATTTATTGAGGGGGTCGATCATCAGAAAGTGAAGATTTTAACAGATTCTATTGTAATTACATTTGTAGTACTAGCAATGGCCGCCAGAGGACCATAAACACTAACGTCCCGATAACGTTTATTAAGATATTTAGACCTGTGTTCATTCCTACAGTATTCAAAGTGAATGTATAAATGTGTAACCTGTTTGCGCGACCACACATTTATTTACACTCACCATCACATTAAAAATACTTTATGTTAATCTGACCTCGTTGAAGGTCAGAAAATTTGATACATTTCTCACTTATTTGCGTAATATCAAAAATAAATGATTCATGTTCATGTACTTAGTTCCATTAAGGTATGATTAAATAGACCCATAGTAACAATTTATCTGTTATTATCTTTTATTCATTTTTTGTCTCCTTGCGTATCTACCCTTAATTTTCTATTTTCTCAATATAACCTTTAGCAAAAAAATAAATTTTGCATTGAATATATCTTATTATAATGGAGATTGTGGATTTGTCTATCTGTAACCGAAACTATATTACTATATAAGTCACAATTCCTTTCGTTATTTACATCATATTCTCCATGATTTTATTTTTATTTAAACCTCCATTATTAATAAAATTGTTTTACATTACTTACACTGTTGACCATATCTACTAATAACACGCAATTGTATTTATATATACAACAAAATAGAGGTTTTCAGTGTGAATGGGAAGGCTAATTTGCATATTGATCTTAAAAAATTGATTTTAATAAATATATGCTTAGTATAATTGATTTCTAATTGTTTGGTTTTATCTTATTGAATATGAAAAAAAATCTCTTCTATAAATCTTTTAAAAAATCCCTTAACAAGAAGAAATAACTAATATTATTCTTTACTTCCTATTTTAACTAAACAGTTTAATTAGGACAATTTACCAATGAAAGACGGGAGTAACGGAAAATGATGGAAGAGTTAGTTTCAAAGTTGTTCTATTTTTATCATACCCCCTCTATTCAAAATCTTTTTATCTACATTCTTATTCAGTTTCATTAGCCTTTCTAATTTAATATATTTTATTATAAAATTTAATTAAAATACTTGCACGCGGAGGGTGCATATATTTGCTAGTACACTGTAAATATTATTATCTGTTATTATATTTTATGTCTCCTTGTGCATCTACCCTTAATTTTCTATCTTCATACAATAACCTTTCACAAAAAACGAATATTTGCATTGAATATATAGTCGTCGTCGGGGGCGGCTAAAGTCGGTATCAGCCAGTCAGCGAGGGGAGTCTATTCCCCGTTTCAATAGCGCTAGACCAAGGAGATTGTTTTGGCGTCTAATGTGGAGCGCCACACCTACCATCAGCTCCTTACTTTACCGCACAGATCCCTGTGCTACTCATACGCTGAGTTGGCGAGGACCGGTATCGAACTAGGAACCTTGTGGTTTTCTAGCCGAACGCTCTACGACTAAGCTAACCCGGTGTATCGCCGTATATATACCCTTCTGCTATACTCGGATATATAATACAGAGAGATACAGAGAGAGACAGATTATAGAAAGGAGATCTTATTTTTATTACTTGTTACTCTGCTGCTGCCTGATGATTCGTCTAACTCGTCGGCCACCATCTTGTCTAGTTACTTCTATCTGCTGGGGGTTAATTTTTCTTGTTTCTTTTTATTAATTTGGGCTGGGCTAAAGCTGTCATTGTTCTTAACAAATTTACAAACACAACAATTACCCATATTGGTTGATTCGACCGCAGGGATGTCATTGGAACCACGGGAGAGACGACCTCTCACTTGGAATAAGATAGTCGCATCTACTCTAAAACTATCTTAAGTATCTGATTTAAAAGCCCACAGACCAAAGTTAAATACCTAGCTAAGCGTTCAATTTTATAAACTCTCATGAAGTAACAAATATCTATCTACATATCTGTTAAGTATCTGGCCATCCTTGGCTAGTTGCAAAGAATCTAATGTATGGGTAACCAAACGCCAAACTCCGTCTGACCAATATTCATTTTATCAGAAATCTGTTGTCAGAAAATACCTGACAACGATGGGAGGCCACCCCGAAATATTTAGAAAAATAAAACAACCAAAGCGCAAAACAAGGATATATATGAAATCTGTATTGTTCACTTTTATGTTTCTATGCTTCCAATATCACCGAAAACGTTCACAATAAGAATATATGGTGCCCAAGTAATAAATTACACACACACACACACACACATATATATATATAATATATATATAATATAATATAAATAAAAAAAATAAAGGAAAAAAGATAAAATAGGATATTTTATATATCCTTTAGAAGCTAGGCGTATCTAACTCTAAATTCTTAGACTGTTCATGAAGAGGGATCAAAAGGTATAACAGTCACCGGTAATTTTGTACGGTGACCCTGATTTTAATACAACCAAAGTTAAATATTCCTAGCTACAGGTTCTTTCAAAATTTATAAACTCTCAATGTAACAATATAATATCTATCTACATATCTGTTAAGTATCTGGCCGCATCCGACAGTTGCAAGAACTTAAAGTAAATAGTAGTAGCCCAAATAGAAAACTTATCTCTCTCCT
>CM042156.1:92726598-92794576 GCA_023376005.1 Doryteuthis pealeii | reverse complement strand
CTTTGAAAGCACAGGCGGCCACCTGCCAAAAACAAATTTTACAAAGAAAATTACTTTCTTTTTATCTTTTCTCTACAAACCCAAAATTTTGCATTTCTAGCAAACGGCAGACCAGATTTTATTCAGCCATGCAAATGTTACCCAGCACCTCTTTTAATGAAATCATTTATTCATTTATATTCATAGCATCATTATTCACCATCAAAGTATTTCTCTCTCTTCTCCTCTCTCTCTCTCTCTCTCTCTGCTCTTCTCTCTCTCTCTCTCTCTCTCTCTCCTTAGTCTCTCTGAATTATATCACCTTTCAGTTAAATTGCATATTTCTATCATTATTAGGATGATACAAAAATTCCAGCACTATTGTTTGACAAAATCTTTATAATCATATAATTCATCGGCATCATTAATTCAGCCATCAACGTTATTTCTCTCCCAACTCTCTCTCTCTCTCCCCCCTCTCTCTCTCCTCTCTTCTCTCTCTCTCTCTCTCTCCTCTTCTCCCTCTCTTCTCTTTGCTTTTATATATATTAAATCTTCATTACATGACTGCATTTACACTAGTAGCATGCAACAACAAAGCTTCATCAGATTGATGACTTCTGGGTGCAGGCATGGTTTCGGGCCCAAAGCATCATTACACTACCCAGAGCCAGCCCAGCAGATCAAACGATACCACCAGACTTTGTCGGTTTGATGTCACATTGTAGGATTGCCCATAGCCACGCTGATCGGTTTAGAGCTTTTATCCTGATCTTTTGTATGTATTTCCTCTTGTCTGTGGAAGAAAGTTCAAGTTTAGACAAATGCCGATGTTGAGTGTATAATCCTTGCATCCGACTTCTAGAAAATACATCTGTTATCACCCGATTTCTGATATATGTATGGAGATAGATATATATATATATATATAGTATATATATATATATCTATAATACTATGTGTGTGTGTGTTGTTGTGGTGTGTTGTGTGTGTATAATTATTACAAAGCTGTTTGGTAGATCCTTGCGGAGAGAAAAAACCGGCAGAGAGTTTGATTGTAAAAATAACTACCAAACATCAACCAGATAGAAAAAATATTTTGAAAAAAAGAAAAGAACCAAGATATTCGTACCAACAAAAAATAATCTATGGTATAGTATTGGCCAAAAGAAAAAACAATTTATAGTATAATACTGTATATAGATATATATATATATATTCATATACCGCTAGAAAGCTAATTTGTAAAAAGTGCCGATACCTAAGGTAGAGCAAGTAGAAGTCAGATTTAGCCTGAAGAGCTTTATGCCGAAACTAATAGTAGGTCGTCTGACCTCAGTAGATTATCTTTATATATATATTGTGATCTTGTTGGTGTCTGTTTCTGTTGTGTGTGTGTGTACGTTCCATCTAAATTGTGTATTCTAGTTATTATTAGCGTTGATTGCAAAAGTTTCCAGCATGTTTTGACAAAATCATTTATTCATATAACTTTCTTGCATCATTATTTAGAAGCAAATATTTTCTTTTCCTTTCTCTGATCTTATGTTACTTTTCAGTTAGATTGTTTTCCATTGATATTAGGTTGATGCATCCTTTTCAGCACTAATAGCCCTACATCTCTCCAGCTGGGGGGTGAAATAGACCCCTACTGTTCTTCGCGTGGGATGGTTTTGCATTAATTAACAGCAACCGGTGGTGATAGCCATTGAACAGCGAAAACTAAACCAATAAAAGTGAAAAATGTAATAAATTTGGTTTTCTGTGAACAAATGAGGACATTTGCTGCTTTTTGGTGTATCAAAAAAGATGAGCTAAAATAATCTCTCAACCTGAACAAGGCTGAATTGATAGGCGGTGTTCTATTATGGTAGAGGCGTGTAGTATCATTTGACAAGCTTAATTTCGCTAAGGATTGTTAGCTGTGTTACATGTGTCGAGGCATATAGTGGTCACTATGCCTCGCTGAGCCCCGTTCGATCTTCTTCGGAGGGAAATCGTACGTATTATGTCGCCTGATGCAGACTTAATAAAGTCGAAACAGTCTGTACGACATTCTACACACCGAACACCTTTGCCGGATACACTTGGCCAATTTTCATTTCTAAAGAAAAAGTATCGAATTTATGCGATACATGCGTTGTAAGTGCCTTCAAGTAAAAATTTAATATATACTTTATTCAGCAACGTTTTAAAAAAAACAACATCCAAAAAATCTTTATATATATATATATATATGTGTGTAGTGTGTGTGTGTGTGTGTGTGTGTGTGATTTTGCGTCTCCTTATGTTCTGTCGTATCTCCTACAACGGATACAAATACTACATTCACCTCAAAGGGCCGCCGGGTTTGAGTTCAGTTGTTAGACGTTCGGCTAGAAACCACAAGGTTCCTATTCGATACCGGTCCTCACCAACTCAGTGTTGAGTAGCACAGGGATCTGGCGGTAAAGGTAAGGAGCTTGATGGGAGGTTGGCGCTCCACCTCAGATGCCTAAAACCAATCTCCTTGTTCTAGCGCTATTAAAAGGGATTGACTCCCTCGCTGCATTGCGATTACCGACTTTAGGCCGCCCCATCGACTTTACTTTTTTACTTATAATATATATATATATATATATATATAATATATAATATATATGCACTAAAAGGAGAAATCATATGTCAAGGAGTTAATATTTTATTATGAATAGAATTATAAATAAAGCGGGATACACGAAGCCTTTTCGACCGGTTTTCTTTTTCAAGTGTATACACCGGCGACGAATAAAAGCAGTTGTATAAAATTCATAAGAACGAATGGGGGTGAAGCCAGAGGGACAATATAAAAAGGGTGGAAGAGGGTCGGTATGTATGAACCCTAGTTGAAAAACAGCGGTTAAAGGTCTCCAAATAAATAGAAGATGTTTGATTGTTTGCACAGAGTAAGTCGAAAAAGAAATATTAAAACAGCTTCTAGAGGATAGTTATAATACTGTTTAGACATATATATATATATTATATATATAGTAAATATTATTTGTGTGTGTGTGTGTGTGTTGAATGTGTGGTGTGTGTATGTGAGTATATAATAGTATGTGTTGGTGTGTGTGTGTGTGTGTGTGTCATTCATTGCCTAACCATCATATCACGATTGGACGCCCATACTCTTTGGGAGGCATGAACCTCGTCATCTCCAGCTATGAGTTAAATAATAACATTACTTTTCTTCTACAAGGACGTCATGAATAATTAAATAGCCACGAGGTTGGTATGACATTAAAAAAAGAAAACAAATAAAATCACTACAATATTATGCTGACCAATCACTAACAAACAAAGTAACCAATAAGTTAATATTTTCGAGACTCAAAAACTTATCGCTTGATCCCGAAGACTCAAAAAACCATCCAACGTTATTTTATGTTTCAAAATGCGTTCTATGTTTTAGATTCCCCGTATATTATGTATCTTCTGAATTAACCGACCCCCTTTTTTCCGTGGTAAGCTCTGCACCTTTAGTTCAGGGACGGAGAAATTATCTAATAAACTCATTTCACAGCACTCCTTAGCTTAAAAAAATTAAATTGATGATTTAACGGCATTTCATCCTTCCTGGATTATTCTATGCTTAATGATTAGGAAAAGTTACTATTATTATATTTTTGTATAGTTTAAGAGGGTCTTTTGCACAGTTATATGTTATTTGGTTTGTTTGGTTTGCTTTTGTTTTACGGCATATCAACCTCAGTGGTCATTTAATGCCGATAAAGTTTAAATAAAATCAATTCTTAATGGATAATACATTTTTTATAAATACATTTTTCTATTAAACCTAGATGGACCCTAAACAGGTACTACACTCCGGGTCAGAGTGGACCAGGGCAATGGTGATGAATAGGGTGCTCACATTCCCCAATCCTCCAAAACTGGAACCTCACCATCAGATAGAGTTTAACGTCATTCCAGGACATGTAGACCGCAGCCACCGCCTTCTCCACCCATATGATTTAAAAAGGTTGGGTCTTGCAATAGGGCAATAGGGTTGGGAAAATCATATAGGTGCTAGGGCTTGACGTTACCAGCCGATTGATCGGAGGGGGCCTCTCGACCGCGCGTCTAGCCCAAGATAGGGCCAAAGTGGGAGTATTGCATGTCATGAACTGCTCATCAACCTGGGCTCTATCCTTAAGCATCACGGGTCGCCACCACGGCCAACAGATGGCCCCATTGGGAGTCTTACTCCTCTGCAGAGGTGCAGTCGGTGCATTCTAACCCCCAGGCGACAGGGCGGTATATGTTATTTGGTATCACGAAATACAAATAATTTGCAAAGAGATCTATTTGAGTAGACTTGGGGTACTGGCAAAAAGGGGTACTCCACATTCCTCAGAGCTCCACAGCTTAAGCATCGCTATTAGATGCAGTTTAGTGTCATACCAAGGATACTTATTATAGAGGTGTTTGCAATTTCAGTAAAATATACTTTTAGTCTAAATCACGATTAACCGGTAGATCGCAAATATAGTGCGGGTAAATCACAAGGCATTTAGAAAAATATAATTTCACAGTCGCCCCTGCGTACGTAGACGCAATTTGATAGAGTCTAAATGCTAATCACCATTAATGTAACTGCTTCTCTTTGAGTCTGAATCACGACTGACTTTGATAATTTAATTCTCTGATCCTTTCACCATAAAAATGATACCTCTTACTCAACCAGAGGGCACCTCTCTAACAGAATCCTATTTCCTCTTTGAAATTAGATTCCCATGCCGAAAGGAAATCCCCTATGCTCATCCAAGTGTCAGTCAGTTTCCAATCGTACCTACAGCGGTTTCACCTGGAGGCCCTATATCTTTTGCAAGTTTCTGCACCAGTGCCCCAATATTTTACAATGGTGCTGACACTACGTATTTGAGCTAGTTCAACTTTTAATTTGGGATGATTCGTAGTTTTTCATATCTACAGGAGTCTATTGTCATCATCACCGCCGGCAATGTAATGTAAAATGTCTAATTCTTCTGGGAATATCATGAACTACTTTGTTATGTATCTACCAACCCCACTCAATCGTATTGATCTTATGGAAAAATCCCTTCCCCCTTCTTTATCATATCTGTGCTTGTAGGTGATGGCCAACGATCTTAGTGTCCTGGGTATGACGTTAAACTGCATCTAATCGTGAAGTTCCAATTTTTGGAGCTATGGGGAGAGTGGAGTACCATTTCATCGCCATTAATCCCAGGTCCACACTGACACGGAGTGGTAGTACCTTTTAGGTCCGATATATGCGTTATGTAAAAAAATGATTTTTAAAAAGATTTTTTTTTAATTGGGTTTTAAAAATTCAGTTCTAAAAAATTGAATACCCATCAAGAATGATTAAAACAAAACGTCTTCGGCATAAAATAACCCAACAAGGGTTGACATGCCGTAAATCTAATCAACTAGCCAGTCAACACTCCACTATGTGCAGGATGGGACACAAGGTCTATTTTTAAGCGGAGATTTACAGGTTTGAATTCAATGAGTTCCATTCCCAAGACCGGTTACTATACCAAATTTAAAAAGCCCAGTCCGTCTTGCTATTTACCCATAACTGGAAGGAGAATAGTTGAATGTGTACCTTTCTGAATGAATAGTTAGATTCATGCATTTCACAAGTGTATTTTGAAATGCAAATAGCCTTATTCAGGATTTGAACTCGGGACATTGCGTCCATTTCCAACGACAATAACCATTACACACCGAGCGCTTCTTGTGTGTAGTGCTAGTGACGCAATCATGAGCATGTAATATTTTCGGGTGACTGAAAAGGTTTTAACTTGATCATAGAATTCAGAAACTGTCAATCGTCATTTTATGTTCAAGTGATGGAAGAATATCTTCAAAAATGTTTTATGTATAAGATTCTCACATTTATCACAGTATTGATTTTTTTAAACAACTATTCCTTTTTGTTTGTGGGTAACGTTTTTCACCGTCATTTCAGGAGGAGGAGGAGAAATTCTTTGGCAAAGTCATTTCAAAATAGCCCCTCAGGGTTTACAGTGAAAGGAGTCTAAATTATAAGCCTCATTTATACGACTGCTTCGCTTCTAATTTAATCCGAGACCCTATCTCATTTAACACGTGATATCCCACACCCAATCAGAGTGCAGCTCTCTTAGAAAACCTATTTTTTATCTTGATTCCTTAGATTCCCGGCTGGAGCTATTCACTAATTACATCCAACTGTCAATCCTCATTTTCGAAGGGTTTTTTCCCCGGGGTCTCATACGCATTGCAAGTTTCTGTACTTTGCAAGTACCCCACTAATTTACAATAGACGTAACTGGGTAGGAACGGTGATTCATTGAGAACTATGCAAAAGTACATTTCACTTCGTACTTTGTGGTAAAGATATGAATCAATCTGTTACCAGACTAGGTTCTTTTTATCTTGGTTAGGCAACCAGTCTAAGGGAAGGGAAACTCAACTTTACATTTAAATTCACCTTGTGTCACATCCTGCCTGTAGCGGTGGATTTGGGTAAATACATATTAATTTGGATACTAGATACAAAGCATCTTCTTTGAAAATTACAACATCAGTTAGATTTTTAGCAAAGAGTTCGATTTACGGTATTAGAATAACACTAAACAGAACTCTTAATTAATGAACGCCTGGTTGTCTGAACTTAAATTGTAGCGTATTTTTGATCATATAGAGTATTTGCTTGTTTGGTTTGGTTTGTTTTGTTTTACGGCATATCAACCCCAGTGGGTCATTTAATGCCGATAAAGTTTTGAAATAAATCAATTCTTAATGGATAATACATTTTTTTTATAAATACATTTTTCTATTCAACCCATAGATGGGACCCTAACAGGTACTACCACTCCGGGTCAGAGTAGACCAGGGAGCAATGGTGATGAAGGGGTGCTCCACATTCCCCAAAACCTCCAAAACTGGAACCTCACCATCAGATAGAGTTTAACGTCATTCCCAGGACATGTAGACCCGCAGCCACCGCCTTCTAGCACCCATATGATAAAAAGGGTTGGGTCTTGCCATAAGGCAATAGGGTTGGGGCAATCATATAGGAGCTAGGGCTTGACGTGACCAGCCGATTGATCGGAGGGGGCCTCTCCGACCGCGCGTCTAGCCCAAGATAGGGCCAAAGTGGAGTATTGCAAGTCATGAACTGCTCATCCACCCGGGTTCTATCCTTAAGCATCACGGGTCGCCACCCACGGCCAACAGATGGCCCCATTGGGGGAGTCTTACCCCTCTGCAGAGGTGCAGTCGGTGCATTCTAACGCCCCAGCCGATAGCGCGGTCATATAGAGTAGGCATTATAATGAATATTTCTTAATTGTAAACCAAAGTTATAATTTTTTTTCATTACTTTATTTCCCTTGGGATTTATTGAGGGGGTTGATCATCAGAAAGTGAAGATTTTAACAGATTCTATTGTAATTACATTTGTAGTACTATCAATGGCCGCCAGAGGACCATAAACACTAACGTCCCGATAACGTTTATTAACATATTTAGACTTGTGTTCATTCCTACAGTATTCAAAGTGAATGTATAAATGTGTAACCTGTTTGTGGGACCACACATTTATTTACACTCACCATCACATTAAAAATACTTTATGTTAATCTGACCTCGTTGAAGGTCAGAAAATTTGATACATTTCTCACCTATTTGCGTAATATCAAAAATAAATGATTCATGTTCATGTACTTAGTTCCATTAAGGTATGATTAAATAGACCCATAGTAACAATTTATCTGTTATTATCTTTTATTCATTTTTTGTCTCCTTGCGTATCTACGCTTAATTTTCTATTTTATCAAAATAACCATTAACAAAAAAATAATTTTTGCATTTTTGCACTGTAAATAATATTATCTTTTATTCATTTTTTATGTCTCCTTGTGTATCTACCCTTAATTTTCTATCTTCATACAATAACCTTTCACAAAAAAACGAATATTTGCATTGAATATATAGTCGTCGTCGGGGCGGCCTAAAGTCGGTATCAGCCAGTCAGCGAGGGAGTCTATCCCCTTTTCAATAGCGCTAGACCAAGGAGATTGTTTTGGCGTCTAATGTGGAGCGCCACACCTACCATCAGCTCCTTACTTTACCGCACAGATCCCTGTGCTACTCATACGCTGAGTTGGCGAGGACCGGTATCGAACTAGGAACCTTGTAGTTTCTAGCCGAACGCTCTACCGACTAAGCTAACCCGGCGTATCACCGTATATATACCCTTCTGCTATACTCGGATATATAATACAGAGAGATACAGAGATACAGATTATAGAAAGGAGATCTTATTTTATTACTTGTTACTCTGCTGCTCCTGATGATTCGTCTAACTCGTCGGCCACCATCTTGTCTAGTTAACTTCTATCTGCTGGGGGTTAATTTCTTGTTTCTTTTTATTAATTTGGGCTGGGCTAAGCTGGTCATTGTCTTAACAATTTACAAACACAACAATACCATATTGGTTGATTCGACCGCAGGGATGTCATTGAACCACGGGAGAGACGACCTCTCACTTTGAGAAGATAGGTTGCATCTAACTCTAAACTATTTAACGTATCTGTCATGCACGTTTTGAGGGATCAAAAGGTTATAACAGTCACCGGTAATTTTGTACGGACGCCCTGATTTTAAAGCCCACAGACCTAAATTAAATATTCCTAGCTACAGGTCTGTTCACAATTTATAAACTCTCATGAATTGTAACAATATAATATCTATCTACATATCTGTTAAGTATCTGGCCGCCATCCTTGCCAGTTGCAAAGAACTTAAAGTAAATAATAAGTAAGTCCTGTATAGAGAATCCTTTGGTAAGTGAATAAGTCCTGTGGTAAGTAAATATCCTTTGGTCAGTGAATAAGTCCCGCGATCAAATACTACGTTCCGTCGTCCAAGAAGATCCAAGTAGTAATGAGCTAAGATTGGAATCAGCCAGTATAAATACAACAACAGCAGCAGAACACCGCCAGTGATTGGATAAGAGGTTGCCTTCCCTGGTCACGTGCTTATCGGCGAGTCTCTAAGTAGAAGTGACCATCTACCACACGCCTTATATAAAATTGACCTTGTGTCGTATCCTGCTCGTGCGGGGGAGTTGGTAAATATATATATAAAATGTGGTGTGGGCACCTCTCGTGGTGTAATGGTTAGCAAGTTAGACTGGCAAACCATGACTGGTGAGATCGATCCTCACTGAGCGCCCTTACTTCTGGCCTTGTGCCGCATCTAAGCTAAGCTTAGTAAATAACTATATAAAATGTGGTGTAATGGTTAGCAAGCTGGATTAGCAAACCATTGTTAGTGAGTTCGATTCTCACTAGGCGCCCATACTTCTGGCCTTGTGCCGCATCTAAGCTATGCTTAGTAAATAACTATATAAAATACGCCAACAATTTTGTTTAGTAATACACCCGATAGTTCCAATAAATTCCATCTTAGATGATTTTTCTTCCCTGTTTTTTCTCAAAGCAACCAAATGTATCTAGTGGTGTTTTTTGAACTGACTATTGTAGATAAAAAAAATATTAAGGCCTTCCATTGGAAAGAGTTTTGAATTCTGTCCGTAGAGCAGATTTTCAGCTAGTTATTATCTCGGATATCGCCTTAAAAATAGCGAAAACATCAATGTCTTTAAATATTTATAGATGCTCACAGGTGTGAAATATCTTAATTCAAAAATCGATCTGGGCATTTTTATTGTTTGACATATTTCTGCGTTGTTATCTATCAATTGATTTATGATCGATAAAGAAATTCAATTATAAATCTACAGAAACATGTGCAACGCATTAAAAAAAAATGTGCCATGTGACGCTTACTTCTACAAAGGTCATGTGAACTTAAATCTTGTATTTGGCTTAATGGTTAAGACAGAGGACAATAGCGTTGAGGTTTTGAGTAATCATAAAACGCAAAAGCGAATAAAAATTGTGCATTGTATTTATGTGAATATTGTTGCGTCATACCTTAACGCCAACTATAAAAACAATAGTACCTGATAAAAAAATTACCTTTTGAAAAACAAAAGTAATCCGGGGATCTGTAATTTATGCATTACCTCCCCATTGCATTGAAAGGTTTAAAATCAGTTGTACGAGCTGATATCTGCAGTAGGAATTAATTGACTCGTGTTTTATTTCTGATTTCATGCGTAGATATTTTATAGATTGCAAACTATTTGGGGGTGGAGGTGGGATATGAAATAAAGATATGTCATTCAACTGGGACCGTTCCAAGTGCACCAACTACAATTGGTATAACTTTGACATTTATATTCCATAACTTTTTCAGTTCTCTGGCAAGGTCCAAGTATTTGTCCATTTTTTCATTTTCTTTTAGCTTCACTCGGTGATATGCTGGAACTGCAAAATCCACCAGTTAACAAGTTCTTTATTTTTTGTTAATCAACACTAAGTCTGATCTTCTTGCTGGGATAAGGTGATCCGTTTTTATTTCAAAACTCAGATAATTTTAAGCGTTTCGTTCTCAAGAACAGATTCTGGTTTATGCATATACCATTTTGTTGTATGTTCAAAATTAAATGCTTTGCATAATTCCCAGTGGATCACCTTCCCAACCCAGTCGTGTATAGTTTTGTACTCCCTTTGTGCTAGTTTGCTACATTCGCATAGTAAATGGTTTACAGTCTCATCTCTATTACCGCATAATCTACATTTACTATTTTGTAGGTTCTTATCAATTTTCGCTTTGATATAGTTTGTCCTTGTGGCATTATTATGTGCAGCAATTATTAGTGATTCAGTTTCTCTTTTAAGGTTTCCTTTTCTTAACCACGTCCAGGTTTTTTCATGTGCAACCTCTTCGATTTGTCGTTTGAAGTGTCCATATAATTGTTTTTCTTCCCATTTTTGTTTTTCTGTTTGTCCATATGTCACATCTACAATTGTTGGCCGCCATTATTATTATTATTATTATTATTATTATTACTAGCAAATATATGCACCCTCCGGGTGCAAGTATTTAAGTTTTAATGTAATAGAATATTATATTAAATTAGAAAGGCTAATGAAACTAAATAAGAATGCAGATAAAAAGATTTGTATAATCGAAAAATAGAACAACTGAAACTTACTCTTCCATCAATCTCGTATTTCATTGTTATTTTTCTAATTTAAGTATTTAGTTAAAAGAGGAAGTAAAGAATAAAATGACAGTTATTTTTCTTGTTAATGGATTTCTTTTAAGATTCATTGAAGAGATTTTGTTTATATTCATTAAAATAAAACCAAACAGTTAAAAATCAATAATACTAAGCACATATTTATTAAAATCACATTTTAAATATCAATATGCAAATTAGCCTTCCCATTCACACTGTAAACCGCCATTTTTGTATATATAAATATAATAGCATGTTATTAATATGTAATATGGTTAACAGTATTAATAATGTAAAACAATTTTATTAATAATTGAGGTTAAAATTAAAATAAATTCATGAATGTGACGTCAATAACTAAGGGAATTGTGACTTGAGTAGTGATTTAGTTTCGGTTACAGACAGAAAAACACACAATCTCCATTATAATAGGATTATTATTATTATTGTTGTTGTTATCATTATTTTTATCATCATATTAGCACCTGTCACTCCAGAAGTAATAGTTTTTGTTTTTTATTATTACTTTTATTTGGGCGTGTTGCACATATTATACTAAATACGAGGATCATATATATTGGTAGGAATACTGTGTTGTTTCAATCGTATTAAAGATTAGAACATGATGACCTTTGAATTTCTAAATCTTTCATTTTTCAGAATAGGAGGAGTTCTCAAAGTAGTTGGATTATGGAGAAGAGAACTCCTCAACTCAAATAATTCCTTCTCCTAGCCGAGTTGCCATACCAAGATTAAAAGGTCCTGTCTGCATTACTATTTACTCATTTCTAGAATGAAAATAGTTGGATGCATACCTTTCCTAAGGGTATTAACGCTATGTGGAATGCAAACAGTCTCGTCAATGATTTGAACTCGATTCACCGTGTCTGTTTCCTACGATGATAACCATTACACTTCGAGCAACTCATCACGTGTTGACTAGCTGCTACTTTAAGTAAATGCAATTAAATTTCTAGCGTTAACAGTTATTGAAAAGTGAAGCGAATAAAAAAAAAGGTTGAGTAAGTCAATTCTTACGCATAAATGCAACTTAAAATATAAAACAGCTGCAATAAACATTTAAGTGGGGTAAAATTTCAAGACTTAGCAGACACAAAAAAGACTAATAGACAAATGTTTCAAACCCCTCGTAGCTATTACATCTCTCTAAACAGTGACTATTTTACAACCTTTGTTGTCAATTGGAATTAACACTGAACGGTTACAAATGCTAATTGTCACCATAAAATTTTTTTATGGTTGGTTCTTAAATTTTTTGTTGTTTTTTATATATATTTCTTTTCTTTGGTATTATCTGCGTTATTCGGACTATCGTCCCCATCTTCATTGTTATTTGTACAACGTTTCGGCCGATATGCCCTCCGACATTCTTCAGGTATTTCTTGTCGGACTCGGGAACCTTCTTTTCGAACTCGGGAACTTTCTTGTCGTAATCGGGAGCCATCACGGAACTTTGAACCTCACCTTTTATTTAGTCCACGGGGGTATCCTGTTCTCATTCTGCAAACCATAGCTCGGGTGGGAGTTGTGTTAATTATTTTTCTAACTACCAGAGATAACTGTCACTTAGAACTGTTTTAACCTAACTACCTTATCCACTAGGCCATGTGTCCAATTGAGTGTGAATTTTTGGGAACTTATAAACCTAATGTCTTGATTTGGCTAGAATATCTACCTATTTTACTTATGTATGATTTTTTTACCTAGACTCATATTTGTTTTTTTGTTTTGTTTTTTTTTTTTGTTTGTTTTTGTTTTTTTGTTTTTCTTTTCTTTCTTCTGCACATGGCCCTATCGAATACTTATCATTTTTAAACAAATCTATTTTACCTACAGATGGAACGTTAACGAGTACTACCACTGGGTGTAATGGCAATTAAAGGGTACTGCATACTTCCCAGATATCCAGAACAGGAGCCTCACTCTCAGATCGCAGTATTGTCTCATACTGAGCATTCACCTTTTCGGGGGTGTTCTTACTCTTCTGTAGGGAATACAGTCAGCGTATTCTAATCCTCGACCTAAATACATGGAGTGTTATACAGAAATATTTCTTAATTTTAATTTATCACTTGTAAGATTTATATTGTTTTTTTTGTCTTTACATTTTTAGCGGGAAGGGGATGTAATTATTCTAAATTTCCAGATAGAAGAAATACATATAAATCAAATACGTGATAGTTAATTGGATGTGAATAATTATTTTAGCAAGATAAAAAAGTTATTTTTTTTTATATTTACAATTTTGAATTCTGTTCATTTAGTTAGTTGTGTGTTATAGCAATAAGACTTCTAATCTCACAAGTCGAATAATTATGGCGGGGGGGGGCTTCCTTAGTGTAGTAGCTAAAATGCTTGACTGTGACATCGTAGTAAGAGAGTTTGAACTCCAGTAGCGCTATTACGTTCACTCAAAAATTGCGTCGATCCCGTCGGCATCCCCCCTCAAGGGGGCGCCTACTGGGATCGACGCTATTAATTTTACTTTACCGGTCCAGTGGCCGAAGCACACTGGACCCCCATCCGAGGCCGAGTGGATAGGTAAGAGTATCAGAGCACAGCACGTGGAACCGATACTACACTCCGATCCCCCCTATGCCAGGGAAGAGAAAGAGTATGTGTGTGTTTGAGTGTGTGTGTGTGTGTGTGAGAGAGAGAGAGAGAGAGAGAGAGAGAGAGAGAGAGAGAGAGAGAGCGGGTGCGAACCGAAAGAAAGAGAGAAAAGAATAACAAGAAGAAAAAGAACCGAAAAAAGAACGAGCGAAATGAAAAAAAAGAATTTTTGTTTGTTTTGTTTTACGGCATATCAACTTCAGTGGGGCATTTAATGCCAAAAAAGTTTTGAAATAAATCAATTCTTAATGGATAATCTCAGTCGGTAGAGCGTTCGGCTAGAAACCACAAGGTTCCTAGTTCGATACCGGTTCTCGCCAACTCAGCGTATGAGTAGCACAGGGATCTGTGCGGTAAAGTAAGGAGCTGATGGTAGGTGTGGCGCTCTACCTCAAATGCTAAAACAATCTCCTTGGTCTAGCGCTATTGAAAAGGGGATAGACTCCCTCGCTGACTGGCTGATACCGACTTTAGGCCGCCCCGTCGACTTTACTTTACTTACTTTTATTTAACCCATAGATGGGACCCTAACAGGTACTACCACTCCGGGTCAGAGTGGACCAGGGAGCAATGTGATGAAGGGGTGCTCCACATTCCCCAAACCTCCAAAACTGGAACCTCACCATCAGATAGAGTTTAACGTCATTCCCAGGACATGTAGACCTGCAGCCACCGCTTTCTAGCACCCATATGATATAAAAAAAATTTTTTTAAAAGAAGACTGAAAAGAAGAAACAATATTCAGAAAAATATCCCTCAAACGTAAATGAGATAATACTTTGAATTACATGTTGTAATGCCAAACAAATGTTTGATTAGAACAGAATGTATAATTTACTTTTTTGGGACATGATATTTTGTTAACATAAATAGTCTTCCATGTCGCTGTATATTAAACAGTTATATATTTATTATTCATGCGAGTTTTTTCTTTTAATCTTTCTATACCGCATATTCAGTGTTAATGTATCCCTTTATATATTCATGCATTATAAGAGCTTAACGTCGGTTATACATCGATAATTCACTGTTCCTATCAGAATGTATTGTGAAACCCCAGATGTAAGTTGGTAAAAGAGCATTGAAGCGCTTTCTATACATCATTGTCGTGATATATTATACTCTTTTGTAAATAGAGATGTATTTTTATGTCAAAGTTATGGCCAAAGGTGTTACGTTAATCTACCATAGCATTAAGCGTGTTGTTTATTTTCAGATCTCTGTGATATTCATGTTCTATTCTTGAAGATTCAGTCGTTAGGAAAATAGATGTTGCTATGGAAGATTTTGGAAGTATAGGAATAATTTAATAATAGATGAAAAGATTATATACGAAGGATGTTTGATAAATGTTCGGGTAGGAAATGTTAGGGTAGGGGGTTAAATCGAACTTAACGAACCTAAATTCCACCATCGTATGCCTCCCTGTCAAAAGAAAAAAATACCAAAAATCAGGGAATTAACCGAATTTAATGAAATTTTCAGTGTTGATATATTAATGAATAAAAGATATAATGCACCAGTTATTTA
The DNA here is from genome assembly GCA_023376005.1 of Doryteuthis pealeii. Lineage (NCBI taxonomy): Eukaryota > Metazoa > Mollusca > Cephalopoda > Myopsida > Loliginidae > Doryteuthis > Doryteuthis pealeii. Next base: position 92,779,287 of record CM042156.1, on the reverse strand, counting down.
TTTAAAAACATGTACATTTTTTCAGGTCACTTCATTTGAACCACGTATCTTTGAGGTGTAACACAGATTCTACAGGATACATGGTTCAAAGTTAACTGACCTGAAAAAAATGTAAAAGTTTTTAAATAAGATAACTGGTGCATTATATATTTTATTCATTAATATATCAACACTGAAAATTTCATTAAATTCGGTTAATTCCCTGATTTTGCATTTTCTTTCTTTCGATAGGGAGATATACGATGTTCTCTGGCAAGGTCCAGATATTTGTCCATTTTTTCATTTTCTTTTAGCTTCACCCTGTTATCTGCTGGAACTGCAAAATCCACCAGTTGACAAGTTCTTTCTTTTTTGTTAATCAACACTAGGTCTGGTCTTCTTGCTGGGATAAGGTGATCCGTTTTTATTTTAAAGACCCGAGAATTTTATGCGTTTCGTTCTCAAGAACAGATTCTGGTTTATGCATATACCATTTTGTGGTCAAAATTACATTTTTTGTATAATTCCCAGTGGATCACCTTCCCAACCCAGTCGTGTATAGTTTTGTACTCCCTTTGTGCTAGTTTGCTACATTCGCATAGTACATGGTTTACAGTCTCATCTCTATTACCGCATAATCTACATTTACTATTTTGTTGGGTCTTATCAATTTTCGCTTTGATATAGTTTGTCCTTATGGCATTATTATGTGCAGCAATTATTAGTGATTCAGTTTCTCTTTTAATGTTTCCTTTTCTTAACCACGTCCAGGTCTTTTCGTGTGCAACCTCTCCAATTTGTCGTTTGAAGCGTTCGTTAAGTTCGATTTAACCGGGTAGGTAATTTTTGTTTTCAATCTACTCTGAACACTGAACGCTTCTTACCGTTTCAGCCACCGAGTAGGTCCTTATTGAAACAGTACATAGTATCATTTTCACATTTTTTTGCAATTCTTTTATTTTAGATTTGAATCTTAAGAATTACCAGAAATGAATGAAATGGTGCGTGGTTTCTATAAATAAACAGCAAAGACTTTTTTGCTAGAAATTTGGTCTACGAAGTATCGTATATCCATTTGTGTGGAAAACTATCTTTTTACGATCGTCTTGTGTGTAAGATGTGTGGATGCCTGTCTGTACGTGTTTGTGGGAGCGTATGCGTGTATGCGTGATTGTAACGAGGTCATTGAGTGTAAGTATTTTTGGGTTGCCAGGTGACTGTTGCAAGAAGTTTGTTTCAGTGCATCTGTTACAAAATGTGTGTATATGATGCAGACTCTCTCTCTCTCTCTCTCTCTCTCTCTCTCTCTCTCTCTCTCTCTCTCTCTCTCTCTCTCTCTCTGTGTGTGTAAACGGAGATGAAGTCAGATTCAAAACAAAAACCAAATGAGAAGAAAAGGCAGAAAAATTACAAATTTGATTTAGTTCCTTTTTGGTCTTTTTTTCTTTTTCTTCTTTGACAGTAAAACACGATTTATCGCCCTTTATCTCCTGTCGATTTTTTCATCGCAATTTAAGATTCGGCGCTTTTCGGTCTTCCAACTGCGCCCCCCGCCCCCCTCTCTCTCTCTCTCTCTCTCTCTCTCTCTCTCTCTCTCTCTCTCTCTCTCTCTCTCTCTTACTTTAATTCTACTTCTGTTTTCTTCTCTTTCTTTCTTTTTAAGTTATTTCTGTTTTTCATACCCCAGCTGTCGTTTCCCTTTTTTTATAATTCATTTCTTCTTTTGATTTATTTATTTATTCATTTCTTCAGTTTTTTTTGTTTTTTGGGGTTTTTTTTCGTTATTTTTCTTATTCTTCGTTCTCTCTATCTTTAGTTATCTTTCTTTCTTTTTCTGAATATTGTTTCTTCTTTTCAGTCTTCTTTTTTTATTTCGCTCGTTCTTTCTTCGGTTCTTTTTTCTTCTTGTTATTCTTTTCTCTCTTTCTTTCGGTTCTTCAACAGTCTCTCTTTTGCTCTTTTTTTTGTTTTGTTTTTTTTGTTTGTTTTTTCGTTGTTTTTTTATTTTTATTTTTTTTTTGGGGGGGGTTGTTGTTTTTTTGTTTTTTTTTCAATTCTTTTCTTTCTTGAAATGTCTTTCTTTTTATAAATTATTCTTATTCTCTTCCTTTCTTCGTTCTCTCTCTCTCTTTCTTTACTCGTTCTCTCTCTCTTCTTCTTCTTCTCTCTCTCTCTTTCTTTTCTTCGCTTCTTTTCTTCGTTCTCTCTCTCTCTCTCTCTCTCTCTCTCTTCCCCCCCCTCTCTCTCTCTCTCTCTCTCTCTCTCTCTCTCTCTCTCTCTCTCTCTCTCTCTCTCTCTCTCTCAATTATCTTTCGGTATTCCTTGCATGTTTTTCTTTAATCAAATCAAATTTTTCTTTTTTCCTTTTCCTGGGCCTATTTTTATCTTTCTTTTCCCCTTCTACTAATTTTAATTTGATTTAATTTAAAAAAATATCTTTATTGATTTTTACCATTGATTTTTTATGACTCGGAGGAAATATCAAGGCGTACGGAGACACACTTGCACACACACACACACACACACACACACACACATATATATATATATATATATATATATTATATATATATATATATGTGTGTGTGTGTGTGTGTGTGTGTGTGTGTGTAATAGGTCGTAGTAGATAGATGATAGATAGATGAGAGAAAGAAGGATGAGACAAGAGATGAGTCGATAATACTAGAAATATACTTGCATATATATATATATATATATATATATATGTGTGTGTGTGTGTGTGTGTGTGTGTTGTGTGTGTTTGTGTTTGTGTATATGTGTATATATATGTGTGTGTGTGTGTGTATGTGTATGTGTATATGTGTGTGTGTGTGTATATATATATATATATGTGTGTGTGTGCGCGCGCACGTGCGTGTGTGTGTTTATAGATAGATAGATAGATAGATGAAGAGAAAGAAGGATAGAGACAAGAGATGAGTCGATAAAATACTAGAATGGGGATGTAATTATCATCCTTAGATACGACCTCCACCGAAACATTATCTGCCGGCGTACTAAAAAATATATATATAAGAAAATAAAAACTGTGCTTTTATATTATTTGCACGGTACAATAGGATTTTCTTAACAATAACAACAACAAAAAAGAATGTAAATGTATCAGAAATGAAGGTCTTTATATGCTTATCTGCAATGACTCACGCTTCTCTAAGACTGTCAATGAAAAAAAAAAGGCCTTACAATCCGTTACTTCGTTATATATCAATGCGCCAACGGTTTAAACTAATTGCTACAGTGTGGCTTGACTTCATGACTGAACAGTGAAAAACAAAATGGGGTCAATTGGTGCTTCTGTCAAGGTGTTACGCTGAGAAAAAACAGCAATGTGTTTGAATATATATATATATATATATATATATATATATTATATATATATATATATGCTCCCCATCCCCTAGGGTTGAGCACTCTGGGGGGATCTCGCTGACGGCCGCCAACTCAAGCGTAAACGCAACGCTCTTCTCTGAATGGAGCACTATGTGACGGCCTTTACACACAAAGCGATGTGTGTATTAAAACAGTTAAAATCCCCTTCCCATTCTGTAAGTGAAGACAGCCTAATGGTTAAGGTGCCGGACTGACACCCAACCGACCGGATTTCAATTCTGGCTGTAGGTAGCTTGCAAAATGTCTAGCCACACTGAAGAGACTTGACAAGTCGAAACACGTGTCTGTGGATGACCCTATATATATATATGTGCGTGTGTGTGTGTGTGAAATAAATATTTAGAAAAAACAAACACATGATGTTAAAATTCGCTGACAGAATTCTGTTTCGACCCTTTATTGAAGTGGTCTTCATCAAGAGCGAGTTGTGTATGATAGAGAGAACGGAGAAAGTGGACCGTTATGAGACGAAAGTGGTGTAGATGAAATGTTCAATATTATATTATATTCACTTCCATTCATTTTTCATATATAATATATATATGTGTGTGTGTGTGTGTGTGTGTGTGTGTTTATAAAGATAAAAGGTGGCTTACCGGTGAATATGCGCACGATCGTTGGAGGTGCACAAAATCCAGGGGTTAAGTCAGCGATATAACAAATACAAAGTGCTCAATACAAAGTAGAGCAAATTCATTAAAGAAATGGATACAATAGAAACCTACTCGAGTTTCACCAAAGGTACCGATTAATTGCAGTCGATTACACGTGTGTTCATTGAATAAGATGTTACGTTAACGTGACATCTTATTCAATGAACACAAATTAATCGGTACCTCGATTAATTCAGTGGATTTAACCCTGAAGATCCTTATGGTGAAACTTGAGTAGGTTTCTATTGTAGCCATTTCTTTAATTAATATATATATATATATATATATATATATATATAAAAGGATAGAAGGATTGGAGTAAATCTGACAGAATGTGGTAAAAGAATAGAGGGAAAAATGTTGACAAATTAACAACTCAGACAAGTAGATGTAGGAGATATATTTCGATGTGCATTGAGCACGGCTTCACCAGTCGTTTATTTTTAAACGTTTATTTATTAAATAAACGACTGGTGAAGCCATGCCCAATTCACAGCGAAATATATCTCCTACATCTACTTGTCTGAGTTGTTCCTTTATCCACATTTTCTATCTATTCTTTATATTCTTTATTTTATTTATATATATATATATATATATATATATATATATATATATATATATATATATAAACACTCATTTATATTAGCGTGGTGAAAGTGCGTGGTTTAATGGTTACCGTCGTAGGAAATGGGGATGAATTCAAATCCATTTCACATAGCGCCAATAACCTTAAAAAAAATTATGTATCCAACTAGTCTCCTCTCCCCAGCTATGGGTAAATAGTAGACTCTTTAATCTTGATTCGGTAATGTTAAAACATAGAACTTGTTTTGAAAATCACATAGCTAAAATAGTTAGTTACCAAACACGTTATAACACTATAATAATGTTATAAGGTTGACTGGTGATATCAAATTACTTAAGAATAATTTCGATGGTTTATTAAAAGTTAGAGAAGTTTATCTTAAAGCGATGTGTGTATTAAAACAGTTGAAATCCCCTTCCCATCTGTAAGTGATGACAGCGTAATGGTTAAGGTGTCGGACAGACACCCAACCGATCGGATTTCAATTCAGGCTGTAGGTAGCTTACGAAATGTCTAGCCACACTGAAGAGACTTGATAAGTCGAAACACGTGTCTGTTAATGACTATATATATAATATATATATATATATATATATATATAAAAAGAAAGGAAATGAATCCGACAATATGAGTAAGAAAAGGTGGAATGAAAACATCACACAATGCTATTAAAGAAGCTATGATTATATTATAAATTGTTTGATGTTTTCATTCCACCTTTTCTTACTCATATATATATATATAAATGTACCAGACATTTTGTCTCTAGAACTGAATTCCTTTAATTTGATATAGCCAGTTAACTTTCTATTATAATAGAAAGTTAACTGGCGATATCAAATTAAATAATTAAGAATAATTAGGATGATTTATTGAAAGTTACGTTATAATCCTATTTAAGGAAGTGTAAAACAAAACCCCAAATGATAATAATATTAAAAATCGCACCCGTGACCCAGAATCCCTATACTGGGTTCTTTCAAAAGTCAAATCAAAAGTTTGCGTCGGCGAAGGACAAAATGACTAAACAGAAAAAGTTGAAAAGGTCAAAGTTAAATTTTGATTTAGATAAATAAAAAAAGTAAAGTCGTCGGGGTGGCCTAAAGTCGGTATCAACCAGTCAGCGAGGGAGCCTATCCCCTTTTCAATAGCGCTAGACCAAGGAGATGGTTTTTAGCATCTGAGGTGGAGTGCCAAACCTACCATCAGCTCCTTACTTTACCGCACAGATCCCTGTGCTACTCATATATATGTCGTCGGAGCGGACTAAAGTCGGTATCAGCCAGTCAGCGAGGGAGTCTATCCCCTTTTCAAGAGCGCTAGACCAAGGAGATTGTTTTGGCGTCTGAGGTGGAGCGCCACACCTACCATCAGCTCCTTACTTTACCGCACAGATCCCTGTGCTACTCATACGCTGAGTTGGTGAGGACCGATATCGAACTAGGAACCTTGTGGTTTCTAGCTGAACGCTCTACCGACTGAGCTAACCCAATTTATTCAGGACCACAAGTTCATCTTAGTGCTGACTTTCGGAAGAGTAGTGTGGAAGATCCCAAGTAAGTCTGGCACAAGGCCAACTACACAATGATAAAAAAATAATATCGAGTGGCTCATCAACTAAAGAAAAGAGATGTACAACCCTGGGCGACGACTTTGATTGGTCGTCCAATCAATCGCGACCTGGTAGGTAGGGGCTTTTCTACTCCTCCCCGATGTTTACGCTGTAAGGCCATTGGTCCAGTGTTTCTCTTGGCTGACCAATCAGAGCCGTGTGTTCAGGGGTCTGGACCCCATAAAATAAGACCCCGAAGAGGAAACAGATCAGATCGAAATCTGGTTCCGTATCTACGACTCAGAGCCCTTGCTACCGTCTTTGCCGCTTTTTCCCGCTACCTTGCTACTCAAAGTCCTGAACTTGACCATATCAGAACCCAGAAGTAATTAGCTGTATATCGCTAGTCAGCTCACAAAATTTCGAATTCGACTTAGACATTGACACTCCTTTGTTGTTGAACATGATTTTGGTCACTGTATGATTAATAATGGTATTGTTGTATACAATTGTTAATTAGCGTTTCGTAGTCATTGAGATTGTTGACCCGTTGACAGCATTGGTGAATTTGGTCATCTTTAGACACAGCCCGAACCGGAAAAGTCCGAACCAGCTCTACTTCAACTTTCCGGTGGGTCAAACAAAACAGCATGGGCACAGGAAGTCCAAACGAGCAGGTTAATCATCCCATAAGTGACCCGCAGTGCAACACGCATTTATAGGACCACAACGTTGACCTCATGCCTTCGCTAATCTAGCTTATATATATATAGGCCCTATCAATGATATTGAGCAATATTAGAAATATACCAAACTATATTATCAATATTGATATTGATATGGGTGTGTATTTTTAGATGAGTTAAAACTTTGATGATTCACACAATAATACTCTAATACACGTATGTATGTGTGTGTTTTGTTTATATGTGTGTGTTTCTGTGTATCTATCCTTGTGTGAGTGTGGGTGTGTTTGTCTCAACGATTAGAGAAAATTTAATAAATATGAAGCCATTTCTATATTATTTCTACGTCTGTTCGTCTGTTCGTCTGTCTATCTGTCTGTCTGTCTCTGTTTGTCTATCTGGCTATCTGTCTTTGTCTGTCCGTTCGTCTGTCTGTCTATCTTTCTATCTGCATATCTCTTGTACACACACACATATTTAGTTGTGTTTATACACACACACATACACACACAAACACAAACACACACACACACACACACACACACATATATATATATATATAATATATATATATATTATATATAAGTAATGGTAATTTGCTTGAAGCATTGTTAAAATATGTTATAATATATTAATTATTTTTAAAGGCAATTACAATGCGTATAAAAAAATAAAACAAAAAGATGTTATTTTTGTTTTATCGATTTCAAAGAAAATTTATCTTCAGAGACGAATATCAGAAATGTACGTGTAAAAAAAACTTAACGTACATTTCTAATATTCACGCAAAAAAGTTTGAATAGCGTAGATATTGAGTATAATGTATTTGGTGATTCTCAGTTCTTGTTCTGATGATATAACCCAGAAACTGACAGTTCCCAATCGCCATTGACTTGTGTCTACGCTGTTCAAACTTAGATTCTATGAATGCTCTATCACTGATATTGAGCACATTTTCTTAATAAATATACCAAACCATATGACTATATTATTAATATATCAATACTTGTTATATTAATTTTATACTAATGTTGTTTTCTTTTGGGTGTTTTAGTTTTATATATATATATATATATATATTATATATATATATATATATATATATATATATGTATATATATTGTACTATATCCTCTCAGAACATAAGAACTTTTTTTTCTTTAAAGCAAACCAAAATGGCGATAATCTGATCAAAAATAAACGTGACCCCCTGGAAATATCAATTTATTGGCAATAACTGACAAAAGTCAACGCTGTTTTTATCCAGTCGTAGTCACAACTTCCAAGAAAGTAATTAAAAAAACTCTTAACTTTTTTAATGGTGATAATTTGGTAAAAAAAAAAATAACTGCTTTGTAAAGTCGATAAAGAATATGTTGTAAAATATTAAGTTGATTCATGGAGAAAATATGACTCGAACTAAATTAAAAGGGTTAAACTTGCAAATCATCGTTAAAAATTAAAACGGACATTTTTGACGACGATTTGCAAGTTTTAGATAATAATGTTTCACTGTCTTCGAATTACTTTAACTTAAATAAATAAATAACAAAAAAAGTAAGGTGCGTGCCGATAAACACACATCTGCAAATTTTTTTTTTTTTTTTTAATATCAGTAAACATCTAGTAGGTAGGTAAAATATATACACTGTATCGGTTTCTTTCTAGCTCTTTCTTTCTTTATTTCTTTCTTTCTTTACATCTTTCTTTCTTTCTTTTTTTTACATCTTTCTTTCTTTCTTTCTTTCTTTCTTTCTTTCTTTTACATCTTTCTTTTCTTTCTTTCTTTCTTTCTTTTTTGACATCTTTCTTTCTTTCTTTTTTTCTCTTTCTTTCTTTCTTTCTTTCTTACATCTTTCTTTCTTTCTTTCTTTTTTTACATCTTTCTTTCTTTCTTTTTTAGATCAATTTTGAATATGATTTGCTCGAAAGAAAATCCGATTACTTTACGATAAATTAAAAATATACAAAACAAAACTCGAAACTGTATAAGTGTGTGTGGGTTTTGTCTTTTCTTTTTGTTTTTCTTTTTGTGTTTATTTAAGTTAGAGTAATTTGAAGACAATGAAAAATTATTTTCTAAAACTTGCAAATCGTCAAAATTTTCCGTTTTAATTTTGACGACGATTTGCAAGTTTAACCATCAAAACTTAGAAATTCTTAAAGGCGTAAGGATAATGAAGACATAAAAAGAGGGGAAGATAGAATAAATGGATAAAAAAGGAAAAATGAGGGGGTGAAATATTCTGTAAATGTAAATAAATGTAAAGTAGGCGGAGTGTCCTATTGTTGGTATCAACCGGAAAGCGAGGAAGCCTATCCCCTTTTCACTAGCGCTAGACCATATTATTCAAGCTGCGCTATTCATGCACTGAGTTGACAAGAGCCGGTATCGAATCCGAAACCTTCTGGTTCCGAGGCGGATACACATCTATCTATCTATATATATATATGTATGTGCATGTATGTAAAAGATTGTTTTTTGTTGTTTTGTTTTAGGTTTGTTATTTGTTTTTTGTTTTTTTGTTTTTATTTCTTTGTTTTTATTTTTCATTGCCGAGAAAGAAAACTCACATTATCAAACCCCTACTTGTGTAGAAACAGGTGCCTTGTTAGCTCCGTGGCAATAAAACTGCTAGTTCAAACCTTATGTTAAAATAAACATGCTAACTCCATAATCATTTAATAATCTTATTCTGGTTCTCAAAGGATATCAGATTTAGGGAGAAGAGAGTATCATATGCGCTATACAAGCGTGTAGTATCGCGAACCATGGACGGCAGCATGGTGGTTGTAAAGCAAGGCGCATGAACCCAAAAGCGGTGCGCTTCCCAAGATTCTACGTGAAAGAACCTCAGTGGTTAACGGCCAGGATCAAAGAGTTCGGTCAGGAAACTACTCCTACTCATCTCTAAGTGAAGAGTTAACAAAAAAGGCTACTGAAATATTAACATCACTAGAAACCAAACCAAACGTCTAAAATCCAATTGCCCTTCACACGATCAACAAGAGGTGCGTATCTGCGGAGGGGATATCTCTGGACCCAGCGTTCGAAGAAATCAGCTACAAGATCATAAATATTTGCATAATGAAGTAGAGCAACCCCTGTACAACAATCGAATCATGCTACAGTCCCATTAATGCCAGTGATGAAATGGACATTACCACATTTTACGATGAGGTATCTTGGCTAGTTCGACATATTCCTGAAACAACGCCTTGACCATTGAAAGAAACATGAATGTTTAGATAGAAAACAAATATTGAATGCTCTTTTCCCAACAGAGCTACGGTGAAGGAAGGGTAAAAAAAACAGTTTAGGTAGTGTTTAAATCCTTTTCAAAAGGGCTCAACTTTCTTTATGGAATAAGCTATATTAACAATACTAGAAATAATAGTTTTGACTCCCGACCTTCACCGTAGTTGCAGTTAAACCTACCTGTATGAATAGTGCATTGGCTCGAAATTCGCGCGGATATAACATGGGCTCTACTTATAACATCAGTTTTTTAACAAGCTCTGGCATTTTTGCCATGGAATAAACCTTTTCATAGTATATATCGAGTCATTTATGAGCATCAAATTGAATTATATATACAGTCAGTTGGGGAGACACGTGGTGTAATGGTTACCGTCGTAGGAAATGACACGTCGACAGTTCAAATCCTAGTCGAGGCTGTTTGCATTTCACATGGCGATGATACCCTTAAGAAAGGTATGAATACAACTATTCTCCCTCTAGCTATGGGGAAATAGTAGGGAAGACTTATTTCTTTACCATTGGTTAGGCCATTACTCTAGAAGGAAAACTCTGAATTCAAACCAATTAAACTCCACTAAAAAATTGACTTTGTGTCACATCCTACTCGTGTGGAGAGGTTGGTTAGATATATAGATAGTCATTTCCTGTAAAATGGTTGAGGTGATTGAATATTTTTTTAAAAAAAGGTTGTTAATCCGAATTTTAAATATTGATTTTCAAACTGGGTATAAGTTTCCCATCTGGAAGATTAACATAATACAGTTGAACTCCACTAGCCATTGAAATCCTAAACTTCACCTCGGTCCGTGGGGGCATAGAATACGCCGAGTGTATCCCCAACTGAGGAGTAAGAACTGCCTCTCAAAAAAGGGGTGTCCCTTAAAAACAACTACACATAAATGTTAATGTAAACGCACAATCAACGCAATTCTCAAACATAATTCTCTTAAGGCATAAAATAACCCTAGACGGGTTGATTTGCCATTAACTTCAATCAATAAAAACTTCACCATCCATGGAATCTCAAAGTTCACTATCCAAAGAATCCCAAACATTACCATCCACGGAACCCTAAACTTCACTACCCACAAAACCTTATACGAAATTTAACATATCTGCAGCTGGACCAATCAGGAAAAAAATAACCTTATCAGCTCAAAGGATGTAGGTTGGTGGAGGAACCTCCTGTCGGTATCAGCCGGACAGAGAGAGAGAATCAATCCCCTTTTCGTCAGCGCTTTACTAGGTTGAGGTAGAGCACCACAACTACCATCAGCTCCCCGTTTTACCACATCTGAGTGGTAAAATGGGGAGCTTAGGCAATCTTATCTAAGATTGCAAGCTGTGCCACACATGGCTGAGTTGGCAGGGACCGGTATTGAACCTGGACCACTGCAATTACCTTGGAGAGTGATATACGGTCTGAGCTAAACTGGTTCCAAATTAAAACTAATAGGATTTCAAAAGAGTAAATTATAAACAAATAAAATCCCATGGAAAATAAAAATGATATTTGATAATAATAATAATAATAATAATAATAATAATAATAATGTTACTTTGAGAATATTCTTAATTAATCAAATTTAATCGTGTAAAATCAATCAAATTTCGATTCAACAGAAAATAAATGAAAAAGTGAAATTAATTTTTTTTTAAGTTTCTTTCATTGGCTACAGAAATGGTTTTGTGTAATTCAATTCATTTTTACAGTTGATTTGTCACATGATTCAAATATCGTATTTCTTAACCGGAAAAGCCGCGTCTGCTAATGAAGAAATGGTAGTCATCATTTTGACAATTGATTGATGAGAGAAGATACAATTCAAAGCAAGTATGTAATCGTGACAAGTTGAAAAGAAAAACAACTTCCAATCATAATGTTTTTACAAAAAAATCACACACAAAATATATATATATATAAATAAAAATATATATAAATAAAAATTCAAAAACTTTTTTTTTCTTAACTAGCAGTCATAAAATATAGGGTAATGGATGATTTATTGTCAATTAAATATTGATTTCACAAAAGTCCAATTCTGCTTTAAAATGTATAAAAATCTTATCTTTTTTTTGTGGGGTAGAAGAATATTTTGGTCTTTATTTATTATTCTTTATTAAAACTAAAAAAAAACCTTTTAAAACGTTTAAAACTTAATTTCTTTTACACACACACACACACACACACATATATATTTTTTGGGGGGTGTAGAATATTTGCTTAATTGAAGTCGTACCTAATTTTGAAAGTTAATTAATTAATAATTGATTAATTAATTAGGCGGGCATACTTATTCAAATGTAAGGCTTTAACCCGCCTAATTCTTCAATTAAGCACATATTCTCTTCAATTAAGCACATATTCTCCCAAAAATTGTCGGCTAAAAAAGCCATATCAAAACACATCGTTTGTGTATTTAGCTCTCGTATATATATATATATATATATATATATATATATATATATATATATATAATATATATATATATATATGGAAGTAAGATGAAGAAATTAATCCGACAGTATGTGGAGAAAATTGTTAAAGAATAACGGTAAATAATAACCTTTTATCACACATTCAACATACAGTGAACATTTTTCATCTTTTACTCATACAAATGTTCAATGTCCTGAAGAAGGTTTTATTAAAAAAACCGAAATACTTAAGTATCGACATAAAGAGTTTCCATCGTTCATGACATCCTGTGTTTGTTTTCTTTAAAAATCTTATATATATATATATATATATATATATATATATATATATGTCAGACATACCTACTAATAGTTTTGCTTAGTAGCTCATCAGGGCAGGAATCTGACTAAAAAATGTGAAGCAATCGTACTTTTATTACAAAAACTACTCCTACCGTGGCCCAAACAAATTAGCATAAAACAAACAAACCAATAAACAAATGAATAAATAAAAGAAAAAACACAAAAAAATAATATTTATTTTTCTTATTCCCTATTCATTTAATTTTTTTCTATTTCTATCTTTTTCCGATTCTAGGTCCTAAATCCTCCACCCATTTCACTTCTCGCAAACATATATTCTATCGTCACTGCCACACACACACACACACACACACACACACACACACATACATACATACCCAATAAATGAAAATCCAGCATGACAACGACAGTCCGTATTCCTGCTCTTTATTTTAGGGATTCTGAATTTAACTAGGGATGACGGAGTTCGTCTATATTTTAGTGAACTGCGACATAGCGGGTTTTTTTTTCTTACTGCAAGGGTTTACTAATAAGATTAGTATATCATATATATATATATATATATATATATATATATATATATATATATATATAGTATGAACAAAAAGTAATAAGACAATCAGAAATATTTCTGTATATTGTTTATTCTCAACTAGTTTCGACCTTAGGTCATCGTCAGGAGAAAATTTCTTATTTGAAGAAATTGTTTATAGATTTTTTGAAAGGGACCATTATAGAAGAACTATAAAAAATTAAAGTGTTTTGAGGGTTTGACATGCTATTAAAATCCGGGTAGACGAGTGTGTTAGTAGTAGCATGTCCATTTGTTCCGTGAAGAACATCTATGAGGTGGGTTATTTTTTTAATGCTCTTATATATGTGAGGGGAGGGTTCATGGGAGTTGTGTGTATGACTATATGTGTATACATATAAATGTATGTGTGTGTTTACATATATGTGTGTGAATGTGAGTGTGTGTATGTATCTCGGTACTGTGCGCGTGACTTTTAGATTTTTAATTGGGGCAAAAGTGGCTTGTTTGATGCGTGGTAGTCAGTGTTTATATATATATATATATATATATATATATATATATATATATATTATTTGCTATTATCAATACCAATTACGTCAAGACTTAGGTTATCAACAGAGCATAACGATGCGTAACTATACATTTTTGTTATTTACCATCTTTTACTCAGTTGTTATTCACTAACCTTAGATGTGGCACAAGGCCAGATGTATGGGGCGACAGTGAGAATTGATGTTATAATATATGGTCTGCTAATCTAGCTCGCTAACCATTACACCACATAAGGTGCCGTTACACCAGATTTAGGTGCCCTCAAATTTAAAAAAAATATATAAATTCTGGTTCATAGATGAAGCAATTGCGTTTATCGAATCTGTGTGTTATTCAGATAAAGCAACAACATTTCTCTATCTCTATCTGTCTGTCTGTTTGTCTGTCTCTCTGTCTCTCTGTCTCTCTCTCTCTCTCTCTCTCTCTCTATATATATATATATATATATATATAGGAATGTGTTTATTTTTCAATTGCTACATGTTTATATTTTTGTTGTTTTTTACGCAAGAATTGTAATTTCAACGATATATATATATATATATATATATATATATATATATATATATATATATATATATTATTATTATTATTATTATTATTATTATTATTATTATTATTATTATTATTATTATTTTTATTTTTATTATTATTATTATTATATTATTATTATTATTATTTATTATTATTTTTATTTTTATTTTTATTATTATTATTATTATTATTATTATTATTATTATTATTGTTGTTGTTGTGTTGTTGTTGTTAAAGATAACAGACAATGATTTAATGATATTCTTGTCCGCTGTGGGATCATATAATTTGAATAGTGTTTTTGTTTTTGTTTTTTCTAGGAGGCATAATTTATTAAAGATGACAAACAAGGATTTAATTATATCCTATTTAAATAGGATATATCGAAATATGCCGAAATAAAAAAAAACTGTTGCTTGAATACACATTATTTAAATTACACGAGCGGCAGCGAACAAGGATATTCCTAAATCCTTGACTGTCATCTTTAATGATATATAGCCTGAAAGGAAAGTTTAAAAAAAAAAAGAGGTCCTTATTTTGTAGTTGGTTTGTCGGTTGGATTTTACGGCATGTCAACCCCTGGGTTATTTTATGCCAAAGGCAAAAACGCCTTTGGCATTAAATAACCCAAGGGTTGACATTCATTCTTGTTCGGTATTCAGTTATTTTAAACATCTTTTTAAAACTATTTTTATCTATATTACCACTCAGGTCAGGGGGAATGAGAGAGTAATGGCCATGAAGTGGTATTCAAAACTGCACAGAGCTCCAGAATTAAAACTTTACCACAAGATGCAGTTTAACGTCCTTATCCAGGGCACTATGACCCTCAGACGCCGCCTTCTAGCTTATATATATAATATATTATATATATTATATATATATATATATATATATATATATATGAATATATATATATATATATATATATATATATATATATATATATATATTATATATATATATATATATATATATATATATATATATATATATATATATATATATATATATATATATATATATATATATATATATATATATATATATATATATATATATATATTATATATATATATATATATATAGGGTTGGTATGGAGGCGCGTGGGCTAGGGGTTAGATTTGTGGAAAATAGACTCGTCGATTAGAGTTCAATTCCTAGACGAAGCTTTTGGCATTTCACATAGCGCTAATACCTTGGGAAAGGTATGAATCCATATATTCTCCCTCCAGCTATTGGTTAAATATTAGGGCAGACTGGGCCCTTCGGCCTTGGGTAGGTAACCAGTCAAGGAGAGGGATAACTCTGAATTCAAAATTCCCTCCAGCTATGGGTTAAATAGTAGGACAGACTGGGCCCTTCAGCCTTGGGTAGGTAACCAGTCTAGGAGAGGATAACTCTGAATTCAAAATTCCCCCGGCTATGGGTTAAATAGTAGGGCAGACTGGGCCCTTCAGCCTTGGGTAGGTAACCAGTCTAGGAGAGGGATAACTCTGAATTCAAAATTCCTGAGGTCGGTCGTTGATTGGGTTTGTGGCAACCCTTGATGCACTAATTCTTTCCTATTGACTGTGCCAAAAAGTGTGGATGGTCCAACACAAGCCTTCACCACTATAAACAAATCACTGTGTGGGTGTTCATTGTGTGTATGAACCCTCATACGTCGAAAATCGACGGAAGAGTCCATGAAAGGGTTGGTGGGTTGACATGAGAGCAGTAGGACCTGGTCAATCACGTTGATGCTAGGGCTTGACGTGACGAGCTGATTGATCGGTGAGAGCCTCTCCGTTCCTTTGTCTAGCCTAAGTAATGGGGAAAGTGGAGTGTTGCATATCATGGACAGCTTAAGCACCAGGATTCCGTCTTTAAGCATCACAGTCGCCACCTACGATCAACAAGTGGCCCATTGGGGAGGGGTCATCCCTCGGCATAGGCAGTCGGTGTGTTCTACAGACCCAGTCGACAGGGTGGATACCGTGGTGGTGGGGGGTCTCTAACAATAAACAATGACTGGCAGGACCTGTGGATATACCTCAGTATGATAATTTACTTATTACAACGTTTGATATGTTTACTTATGAGCTATTGCAAATAGTTCAATATTGATTTAACTCTTTATCAGTCTTTTTTTCTTTCTTTCCTTCTTTTCATTATATTCAATTGAAACATATTAGCCTTATCGTTTCCATGCACTCACCCCTCTATCTTCCTCTACTCTCTTTAATTATTTCTT
The DNA here is from genome assembly GCA_023376005.1 of Doryteuthis pealeii. NCBI lineage: Eukaryota > Metazoa > Mollusca > Cephalopoda > Myopsida > Loliginidae > Doryteuthis > Doryteuthis pealeii. The sequence continues at coordinate 92,762,553 of CM042156.1, read as the reverse complement.
TCATTCCTGTTATATTTTTTCTGTATAGCATGTCGTTTTGCTTCCCTTTATTTCTTTATAATAAAAACGGAATGGTTAATTATTTAGCTGAGGTGACGAAACTAATAAGAAATAAGAATTCGGTACATAAGCGACACCAAATTTTCTGGATTTACATTTTTGTGTTTCATCTTGGGCGATTTGGACGGTTTCATTTTTAACCAGAGGGTGGTGCAAGATGATTACGGTCGAAATATTGAGGAACACCAGTATTAATAAACAATGATAAATAGGAAAAATATTTCTGAACGATGTAACTATTCACAGATTTTAAGTTTTAAAGTTTTTAAAGTTCAAAAGGAAGAGTAAACGATTTTTTTTGTCTAAAATGATTATTTCAAATTCAATTAAACATAACTAATTAAGTTTAGCGGTATTTCTTCAAGGTTTAAAATAATTACATATTTTTATTGTTTCAGCCGAAAAACAAAAAATGTAAAACCCACACATCTCCAAATTTCTCTAACTTGATTTTTAAATTTCTCCTCAAAACATCGTATGATTAATAGAAGAATATATTAACTTAATAAAGAATATAAAAATAAATCTATTTTCTGTTGCGTTCATTTGCATTTTATAGTGACAATGTAAACATATGCTGAGAGTTTTTAAAAAGAGTGTAAAACTGACTGAGATCTCTTACTGGTGGGAGACGAGTAGATCAGATCATAGTATATATGTATATATGTATGTATATATATATATATATATATATATATATATTATATATATGTGTGTGTGTGTGTGTGTGTGTGTGTGTGTGTGTGTGTAGATATATGTGTATATATAATGTGTGTAGATATATGTTTTATATATATGTGTAGATATATATATATATATATATATATATGTGTGTGTGTGTTGTGTGTGTGTGTGTAGATATATATGTATATATATATATATGTGTGTGATATATGTATATATATGTGTGTAGATATATGTATATATATATATGTGTGTGTGTAGATATATGTATATATAGTATGTAGATATATGTATATATATATGTGTAGATATGTATATATATATGTGTGTGTAGATATATGTATATATATATATATGTGTGTAGATATATGTGTGTATGTGTGTATGTGTGTGTGTGTGTGTGTGTGTGTGTGTGTGTGTTGTGTGTGTGTGTGTGGTCTGTCTGTGTGTTAGGAAAATGGAAATGAACACGAGAATATGTGGAAAAGTATAAAATAAACATGAAAATGTCATGAGGATGATTTAATAATATTTGAAAGTTATTGTCGACGTTTATTGCCGAAACATTTTAAAAGTCGACAATAATTTTCAAATATCAATCTTGTCATTCTCATGACACTTATTTTGTATGTTTATCTATTACTTCTATTACTTCTATTACTTATATATATATATATATATATATATATATATATATTATATATATATATATATATATATATATATATATATAAGATGACCAAAATAGAAATATTTCTTTTATGTTATTTTTTTTATTGTTCCCAACTACTTTTGGACATTGTCTGGAGAAAAAGCTTTGGTTAAAAATGTTATTTTTATATTTTCAACGTAGTTGATATTCCACAATGGGGATGGATCGTTTCAATTTAAATGTGAGTGAATAGTGGTGAATCAATTTACTTACGGAGGTGTTTTTGACAACCACATTTATTTTACAGGCCGGCTAATTAAGTTTCATGTTTCAAGTCCAAATAGATTATAGGTTTAAAAATTGTTTATCTATTTATCTTTCCGGCGTTAAATTAATGATTTTAGTTTGATTTTTTTTTTTCGATTATTTATATGATAGTAAATTTAGCATCTCTGTTAAAATCGTGAGCGTTTAAGCGGAAATGGTGTTCTACAGGTATTAGTTTACAGTGATCCATAGATTTGTTTTTGTGTCTATAGTCATTTAGTCTAAAATAAAATGGCCATTCTGACTTTTTTAAATTGTTTTGGGAAGCGTAAGCAGTTAAATGAATTACATTTTTGCTTTTACGATTCGTGTTGAATTTTAAAAGTTTTTATTTTTAGGTGTGAAGCAAATGAATGAGTTAGTTGATTTTATGTGCTTCCATCATACTTTGTTTTTAATACTACATTTAATATTTTCGATATTACAAAATATTATGGGCTGCTTATTGATTACTTTATATATATATATATATATATATATATATATATATATATATATATATATATATATAATATAATAAGAGTAGGAGAATAGGGGTATATCCGACTGGACGTGGTAAAATAATAGAGGGAAAAACTGGACAAGATAAAAAAAAAAATATATATATATATATGTGTGTGTGTGTGTGTGTGTGTATGTGTGTGCGTGTATGTGTGTGTGTGTATGTATATATGTATATGTAAATATATGTCCATATATACACATATGTAAATATATATATATATATATATGTATATATGTTGATAATTATATACATACACATACACCCAGATGTATATATACATGTGTGTATGGGAGAAAGATGTGGATATAAATCCGACAATATGTAGCACAAGAGAAAATATGAAGTGTTCCAAGAGATTAATTAATTATTATTGAGGGAATTTTAGACGCTATAACGCTTCGTTTTATGCAACCTTCATCAGGACACATGGTGAAATTTTATGTGAAATTTTATGCGGATTAACGGGAATCCACCACTTTGGATCTTATACCATTGCATTTGTCGATGCTGGTTGGCGATAAGGTAACCAATTCATGGTAAGAATTTGCACGGATGCCGGATTAACGGGAATCCACCACTTTGGACCTTATACCATTGCATTTGTCGATGCTGGTTGGCGATAAGGTAACCAATTCATGGTAAGAATTTGCACGGATGCCGGATTAACGGGAATCCACCACTTTGGACCTTATACCATTGCATTTGTCGATGCTGGTTGGCGATAAGGTAACCAATTCATGGTAAGAATTTGCACGGATGCCGGATTAACGGGAATCCACCACTTTGGACCTTATACCATTGCATTTGTCGATGCTGGTTGGCGATAAGGTAACCAATTCATGGTAAGAATTTGCACGGATGCCGGATTAACGGGAATCCACCACTTTGGACCTTATACTATTGCATTTGTCGATGCTGGTTGGCTATAATGGAATCAATTCATGGTAAGAATTTGCACGGATGCCGGATTAACGGGAATCCACCACTTTGGACCTTATACCATTGCATTTGTCGATGCTGGTTGGCTATAATGGAACCAATTCATGGTAAGAATTTGCACGGATGCCGGATTAACGGGAATCCACCACTTTGGACCTTATACTATTGCATTTGTCGATGCTGGTTGGCTATAATGGAATCAATTCATGGTAAGAATTTGCACGGATGCCGGATTAACGGGAATCCACCACTTTGGACCTTATACCATTGCATTTGTCGATGCTGGTTGGCTATAATGGAACCAATTCATGGTAAGAATTTGCACGGATGCCGGATTAACGGGAATCCACCACTTTGGACCTTATACCATTGCATTTGTCGATCCTGGTTGGCTATAATGGAATCAATTCATGGTAAGAATTTGCACGGATGCCGGATTAACGGGAATCCACCACTTTGGACCTTATACCATTGCATTTGTCGATGCTGGTTGGCTATAATGGAACCAATTCATGGTAAGAATTTGCACGGATGCCGGATTAACGGGAATCCACCACTTTGGACCTTATACCATTGCATTTGTCGATGCTGGTTGGCTATAATGGAACCAATTCATGGTAAGAATTTGCACGGATGCCGGATTAACGGGAATCCACCACTTTGGACCTTATACCATTGCATTTGTCGATGCTGGTTGGCTATAATGGAACCAATTCATGGTAAGAATTTGCACGGATGCCGGATTAACTGGAATCCACCACTTTGGACCTTATACCATTGCATTTGTCGATGCTGGTTGGCTATAATGGAACCAATTCATGGTAAGAATTTGCACGGATGCCGGATTAACGGGAATCCACCACTTTGGACCTTATACCATTGCATTTGTCGATGCTGGTTGGCTATAATGGAATCAATTCATGGTAAGAATTTGCACGGATGCCGGATTAACGGGAATCCACCACTTTGGACCTTATACCATTGCATTTGTCGATGCTGGTTGGCTATAATGGAACCAATTCATGGTAAGAATTTGCACGGATGCCGGATTAACGGGAATCCACCACTTTGGACCTTATACCATTGCATTTGTCGATGCTGGTTGGCTATAATGGAACCAATTCATGGTAAGAATTTGCACGGATGCCGGATTAACGGGAATCCACCACTTTGGACCTTATACCATTGCATTTGTCGATGCTGGTTGGCTATAATGGAACCAATTCATGGTAAGAATTTGCACGGATGCCGGATTAACGGGAATCCACCACTTTGTACCTTATACCATTGCATTTGTCGATGCTGGTTGGCTATAATGGAACCAATTCATGGTAAGAATTTGCACGGATGCCGGATTAACGGGAATCCACCACTTTGGACCTTATACCATTGCATTTGTCGATGCTGGTTGGCTATAATGGAACCAATTCATGGTAAGAATTTGCACGGATGCCGGATTAACGGGAATCCACCACTTTGGACCTTATACCATTGCATTTGTCGATGCTGGTTGGCTATAATGGAATCAATTCATGGTAAGAATTTGCACGGATGCCGGATTAACGGGAATCCACCACTTTGGCCCTTCACCATTGCATTTGTCGATGCTGGTTGACGATAAGTTAAAAATCAAATTTAATACTGCTTACCATTGCATTTGGCTTTTAACTAATTTGGCAAACATTATTCGACTTTGAATGTGAACATTGGAAATTGTTTTGCCTCAGTTTCCACATAGACATTTTTTTTTTTTTTGGAAAACACATAAATGTTTAAATGTTTATTTCAGAAATGCAAATCGAATTTGATTATGTTTTTCTCTTTATATGATCAAATTATATTATTATGAAACTCTGAAGGGACGTCTCACTTAGTCCCCTCGAAGTAAAACCCTTGTAAACAAAATTAAAATATAAAAATAACAAACATCATCGTTTTCTATTAACTGAAAAGTTAGTTTTATTATGTAGAGACCCTAATTAGATACGGATATAGAAAAACTTATTCATTATTGTCATCAATTTTTAAATTGCCTCTTATATATTATAGAATGTCATTCCTTAAGCGACGTTCTCATAGGAGACATTATATTCAATAGACATCATGGTGGAACAGGAATTATTGATGCTCAAGGGAAGTAAGTCGTGTTTTCTAAAATAGAAATGAATTCTTTTTCCGATACTTGAGCAGCTCACACACTTGTTCAGTAGTTGTCTCTTGTTTCGTCTACGCATCTGGTTTCTTGGATAAATTCATGGAAATGTGTGGGAACCTTTATTGAGTGTGAATGTTGTATGACTATGAAAAATCATTCACAAAGATAAAAATGTTTTGTTTTTAAAAGGAAAAGGAATGAAAGAATGAAAGAAGTATTTTCAGAAAGAAAAGAAAGATTGAAAGAAATAAAGATAGAGATCGAAAGATAAATACGACTAGAAAGAAAGAAAGAAAGAAAGAAAGAAAGAAAGTAAGAAAGTCACGTAAAAAAGAATTGAAGAGAAATATAACTAGAAGAAAAAAAGAGAGAAAAAGACAGAGCGAGAAAAAAAAAACAAAGAAAGAAATAAGGAAGGAAGGAAAAAGAAAGAAAGAAATTAGAAGAGTAATAAAACTAAGAAAAAAAAGAAAGAAAAAGACAGAGCGAAAGAAAGACAGAAGAGAAATAAAACTAGAAGAAAGAAAGAAAGAAAGAAAGAAAGAAATTAGAAGAGAAATAAAACTAGAAGAAAAAAAGAAGAAGAAAAACAGAGCGAAAGAGAGAGAGAGAATCTAGAAGAAGAAAAAGAGAGAGTGAAAGATAAAAGATTGGAAGTGAAATATAACGAGAAGAAAGAAAGAATAGGTATTGTGAAAGAAAGAAAGAAAGAAAGAAAGAAAGAAAGAAAGAAAGAAGAAAATCGAGAGGGGACAAAAGAAAAATAGAAATAGGATAAGAAAGAAAACTATAAGGAAGAAAAAAAAGATTTTTAGATAAACGAGAAGAAAGTAGAATTTAGAGAAAAAAAGAGAATCTTAGAGAAATGAAAAAAAGAAACTGAAATAATGAATCAAGATAAAAAATAAAAAATAAAAATGAAGTAAAAAAAAATCAATCAATAAACGAATTGGATTAATCGATGAAACGTTCACTGATTTCTGTTCATTCTGCTTGAATTGCAAGCGGAAATTTTATTATTTCTTTGAGCGTCTGACTTCATACTTTGATGCTTCTAAAAAAAGGCCGTGAAAAATTGGATGCTGTCTCGGGAATAAGTACCTGTCTTTTTATTCAGTACCAAAATGGACAAAGGCCCGCATATTGACCGCATACCTTTTTATAGTGAACCGGAATGGAACTAACAACCCGCCAGATGTATTCATTGTGTCTGTAAAAACGTCATGTTTTTTTTAATAATGCATTTTTTGTATTATTTAGATTTTTCGGACTGTTGTCCTTATCTTTACTATTATATACATAACGTTTCGATCTATGTGCCAGCCTTCTTCAGGTGTTTCTTGTCGAATGGAACTTCGATCCGAAATCATTATTCAATCCACTGAGGCAGGCCGTTTTTATTCCACTAACCATGGCCGGATACAAGTGAAGTTATGTTAAGTATACTGTTATCATCGCCTGTTGTCAGAATTGAACCTGCAGATGATTTTCACTTAGAACTGTACTTACTCAACCCTTATATCTGTTGCGCCATGTGTCTAATTGGCATTTATTTTTAGTTTAAGAGACTCAAGTATGTTACCTAATCAGAAATAAGGAGTAATTTTGAAGTAAGTAAATTTTCTGATAAACTTATTCACCATTTCGGAACTGGGATGTTTGCCTCTCTTCGCCCCCACGAAGAAGTGGCTCAAGAACAATCAACAGAATCTTACGGAGCAGGTATACATGCTTTCATTCGAAGGTAGAACATTGCTATTGAGAGAAACGGTGACTATGTGGAAAGTAGGGATGTGATCCACAGAAGAGCAGCTTTATTTTGATGTATAATACATGAGAATTATACCTGTCTTAAACAAAATGGCATTACTTTTTGGCACACCCTCGTATTTAACATTCCAAAACCAAATTCAAAGAAACCTACATCCTTATTTCATTTTATACGCAAGTTTTCTTTTTAATATTGTCAACGATTTTTTCAACTGCGCCCATTATAACACTTGTTATTTCTTAACATATTTCGATATGAATTCTCAAAGCTTCTCTTCTGTCATCTTAATTCTTTTTTTTTTTTTTTGACAGCAGAATTAATTGCTGATTCCAGAAAATCCGTAACTTCAAAAATTAAAATACATAGTTAAATCCTTTTTTATCATTTCAATCATAAAAAGATTTCTTCTAAAATTAATGATTTATTCAAAGTGATAAAAAGCATGGAGTTATTGCGAAATTCACAAATCTATATCTACAGCGTATTAACCCACAGATTAAGATATATAAGATTTTCACTAATCGTGCACAGTAGGGCAGGTCGATTTCTCACTTTTTAGAAATATCAAATTGTCATCTATGCAAAAGTTGTGCGTTAGTATACTGAATACTGATACCAAAAATAAGATCTTTTACTTGCACCATTGTTTGAGGAAATCTATGCTCTAAAAATCCTCGCCTCTTAATTTTTGTTTCGTGGAAATTCTACGGGTTCCGCTAGTTTCACATTATTGTCTGTTTAATACGCCACCGTCTTGATAAATCATAAAATAACGATTCCATTAATTGAGGAGGGAAGTATCCGTGGAGTATTGTGACATTGTCGTGAGTGAATTATTTAATGCCAAATCCATCTTTGTAAAAGAACAGTACTGGCACCGTTTTGGGTGGTCTTCGTCGGGTAAAGGTTGTGTCGTTCTTTTAAATGCGGATATATTTGTTTTAGCGTTCGGTCCGTCGAGGGTTAACTGAGGATCTAAAACGTAGTTGGGATGGTTTGGGTAATAGGACAGTCAATAACACAATCCTTTTTATTGAGTACCACCCAACAGCTTGTTGCTCATCTATTGTTAAGTACGAAAAACAAGGAAACTTGTTCTATGACAAACAATATAATTATCGTTTTGTTGTATACCCTTTTCTTTACTTACTTCTATATTCTTCTATTCTTCTTCTGACGTCTTTTCTATCTTACGTCTTCTTCTATGGTCTTGGTTGGTCGGTTGCACTTAACTCATTTCTTCTTCTAGATCAGTCTTGTTACCAAGACATTCATTAATCACAAGACCGTGTTATTTTCTTAAACTTTTATTTACTTAACTAAACACTTCATGTGACTAAACATCTGACTAACATAGCACGCGTATACAGTGAGTTCCAGTTAAGGCAGCACATCTCTGCCCGACGTCAAACTGAAACTGAGGACCCAACCAGGTCCCACGTGACTTCACGTATTTCGCGGGCTTTCTGTACTATTCCATGGAAAGCCCGGCCCGTGATATGAAAAGGGCCATCCCTTTAGAAATACAGGGGGTTGACAATAATCTTATGCAACCGCATAGATTATGTAACAGTTTCATAATACTTTTGATGACTGCAATTGTTACAGTTGTATTATCAGCCTATTGTAGATGCAAAAAGCTCCAGTACCATAGATGCCGGGTAAGGGAGTCTATACCTTTCCCAGGGTGTTAGTCCGAAGGTGAACGTAACACCAGAGCTGGAGATCAAACCTGCGCACTATGACGTCACAGTCCAACAAGAAAACCATTACGTCATGTGTTACCCCTTTCCCGTTGGGTACATAAACAAGAGTTCTTATGATAGAGAGAGAGTGTGTGAGTGGATCAACATAGAGAGGGATAGACACAGACACAGACAGTCGTTTACTTACTTATTCTCTTCTTCTCTTTCTATTTCGGCCATGATGTGATTGCCTAGTCTGATTTCTCTTCTAACTTTTTGCTTCTTTCTACTTTTCTGGCTGGTCTTCTAACTAAGGGCATTTTTAAGTCATGTAATAACTAATCAACAAGACTTATGGCTTGGATCAAAGGTTTTATTTGCCCGTTCACTAACTCGTTACGTGGAGTCACAACCGAAGTAAGATACGTCTGTCCCACTTGAAGTCTGACTGCAAACTGATTAACTAACTGAATTGCACGTGACTTGCGAGATTCTAACAGTCCAGTAATTTTCCATTCCTTGATATAAAAACACTGGCCCCTTAGAATTCTCCTACAAGGTGTTGCCAATAATCTATGCTACAACATAGATTGTGCAACACACGGAGATTTCCTCAATTCATTTGGAAGAATGTTACATAATCTATGCGGTTGCATAAGATTATTGTCAATCCCCTGTAATTCTGATGGGATGACCCTTTTCATACCATGGCCGGGTCCTTCAATGGAAAATTACAGAAGCCCGCAAAAATACGTGAAGTCACGTGGGACCTGTTCGGTCCCTAGTTTGCAGTTAGGCGTCAGGCAGAGCGGTCAGCCATTTTATGCTCTGCCTAAAACTGGAACTCACGCGCGCTATGTTAGTCAGATAATTAGTTACATGAAATGTATAGTTAAGGAAATAAAAGTTGTATAATTAAAATGTTCTTGTGATTGATGAATGTCTTGGTAACAAGACTAAGAAATGAATCCAGGACGAGCAGCCAGCAGGAACATAGCAATAGAAAGTCCAGATCTTAGAAGATTCCAGATCAAGTCAAGATGATAGAAGAAATACCAAAGACGATCAGAAGAATAGACGGCCAAAGAGATAGACTTCCAAGAAATAGAAGTAAAGAAGGGCTATGCAACAAGAACTGTATTGTATTGAACGGCCCGTAACTTTTGGTTATACTAGCCAACAAATATATTTCCCGAATATCTCTTGTTTTTGAGGTGAAAATTGGTCTTAAAATTCATTCATCACTCGAGTATATACGGTACGTAGGAAATAAAACTGCTGAATACGTTGATTTTAGAAGGCACATCTTTCTCAATTCGTAAATTAACAAAAAGAGTGGGCTCACATCTTGAGCAATCATAATCTTCTCCAAGCTCCTGCGTTATTCATAAAACGCTTATGTTGAAGATCCTTATCTAAAAGTGCCTATGCACTTTCCATATAAGTCTCATGCTACACAGCAAGATAAATGAAAGAAAAAAAGCGAACAATGAACAGTAAAAATACAATAATAAAAAATAGAGAAAAAGAGTTAACTCTCTCTCTCTCTCTCTCTCTCTCTCTCTCTCTCTCTCTCTCTCTCTCTCTCTCTCTCTCTCTCGTTAATTACGCCACACACATACACGTGCACACACATACACGCACAAATATATATATACATATATATGTAAATAAATTCATCTTATTTTTGGAACAAAATTTCTTCATATTGTCGGATTTATTTCCATATTTACTCCCATATATATATATATATATATATATATATATATATATATATATAAGTAATTGGTAATTTTCTTGAAGCATTGTTAAGTATGTTATAATATATTAATGATTTGAAGGCAATTACAATGCGTATAAAAAATAAAAACAAAAAGATGTTATTTTTGTCTTATCGATTACAAAGTAGAAACTTCATCTTCAGAGGTGAATATCAATATATATATATATATATATATATATATATATATATGAGCAAAAATGTAAAGTCGTCGGAGTGGCCTAAAGTCGGTATCAGCCAATCAGCGAGGGAGTCTATCCCCTTTTCACTAGCGCTAGACTAAGGAGATTTTTATTCCGTCTGAGGTGGAGCGCCACATCTACCATCAGCTCCTTTCTTTACCGCACAAGTCCCTGTGCTACTCATACGCTGAGTTGGCGAGGGCCGGTATCGAACTAGGAATTTTGTGGTTTCTAGCCGAACGCTCTACCAACTGGATGGTTGTATGTACGCCGCCTTTCACGTGTTATAAATATTCATGCCCGACTAAATCAAGTATACACTTTTAAAATCTCATATTGATGACCATTGGATAGCAGTAACTATTGATCGGTGTGATTATTGTAAAAATGTTATCACGGGAACGTGTGCATGTTAATCCCCATTTACCAATAACAGAATAATACTATGTTTTAAAATTGACATGAGACGCAATAGCAACACGGTTATCATTTATACAATTTGTCCTATTGAACACCTATTCCTGTTAGCCTTATCTTATCATTTTTCCTATTTTCTCATATCACAAATGGTTGTTGCATATCGTGCAACCGAAGAGGAAGCTGCCAGCAAAAAGACAAAGAGAACGATAAAAAATATATATATAAAAAAAGGGAGAACGGAAGAGAGGTCTTCCGGTCAAGAAGCAGGGAGAAGATGAAGAAATAGATAAAAGCAAAAAGGAAAACAGAAGACTCCTCTTCCGGTGAAAAGGCGGAGAGGAAGATAAAGAAATATTTTTTTTAAAGTCCGTTATCAGATCAAAAGATAAAAATGCGTAGGCATATTTATCGTATATAGCTAGCGGATTTGAAGGTTAAGCAGTCAGTCCCCAGTGAGCAGCCGAGAAAGTAACCTCGTCACCTACCGTCGCCATCAACCACCCTATTTTTATATACACGTGTCTGTGGTTTTATTGAAGTCCAGTAGTCGGCTATACAACAATGGTAATATCGTCCTTAGTGACCTGAAATGATTTGGTTTGTTTGGTTTGTTTTGTTTTACGGCATATCAACTTCAGTGGGTCATTTAATGCCGATAAAAATTAATTCTTAATGGATAATACAATTTTTTATAAATACATTTTTCTATTTAACCCATAGATGGGACCCTAACAGGTACTACTACTCCGGGTCAGAGTGGACCAGGGAGCAATGGTGATGAAGGGGTGCTGCACATTCCCCAAACCTCCAGAACTGGAACCTCACCATCAGATAGAGTTTAACGTCATTCCCAGGACATGTAGACCCGCAGCCACCGCCTTCTAGCACCTATGATAAAAAGGGGTTGGGACTTGCCATAAGGGCAATAGGGTTGGGAAAATCATATAGGTGCTAGGGCTTGACGTGACCAGTCGATTGATCGGAGAGGGCCTATCCGACCGCCCGTCTAGCCCAAGATAGGGCCAAAGCGGAGTATGAACTGCTCATCCACCTGGGCTCTATCCTTAAGCATCACGGGTCGCCACCCTAAGCCAAAATGTGGCCCCATTGGGGGAGTCTTACCCCTCTGCAGAGGTGCAGTCGGTGCATTCTAACGCCCCAGCCGACAGGGTGGGACCTGAAATGAGTTTTATGCTAAATACAAATACCACCACTGGATTTGTCGTACATTTCTACCATAGAAAAGTTTTGTCTTCGTATACATCAAACATTAAACAGCTTACTTCCTGTATGAAGTTGAAATTCTCTTAAGTGTTCCCTAGTTACTTGTATAAAACTAATCAGAGTAAACTGCATGCTTTTCTCGGACTGCACCCTAATTGCTACCGATGTCTCCACTTACATTACTTTTTGCGCTTAATCAGGGTGTTTCTTCCAGAATTTGTTCAAAAATAGCAGGTCACATTTTGTGTTCTTCGCATCTATCTTTTTCACCAAACGTTTCGTTAGATTCCAAGTGGTGCAGTCATATAGTAGTATTTACCCAGCTACAGCCTGGAAGAAAGCTTTTGTTTTATCAGAGAGATCAGATTTCAATGTGGTCGATAACCTATCAATAGTGGTCCATACTTTTCTTAAGCGTATAATGTCCAGATAGATGATAAAGTGAAATTCTCGAAATCAAGAAATGCATATAATCTGAACATCTGAAAATTCTTGGAAAATCTGAAATCTTGGAAAATCTGAAAATTCTTGGAAAATCTGAAACTTTTTGGAAAATCTGAAAAATTTTGGAAAATCTGAAAATTTTTGGAAAACCTGAAAATTCTTGGAAAATCTAAAAATTCTTGGAAATCCTGAAAATTCTTGGAAATCTAAAATTCTTTAAGAATCTGAAAACTGCACTCATTTTTATAAAATACTGTGCATTTATTTCTGATATTAAAAGGAGAGACATTTTCTTATGACTTCGAAGAAACTTTATTGGTGAAATTTTGAGTTTGGTGAAAATTTATAAGTAGCAGCTTCGTTTGAGATTAAATCGTTCTGACATAAAGAGAAATTAGTAGAAGAATGACTTGAGGTAATTATTCTGATGAGGTATTTCCAAACAAAGTCTCCAAGACTTAACAATGTTAATACTTTAGTGCACATTAGCCAAATGGAATTCAATTACTGAGAGTCATACCTTGGTCATTTCCATTACGCTTTTTCCGGATCTTCGGCACCTCCTAACATCACCCCAATCATAAAGGTCCTGGTTTTAAGATTCGTGTGACTGTTAATGTCGTCGGTGATTTGATGGTATTTGTTGACACTTTACTCAGTGTTACTTAGTCTGACACACAGACCGTCAAATTGTTTAGAGTACCGACTGTTTCAGTAATTATCATACTAAGAAATAAACATTATTTATTGTTGGTCATCTTTATTTATTTTGTAAAGCTCACATCTACAAAGAAAACAAGAAAATAACATCATTAATAAGTTAAGCAAAAAAAGAAAACTTCAAACATTCAGCTGAATTTTTTATATCTGTAACTTATTTTTCAATAAGTATTATTTGTTTTTTTGGGGTTTTTTAATCTATTGTTTGTATCTAATTTATCTGTTTTGTATTTAATTTTTTTTCTATTTATTCAAACAACAAATATAAAACAGATATTCTACCAAATAAACCGAGAAAAACCACTTGGATACATAAAAGAAGCACACATCTACAACAAAATCTAAAAATCTTCAAAAAAAAAAATGAAAACACAAAAATATATGTTAAAAAAAATCATCTAAAAGTTTCATTCACAAAAAATATGTAAAAAAAAAAAAAAAACCTTTAGAAAATTAAACATTATCACCAATTCATTTCAAAAACGTAGTCGACATTAAATGACCCATTGAGGTTGACATGCCGTAAAACAAGAACAAATCAAATCTATTTATTCACCATTTACTTGTAATTTGTTTGTTTATCTAATAATTGATTCATTTTTTCATAATTCAGTTTAGTTTTTTTTTTTATTAAAATAAAAAGCATGCAAATCAAGACAATGTTTGTTATAATTTATAAAAGATTGTTTTCAATTTTTTAAAAAATATTATGAACGAATTTCAGTTATTAAATTTTAATGAAACGTAACATTGTTTTGTTTATTTACTGTCTTAACGAGTTTGACAACAATATCTATTTCTTCGAAGGCTCGAGTCCTCCAGTCTTTTTTCCAAGTTTATTTGGACCGTTCCAAGTGCACCAATTACAATTGGTATCACGTTCACTCTCATGTTCCACAGTTTTTTCAATTCTCTTGCAAAGTACAGGTATTTATCCACGGTGAAAATTGATTTTTTCCACAGTTCCCAGTGAATCACCTTTCCCAACCAGTCATGTCTATTATTATTATTATATTATTATCATTATCATTATTATTATTATTAGTTAGTAGTAGTAGTAGTAGTAGTAGTAGTAGTATTTGAGTTTTTCACACCAGCGTTAGCCGATGTTCTTTCACTGGAGTCTGTATGCCAACAAGTCTCCTCGGGTCTCCAGGACTTTTCGGGGTATTCTAGCCGATCTTAAAACTGCTGTTGTCTGTATTGCCTCGAACACTCTTTTAATTTCCTATTTCTCAATTCTGTTTTGTGCATATAACAATAAAGATCAGAATAAAAGTCCAGGTATTTGTTTATCTTTTCGTTTTCTTTCATCTTCATCCTATAAGCTGCTGAGATTGCAAAATCTATTATTATTATTATTATTATTATTATTATTATTATTATTACTCCTTTTGAGTTTTCACATCAGCATTAGCTGATCGTCTTTCACTGGAGTCTGGGTGACAGCAAGTCTCCTCAGGTCTCCAGGACTCTTCTGAGTATTCTGGCAGATTGCAGCAGTGCAGTGTTCTGAATGGTTTCAATCCTTCCTTGATATCCAAACTTTCCAAGCCCTTTTCTAATCCTTTTGGGACTGTTCCAAGTGCACCAAATACAATTGGTATCACTTTCACTTTCATATTCCATAACTTTTTCAGTTATCTGGCAAGGTCCAGATATTTGTCCATTTTTTCATTTTCCTTTAGCTTCACCCTGTGATCTGCTGGCACTGCAAAATCCACCAGTTTGCAAGTTCTTTCTTTTTTGTTTATCAACACTAGGTCTGGTCTTCTTGCTGGGATAAGGTGATCCGTTTTTATTTCAAAGTCCCAGAGAATGTTATGCGTTTCGTTCTCAAGAACAGATTCTGGTTTATGCATATATCATTTTGTTGTGTGGTCAAAATTAAATTTTTTGCATTTTTATTATTATTTACTCCTTTTGAGTTTTCACATCAGTATTAGCTGATGGTCTTTCACTGGAGTGTGAGTGACAGCAAGTCTCCTCAGGTCTCCAGGACTCTTCTGAGTATTCTGGCAGCTGTGGAATTATTTCATTCATAGCTGGAAAATATTTTTACACCTGGGGTTGAAAGTTTTTCGCCACCCTTCCCATCATGCAAAGATTCCAACCCAATAAAACTATAAATCATGTTTTTATTATTTTAATCCAACATTACCGAAACCGTTACCGATAGATAGGTCGATATTAAATGCTTTTAAAAAAGAAAATTCGTTTTTAAAACCTAAAGTTATCCTCAAATAATACACGGTATTTTAAAACACGAACAACTTTTTTCTCCTTTTAATTTATTTAATTTTTTTTGTCTTTAAATATTCTCAGGCTAAACAGTTTCTTTTTTTAAATATTTATTGTTCTTTTAAATAAAAGATTAAACTAGAATATCTGAAATTTCATTTGAATTTTTTTTTTCTAAATAACGCTGTTTAGTATGAAAATGTGATGTTCATGGGATTAGTATTTTGTTCGATATTCTAAAAACTTTTATAGATTTGAAACATTTTTTTAGAAACACTGCAGACAAAACCATTTTCCAATTTAGAAGCAAAAATATTGCATTTTTAGAATGAAGCAGAAAAGTGTGGAATTCTCTAAAAGATTATGGGAAAAGAAAATCTTCAAAAACTAGAAGAGGAGAAAAGAGATTATTTCTCATCGACAAAAAAAATGGTAAAATAAATTCCTAAAAGACAGGTCGACACGTCTGTAAATATTTTGTCATAATTCGCGGAAGATTTCTTCGGCATTCAAGAATGAACCAAATGACAGAAAGAAATGAACAACACTTTTTTTGTTTAGATGTTTGAAACAGTAAAGCACCACGTCTTTAAAAATATCTTCGTGAGGTTTTCTTTCTTTTATGTTTCTTTTCCTACCTTCTTTAAAAAAAAAAACAAATAACAACAATTTAGATGAACATTTCAAACAGATCTACTTTATGCATTTTTCTTTTGATAAATCACAGTAAATAAAGATTCAAAAATCTTAGCTGTACATGTTATGATTTTGCTCTCTGTCTCTGCTACAATTAAACGGATGACTAAAAAAATATTCATAAGGTTTTCTTTCTCTTACGTTTCTTTCTGTAACATGACCTATCGGTTGGGGCTGTAGAATATACCGACTGCACAGAGTTAAAATCCCTCAATGGGGATGTGACGGAGAACGAGAAAGGAAAGGGAGCAAGACATTGTCTTGCCTGCCGGGATCAAACCTCGCGTCCGTCCAGTTCCTACATCGCATCTGTTTTCGCATGCGGGAGGACGCGGGTTCGATCCCGGCAGGCAAGACAATGTCTTGCTCCCTTTCCTTTCTCGTTTCTCTGTCACACTCCCCCCGTTATGTCCTCATCACAAAACGTGCAGGGGGGGCCTTTTTGGTGCCGAAACCCGGGATTGAACCAGGGACCTTTAGATGACTAAAAATATTCATAAGGTTTTCTTTCTTTTACGTTTCTTTCTGTAACATGCCCTGTTGGTTTTAGGGCTGTAGAATACACCGACTGCACAGACTTAAAATCCCTCAATGGGGCCACCTGTTAGTTATAGTTGGTGACCAGTAATGCTTAAGGACGGAATCCTGGTAGCAAAGGCCGTCCATGTCATGCAACACTCAGCTTTTAGCCATTCCTCAGGTTATACGAACGTTTGAAGAGTCCCTCCGATCAATCGGCTGGTCACGCCAATCTCTCGAACCAATATGACTGTGCCGACCATATTGCCCTCATGACAACCCCAACCATTTGTATCATGTGTTCAAACGCGGTGGTTGGTGTTCTTTAGTATTCTTCGTAAGACATTAAACTGCAGCTTATGGTAAAGTTCCAATTCTAGAGCTCTAGGGACTGGGGAGTAGCTTTTCAACATCATTACTCCCAGGTCCACCCCTCTTCACATTTCTAAACAAGCAAACCCACTTTATGTATTTTTATTGATAAATCTTAGCAAATAGTATTGAATATAAATAAATTGATGTTTCAAAAATAACAGTAGGACACATTAGGAGTACGGCCTCTGCACCTGGTACAAATAAACGATGTATTTACCCAACTCATTCTCATGAGCAGGATACGGCACAAGGTCAATCTTTAAGCGGAGTTTAAGCATTGTATCATATTTGAAAACGTCACCTGTTGTGTAATGGTTATTGTCGTAGGTAATTGACCCAGCGGGAAGGGTTTAAATCATGGACGTGTTAGAATATTTTATATATAAGGTGTGCTACAATACACCCCTTAAATTCATAGACTATGCGAGGTCACGTGGTTTAAACCTCGGCCAATCAAAAGCCGGAATACGTGGCTGGTTGACTACTTAAATTCCCTTTTCTTTCTGCTGGACCTGTTGTTCTATCAAGATTAAAAAGCCCAGTGTGATTAACTATTTACCCATAGCTGGAAAGGGAATAATTGTATTCGTACCTTTCCAAAGCATGTTAGTACTATGTGAAACGCAAAAAGCTTTTTTCACCCTTCAAGATTTGAACTCAGTCGATGATAATCATTATACAACAAACACCTCAATGAACTAAGCTGGGTAGTGCTAAAAACAGCTACTTAATAATTATGTAGTTCCTCGCTTTGCCTGAATAACGGTACAGCCATTTAAGCACTGTCTATGATTAACCTAACTTACGTTATCTCGCTGGATCCAACTATCACCACTGGAAAATATAGTGAGTGCAAAAAGGTGCAAATGATCTGCAAAAATATCTCTATACGTCACACCTTTCAAGATCAACAGTTTTACTAGTGTTCCTCGAAGATCTCAACAAAAAACACCTCCATGACAGAGATGCCACTTATTTACACGCCGCCCTATAATTATTTGTATGAAGCGCGTGGTTCGATGGTTAAAGTCATGGGAAATGGACTCGTCGCCCCGAGTTCAAATCCTAGATGTGATAATTGCATTTCACTTTGCGCTAATACCCTTGGGAAAGGTATGAATCCTACTCTCCCTCCAGCTATGGATAAATAGTAGGGCAGACTGGGCTCTTTAACCTTGGTTAGGCAACCGGTCTAGGAGAAGGAAAACTCTGAATTCAAACCTGCATTAGCTGATGGTCTTTCACTGGAGTCTGGGTGACAGCAAGTCTCCTCAGGTCCCCAGGACTCTTCTGAGTATTCTGGCAGATTGCAGCAGTGCAGTGTTCTGAATGGTTTCAATCCTTCCTCTGATATCCAAACTTTCCAAACCCGTTTCCAATCCTTTTGGGACTGTTCCAAGTGCACCAACTACAATTGGTATAACTTTCACTTTCATATTCCATAACTTTTTCAGTTCTCTGGCAAGATCCAGATATTTGTCCATTTTTTCATTTTCCTTTAGCTTCACCCTGGGATCTGCTGGCACTGCAAAATCCACCGGTTGACAAGTTCTTTCTTTTTTGTTTATCAACACTAGGTCTGGTCTTCTTGCTGGGATAAGGTGATCCGTTTTTATTTCAAAGTCCCAGAGAATTTTGTGCGTTTCGTTCTCAAGAACAGATTCTGGTTTATGCATATACCATTTTATTGTATGGTTAAAATTTAATTTTTTGCATAATTCCTAGTAGATCACCTTAACAACCCAGTCGTGTCTAGTTTTGTACTCCCGTTGTGCTAGTTTGCTACATTCGCAGAGTACATGGTTTACAGTCTCATCTCTATTACCGCAGTGTCTACATTTACTATTTTGTTGGGTCTTATCAATTCTCGCTTCGATATAGTTTGTCCTTATGGCATTATATTGTGCAGCAATTATTAGTGATTCAGTTTCTCTTTTGAGGTTTCCCTTTCTTAACTATGTTTAAGTCTTTTCATGTGCAACATCTTTGATTTGTCGTTTGAAGTGACCATATAATTGATTTAAATTCAAATCTACAAAGTACGCAATTTCTTAACCTATAGACATACAATAACTCTAGACGGGTTGGCATGCCGTTAAAATTAATCAATCGCACAGTCTTCCAGAAAAGCACGGTCCAGTTTATGATTATTATGATTTAGTCCGATCCAAAGCAATTACACTAACATCTATATATCTTTCTGTCTGTATGTCCGTATGTTCTTTTGTAAAACGACCGAGCTCACGTCCTTTTATAAAAGAAATTTAGGAAAGACCAGCAAATACCAAAGTACAATAAAATCCACACCCTATTTTGTTCGAGACGAGTTTAAACAATTTGACTCCCCATTTTCTATAAGAAAAGTTAAATGAAATATAATATGAGTATATATATATTTACCAACCCTTCCGCACAAGCAGGATGTGATACAAGGTCAATTTCTTAAGCGGAGTTTAACAGGTTTTGAATTCAGAGTTTTCCTTCTCCTAGACCGGTTGCCTAACCAAGGCTAAAGAGCCCAGTCTGCCCTACTATTTACTCATAGCTGGAGGTAGAGTAGGATTCATATCTTTACCACGGGTATTAGCGCTAAGTGAAATGCAGTTACCACATCCAGGATTTGAACTCGGGGCGACGAGTCCATTTCCCATTACTTTAACCATTACACCACACGTATAAATCAATAATATACCAAAGAAATAATTAAAAAAATGATTAAAGAATTTTAAAAAATTAATAAAGGATAAAACATAATAAAACACAAATAAAAGAAAAATACAAACAATAATAATAAAAATAGAAACAATATATATATATATATATATATATATATATATTATATATATATATATATATATATATATATATATATATATATATACACAGAATCAAAGATAATAAAACAAATATATTGAAAAAGAATGTTTATTGATCTGTATATAAACATAGATAAGAGAATTCTTAAATCCTTGCTACGCCGGGTAGCTCTACTTGTTCTCAATAAGTATGGTTTACCGACAACACCAAATTCAAAAGAAAGGAAAAAGAAAGGGGAAAGTTACGTACAGGTTTGATCATCTGCACTTGTTCAGACTTTCTACACCAGAGGGAAAAGTTATCCGTGTTACTATGGAAACCCATTAAGCAGGAGATGTAAGTTTAAAAGCAGAGGCCAAAACATTTCTCTATGTTCCCAGCGAAAAGCAAAGCCCAAAGGTGACCATGAAGGAATCATATTCTCGGCATTAAGATCAAGTTAGAAAAAAAATTCTTGTGCCAAAAGGACTATGTCAAAGGACTATGAATATTATGGCTTCATTTTTGTTTAATTAATTTCAGAGGTGATGCTTCCATTAAAAAAACCGTTGCTTAATGTTTTTAATGTCTTCAATGAAATTCATATGAATGAGGGGGGGGAGAGTTCCCCAGGCGTAGTGGATAATGTACTGAACTGCGATATCGTAGTAAGCGAGTTCGAACTCCAGTCGTTTTATTACGTTCACTTTCCGGACTAATACCCTTCGTAAAAGCATGAACCCTCTCATTACCCAACGATGGGTTAAACAGTACCACTACTATTCTTCTATAAGAATGGTTTTGGCATTAAATAACCTATAAAGGTTGATATGCCATTAAACACAAAATCCAATCATATAAACGATATGAGTTGTGGGTCTTTAATCTTTTCTTTTTTGGATACTTGCGTTTACGGGGGGGGGTGTAGTGTAATGTTTATCGTTGTAGAAAATGGACTCGAGTTCAAATCAAATCTTTGGGGAGGTTGTTTCACATTTCACATAACCCTTGGGAAAGGTTTGCATCCAACTATTCTCTTTCCAGCTATGGGTAAATAGTAGGGAGACTGGGCTCTTTCAATTTGCTTAAGCAATCAATGTAGGAGAAGGAAAACTCTTTTTTATTCTAATTTTAACCTGTTAAACTCCCAACCCTGAAACTTACGAAAGAAACTTTATGTTTAACAAAGCGGTTGATTGTGCAGGGATTTGATGAATAGATTTACAGTGTAGTGTCTGAGCCATGCGATCCTAATTTTTAAAAACTACTCTGAATAATGATTGGCTGTAGAATTAGCCAACCAGATGTACAGAGACCAAAGTCTGCGTTGGCATACTCTATTTAAAGCGATTTTTCTGTTGGCGTTGAACAAAATATGCTAAACTTGCTTGAACTAACATCATTGTATCAGCGATGTGTTCGTGAACTCCAGAAAATAAGTACGATCTTTTATAAATTCTCCCCATTCAATTTTCAAATATAAAATTAACCCAAAAATTCTAATAATGATTTTGATATCAGGCAACTGCCGGCGGAAGTTAACATTTTCTCAAAAGATTGAAAAGCGGATATAAAAATAATGAAAAGAAAACATTAGTATAATAACTAAATAAATATCTTTTATAACAATGACAATAAAGATGAAAATACTTTGAAGTCACCGGAGGAGAAAACTATTCTACGTCAAATCTTATTATAATGGAGATTGTGGGTTTGTCTGTCTGTAACCGAAACTATATTACTATACAAGTCACAATTCCTTTCGTTATTTACGTCACATTCTCCATGATTTTATTTATATTTAAACCTCAATTATTAATAAAATTGTTATACATCATTAAGACTATTGACCATATCTACATACTGATAACATGCAATTGTATTTATATATACAACAAAATAAAGGTTTACTGTGTGAATGGAAGGCTAATTTGCATATTGATCTTAAAAAATTGATTTTAATAGATATATGCTTAGTATTGTTGATTTCTAATTGTTTGGTTTTATCTTATTGAATATGAGCAAAAATCTCTTCAATAAATCTTAAAAGAAATCCCTTAACAAGAAGAAATAACTGTAATATTATTCTTTACTTCCTATTTTTTCCAGTTTAATTAGGAAAATTTACCAATGAAAGACGGGAGTAACGGAAAATGATGGAAGAGTTAGTTTCAAAGTTGTTCTATTTTTCAATCATACCCCCTCTGTTCAAAATCTTTTTATCTACATTCTTATTCAGTTTCATTAGCCTTTCTAATTTAATATAATATTTTATTATAAAATTTAACTAAAATACTTGCACCCGGAGGGTGCATATATTTGCTAGTGTCTTTAATTGAGTTGCTAGAATTTGGATAGGTTGACTTTCTTTCGAAGTGTCAATTTTATCATCCGTTATGTTAATGGCACGCGTGAAATGATTTTGATTTCAAGATCACAGATACTATGTTGTTGACACAGTTGAGTACAAGGGAAGACAGTGCTAATATTCAAAATTAAGGCCATGTTTTTTTTCTCTCTCTCTTTTTTTAAATATAATTTAGATTTTAAGTGTTTGCTTCCATGATGACTTTAATTAGCTTAATACAAAATTAATTCAAGCTTGGTAATCAGCTAACGGTGTGTAGGAAAATGTCACTCAGTGTGGAGCGTAAAAATGGTGAACGCACTGGGAGATAGGACAAATTTTCTTGATGTGTCTTCCTTCTTTAGTATTGACGCTTAATTGTTTTCAGAGGTTAGTAAGTTGGGATTGTGTCTTTTCTGTGTAAGGTAGCAGGTGTGATTAAACATAAGTGCAATTTGGGAATTCATTTGTTGCTATTGGAGATGAAATTATGAAGCAAGGTGACGAGCTCTCTTTCGCTGAACTCGTCAAATGCTCACACATTCCAACTTTGAATTTTTTTATGCTAATTGTAGAACAGCCATATTGACTATAGAAACATTAAAGGAAGATTCTCAGATCAAGTGACAATTTTTTAATAAGCAATAATTTTATATACAGGGTGATTACGAAAGAATTTTTAAAATTTGTTTGACCAAAGCTATTTTGACACTTAAACTGAGCGGTTGATTATGCATTGCATTGTGGTCTTGTTTTTAATTGCCAAATAAAATTGAATTACGATGAATTTCTTTCTTTCATCTTGATTTATTTATTTCTACTTTTCTATATGTTTACACTTTCTTTCTTTCTTTCTTTTTCTTCTTCTTTTCGTTCTACAGTTCTGTATGTTTACTCATTCTATTTCATTCCTTCTTTCTTCTTTCTTTCTTTTTTTCTTCTTCTTCTTTCGTTCTACAGTTGTATGTTTCTCATTCTATTTCATTCCTTCCTTTCTTCTTTCTTTCTTTTTTCTTTTCTTTTCGTTCTACAGTTCTGTATGTTTACTCATTCTATTTCATTCCTTCCTTTCTTCTTTCTTTCTTTTTTCTTCTTCTTTCGTTCTACAGTTCTGTATGTTTACTCATTCTATTTCATTCCTTCCTTTCTTCTTTCTTTCTTTTTTCTTCTTCTTTCGTTCTACAGTTCTGTATGTTTACTCATTCTATTTCATTCCTTCTTTCTTCTTTCTTTCTTTCTTTTTTTCTTTCTACTCTTCTTTATGTTTACTCGTTCTTTATTTATTTATTTCTATTTTATTTTGTTTATTTATTTTACTTTTCTGCATGTTTAGTATTTCTTTCTTTCAAACGTCCTTATAATGTGTTACTTTCGTTCTTTCTTTATTATACCAACGTATTAAAGAAAGAAAGAAAGAAAGAAAGAAGGAACGAAGAAAGAAAGAAAGAACGAAAGAAAGAAAATAGTAAAAGTAAATAAGTAAATAAAGATTTTTTTAAGTTTTTAAAAAGTAAGAAAAAAAAATAAAGATTTTTCTTTTTCTTTTCTTTTCCTTTTTTCTTTCTTTTTTCTTTCTTTCTTTTCCCTGGATCTTTTTTTTATTTATTTTTCTCCTACTTATGATTATTTTCTTTTCCTTCTTTTTTTTCTTTACTTTTTCCTCTTTCTTTAATAGGATCTTTCTTTCTGTTTTCTTCCTTTTGTCCTCCTTTCTTTCTTTCATCTTAACTTTATTTCTTGATTCTTTTTCATCCTTCCTTTCTTCCTTTCTTTTTTGTCATTCTCTCTTTAATATATACTTGTGATTTTTTCTTCCTTTCTTTCCTCCACCTTCCCTTCTCTTTCATTTTTCGTATATATATATATATATATATATATATATATATATATATATATAATCCAAAAGTCCAGAGAAGAAATCTTCCTTACGACACAAGAGTTTTATTTTTAAAAAACCTGTCGAAGTTTGAGAGCTCAATGTGTGCTCTTAATGTTAGAGTCACAGAGCAAATATATAAGTAAAGAAATAACAAAAGACTTAGAGATTTAACGTTATAGTCTATTTCAGGGAGCTTATTGTAGACTGAAATAGACTATAATGCTAAATCTCTAAGTCTTTTGTTATTTCTTTACTTATATATATATATATATATATATTATATATATATATATATATATATATATATATATATAAATAAATAATAAAAGACTTAGAAATTTAGCATTATAGTCTATATATGAAATAGACTATAAAGCTAAATCTCTAAGTCTTTTGTTATTTCTTTATTTATATATTTGCTCTGTGACTCTAACATTAAGAGCACACATTGAGCTCTCAAACTGCGACAGGTTTTTTTTAAATAAAACTCTTGTGTCGTAAGGAAGATTTATTCTCTGGACTTTTGGATTATATATATATATATATATATATATATATATATATATCGTTCTTTTTCTCCACCTCAAGATTACTTTCTTACTTTCACTTCCCCCCTATTTGTCTTTCTTTCTTTGAACTTTTAAATACCTCCTTATAATTTTGTTCTTTCATTCTTCTTCTTTCTTTCCTTTCTTTCTCCTTAACTTTCTTTCTTTCTTTTTCTTTCCTCATAATTCTTTTTTTTCTTCCTCCCTTTCTTTGTTTATTGTTTTTATTTCTTTCATTCATTTCTTTTCTTTATTTCTTTCTTTATTCATTTAATACGTCCTTACAATTTCTTCCTTTGGTTCGTTCTTCCTTCGTTCTTTTCTCTCTTACTATCCCTTCTTTATCCTTTTTCCTCTTCCTTTCTTCTTCTTCCTTCATCTATTTCTCTTTTTTACTCTTTATTTTTTCTTTCTTTAATGCATCTTTAAAATTGATTTATTTCTTTTTTTTTCCCTTTCTTTCCCTTCTCCTCATGGTTATTTTTTTCTTTCTTCATTTCTTTCTTTACAATTCACTCTTTCTTTGCCTTTTCTTTAATATCTCGTTATAATTTCTTTTTTTCTTCTTTATTTATTTCTCCTTAACTTTATTTCTTTCTTTCTAACTTTTCTATTCGTATTTTTACGCTTTCTTTCTATCTTTCTTTCTTTATCTTTTCGTCGTGATATTTCGTACTTTTTATATATTTTTTTTTCTAGCTGTTGTATACTGTTGTTCTCATTCTTTAATTCTCAAACTGAATCGAAATAAAAGAAAGCAGAAAGTATTGAAATTCGTTGTAGTACTTAAGAAAAAGAATTGGGAAACGTGCAACAGAAGTTTAATCAAGCATAAGAGACAGAAGTGACAAGTGCTGACTTTGTCTTTTTGATTGTTCAATGCGGAATTCTCTTGCGAGGCATAATAAACCGTCAAAGACAAATCTCTGTTCTGAATTCCTTGATTAAATTCAAGGCGTAAGTCTAGTTTAATTCCCAAAGTTTATTTACAAATGCTTATGTCTTAATTTAGCTACAAGACATAAATCTTAAATACTATGCACACACACACACACACGCGCGCATGCACGCACGCACACGCAACACACACACACACAAATATATATATATATATATATATATATATATATATATATATATATACCTTCTCAGAACAAAACAAACTTCTAAATAAATGATCAGAACTGATACACCAATGTAAGCATGAACCCATCAAAACCCTAACAATATCAAAGACCAATCAAACTATTTGATAAATAATGAAGATAAGATAAAATGCCGGTTAATGTTAGTGTGAAAAACTAATAATAATAATAATAATAATAATAATAATAATAATAATAATAATAAGTACGACAGGGTGGGAAAGATGATCCACTGGGAATCGTGCAAGAAATTAAATTTTCACCATGCTACTAAATGGTATATGCACAATCCGGAATCCTCCCTAGAGAATAAGACCTATATAATTATCTGGGAAAGACGGATCGCCTGATCACAGCTATGAGACCAGACCTAATTAACAAGAAGAGAACTTGTAACCTCATGAATTTAGCCTTCCCGCCAGATCACTGAGAGAAAGATAGACAAATACTTGGGCCTAGCCAAAGACCTAAAAAAACTGTGGAATATGAAGGTAAAGGTGTTTTCTGTTGTAATTCATGCCTTTGGAAATGTTCCCAAGGATTTGGAAAAGAGTCTGGATAAATTCTCCCTCGCAACCCGTCACTACTGGTCATCGCAGGTCTTCCTCGCGACATCCAGAATCCACTCCGAGCTGATTGATGCAGGTTTTTGCTGCTCGGCCTACACTGTTGTGTCCACGTGTAGGTGTCCACAGGAGAACGTCACTTATGTTCGTCTTTAATTCTCCAGCATGTCTGGCTCGTCTTACTTCGATGGTTTGTGTAATAAGAGGTGAGTTGCCGTGTTACATAATCTATGCGGTTGCATAAGATTATTGCCAATCCCCTGTACTTCTAAAGGGATGGCCCTTTTCATATCACGGGCGGGACTTTCCATGGAATAGTACAGAACGCCTGCTAAATACGTGAAGTCACGTGGGACCTGGTTGGGTCCTCAGTTTCAGTTTAGACGTCAGGCAGAGAAGATGTCCTGCCTTAACTGGAACCCACACTGCATACGCGCGCTATGTTAGTCAGATATTTAGTTACATGAAATGTATAGTTAAGTAAATAAAAGCTTAAGAAAATAACACAGTTTTATGGTTGGTGAATGTCTTGGTAACAAGACTGATCTAGAAGAAGAAATGAGTTAAGTGCGACCGACCACCAAGACGAAGCCAGACGCTAGAAGAGACGTAAGATAGAAAAGACGAACATGAAGAAGAAGAATAGAAGAAGTAAGAAAGAAGTAAAGAAAAGGGTATACAACAGCCGTACAGATGCTTTTTATGGTGTGATGATGCCAAGATTTATTCGAGACATCACTCAGCATCCCTGAGTAGTTTATAACAAGCTTATTTTTCTAAGTGTTCCGTTAGTCAAAGTAGTACAGCCTTACAGTAGCACTGACACGGCTACAGTTTGGAAAAATTCTCACTATCTTATCAGAGATATCAGATTTCCATGTGATCGATAATCTGTCTCTAACATTCCATACCTTTTCTTATGCGTATACTGACATCGTTTTCCGTCGTTGAGATATTACTACCTAGGTATATGAACTGGTCTGTTAAAATCTATTTGTTAATGTTTTTTCTGGTTTACTAACAAAGGAACTTAATTCTGGATTTAAATGGATGTAAGATTTATCCAAAAGATTCCAGTTTTTTAGCGATTTCAGCTGGGTCTTCAGTCATTTTCATGAATGGTACAGTGTTTTTTAGACGAGGTTGATTTAAAATATTTTGGAAAAAAAAACATCCTTTCTTCCAAAAAATACTTACATTGAATCGCAAAATGAAAAAAAAACTAAAAAATCAACAAAAAAATTTGGAAACTTTAAATTGCTTTTTTGATTAAAATATAAAATAGAGAAACTCAGAAAAAATATTTCCTGAAAAGTTAATTTAAAAATTGTTTGTTTGTTTTTTTGTTTTATCTTTTTTTTCCATTTACTAATTTTCATATACGTATGCAGCGTTATATATTGTTTTGTCTTAATACACATAACAATAGTTTTGTGTATAACTACGTAAGAAAGCTATTAAAAAATACCTGCAAAATTCTCATACATTTTGTTCGTTTTTTAAAGAAGAAGACACCTCTCACCTATAGTGAACCTGCTGTCCGGTTGCCTCCCACCATCAGTGAACCTGTGTTGCAGATTGACTGTTTGTTTTGCGCGGGAAGTCGAAAAGACAAAGAAAAAGCGAACAAAGAAAACGTGTAGGCGTTTGAGAGCAACAAAAGGACTCATCTGGACAAACGCTAACTTGAACAAAGGACTTCCGGTCAAGGAACAAAAGAATGTGTGGGCGGTCGTCAGTACTTAAGCGGTTATGAGACCAGCCCAAAAGGAGAGAGACCGGCGGAGAGACCCGAGAGGAGAGACCCGAGGAGACGGCGAGCAGAGAAGGGTCTGACCGGCGATACGGTCGAGCGGGCAGTGATGCTCGTCCACCACCTTCCACCACATAAGTAGTCGTAGTGTCATTTTCCGTGCCCGCCACTCACCTACCACACACCGAAGAAAATAAAGAAGAGTCATCTTTTGTATACGCGTATCTGTTGTTATTGAAGTAGCCGACTACTAGCATATGGCTAGTGGGTTAGTGACGATATCCGCTACTAACATACACGAATTTAGCGGCGTGAATTCGAAGCCAGTATGCAACACCTGGTTCTCGGCTCTGTGACCGACAGAAAAGAGTCAATCACAGGTACTCTTGTGGTAGGTGCGAGAAACGGTCTCACGCGAGAGATGGGGATTTTTTAAAGGTTAGTCAGTGACTTAGTTGCCGGCAGAGTGACAATTAACGACTTAAATTTCGGGGCAGACGAAACCATCGCTCCCACCTCCTTTGGGTGTGGGCTACGATCTAACAATTCAAGGATACAAAATTCACGCTTCCCTGTTTGGGCACCAGATCCAAAGAGAATTTGAAACACTAATGATAAAATCACTGGTACTTTTCTGTAGCATGCGTCTTGCTTTTTCCTTCGCTGTTATGAGATCGTCATCATATCTTCATCTTGTTTTTGTCTCTACCGACTTTCTTTGAAACCCCGACACGCAACAATTTAGCAACGAGACAAAACTTTATATCATTATAGATTTTCCTAAGATTCACTCCAAGTAAAAACAAGATATAATGAATAAAAATCAATTATGTACTTTAGAAGAAATCTATTATAGAATAGATTTCTTACTATACTTACTGCTCTTTCAGTATATATATATATATATATATATATATATATATATATATATATATATATATATATATATATATATATATATATATATATATATATATATATATATATATATATATATATATATATATACATATATATATATATATATATATATATATATATATATATATATATATATATATATATATATATATATATATATATATATATATATATATATATATATATATATATATATATATATATATATATATATATATCATATATATATATATATATATATTCATATATATATATATATATATATATATATATATATATATATATATATATATCATATATATATATATATATATGTTCATATATATATATATGTGTGTGTGTGTGTGTGTGTGTGTTGTGTGAAAATGGAATTGGAATTGAATCCGACGATATGAGGAAGAATGAATAAAGAAAAGAAAGTACAGAATGGATAATAAAAGATGAATTTAATCAATATCACTTACACATGTGTTTCGGTCAGGAGTTTATCTATGTGTACACGATTCAAAACTATTATTATTATTATTAGATAAACAAATGAAATGAAATAAAAATAATAGGAAAATTTTAAAATATTCCGTACACAGAGACAATTTGACCTTCATCAGAGTGAAATTTTATTTTGAATAAATAAAAATAAATTCAGAATAAAATAAAATATTATAAATTTCATCCATACATATATATTTATATTTTTTCATTTATCTTTCCAACATATGTCGGATTTATTTCTATCTTTTTTAGTTACACACACACACACACACACACACACACAACACACACATATATATATATATATATATATATATATATATATATATATAATATATATATATATATATATAATGTCTCTGTGTGTGTATGTGTCTGTGTGCGTGTGTGTAAGTAAAGAAGAAAGAAATAAATCCGATATATATTGGAAAGATAAATGAAAAAATATAAATATATATGTATGGATGAAATTTATAATAAGCGGACAGGTATTTCGACCTGAATATATTTACATATACAGCATTCTATATTTTATAAGTAAAATAAAATAATCATAAAAAGACAATATGTAAACATGCCGTTTTCTTCATACCATAATGTTTTGATTTTTTACAAGAAATTCGAAAATGATGACGTCGTAAAAAATAAAGTTTTTAAAAGAAATTCAAAGTATATTTTGGTTTACCTTTTTCTTTATCTATTTTAAAAATCAAAACATTATGCTCTGAAGAAGACATGTTTACATGTGGCTTTCTATTATTATTATTATTCCTTTTGAGTTTTCACATCAGTGTTAGCTGATGGTCTTTCACTGGAGTCTGAGTGACAGCAAGTCTCCTCAGGTCTCCAGGACTCTTCTGAGTATTCTGGCAGATTGCAGCAGTGCAGTGTTCTGAATGGTTTCAATCCTTCCTCTGATATCCAAACTTTCCAAACCCTTTTCCAATCCCTTTGGGACTGTTCCAAGTGCACCAACTACAATTGGTATAACTTTCACTTTCATATTCCATAACTTTTTCAGTTCTCTGGCAAGGTCCAGATATTTGTCAATTTTTTCATTTTCCTTTAACTTCACCCTGTGATCCGCTGGCACTGCAAAATCCACCAGTTGACAAGTTCTTTCTTTTTTGTTAATCAACACTAGGTCTGGTCTTCTTGCTGGGATAAGGTGATCCGTTTTTATTTCAAAGTCCCAGAGAATTTTGTGCATTTCGTTCTCAAGAACAGATTCTGGTTTATGCATATACCATTTTGTTGTGTGGTCAAAATTTAATTTCTTGCATAATTCCCAGTGGATCACCTTCCCAAACCAGTCGTGTCTAGTTTTGTATTCTCGTTGTGCTAGTTTGCTACATTCGCAGAGTATATGGTTAAGAGTCTCATTATTATTATTATTATTATTATTATTATTATTATTATTATTATTATTATTTACTTTTTAAATAATTTTTAATGACTTGATACGGTATTAAATGACCCGAGGAGTCTTGATATGCCGTAAAACAAAACAACCAAACAACCAAGCGTTGGGCATATAATACCCTGAAGTAAAAATTTTCCCTTGGGATATTTTTATTAACCCTAGCGTTGGTTGGATGACGACGTGTGCGTACCCGACCGGGTGGGAGTATGCGGTTATATTTCTATGAATTGGCAGCTGGAATCTTATCGTAATATCGTATTTGTGTCCTTCCGTGACGGGGACTCTTGTGTTTGAGAAAACCTTTTTCAAACAGCACTGCTCACCCAAATTAATGGGATAGTTATGAAAAGTAATGAAATCCTTTTTGTTTTGAAGTTTTTTCTTGTTTTGTTTTGATTTTTCAAGTTTTCTCACAATTTTTGATGTTATTATCTTGAAATACGTTAATGACTTGAAAAGACCGAAAGTACTTGGTTTACAAAGGAAAACTCTTTCGGATACATCCTTAACGCCTTTCAAGATGATAACATCCAAATATTGTTAAAACTTGAACGAAAAAAAGAAAGAAAAACTTCAAAATAATAAGGATTCCATTATATTTAACCAAATTTGTTTCAATAAATATATGTCAGCAGAGCTATAGATGGGAAGACCGCCTTGTGCTGATGAGGCCTAATAGGCCGAAATGTACATACAGAGATTGATTTTTCTCGATTTGTTTAGCCTTACATTTAAATAGGTATGCCCGCCTAATTAATTAATTATTAATTAATTATCTTTCAAAATTAGGTACGACTTCAATTAAGCACATATTCTCCCAAACATTGTCGGCTAAAAAAAGCCATATCATAAACACATCGCTGTGTATTTACTTCTCATATATATATATTATATATATATATATATATATATATGTTGTGTGTGTGTGTGTGTGTGTGTGTGTGTGTGTGTGTGTGCAAAGAAACGAACAAGCTCTCCTTAATAGAGCTATCAATTTTGGCATGCTAACTGGATACAGGGCAAAATGTTTTGTTTTGTCTTCGTTTTATTTTTTTGTTTTGTTGTTGTGTTATTTCTTCACGTCGAAAGAGGGCGCTTACATCGGTAGCAATTAGCAATAATCAGCGGGGAACTATGTTGCTGCAAGGCGCAATTAATCGTTTCCAAAATTAAAAAAAGAAAATTATTAACTAATTATTTATCTCGAGTAAATAATCATACACATTTAATTAAACATTGCTGTTTACGTCTGTAGATATTTCCTCATGATGCGAAGGTGAGATAATTACATAGTGTTATTGCTTAGTAGGAATAACAACCCGGACAAAACGTAAAAATCTTTAAATCAATCAACTCCTTTTTCATAAAAAGCATCTGTACGGCAATACTTTTCTACAGATCTCTGTGAATCTTTTCACGGAAAAAGACTAACTCTTGTATAGCTCTTTTCTTCTCTTCTGACCATCTTATGATACTTACCCTCTGTTACATAATTATTCGAACCTAATACTTATATAAGGTAGTGTAGAAACCTAATGGCGATTAGTGCAGCTGATGGCCTTGAGAGTGAGGACGGCGCTTGACCTCACTCTCACCTTGCTTCCGGGATAATCGTGAGGAAGGCAGAGAAGACCCTGTCCGGTTTAAAGGTAAGTTTCAGTCAGTTAGAAGTTCCGAGCTTGTAGGATGTAAGGATCTGCGCAGACGTCTAAACAATAAAATAAGATCAAAAGTAAATCGAAATCTTGTGTTTATTACCTAAAAACTAACAATGACACAGATAACGAGAAATCCCCAAGAAAGTCCAGACCTTAGAAGATATCCAAGATGATAGAAGATAGAACCAAAGCCGCCCAGAAGAAAAGACGACTAGAAGTAAGAATTAAAGAAAGGGTATACAACACCTCTTCTAAGCTAGATCGGGTCATCTATTCTCTATTAGCTGGTTTCTCTGCCTTCTGGTCTGTTTTCTTGAGACTTCTTGGGTGTTCTTCATCTCTGTATCCGTTGTTGTTCTTACTAAGGAATACACAGAATTTGGGTATTTTTCAGACATCTTTATTTACCCCAAGTTAACAATTACGCGTGGGAGAAATAATCCCTTGGAGACACGTATGCCTCCTCCGAAAAATTTGCTAAAACTCCCCAAATTCTAAGTCTTTTTCCTCTTCTCACGAATCGAGCTGACTAACATAAGAAGAGCTACAAAGCCAGTGAAAGATAAAGCCCTGTCAATTTACTTTTAAATTTTTATTTTCATGATTCAGAATTACCGTTATTTTAATTTCTACACCATCGTATATAATTTGTAGGCAGACTATCAATACAGGGTGACCCCAAAAATAGAAACTAAGCTCTGTTATTTTTGGGGGGGGATTCTATATATATACTATTACTAATGCAGACCACCAGCACAAAAAAAATAAACCCAAATTCTGTTTTTTGGGGTCACCCTGTATATACGGTATTATCTCTCTCTCTCTCTCTCTCTCTCTCTCTCTCTCTCTCTCTCTCTCTCTCTCTCTCTCTCTCTCTCTATCTATCTATCTATCTATCTCTCAATATATATATATATATAGAGAGAGAGGGGAGAGAGAGATAATATCTATAAAATAAATATCTCTCTCTCTCTCTCTCTCTCTCTCTCTCTCTCTCTCTCTCTATCTATCTATCTATCTATCTCTCAATATATATATATATAGAGAAGAGAGGGGGGAGAGAGAGATAATATCTGTAAATAAATAAATAAGTAAATAAATAAATAAATAAATAAATCTCTCTTTCTCTCTCTCTCATATATATATATATATATATATATATATATATATATAGATATAGAGAAGAGAGAGA
The DNA here is from genome assembly GCA_023376005.1 of Doryteuthis pealeii. Classification (NCBI taxonomy): domain Eukaryota; kingdom Metazoa; phylum Mollusca; class Cephalopoda; order Myopsida; family Loliginidae; genus Doryteuthis; species Doryteuthis pealeii. Next base: position 92,728,454 of record CM042156.1, on the reverse strand, counting down.
GAGATTTATATATATCAATAGCATCCACAACATAAATATATCAAAAAAAGCCAGAGAAGAAGGGACGAAAATATGAACTGGCGAAGTGGCATATGCATTTGATGACAGAATATATGTATATAAAAAGCAAATGAAGATTGTTTTTATTCCATAAATGGGGATGCTGTTCCGCCAATTTTCGTTCCTTCTTTTGTGAATTATCAACCATTTGAAAGCTTTTTAAACATTTTCTAAATCATCTTTTTCTCGAAAACCTTTTCCCTGAGATGACGTAAAGTCGGAACAAGTTGAGAACAATCACAAAATAAATAACATATAAGAAATATTCTTGTCATATTATTTCCGTTCATCTTATCTTCATGTATATAATATATGTGTGTGTGTGTGTGTGTATGTATATATATATGTGTGTGTGTGGTGTGTGTATGTATATATATATGTGTTGTGTGTGTGTATGTATATATATATGTTGTGTGTGTGTGTGTATGTGTATATATATAATTTGTGTGTGTATGTATATATATATATGTGTGTGTATGTGTGTGTGTGTGTGTGTGTGTGTCCAAATATATATATGTCCGAATATAAGTATGTACACACACACACACACATATATATATAATATATATATATATATATATTATATATATATATATAATATATATTCTCTTGAACCTGGAACATTGTGGGTCTAAGGTGGATGCTCAACCGACTGAGCTAAACCGACCCTTGGGAAATAATTTATTTGTATGTCAACCGGTCTAGGAGAAATAAAACTCCGATTAAAAAATTGATGTCGTGTTCCATTATACTCGTTCAGAGGGGTTGGGTAAATACAGACTATTAACCCTGAATACAAACCATATAGACTCTGACACCTCTGACTTTTCAACAAAATAAATAAATAAATAAATTAGCTGTTGAAAGCGAAGTGGTTTCAAACCATGGATGTGATTAAAGAGAATGCAACAATATAGCTGATTGTAAACTCGAAATAGACTGGCTTACCTTGAAAGCACCAGTTCCGGCTAGATCAACGAAGTTAAGCAGCAATAAGCCTATTCAATATTTAGACAGGTAACCATTTAAACAACAGCAGGTACTGTAAAAAACGAATGTCAAAATGATTGATACACCATCGAATGACACAAAATTGGTTAAGATGCCATAAGACCAACTGTCATATAGTATTTGAATAATGAGAATGAATTCGTCTTTTTTTCCTATGAATAATGTCTGGCGAAATCTCGGGAAAGAGAAAAAACGATATATCGCGGGAATTGTTAATTCAACCCATCAATTGCTAATTATTCTGTTCCCCCTGTATCTTTGCTTTGTAAACCTTTTTCCTTGTCCTTAATAGTTGTTATGTTTCTTCCTATTATTTATCTGTTAACTCTGATACTCGTGTTACAACACCAACCAACCAATTGAAATTGACTGTTTTGGGGGTTTTTGGGTTTGTTTTTTTTTTTTGTTTGTTTGTTTGTTTTGTTTTACGGCATATCAACCTCAGTGGGTCATTTAATGCCGATAAAGTTTTGAAATAAATCAATTCTTAATGGATAATACAATTTTTTTATAAATACATTTTTCTATTTAACCCATAGATGGGACCCTAACAGGTACTACCACTCCGGGTCAGAGTGGACCAGGGAGCAATGGTGATGAAGGGGTGCTCCACATTCCCCAAACCTCCAGAACTGGAACCTCACCATCAGATAGAGTTTAACGTCATTTACAGGACATGTAGACCCGCAGCCACCGCCTTCTAGCACCCATATGATAAAAAGGGGTGACTGTTTTTAAAGATATTGACATAAGAGTGTGATATTCTAAAGGGACTACTTTAAAGA
>CM042156.1:92644098-92721598 GCA_023376005.1 Doryteuthis pealeii | reverse complement strand
TGAAGCCTTCTAACGTGTGATAAGAATCAGTTTTGGCCACTAAAGCCACAGCCACACATTTAATTCTAATAACGTGATCATTTCTTACAATTTTCTGTTCACATATTTACAACTGTGTGCAAATTATATGTATTTGATAGGATACTTGATATCATATAACTGTGCAAAAATTTCTTAAGAAACAAATATACAAAATATTTAAGTATAAATGTACAATGAATGCAATTTATAAACTTTTAGGCATAAAATAACCCAAGACAAGTTGTTATGATGTTAAAATCAATAAATCAATTTTTTGTAAGTATGTGTATGTGTTGTTGTTTTTTGTTTTTTTTTTTGTTTTTTTGTTTTTTTGGGGGGCGGTATCAAGTAAATATTCAGAGTTTATATCTTTTGATTACTACTGTCAGATATTTATCACTTGCGTTTTTCTGGGAATATTTGTCCAGCATAAACATGAAAAATTCGCTTCTCTTCTGTTTTAAGACATACATCCTTGCCAGTTTCTGTGTTACTCGGGAGATCATTGAACGAACGGGAAATACATTCAAATGTTGCCTGAACGATCGAAGTAGGGTACATCTCAGTGGGTGTTTCGATGGATCGTTAGATGAGGATAATAGAGAAAAGGTGAATGCTTTCTCAGTTTTAAGATAATAATAATAATAATAATAATAATAATAATAATAATAATAATAATAATAATAATAATCTCTGGGACTTTGAAATTAAAACGGATCACCTTATCCCAGCAAGAAGACCAGACCTAGTGTTGATTAACAAAAAAGAAAGAACTTGTCAACTGGTGGATTTTGCAGTGCCAGCGGATCACAGGGTGAAGTTAAAGGAAAATGAAAAAATTGACAAATATCTGGACCTTGCCAGAGAACTGAAAAAGTTATGGAATATGAAAGTGAAAGTTATACCAATTGTAGTTGGTGCACTTGGAACAGTCCCAAAAGGATTAGAAAAGGGTTTGGAAAGTTTGGATATCAGAGGAAGGATTGAAACCATTCAGAACACTGCAATTCTGCAATCTGCCAGAATACTCAGAAGAGTCCTGGAGACCTGAGGAGACTTGCTGTCACTCAGACTCCAGTGAAAGACCATCAGCTAACACTGATGTGAAAACTCAAAAGGAGCAAATAATAATAATAATAATAATAATAATAATAATAATAATAACAACAACAATTTCAATTCAATGTTTTAAAATTCTAAATTCGTTTTCATTTTGTTGAGCTTTTCCTGATGAGGTTGATGAAAGATTACCGACTAAAGAATAATCACTCTCTCTTAATTTTCCGCCTTCTTTCTTCTCATTAAACGACGATTAAACTAATTATATTTCTCCCCTCATTCAAAAGAAAGACAGTCAATGGCTCATTCACCACCATCATCACTTGTGGACTGATATTAAAATTAGTTCGCTTCTGGGTTTTCTAATGATGGTCAAGACAACGTCCGGAAAGAATAAGATAAAAAGGGGGATAATTGGAGAGTGGGGAGAAAAGGAAGAAAATAAGAATGAAAATCAAAAATGGAGAAAGAATGAGAAGGGGAGACAAATATGGGAAAGAGGAGGACTAAGAAGTAAAAACTGTGGATTTTGTTGGTAGACTAGAAAGAAAGAAAGAAGAAAGAAAGAAAGAAAGAAAGAAAGAAAGAAAATTATAGATGAAGTCAAGGTAAGTAAAAAATAAGAAAAAAATATGAGATATGAAAGAAGATGGAAAAGAAGAAAAGATATGAAAGAAGGAAGTAAAGAAGAAAATAGAGAGAAAGAAAAGAAAAAGAAGAAAGGAAAAGGAAGAGGAAGAGAAAAAGAAGAAGAAGGTAAAGTCGAATTCGTTTTGAAAAGAATATGCGAAAGTCAAGGCTGAAGAAAAGGCAGAACAAGAATTTGACAAAGAGAATTAGAATGAAGTAAACGATGATGAGGAGGAGGATAAAGAAGTAAGGAAGGAAGCGAGGGAAAGAGTAACATGGGGAAATTGAAGAAGAAAAAGAAGAAGAATATAGAGAAAAGTAGATGAGGAGGGGGAGGATAATGATGAAGGGGAGTAGATCGAAAAAGTGGAGAATAAAAAGAATAAAAAGTATGTAAAGTAAATGACGATGATAATGATGTTGATGATGATGATGATGATGATGAGGAGGAGGAGGAGGATTATGCTGTAGGAGTAGAATGAGAATGGAGAATAAACAGAATATGCAGTAAATATGAGGAGGAAGGGGAGGTTAATGCTGAAGGTGGAGTAGAATGAGAAAGTGGAGAAGACAAATAAGAATATGAAGTAAATATGATGATGATGATGATGATGATGATGATGAGGAGGAGGAGGAGGAGGAGGAGGAGAATATTTTTGAAGTACTCAGAGAAGGAATGAAAAGAAAAAGGACGGTTGTTGTTCTTGTTGCTGCTATTGATGATGATGATGATGATGATGATGATGATGATGATGATGATGATGATAGTGAGACTGTAGTGCTGGAGAATAAGAAAAATAACGTGAAGAAAACCATGAAGAATAAAAAGGGGTGGGGGTAAAATGTGCTACAATGCATAATTTGGACACCATTGGCTTTCCAGATATCTCAAGTGCACATATCGAAAAGATCAGGGGGAAATATTCTACATAAATGAATGCGAATGTCAGTGTTTTACATTTTTCCGACTTTACTCCTAGAGGCTGTACCCCAATCTATCATGCCATTTAAGAATCAAGCCGACAACGTGGACAAATTAAAAACATTCCGGGCCGAATCCGGACCCGCAATCTTAAAATTCAGGATTTCCAAGTTTTGATTACTGCGATTGTTTTCGGTGATTTTTCGGTGATTTTTTGCGATTAATTCTTTTTGCAGTCACAGTTTTTATAACTTAGAAATGAATTTGGTAAAGAATTTTAATTAAATCTAATATGTTCTCAATGCATGAAGTGTCATTGTTGGACCGATGGCCAAATTAAAAGCTCTCCGCAGGACCTAATTTAATTGCCGCTCAATTGGACGCCTTTTAACGTAGTTAATCTATATAAATTCATAAAATCTGTATTCACATATCAAAATATTTTCCCTGTCTTTTAATGATTTTATACCACGTTTTTGTAAAATTTTATCAATTCCATGTTCAAATTTCTTCAAGAAATCCTTCGAATTTGTTTTTTTTTTTTTTTTTGTTTTTTTTTTTTTGTTTTTTGACAATCGCTGACAAATTAGCGATTTTTTTATGTTACGGACAATTCTATAAAGGTCTCCAGGAGAACTTCGCATTCATGTTTTAAGATCATGAATTGTATCATATTTACCGGGCATTGTCAAAATCTTTGACTGAGTATGACACTAAACTGTATTGGTGGTTATATTATTGACCAGAAAGAGACCACTACGCACGAGGGATTCGCTATTTATAGGACCGCCTGAGTTGCCGGTGTTCTCCCACCGGCGTCCCTCTAAACGGACGCCCTCTATCTCAACAATGGTGAAGCTACAGTTTTGATTATCTGGGCAGTATGGAGTACCCTTCATTGTTATTACTGACCGGCGTAGATTCGAATCATTTGTATAAGGATTCTAGTTCGTGTGTATACTTGGTGTGGTTTTATTTCTTTGTTTAATGGCCTGTCAATATTATGAGCGTTACTTAATGACAAAGCCATCCTTGTAGAAGAACAGTAGTGGTACTATTTAACCTATAGTCGTCAGGGTGGCCTAAATCGGTATAAGCCAGACAGCAAGGGGGTCTATCCCCTTTTCACTAGCGCTAGATCAAGGAGATTGTTTCAGCGTCTGGTGCGCCACACATACCATCATCTCCTTACTTTACCGCACAGATCCCTGTGCTACTCATACGCTGAGTTGGCGAGGCCCGGTATCGAACCCGTAACCTTGTGATTCCTAATTCTTGGCAATTATCTTAATAGTATCCATATATCCATATACATAAGGTGGGGGCTCGTGATTGTCGTCATAGGAAATGGACGCGGCGAGTTTAATTCTGGACGAGGCTGTTTGCATTTCACACAATGCTAATACCCTTGGGATAGGTATGTATCCAATTATATGGGTAAATGGTAGGGAAGACTCGGCTCTTTGACTTAGGTTAGGCAACCGGTCTAGTAGAAGGAAAACTTTAAATTTAAACCCGTTAAACTCCGCTTAAAAATTGACCATGAGCCACATCCTACAAACTTTGGAAGTGTTGGTTGATATTTATATATACATGAGGGGGGTTATCTTTTCTTGCAAGTGTAAATATGTAACCTCCTTTGCATTTTCCCGGTATACAATTTAGCGAAATTATTTATAAAAAGTAATTTTGATATTTTCTACAAATTGTGCTGAAGATGACGATGAAAACTTTTAGCATTAACTTAATATATGGCTTCGTCATTATCAACCTTTCTGATTTTTGGCCTTGAGTTATTCGAAAAAGCTTTTGACGTTTAAGAAGAAACAGAAGCTGAGAATGTTCTAAAAGCTTTTCTCACACAATCTGATGATTAAAAAAAAGAGAGGAAGATGCAATATAAACCTGAGAACATTTTCCAATATCAATGTTTACTTAAAAATGCTTCCTAATTCGTTGTAATGTTCATCGAGGAAAATAAGCAAACGCACAAATATACAAATATACTGTACCGATTGTCTGTCCTTACTGAGATGGACTTGGGTGGAAAAGAGTTATCTTCCCTGTTGAATTTCTGACCGCCATTCTTTGCCAGTTGTAAAGAACTTAAAGTAAGTAAGTCCTGAAATCTAGAATCCTTTGGTGAGTGAATAAGTCCCGCAATACAGAATCCTTTGGTAAGTCCTATGAGGTCCAGTGAGATAATCACATGAGGTCCGTACTCCACAAGTGTCCAAAGTGTAATGCCTAGGTGTTCTCAGACCTTCAGTATATATTATAATATCAGCAGCAGAGCGCTGTCAGTGACTGGTTAATGGGTTGGTCACGTGACACTCGGCGAGTCTATAAATAGAAGTGACCTTTTGACGCACGCCTTATATGTTAAAATTCCAACATTCCCTTGTCACGAGGATTTGCCACTAGGTGGCACTACTTCCTAGGCATTTAAACTCAACCCAGGAAGCTCTCGCTCTCTCCTTTTGACCCAGCATCTACAATGATGCACTAGACATGTGATGTCTCTATCCTTTAAGGTAGGGGGGGCTTTGCATCCCAACTATAGACCGTACCCATGTGTGTACGTAGCCCTTTATATACCCTACCACGTGGATCATGCAAAGAAAATGACCCTTATATTCATTAAGAAATCTTTCTTACTTTCCAAAGACTTTCGTCCAAGTATCTTGTTATATATTTCATGTTCCACGTGCTCAGACAATAAAGTCTGTATTGTTGTATTGTACCTCTCTATTTGGATTTTATTATGTATACATTCACCTACGTTAGGAGGTTTTAACTAAAGCTTTCTGATTTATTATAAGAACCAGTTTTGGCCACTAAAGCCAAAGTCACATTTGATTCTTTTAATACATTTGCTATGTAAACAATTATCGTCAATGAAATATTAAGAATTACATTTTTTTAATACTAAGTTGAGTCAAAAGTTTTGAAATATTTTGATAATGTATCAAAAAATTGCAAAACTTTTGACTCACCGTAGTACTCATCTATGTTCTTCAAGTAATTTTATGCAAAATAGAAATTACAAAAGCGGAGATAAAATGTAGAAGTGGAATTCAACTGAATTATTTATAATTACTCTTTCTTGGTAAATCTTAATAATTACCCAACACATCCGCACGATCAGGATGTGACACAAAATCAATTTCTAAGCGGAGTTTAACATTGAAAATTCAGAGTTTTTATTCTCCTATACTGGTTACCTAACCAAGGTTAAAGAGCCTAGTCTGCCCTACAATTTGGCTATAGCTGGAGGGAGAGTAATTGAATTCATACCTTTCCCAAGAGTATTAGCGCTATGTGAACTGTAGCTTCGTCCAGGATTTAAACTCGGGTCGACGAGTCCATTTACTACGACATTTCCCACAACAACGGGTACTGTAAAAAACGAATGTCAAAATGACTTCATACGGCATTGAATGACACAAAATTGGTCGATATACCCTCAAACCAACTGTCATATAGTATTTAAATAATAAGAATGGATTCGTCAGTTTTTCCTATGAATAATCTCGACGAGTCCATTTTCTACAACTCTAAATATTAGACCACGCGCCTCCAGCTAACAAAACAGGTAAGGAAAGATAACCATAATTTTTTAAAAATTCAAAAGTACAAGTTATGTTTATTAATAACTAGCAGAGGCTACCCGGCGTCGCCTGGGTAGAGGAAGATTTATTCAAGTTATCCTGCAGATCCATTATTACTGAATCGTGAGTTGAATCCTCATGAGATGTCCCATTTAAATCCCTATGTAAAAAAAATAGACCTTGCATTGATCCAGTTACTCTGAAAAGAAATGTTAATGTCTATTATCTAAAATATTAAGTGAAAAAAAATCCATGCTGTTATCATTTAAATTTTATTTTTTGATTATCTTTACGAATATGAATCAAATCTCTATTATTTTTGCTCAAAAACCATTCCCTGGTCATATTTAATGTGTATATATATTTACTTTGTCGTTAATTGTTTTATTTTCAAAGTTTCCTCCGGACATACATATACACACTACCCTTTATATATGTACTAGAAGTGGCTACCCAGCGTCGCCAGTGTAGAGGGGGAGTTTTAAACAGTTAGTCTCGCAGATCCATTATTATTTATCACAAGTTAGATCCTCACTGGATGCCCCATAAAATCCCCACGTTAATATATAACAATATAGTCAGAAATTTTAATTCAATAATTTACAATTAAAAAAAAAAATCAATATAAATGAGACGATTAATTCAATCAATCAACATCATATTTCAATTACCTTCTGTTACTATACAAATTTTAATTTTTAAATATCTTCCCAAATACAAATAAAATATTCCTTATTTTTGCTCAAAAACTAATCCCTGGTGATAGTGAATGTATATATATATTTACTTTGTCGTGAATTGTTTTATTTTCGAAGTTTCCTCCGGACATACATATATGCACAACTGCACTTTATATATGTATGGATAGATTGTTTTGTTTTGTTTTGTTTTACGGCATACCAACCTCAGTGGGTCATTTAATGCCGATAAAGTTTTTAAATAAATCAATTCTTAATGGATAATACAATTTTGTTTATCAACTCCTGTTTTTCTATTTAACCCATAGATGGGACCCTAACAGGTACTACCACTCCGGGTCAGAGTGGACCAGGGAGCAATGGTGATGAAGGGGTGCTCCACATTCCCCAAACCTCCAAAACTGGAACCTCACCATCAGATAGAGTTGAACGTCATTCCCAGGACATGTAGACCCGCAGCCACCGCCTTCTAGCACCCATATGATAAAAAGGGGTTGGGGCTTGCCATAAGGGCAATAGGGTTGGGAAAATCATATAGGTGCTAGGGCTTGACGTGACTAGCTGATTGATCGGAGGGGGCCTCCCCGACCGCCCGTCTAGCCCAAGATAGGGCTAAAGTGGAGTATTGCATGTCATGAACTGCTCATCCACCTGGGCTCCATCCTTAAGAATCACGGGTCGCCACCCACGGCCAACAGGTGGCCCCATTGGGGGAGTCTTACCCCTCTGCAGAGGTGCAGCCGACGCATTTTAACGCCCCAGCCGACAGGGCGGATAGATAGATTGAGAAAAGTTTGTTTGTCTGACTTGGATAAACAATCAAATGGTTATGATGGATAGCTACCAAATTTCATATGCAAACTTATTGAACCCAAGGAAAGATTTTGTTCATCATGACAAGAAAGAGTGTAATAGAGAGGAGGTCTCTATCAATATACAATTCTTAATGTAAAGTCATGTTACTGCCTGAATTAATTAAACGTACAGAATTGAAATTTCCAAACTTTAGATAATTCAATAATTTTTGTTTTATTAAAATAATTATTTCATGTTTAATTAAAAGATAACCAATTATGTTTAATGGTAGTTATTTAAGTTGAAGATGCAAAATGATTACACAGACATTAGTGTTTTGTTGGGAATTTTTAAATGTTTAAATTAATAAATTCTTTAGAGTCACTTACTTAATTAAAAAACATTTCACCATAAAATTCCTTGATTTTTTTTTCAAAGAATAACATTAATTAGACAAGATAATGAAAACATGTTTCCAGAAAAATCTTACATTTTCAGAACTATATACAATGTATAACCAGCAGTATCGCATAGCATGAATTAAATGGAAACAACATCTACTATTCAACCATCAGTCCTAATGAATATTTTACTGCCATTATAACTTGTTGCAATTCATATATTCACATCTTATTCAACGGAGACCAGGCACTACGACTAATATATATATATATATATATATATATATATATATATATATATATATATATGAGTAGTGGCTTACCGGTGGGTACGGGTACGATCGTTGGGAGCGCACAGAATCCAGGGGTTAAGACCGTGAAAAAACAAATACAAAGTGCTCAATACAATGTAGAGCAAAATCTATTTAAGAAATGGATATAAAGTAACCTACTCGATTTTCATCATCTGAATCGTCAGGGTTACATCCGCTGAATTAATCGAGTTTTCGATTAATATCAGTTGATACCACGTATGTCTGTTGGAATGGATCTCTCTCTCTCTCTCTCCTCTCTCTCTCTTCTCTCTCTCTCTCTCTCTCTCTCTCTCTCTCTCTCTCTATCTATCTATCTATCTATCTCCCCCTTGGCGAGTCCTCCGTTTAGCAGAATCCGCAGAGTTGATCGATGTAGGTTTTTGCTGATAGGCTTACACTGGTATGCCCATGCTTTCGTGTTCACAGGAGAACGTCAAGTATGAGTTCGTCCTTGCTTCTCAAGCAGTGTCCGACATGTCTTGTTTGTCCTACTCAAATGGTTTGTGTGAGAGAGCTGCTTTCTTGTGGGGTACGCTTGCAATTTTTCTTTCAAGACAGCACGCAGTATTCTTGTGTAGCTTCCATCTATCTTTTTCTCAAAGCGCTTCGTTAGAGTTCAAGTGGAGCCCCCGTACAATAGAACTGATATGGTCACAGCTTGGAGAAATTGTCATGAAGTGTCCTGTCTATTTATTCAAACGCCATCGTCGAGTCGTATGGGTCCTAAGTGGTTAGGTAATTGACTCTCCAAGGAAAAAAATATTTCAGGGGAAAACATGGAATGTTTTTCTTTTCAAGCAAATAAAAATATTCAGCCAATAAAACAATTGTGATAGATAATTATTTTATTTTTATAAAAAATAATTATTGTTTACTTTTTTTTTCTGAAACAGACAGATGCGAAATACATAAAAGTTCATGAAACAAAATTGTTTAAAATCCAATAAATACCTTTCTTTTCTTTTTCTTTTTGTCCGTTAAAACATAAGTTCCTTTTTTGTTATTATTTCTTTTCTTTCCTTATTTTTCCATTAAATATAAGTTCCTCTTTTTTCTTTTTTCTTTTTACTTTAAATCCGTTTCCAAAAACAATCACTTCTTTCGTTTCTTTCCCTTTCAAATCAATTCGGTTTTCTTCAAATAATAATCTCTTTTCCAATTTCTAAAACTGTTACCCTTTAGTTGATAAATAAATAATAAATCACTTACTGGCAATAATTCTTGTACTTTTCAATCCAAATTTCCCACTCTTAACAATTCATCTTTTTTCTTTCTAAACTCCTGATTCAACCGTCAACTCCAAAAACCATTATTATCTCCCATCTAACTGTCTCTCTCCAATCGTCTCTGTTTGAATTAACGTCTCCTCAGTCAATTTGTTCCCTGTCATTTTTCAAATCAAAACAAAACCTAAAGGAAATAACCCCTTTTTTCTGGCCAAGGGCAGCAACTCTTACCTTTCCATTTATTTTTAAAACTTTTATACTTTATCCTTTTCTTTTTCCAATAAATAGTTAACCCTTGTTCTATATTATTCAGGATATTCTTAGATTTCTCAGAATATCATGACAATATAAATGTACAATGAACGAGCAAGGAAGTGTGGAACGTGTTAGGGTTTTATTTGTGGGTTAAATTGATGCTTAAATATTATTCGTATTCAATATGACTGTATACGAAAAATAAATAATATACAACTACACAAAAAATATAAATATCAATGTACAATGTACGTAATTCTCTAGGTATAAAATAACCCTGTACAGGTTGACATGTTGTTAAAAATCAATCTCTCAATAAATCCAGTGTGCCCAACATGCAAAGTACAACTTACAACCAAGCATATCCTTCTAAATTGTAACAGACTTAAACATATACGCGCAAATTACTATCAAGCTAGAAACCTGAAAGACATCTTTAAGAATACAAACCCTGAAAACATTTTAAATTTTATTAAAAAATGCAACCTTTTCAACAAAATATAACAGAATATAACCAATTATCTCCATAGAACCACTACTTTAAAGTCTGAAATCCAAAATAACCTTTTTGGCATTAAATGACCACAGAGGTTGATATGCCGTTAAACAAAACTCAAACTCAATAAATCCTCTCCTTTCTGATTTGTTGTAGCTATGTTCATTATTGATTTTTACTCACTAGTAATGTTAATATCTTTTCTATTTATAACTAAAATTAAGAAGATGAAGTAAAATACTAGTCAAAATGAATAATTATCATGGCTGATGCAATGTCTAGCTTTGCAGAATGATGTTCAGGCTCCAGTTCCACAAATTCAAATCCGATTGGATCGTGGATGCATTTTAACAATAAATAAAAATCGATATAATTAACCGAAAATTTATTCGAACGATATCCACATTTCTTAATTACGTTATGATCAATTCATCAAATTAAACTTTTTTTTTTAAATGCATCGATATTTTGCTTGGATGGCAGTCGATTAAGGAAATGCTTAAGATATGGAAAAATTAAAACATTCTTCCGACTTCCATTCATATTACAAAAAAGCGACATTTCTCTACTTTTTTATTGTGTGGTGGCTGAAATTTCTTTCGCGCCGTTTCATATTCTCGCAAATTCTTTTTTATTGAGATATTTTCGCTAAATAAAAAAAGCTAAACAATCAGCATACAGTGCTACATTGACTTTTGAGTTTAATTTCTCCGCTCGTTAATCAATTTCCTCGTATATCAAATCTATTTTCCCCATTGAAATAAATTGAAATTCCATTAATTCGTTCCTGTACCCACCCCAAAAATACTACCTATTTTTGTTACGTTTTTTAATAAGAAAAATAGTACTGTATTATATAAAGACATAATGTAATGAATTATGTGTTGTAGTATGTTTGAATGTTTATTTCTTATAAATATTTTTCTTTGGTGTTATAAATTTGGAAACTTAAATCTTTAATAAACTTAGTGAACATAAGCGTATCTGAAGCTCGCTCGAACCTTAAATTTTAACTCACACCATAAAGCAAAAAATCGACTTTAACTCAATGTATCACTGTATTTAAAAAGATCAACTGTAACTATGACGATACTGAAGCTCTTTGGAGATTTAAAGTCAGTTTGATTCAACCAATACAACTCAGATACTGTACCGCTGCGGGTCTACATGTCCTGGGAATGACGTTAAACTCTATCTGATGGTGAGGTTCCAGTTTTGGAGGTTTGGGGAATGTGGAGCACCCCTTCATCACCATTGCTCCCCGGTCCACTCTGACCCGGAGTGGTAGTACCTGTTAGGGTCCCATCTATGGGTTAGATAGAAAAACAGGAGTTGATAAACAAAATTGTATTATCCATTAAGAATTGATTTATTTCAAAACTTTATCGGCATTAAATGACCCACTGAGGTTGATATGCCGTAAAACAAAACAAACCAAACCAAACCAAATCAGATACTGTAACCGAGGCATGGGCTGACTTTTTCGAAAGTCGGGCCAAAAGAGACGTAGATTATCATCAGTCGGGTCGCACTACTTAAAAAAAGACAAGGTTATTTTACGCTGAAGATGCTTCAACCATTTTCTAATAGCGTCCCATTGTAGTGTAATAGTTAGCAAGCTAGTCTAGCAAATCCATTACTATTGAATAGCAAGTTCGATCCTCGCTGGATTCCCCATACTTGCGACCGTGTGTCACATACTACCTGTGGCAAACGTGTCGGGTAAATGTGAAATACATACAGCCTTGCCCAGAATTTGAACCCGTGTCACCGAATTCATTTCCTACGGCAACAACCATTACACCACGATATATAAATGATATTAAGATAGTCGCCAAGAATTTTAAAAAAAACACTAAAAACCCTTACACAAACGATTCGAATCAACTTCAATTATTTTCTCTACGAAAGACCATACGCGTAAGCATTTATTTTAGAAATAGAAAAAGTTGATTTTTTACTTTCGTAAAATGATCTTTTCTATAAAAGAAATTAAGCTCTTAGGCTGGCCATTTAAAAAGCTTTGTGATCCGCAGATCACATGACAAGTAAAAATCTTTGAATATATAATCCTGATATTTCGGACAGTGAGTTATTTTACTATGTACTGTAATGCCCAAATTTTGATTGATTGATTGATAGATTTTAAAAGCATATCAACCCATCTAGAGGTATTTTATTCCTAGAGATTAGGGAATTGCATCAATCGTACGTTCATATTTAGATTTGTTGTATAGTAGTTTCTTAAGATGTTTTTGCACACCGTTATATGAGATCAAATTGTCCTATCTAATACAAATAATTCGCACACAGTTGCATGGCTCCAAGTATTCTTATCTAATAATAATATTAATAATCCTTAGTATACAATTATAGCTTGAAGTAACTATTGCTAATACAATTAATTTAGATTTATACTAGCAGTGGCTACTTTGAGTAGAGGGGAATGTTTTTTTAAAGTTAGTCCCACAGATCCATTATTACTGAATCATGAGTTGAATCCTCGTGGAATACCCCATTTAAAACCCTATATAAAAAATAGACCTTGCATTGATCCAGCTACTCTGAAAAGAAATGTTAATGTCTACTATCTAAAATATTAAATGAAAAATAATCAATGGTGTTATCATTTAAATTTTATTTTTTCATTATCTTCCCGAATATAAATCAAATCTCTATTTTTACTCAAAAACCAAACCCTGGTATTATTTAATGTGTATATATATTTACTTTGTCCCTAATTGTTTTATTTTCAAAGTTTCCTCCGGACATATATATACACAAACTGCCCTTTATATATGTATAGATGGCATCAAGTATTCCTATTCATCTTCTTATAATAATGGAGATTGTGTGTTTTTCTGTCTGTAACTGAAACTATATCACTACTCAAGTCACAATTCTCTTTGATATTTACGTCACATTCTACATGATTTGATTTTATTTAAACCTCAATCATTAATAAAAATGTTTTACATTTTTAATACTGTTGACCATATTTACATACTAATATGCAATTGTAAATATATATACAACGAAATAGCGGTTTACAGTGTGAACGTGAAGGCTAATTTGCATATTGATCTTAAAAATTGATCTTAAATATGAGATTAGTTTAATTTTAATTTTTAATTGTTTGGTTTTATCTTAATGAGTATGAGCAACAATCTAGGGGATAAATCTTAAAAGAAATCCATTAACAAGAAGAAATAACTGTCATTTTATTCTTTACTTCCCAATTTAACTAAATAGTGTGACACCCTGTCGGTACGTCTACTAGTACTCATATTGATAAGACCGTTAGTCGATTCAGTTTGAAGAAAGATTTACGAGTGCGTGGGCGACAAGCGAACAGGAAAGTTAAGAGTCTGTTCGACCCTTACATTTTTATCTTCACAACAAGAAATACCTAAAAGAAATTCGTAATTCTACTACGCGTAAGAGTAGAGGGCAGGCGGGTTACCGGACCCCCTCCTTCTTTGAGGTAGCTTCATGAAGAGTGCAGACGACCCAGTGACCTCATCGTTATGGTAACGACCAGAGTACCAACCCCCCTCCCCCGGCATCCTTAAGGGTTTCTTTTTCGCGCCAAGAATTCGCGCACGTCCGAAGCAAGAGCACAGTTTAACGAACTCAGCTTGAGGCAAAAAGTGCAATCCCTCGCTCCGGGAAATGACTACCTATTTAGCTACGAAGAAGACTACTTAACAAGAATTACAGATGAACAAGAGAATGAATAAAAAGGAAAAGAGACTGAATTACGATTGTTTCGATTGGAATTTTCTTTTTGCTTGATTTTATGATTTTTGAGAGAAAGGATTTTTAGCAGGATTTTAGTCGTTCGTGAAAAAGGAAGAACATTAATTTCGAGATACTGTGCAACAAATCGTGAGTTGAAGAAAAGTGAAAATTGTTATCGTATTCTGTATTGCATGATTTTCTTTCGGTTGTATTTCGTGTTATGTGATTTCTTTTGCGGTTGTATTCTGTATTGTATCATTTTTATTGCTGTTGTATTTTGTAAACTCTTTTGCCTATTGTGGGAACCTTCATCTATATGCCTGTCTGTATGTTCGTCCGGTCGATCACCTACGCATCTCGGAAGAAGGGTCATCTAGTGAACATTATACCTGTACCTACCCCCCCCCCTTTGTTTTCTTGTGTATATAAACTTTTACATGTTTAGTCAAAAGGTTTGGTGTTGTCATCATTTCAGTTGTTGCTATTGTGCTGTTTTCTTTACTCGGTTCCTATCCTCCTTCCACGGGAGCAGTAAGAGAGAGAAGTGTCTGAAATCCCATTTCTCTTTTATATGATATCGTTCATTTTATAACTGGGACCTATCTCGCATATTTTTGCTTTTTTTATCATCGCTTGTTGCGCGCGCGCGCTGGTTGATCCCAACGAGTGTGCGGGCGTAACAATAGTTACATTAGCAAAATTTAGCAATGAAAGACGGGAGTGAGTAAGTTTCAGTTATTCTATTTTGCGGTTATACCCACCTCTGTTTCAAATATTTTTATCTGCATTCTTATTTAGTTTCATTAGCCTTTCTAATTTAATATAATATTTTATTACATTAAAATTAAATGCATGCACCCGGAGGTATTAGCGCAATAGAAATGCAAACAGCTTTGTCTGTGATTTGAACTCGTGTCGCCAGGTCTATTTCCTATGACAATAACCATTACACCATGCCACTCCACATTGGTCATATATAGTTTAATGTACCCAGACCAATTGCTCATTTTATAATTGGCTAATGATGCCATATATCATATTATTGTGCATGTAATGGAGTGGAACAATGTAACCACCATTTCTAACTACAGACAAGTGACGCCACAACACTTCTATATAGAATATTTTACATTTGATTATACTCAGTATTCACGGAGAGAAACTACAGAATCTGAATGAAAAAATATTATTTAAATAATGGTAAAAAAGTACAAACAAACCCTTTTTTACGTAAGATTGACAAAAGAGGAGCTCATAGACTGTTGCATAGCGCCTTCTTTACTGGCACTAAATAGGTATATGTTATATACTGGTCTTTTCGCGATACCAAATCATATAACGTTATATACCTTTCTTACTCTTACTCTGTCGTCTATTCTTTTGGCCGGCTTTGCTTCTGATCGTCTATCATCTATCTTGGTCTGGTATATCTTCTAAGATCTCGTCTGGTCTTCTATTGAGGATTCCGTGTCTGGTTTCTGTTGGGGACCATTCCTTATCAGAAGCCCTGTGTCATTGTTAGTTCTTAGTAATAAACACAAGACTTCGGTTTACGATGATGTTACTTTATTCGTAGATCCCCAGACCAGACAATCTGCGCAGTGAGACTCACATCTTGCTAGCTTGGCTTCTAACTTCTAACTGACTGAGTTGCTTACTCCTTATACTGGAAGGGGGCTTTCTATCGGGGTTCCGTTTCTCACGGTCTATCCCCAGAAAGCAAGGTCAGAGTGAGGTCAAACGCTGTCACTCACTCTCAAGGCCATCAGCTGTACTGATCGCCATAATGATTTCTACAATACCTTAAAAATGTATTAGGGATCCAATAATTATGTAACAAGACGTGGCCTGCAGAATTGGAAAATTAATGACGATGTCCAAGGCCTGAAAGATGATGTCGACTCTACGTAACAAGAAAAGAAGGAGAAAGTGGACTCATCAGAATGTATGGACGTGGTAAACCAGGGACTCAAAGAATATACAAACAGGTAGTGCCTTTTACACCATAGTCTGCCACTTCCTGAAAATTTGCTTTGAGTCTCTTGAATTAAAATTTCAAACAGAAGTTACATTTTAACATGAACTGAATATGTTGCGTCAATCACATGTAAGTTTAAAATACAAAATGTATTATTCCATATCTAAACATTGATTACATTAGATGTAGCATGTATTCTACAATAAAATAAGTTATATCATATTACTATTTAGACAGAAGGAGGCGTTCGTCTTGCAATGGTTATTGTCGTAGGAAACGGATACGGTGACCAGAGTTCAAATCCCGGACAAATTTGTTTGCATTTCAAATAGTGCAATCACCCTTTGTGAATCCAATTATTCACCCTCTATCTGTGTGTAAAATAGCAGTGCAGACTGGGCTCTTTGATCTTGGTAATGCAACTGGAATACTTTGAATTTAAACCTGTTAAACTCCGCTTAAAATTGACAGTGTTTCGAATTCTGTTCGTGCAGAGAGTTGGTTGGTTGGTTGGGTTTTACGGCATGACAACCCTTATGTTATTTTTTGTCGAATACGTTTGTTTTATTCATTTTAGTTCGGTATTCATATCTTTTTAAATTCATTTTTATCTATTTAACCTATAGATGGAATCCTAACAGGTAACTATCACTCTGGATCAGAGTGACTTGGTTATAATTGCAATGAAGGAGTACTGAAAACTCCCCCAAAGGTCCAGAATTGAAACCTCACCACTAGCTGCAGTTTAACGTTATACCTAGGACACTAAAATCTTCAACCATCGCCTTCTAGCACATATATCATAAACAGTGTTTGGGGTTGCGCTAATACCCTTGGGAAATGTATGAATCAAACTATTCACTCCCTAACTGTGTATAAAATAGTAGAGCAGACTAGACGGTAACTTGGTACAGAAACCAGTCTAGACGAATGAGAACTCTGAAGTTAAACCTGTTAAATTTTGCTTTAAAAATTAGACATTGTGTCGCATCCTGTTCGAGCGGAAGGTTAGTTGGTTATTTTGTTGGAGTTTACGGCCGTTGGGTTATTTTATGCCGAAATTCTTTGTTTATTTCATTCTTGTTCGGTATTCAAATCTTTTTACTAATTTATTTTAAAACAATTTTTAAACTTATTTTTTTATGTATTTAACCCGTAGATGGTACCCTAACTGGTAATACCACTCCAAGTCATAGTGAATCTGAGAATAATGCCAATGAAGGAGTACTCCACACTTCCAAGAGCTCCAAAACATGTTAAATGCCACTTAGGAGTTTAACCTTGTGCCGCACACTGCTTGTGCTCTAATCAAGGCAAATCCTTCCTGGATTCCCCATTCTTGCAATTTTATCTCTCATCCTACATGTGTTGAACGGGTTGGTTGGTCGGATTTTAAGGCATGTCAACGTTATGTCGAAGGTGTTTGTTTTCTTCGGTATTCAAATTTTTTAAGACTCATTTTTTAATCTATTTAACTCATTTTAAACACATTTCTATCTATTTAAGCCATATATGGGACCTACAGGTAGTACCACTCCGGGTTGGAATGGACCTGGGAGTAATGGCAACTAAGAGATACAATACACTCCTCAAAGCGTTAGAATTAGAACCTCCCAACTAACTGCAGTTTAACGTTATACCTAGGACATCATGCAGTGACGGGTGTAAATAGAGTCAGAATTCTGTTAAGGGAAATATTGGACTGATGTAATTAACATACAGTCGATAAATGCATTCATTATCAACAGAAAAGGTTTGCGACGAACCTTTTCATCACAATAATGCGATCGTATTTCACAGTCCGTGTACAGAATGTTTCAATTGACAACTTGGCTAATGAACGTTGCCTGTCATCCATTATTGTAGATCTGTGAAATGTTTTAATTAGTTTCCCTTTGCAGCAACTTCTTTCGTCACTCGCAATTGTTACGGGGGCATGTGAATAAAATGCGAAGATCAATTGAGACATTTGCATAACATCTCTTGCAAACGTAATTAAGAAAATCGTAGCCAGTTTGCATGCGTTCATTATTCTTCCTCAACGGTCTTAACAAACCGTTTTACGTAATGTTCGCAGAGTTCCGTCCCGAGCTCCTGCCTCAAAAACCGCTAGCCGGTGGCTGCTGAAAAAAAACACCAACTACGATTGAAGTCCGTAGCCGAAGCGGTGTCACTTGAAAAAAAAACAACCAACTTAGGGCGTTTTTCCCGAAAATAAATAAGTTTGAGTTAATTTGATTTCGTTCTACCGCAGGATCGGTTTGTTTTGGTGTTTTTTGTTTGATTTTTTTTTTTTGGGGGGGTATGTCTTTGTGTAATGGCATATCAACATTCATGGGTTATTTCATCCCAAAGTTATCCTTGTAGAAGAGCAGTAGTGTCACTATTTAGACCATAGCTTTCATACATTTCCCCAAAGATATTATTCCGAAAGTGAAGTGGAGTTCGAACACGCTGACTACGATGTTGCAGCCCAGAACGGTAGCTGTTACGCTACGGGACTCACTCCACCCTATAGCAAATGATGAACAATAAAATTAAACCCACGTTACGATTTTCGTTGTTAATGAACGAACCAATGTGACTGTTATTTCAACCTTCTTTAGAGCTTTCAAAATATCGAACAAATAAAATCGAAGTGGTTTAGAACAGTTGAAGCAACTTTTCCAATTTTTGTCTCATGGAACATGTGTAGCAAGATTAGATTTGGCAAGGACTACTAATGAGGGGGGGGGAGGAAGAAAGAGAATAAGTGAGAGAGTAAAGGTTTTTAAAAATAGTGAGGAGCACAAAAACAGGATGAACGATGATTTGACCGGAGCGTGACCCCCGAATTGAGTGTCAACCGGAAGTTTCAGGTGTTGACCAGAACCGGGGTCACGTGGTGACGTGTAACAACGAAGAAAGGGACTGGTCTCTTTTCGATTTGGACAGCGTAGGGTTAAGACCTGCCCTTGGCCCCGTGTGGGATGACGGCAGTTTAATTGTTCTCTCTCTCTCTCTCTCTCTCTCTCTGCCTTTTCTGCTCTCCGATACAGCCCATGAGACGAGCCTACCCTGGAAATAAAGGCTATCAGTTGTGACTACATATTTCTCGCGTTGTAATTTTTAACAACAAGATGACCACCACGTGCCGAAGACATTTTTAGTACGGTGAATATATACGTTTGGGTACTGTGAACATATACGACAATGTTACACATGATGCTGACAGTCTACCAATCGAAGAACTGGTGATTAGCGTAAGAATCGAGATCATCCAGACCACAGCATTTCTAAAATCGGCTAGGATACATAGAAGAGTCTGGAGACACAAGGAGACTTTCTGACACTCACACAACAATATAAGACCACCAGTTAAAGGTGACTTTTAAGGCCTGATTACCCCTTTGAGAGTGGGCAAAAATGGCCAATTTACTGTACAAATAAAGTGCCAAACTAATATAATTTTCTGATAGAGTTCGATGAGGAGTATCACATAGTAAAAGATGCTTGAGTTCGCTTGAGAATTGGGGGGAGATATGGGGCTCAAAGGTGTCCCCAAAAATGCCATTTTTCAGCAGTTATAAATCTACGTATTTTGATGAAAATGTACGTTATCGATTTTATTGTTTTTTCTCATGGATTCTAATGCCTTGAATTTATAGATGCTGAAAAAAGTGTTCATTTAGGAGTTTTAGGTGATTTTCGAGGCTTGATAAACCCCCTGAGAGTGGGCAAAAATGGTAAATTTCGTGTGCAAATAAAGTGCCAAACTAATATGATTTTCTGATAGAGTTCGATGAGGAGTATCAAGTAGAAAATATTAATAATCTCTAATAATAAATGGGAATGTTAGTGTGTCAGTGTGTCATACTTTTTTTAACTTTACTCTAGACGCCGTAGCCCAACATATCATGCCATATTGAATCAAGTCGACTCCGTGAGCAAATTAAAACATTCCGGACCGAATCCATACCCGCATCCTGAAATTTTGTATTCTTCATTTTTTAATCAGTTCGATTGTTTTCAGCGATATTTTATGCATTTTTTGCGTTGATTTTTTTGTACGATAACAATTTTTATAAATTTATTTATATAAGTTTTAGTATAATCAAAATTAATTGCGAAATCCTACTAAAGTCACCCATGAAATAGAAATAATTGTTAGTACGGAAATTAAGGATCTACTTACATCAAATTAGTATTATCTGCGTTATTCGGACTATTGTCCCCATCTTCATTGTTATTTGTACACCGTTTCGGCCAATATGCCCTCCTTCAGGTATTTCTTCTCGGACTTGATTTGGCTAGAATATCTACATCGAATAACGCAGATAATACTAATCATCAAGCCTCATCTCAAACATTCAGAGAAATATTACATCAAATTGTCTTTAAATTAAGTGTCAACCGAAGAATTATTGTAGAACTTTTAAAAGGTAAGCTTAAATATCAACGCGATACTTAAATGCGGTGGTTAATTTTTAGTTCTATAGTTTATTGTTGTTTACCGCAAAGCTATTTGTACTGACCTCGAATGGGAAGAGCAAAAATATAGTTTTATCATGCAGCTTAGCAATAAGTTCCAAACAGACAAATTCTATCATTGATTTGATTGTTGTATACCCTTCTTTTTACTTACTTCTATTCTTCTTCTAGCGTCTCTTCTAGCGTCTGGACTTCATCTTAGGGACTTCGTATCTGGTCTTCCATTGGGGATTTCTCTTTATCAGAAGCCCTGTGTCATTGGTAGTTTTTAGATAATAACACAAGACTTCGATTTACTTAGATCATATTTTATTCCGAAATCCCCACCAGACTACCTGCGCAGATTGAGTCGGAGCGTGTATAACACGACTTACCACCGTCGTGGTTTTTGGCCGACTAAGTAAAATCTATTTCTAATCTAAACCGGAAGAGGGTCTCCTCCACCGATTCTCACGGTATCCACCGGAAGGAAGGATCAGGACAGGTCAAGTTTTGTCATTCAAATCCTTCAAGGCCGTGGGCTGCAACTTATAACAGCCATTTTGATTTCTACACTACTGTACATAAATATTAAGAATCTAATAATTATGTAACATGATGAAAACTGTTAATTAATTGAAAAATATTGCTCAAATTCGATAAAATTAGATATGTACTAAATCAGGGATCACCAAACATTTTTCATGGTGTATCGGATAATTGAAAAAATAACAAGCGCGGGCCACATTATTAGAGTGTTCAATACTTGCTAGCCAGAACGAAAGCTCTAAGAAAAAGATGTAATACAAAATTTATCTTTCCTTGTAATATTCATGGATGAGTGGCGTAAGATGCACAAAAATAAATTTAACCAACATATTTATTTTCAAACATTATCTAAGAATGCAAACAAACAAATTCATGTACCGTCGTCGGGCCTGATAAAATGCCATAGCGGGCCGAATCCAGCCTGCGGACTGTAGTTTGGTGACTCCCGCACTCAATGCATGAACTGTCATTGTTGGGTCAAATCAAGAACTATCTTAATTGCCGCCTGATATGGTGGCTTTTAAACTAGTAATCGTATACTTCTGAACTCCATGGAATTACTGAAACTTCGCATTTTGTGAGAAACCGGTGTGCTTTGTCGTTTGAGTGAATGAAGACCAACAGTGAGGCTACGATTTGCCTACTGGTGGCGTTGTAGTTGGGCGTAAAACTGTCCGCTAGGCAAACAAGAATACTGAGCAGACACCGTGGGTGGGGGTGCTGTTGGCAGCAGATATTCACAATATGCAGATCACACGATGAAGAATAGCAAAGGAAATCCAGAGAATTCTTGCCATTGTTATGGGCGTGTCTCTTTTGTCTGAACTATAAATCAGGCAAAAAGGTTTTCAAAATATTTACGGGCTAAAAACTGTTAAATGACGATCGTGTTTGAACAATCTTGTCAGTGTATGGTACAGAGGCACAAAAGAAGGGATAAATGGCACAAGATCCTAGGACGAAAAAGTTCAATGTAACTCCGTAAAACATACCTTTTACGAAACCAATATCTGAACAGCATGCGAGAAAAGGTGATTGATTTTGCGTATTTTCAGTTTATTCATAACCCAGTCATGGGGGGGGGCTTCGAATACACTTACAATATCACCTCCAAAAGTAAATATGCGAGACTAACTTTCCCCCTCCACCCAGGCAACGCCGGTTAGCCGCTTCTAGTTTTAAATATATGGCTCGAATAGAAAATACAACGAGCAGAGGCCACTGATTTCAGCACTGAAGCAAGTTAGTTCTTTTACAAAATGGTTTGTAAGTAATCAATATTTTATTATAAAACGAAAAAAGTGTGATTTATTTTGATAATACAAGTACATAACCGCCCTGTCGGCTGAGGCGTTAGAATGCACCGACTGCACCTCTGCTGAGGGGTAAGACTCCCCCAATGGGGCCACCTGTTGGCCGTGGGTGGCGACCCGTGATGCTTAAGGATAGAGCCCAGATGGATGAGCAGTTCATGACATGCAATACTCCACTTTGGCCCTATCTTGGGCTAGACGGGCGGTCGGAGAGGCCCCCTCCGATCAATCGGCTGGTCACATCAAGCCCTAGCACCTATATGATTTTCCCAATCCTATTGCCCTTATGGCAAGCCCCAACCCCTTTTTATCACATGGATGCTAGAAGGCGGTGGCTGCGGTCTACATGTCCTGGGAATGACGTTAAACTCTATCTGATGGTGAGGTTCCAGTTTTGGAGCAATGTGGAGCACCCCTTCATCACCATTGCTCTTGGTCCACTCTGACCCGGAGTGGTAGTATCTGTTAGGGTCCCATCTATGGGTTAAATAGAAAAATGTATTTATAAAAAAATTGTAATATCCATTAAGAATTGATTTATTTCAAAACTTTATCGGCATTAAATGACCCACTGAGGTTGATATGCCGTAAAACAAAACAAAACAAACCAAACAAGTACATAAGTGATAGCCTATCACTAAGGGTTTAAGAAATACTTTCCAAGAAGCCAAGGAATTTTAAATTTGATAATAGCTACCATTTTGTCCATAGCTAAAATAAGAATGTGTAGGAACGTCAGGGACACAAGAAGACGATTCCTCGGATAAGAATTGTAAAAATACCAAAGTTTGATTAAAACGCGTAAATTCTGATTAGGGAATACTTTCTTTTAATTTCTTTTCTTTTCTTTTTCGTTTTTTTTGTTTTGTTTTTTTTTCATTTATTCCTTTATTAATTTATTTATTTTTGGTTGCCAGCTGATGAGAGGTTTTAGATCTTTATTTATTTCCTCACATTTCTTTTATATATTAAATATTTCGTCTGCTATCATGGTTTATCGTCTACTCTTGAAGCCATCTACGAATATCAAAAGTCCTTTCCTTGTCTCGACGGATGCTAGTATCTTCTTAATTATTAAAATCTGCTTGTAGCAATAATGTTATCAATCGCAAAGATTAATGGAATTACTGATAGAAGTAGGGAAAATTAACACAGTGGGCTGACCTGGTATTAACTTTAAGGAAATAGTGAGATGAGGCTTTGATAAAGCCAGTTTTTATTTCAGTGACATCATACATATATATATATATAATATATATATATATATATTATATATATATATATATCACCAGACGTTTCCACATATATAAAGTTCAACCAACCAACCAACCAACCAACCACACGCACACACACACACACACACACACACACACATATATATATATATATATATATATATATATATATATATGAAAATGGAAAAGGAATTGAATCCGACAATATGAGGAAAAATGAGTAAAGAAAAGAAATGTAAATTGATAAAATGAATTTAATCGATATCACATTAATCGATATCACTTACACATGTGTTTTGGTCAGTTTATGTGTGCGAAATATTTTCACACACATAAACTGACCGAAACACATGTGTAAGTGATATTGATTAATGTGATATCGATTAAATTCATTTTATCAATTTACATTTATTTTCTTTACTCATTTTTCCTCACACACATATATATATATATATATATATATAGAGAGAGAGAGAGAGAGAGAGAGAGATACAAGGAGTAAGACAGAGAGACAGAAAGAGAGATAGGGGTGCGTGGTGTAATGGGTACCGGCGTATGAAATGGTCCCGGTGACATGGGTTCAAATCCTGGACGAGATAGTTTTCATTTCACATAGCGCTAAGGTATGAATCCAACTATTCTCCCTCCAGTTATGGTCAAATAATAGGACAGACTGGGCCCTTTGACCTTGGTTAGGCAACCAGTCTAGGAGAAGGAAAACTCTGAATTCCACATACTTCTCAGGTTTGGTTTGGTTTGGTTTATTAATTTTAACGGCATATCAACCCGTCCAGGGTTATATCATGCCTAGCGGTTGGGGTGTTATACATATTGTGTATTCATATATATACTTTTAGTAATTGGTTTTAACAATGTGTTAGCATTATTGGGATTATGTTGTATGGTATTGATTTGTTTCATGTCTATATTCTATGGTATAATTTTATTTCCCTCAAAAAGGAGAAAATATCCTCTATGTTAACATTTTCAAATAGATCCTTCATATTGTTTGCTTTAAAATAATGTTTTCTGATGTGAGCAAAAAATCTGCATTCCATCAATAAGTGTTTGACTGTCAGGGGTGTTTGACATGTTTCACATTGTGGTTGTTGTTCTTGTTATACTTCTCAGGGGAGGGGGGCATATACATATATATATATGTGTGTATGTGCGTGTGTGTGTGTGAATGTTCGTACTTACAGACTTTATTATTTCCTTTGTCTCCTTACGAGTTTCCGTGACTCTTCTGAGTATTCTAACCGATCTCAACATTGCTGTAGTCTGGATGGTCTCGATTCTTCCTCTGATTTCCAGTTCATATTATTATTATTGTTTTTCACAACTGTCGTAGCTTGGTAGTTTACTGGAGGCTGAGTGACAGCAAGTCTCCTCAGGTCTCCAGGACTCTTCTGAGTATTCTAGCCGATCCCTACACTGCCATAGTTTGGATGGTCTCGATTCTTTCTCTGATTTCTAGTTCACCCAAATTCTTTTCTAGTGTTTTGGGGATCGTTCCAAGGGCATCAATTACAACAAGGTACGACCTTCATCTTCATGTTCCACAGCTTCCTCAGTTCTCTGGCAAGGTCTAAGTATTTGTCTATCTTTTCGCTTACTTTCATTTCCACTCAGTGATCAGCTGGGACAGCAAAATCCACGAGATGGCAGTATTATTATTTACTCCTTTTGAGTTTTCACATCAGCATTAGCTGATGGTCTTTCACTGGAGTCTGAGTGACAGCAAGTCTCCTCAGGTCTCCAGGACTCATCTGAGTATTCTGACAGATTACAGCAGTGTAGTGTTCCGAATGGTTTCAATCCTTCCTCTGATTTCCAAACCCTTTTCTAATCCTTTTGGGACTTTTCCAAGTGCACTAACTACAATTGGTATAACTTTCACTTTCATATTCCATAACTTTTTCAGTTCTCTGGCAAGGTCCAGATATTTGTCCATTTTTTCATTTTCCTTTGGCTTCACCCTGTGATCTGCTGGCACTGCAAAATCCACCAGTTGACAAGTTCTTTCTTTTTTGTTTATCAACACTAGGTCTGGTCTTCTTGCTGGGATAAGGTGATCCATTTTTATTTCAAAGTCCCAGAGAATTTTATGCGTTTCGTTCTCAAGAACAGGTTATGGTTTATGCATATACCATTTTGTTGTATGGTCAAAATTTAATGTTTTGCATAATTCCCAGTAGATCACCTTCCCAACCCAGTCGTGTCTAGTTTTGTATTCTCGTTGTGCTAGTTTGCTACATTCGCAGAGTATATGGTTTACAGTCTCATCTCTATTACCGCAAAGTCTACATTTACTATTTTGTTGGGTCCTATCAATTTTCGCTTTGATGTAGTTTGTCCTTATGGCTTTATTATTATTATTATTATTATTATTATTATTATTATTGTTGCTGATGTTGTTGTTGTTGTGGTGGTGGTGGTGATGGTGTTTCATCTTCTTCTAACCGTATTTGAATTTTCTCACTTAATCCTCGTCTTTTTCGCCACACATTTCCTTTCCTCTCCCACTTGACTTTTGATTCTCCCCCCCCTAAACCTTCGACCCTTTCCTCCCTCTCAATTCCATTCGTATTGACGCCTCTTAACCGTTCATCATTTATATACTCCCGAGAAAGAGTAATTGTCGAAGCATTTGCAAATTGTGATCAGTTTGATCAGAGAGTTACCAAACACATTCACTCACCTCACGCACCATACCCTGCCTCCTCCTCCTCCTCCTCCTAAAAATTGGGAGGTTGCCATTTGGAGGGACTTCAAGAATGTCCATCCAGTAGTATGGCTGTTAGGTTGGGGGGGGAGACAAATACGGTTCATTACGACCGATGAAAAGTGTTATTGGTGTCGGTCAACGAGAAGAGCAAACAGTACGTTCAGTAACATCAATTTGGTGACCCACACCAAATACAACAGATTAATCACTTCTTACTTCTTATATACTCAGTTGTCACCATACCCTTTGATTTGATTAAATTCTTTAATAGAGTCATATCCTCCCCTCTCTCTCTCTCTCTCTCTCTCTCTCTCTCACACACACACACTCTCTCTCTCTCTCTCTCTCTGAAAAATTGGTAAATCAATCAATCTGTGTGTTGTTGCGTAATGGTTATCATCGTAGGAAACGAACACGGCGACCCAAGTTCAAATCCTGGGTGAGGCTGTTTGCATTTCACATAGCGCTAATACCTGTGGGAACAGTATGAATCCACCAATTCTCCCTCTAGTTTAACAGTAAATAGTAGGTCTTAATCCTTGGTACAACAACCAGTCTAGGAGAAGGAAAACTCTGAAAACATTTACTAAATTATGTTATTGTTTATTTTCACGTTTTGTGGATGGGTTCGTATATACATACATATATGTCTGTCTTCCCAAACTAGCAAACTATCACACACACATACACACATACACACACACACACACACACACATATATATATATAATATATATATATATATAATCCAAAAGTCCAGAGAAGAAATCTTCCTTACGACACAAGAGTTTTATTTAAAAAACCTGTCGCAGTTTGAGAGCTCAATGTGTGCTCTTAGTGTTAGAGTCACAGAGCAAATATATAAGTAAAGAAATAACAAAAGACTTAGATATTTAGCATTATAGTCTGTGACTCTAACACTAAGATTATATATATATATATATATATATATATATTATATATATATATATATATGTTGGTCAGTCGGTCGGTCTTCACAAACTAGCAAATCATTTAAAAATTGATCTATCTATCTATCTATCTATCTCAATCTTTTTATGTCTATCTATATACCTATCTATTTATCCATATGTTTGACTGCCTGTCTATTTATGTTTGAGTGTCTTTACTGGTATGAATTGGTAAATATATCTATCAGTATATCTATTCCAGTTTTCTCGGATTCACTATCACACTCTGTTCATATCTATCTAGTATATGTTTATATCCCTATACTTATCTATGTATCTATATATATTTATATCTACATACTATCTGTCTTCACGAACTAGCAAACCATTTAAATTTTCAATTCAGTCTTTTTGTGAGACTCTTCCCATGTGTACACTTATTTCCGCACAAAAACGATAGAAATAAAAAGGAATATGAAAATCAATTAATGATGTGAAAATGACTGAAACAAATTTCATCGATTACCACGTAGCGGCCACTTGGAGTGACGATGATTACCGTCGTTCCGGAAGAAGAAAAAGTTTTCCAAGTCAATTATCTATAACAGTGTCGGTAGGCTTTCTATCGTGGTGTAATGGTAGCAAGCTAGTCTCGCAGATCTATTAGTATTGAATCCTAGCTGGATTCCCCATACTGGCGACCAAGTGTCACATCCTACCCGTAGCAAACGAGTTGGGTAAAAAATGCGTCCCATCGTACTGTAATGGTTAGGAAGTTAGTCTTGCAGATCTGTTATTACAGAAAAGCGACTTACAAAATATATATATATATATATATATATATATATATATATATATATATATATATAAGTAAAATAAAGGAAATGAACTAAGACCAACCGTCAACAGGCTAATACTCATCCCGTTTTGAATAAGAGAATTCATCTAATGTCAATCTTGTTAATATGTATTCTTTTTTAAAAACTGTTACAATAAGATATACATAATCTGATGACCGAGAAAAATGCGGCGGAAGTGCTCACATTCGAAACTATTGTTTAACTTTTTTTTCTTTTCTGCAACATCAAGGTTTTTGATATGACTTGTGTCTCCGCTTTTAACAACACGGAGTGTAAACAAGCTCTGAAGATGATTTTTATAAAATCGAAATATTGTTCAATATCAGTTATGAATATGTTATAAAATGTTTTCACTTTAACGGCATTTTATGGTGTTTTCATATCCTTTTTATATAAATATATATATTATATATATATATATATTAAATTTTTACTTGAAGGCACTTACAACGCATGTATCGCATAAAATTCGATACTTTTTCTTATAGAAATTTTTCTATAAGAAAAAGTATTGAATTTTATGCGATACATGCGTTGTAAGTGCCTTCAAGTAAAAATTTAATATATACTTTATTCAGCAACGTTTCTAAAATAAACAAACATCCAAAAATCTTATATATATATATATATATATATATATATATATTAGTCGAAGTGGTCTAAAGTCGGTATCAGTCAAACAATGAGGGAGTCTATCCCCTTTTCACTAGCGATAAAGTAAGGAGATTGTTTTGGCGTCTGAGATAGAGCAACGATACCAACCTTCCATCTTCTGTTTGAGCTTCAAATGTGATCAAATATCAGACTTGACATGATTTTCAGCATGGCAAAGAATTCGGCATTGAAATGGACATGTTACCTCCAATTAGCATTCTTGAACAGAGTTTTGCTGTTCAGGACCTTTTTTTCTATAAAAAGAATTATTCTTAATTTGAAGCATTTCTTGTGCCTTCCATTTAACGTTAGCGGCTTTCATGTAATATAAAAACGTAATCGTGGCCCTCACTTAGTGATAACGTAAAATGCGGTTAACGAGCCTAAAAAAGGATACAGCCCTAAAACAAAAAAATCTATAAGATCAGAGGAACATCAAAGTGATTGAGGCCCTTAAAGAAGTAAAAAGTATATATCAATTAGTTAGTGGATGCCTGAGTTGTGCTGAATGTCACACTAGACGCCTGGATGAAGTTTACTGATCGCTCGGATTTGATGATAAGTAAGGATGAGTAAAGTGATGTAATATCATGGAAGGATTGGGAACAAGTGAAGAGTTCTTTGTTTTGGGGAATTCATAGACTTCCAAAGGCAAAGAAGTATAACCAAGGAGAGAAGTCTTATCTTACGATCAAAGCATTTGTCAGTCCAAAAGAGAGAAATGTTGTACTGAGGAGGGCCGGACTGTAGAGTCGAAGTCTTCAAGTAGGAGTCGGATTCGGAAGCAACTAAGAGATCACTCGACTTGTAATCAATAAAACTATACTGACTCCGACTCTAGTTGAATTTACACTTTATATGACCCTAGTTTAGTCTGTAAAGTTAAAAAAAAAAAGTAGGAGTCGGATTCGGAAGCAACTAAGAGATCACTCGACTTGTAATCAATAAAACTATACTGACTCCGACTCGTTGAATTTACACTTTATATGACCCTAGTTTAGTCTGTAAAGTTAATATAATGACATGGGCCTATTCAAGTTAGGAGCGTATGCATCGGCTTTATGAGATTTCATTAATTACATAAAGAGGTGTCAGAATCGGAGGTGCCAAACAGAGGAGCCGAAGTCGAAGTCAAAGGTTTTATGTTTCGACTCCATTGCCCTGACTAAAAGGTTCGAAATATGCTATTAAACCTGATCTAGCAAAACGGTTAAATGGATTATGAAGGAGAATACTTGGTAAGCGGCTGAAATTAAGGAAAGAGAAACCCCACTATCCACATCAATCTTAATGGCCACTCACATAGACCAATGCAGAGAGAGAGAGAGAGAGAGAGAGAGAGAGAGAGAGAGAGAGAGATGATACTCTCGAAGGAACAAGTAAAATGAAATGGCGTGATATAAAGTTTCCAATCTAATTTGTCATTTCTTCCGATAAAAGTTGTTTGCTGAAATCCTTGTTGAAATGTTACTGAAATGTTTATTTGGGTTGGGGGGGTCTATTTTGGATGTTAACATGGCTGGGTCTGTCAATGTATTTTTCTTCTTGTGTTGTAATTCTTCTCTCCGAGTTGCATACAATGTTAAAGTACTTGGTAAGACAAACACCAGTAATTGGATGGTCTCCAATTTTTCTCTTTAACTTCATATATACTAGCAAATATATGCACCCTGCCGGGTGCAAGTATTTAAGATTTAATATAATAAAATATCATATTAAATTTGAAAGGCTAATGAAACTGAATAAGAATGCAGAAAAAAAATTGGAACAGAGGGGGTATGATTGAAAAATAGACCAACTTTGAAACTATCTCTTCCATCATTTTCCCTTACTCCCTTCTTTCATTGATAAATTTTCCTAATTTAACTATTTAGTTAAAATAGGAAGTAAAGATTAATATTACAGTTATTTCTTCTTGTTAATGGATTTCTTTTAAGATTTATCCCCGAGATTTGTGCTCATATTCAATAAGATAAAACCAAACAATTAGAAATCAATAATACTAAGCATATATTTATTAAAATCAAATTTTTAATATCAATATGCAAATTAGCCTTCCCATTCACATTGTAAACCGCTATTTTGTTGTATATATAAATACAATTGCATATTATTAGTATGTAGATATGGTTAACAGTAATAATGTAAAACAATTTTATTAATAACTGAGGTTTAAATAAAAATAAAATCATGAAGAATGTGACGTAAATAACAAAAGGAATTGTGACTTGTATAGTAATATAGTTTTGGTTACAGACAAACAAACCCACAATCTCCATTATAATAAGATAAGATATATAACCAAATAAAAGTATGTCAAATTCATCCCTAACGCCCTGTATATTTCGGGGAAATAGAAATAAAATAAAATTAAAATAAAACTGTCGTATTTTTTGAACAGGAATTAGAATGGGGGGGGGGTTAATATTTTTTAGAGAGTTGACAACAAAGATATAAACAAATAGAAACAAAGACAACATCTCAAATCGGAATTAATTCCCATTTTTAAAAAATGCAACAATTTCATTTTGATTTCATTCTCTTTGCCAAAAGAACGAGTAACGTTTCCACTAGATATAACATTATCCACAATTTTTCATGTTTCATTGTCTACGGCTTTCAATTGTATGGACATTTAATTTTTTTCAACACTTCCTTTTATTTCTGCTAGTTAAATATAAAGGCCATATGATTTTCATCTATTTTTATAAAAAACGTACGTCAAACCCGCACTTATATATATATATATATATATATATATATATATATATATATATATATATATATATATATATAATGATAAGGACAAATATAAAAAAGATTAAATGTAGACAAAAAAGACAGAATCTAAGTAAATACATAAAACCATTTGTAATGCTGGATATCAGTCAATTAAGAAAGCCAATATTGGAATCTTGAATGAAAAAAATCAATACAAAACTTAAAAACGCTAAACAGTTTTCATGGGACCTTGAAATAATGTTTGTTATCTTTGAATCTAATAGAAATGATGGAAATCCCTTTAATATGGATCTAAATTTACAGAATTCTTTTCTTTTGAGAAACAACAATGCCGAAATAAATGAAGAGCTTGTTATTGATGAGATTAATGACATTTTATAGAAATCTTCAAGTCCTTAATTTTATTTGCCGAAATTAGTGAAAATCAGATAATGATGGTGGTTTGTACAATAACAACAAATGTTTGTGGTATATATATATATATATATATATATATATATATATATATATATATATATATATATAATCCAAAAGTCCAGATAAGAAATCTTCCTTACGACACAATAGTTTTATTAAAAAAACTGTCGCAGTTTGAGAGCTCAATGTGTGCTCTTAATGTTAGAGTCACAGAGCAAATATATAAGTAAAGAAATAACAAAAGACTTAGAGATTGAGCATTATAGTCTATTTCAGGAAGCTTAGACAAAGTGTCTAACTCTCCCAACTCATCAGATGCTAATGATGAAATCTTTATAGATTTATATGATTTCATCATTAGCATCTGATGAGTTGGGAGAGTTAGACACTTTTTCTAAGCTCCCTGAAATAGACTATAATGCTCAATCTCTAAGTCTTTTGTTATTTCTTGACTTAAGCGAAGTTTAATTGGTTTGATTTCAGAGTTTTATTTCTCCGAGACAGGCTGCTCAACCACGGTTAACGAACTCAGTCTGTACTACTATTTACCCATAGCTGGAAGAAAAATATTTGGATGCATACCTTTCCCAAGGATATCAGTGTTTGCGGTGTAGATGGCATTCAAGATTTTAGGGGGGGGGTCTTTAACTTGTAATTGAACACA
The DNA here is from genome assembly GCA_023376005.1 of Doryteuthis pealeii. Lineage (NCBI taxonomy): Eukaryota > Metazoa > Mollusca > Cephalopoda > Myopsida > Loliginidae > Doryteuthis > Doryteuthis pealeii. The sequence continues at coordinate 92,688,929 of CM042156.1, read as the reverse complement.
GTGTGTTTTCCTTTTTAAGGATTATAAATATTTATATTTTCTATAAAATGTTTACTAGCTCGAAGGAAAAATATGCATTAGTTACGCCTCTAGAAAAGCTTAATAAAACCACTTGTGATTCTGATTAGAACATTTTCAAATCTAATTGTGAAGTTAATAGCTAAGCAAATCATTGATTATTTGAATAAACTAATTAATCTGATAATAATAATAATAATAATCTTATTATAATGGAGATTGTGTGTTTTTCTGTCTGTAACCGAAACTATATTACTAATCGAGTTACAATAACATAGTTATTTACATCACATTCTTCATGATTTTATTTATATTTAAACCTCAATTATTAATAAAATTGCTTCCCCTTTTTATTAGTGTTGTCCATATCTACATACTAATAACATGCTATTGTATTTATATATACAAAAAATAGCGGTTTGCAGTGTGAACGGGAAGGCTAATTTGCATATTGATATTAAAAATGTGATTTTATTAAATATGTGCTTAGTATTATTGATTTCTAACTGTTTGGTTTTATTTTAATGAATATAAGCAACAATCTCTCCAATGAATCTTAAATGAAATCCATTAACAAGAAAAAATAAGTGTAATTTTATTCTTTATTTCCTAATTTAACTAAATAGTTAAATAAGTAAAATTCAGCAATGAAAGACGGGACTAATGGAAGAGTAAGTTTCATTTTTATTTTTCTATTATAACCCCACTCTGTTTTAAATCTTTTTATCTGCATTCTTATTAGACTTTCTAATTTAATACAATATTTCATTACATTAAAACTTAAATACTTGCACCCGGAGGGTGCATATATTTTCTAGTAATAATAATGATAATAGCCAACCTATTATACAATTACATTTATCTTAAATATTACCGATAATATATATTAATCTCGAGTGGAGGCGCGTGGTGTAATGGTTAACATCGTAGAAAATGGACATGGCAAGACATGTTCAAATCCTGGACGAACTTGCTCACATTTCACAAAGTGCGAATACTCTTGGTAAAGGTATGAATCCAACTATCCTCTCTCCAGCTATGGGGAAATAGTAGTACATACTGGGCTCTATGAATTTAGTTAGGCAACCAGTATAAAAGAAGGAAAACTTTAAATACAAACCTGTTAAACTCCGCTTAAGAAAATGACCTTGTGCCACATACTACTCATGCGGGGAAGGTTGGGTAAATATGTATATTAATCTAGAGATGTTGGAGGGGTTCAGAATATGAGGAATGCATCCTCCACAGAGAAGACCCCTCCCCAAAACAAAAGAAAAAATGATATTCTGGGGTAGTCACAAACCAGCATCTAATGATGAGGCTCCAGTTTTGGGAAGTGTGAAGTAACTTTCATTATTTCCTGTTTTCTCTGATCCGGAGTGGTAGTACCTGTTAGGGTCCTATATATAGGTCAAGCATATGTGTACGTGAGTTATATACATATACTAGCTAAAGTATCCGGTCCATGACCGGACTAAAAAAAATAGGAGCACCAGAGAGTGTTTTCAGATATATCTACATCCAAGGGTAAATAGTTATGGAAAGGTTCGTGAAAATCGGACCATTAATTAATTTTTCATAGAATTTAAAATAAAAACAATCTTGTAACTTGTTTTTGGCTACGTTAAATTTTAGTTGATTTAACGGTGCAAATATAAAAACTTTTTTTTTTTCAGTCATTATTTTCATTATTTCCGTGAGCTTAATTTTTTTTTTTTTAATCATCAGGAGTTTTTTTAATGTTTCTTCTTTCGAATGGAAAAAGTTTTTTCAAGATATTAATTTTTATGAAAGTTTCATTGTGTCAAATATAGGGGGTAAATTTCACAGGGAAAATTGGTGGTACCTAGATAAGCCCTTTTATCTTAACGGTTTTTAGAGAAAAAAAATGGGTGGACCTCAAGATCTGGAACCCCTCCCCATCTAAATTCTTTTTTATTTCTATTTTTTCTTTCAATGGATTATTATCGATTACACACCAATCTATCATATTGTAAAAAAACAAATCTTAAAAGGTTTTTAATTTTTTTAGTTTTCACGGGTGCTCATTTCCTCGTATAAGTTTATAGTAAATCGATCCCCCATATCGGAACCACTCAAATGGAAGTGGCCCAGAAAAAAACAGAACCCAAATTATTTATTTCACCATTAAACCAACCTTAAATCCCAACCCTAACCCCTAACCCTACCCCCCCCCCCCAGTTAAAATTAACAGTTTTATTACAAAATGTGTGTGTTCTGTTTTTTCTGGGTCACCGGTATACAGGGTGACCCAACGATATACAGCGTGAACCAGAAAAACAGAACCCAAATTATTTATTCATTTTCCCATTAAACTAACCCTAACCCCCAATCATAACCCTAGCTCTACACTCTAGACCCCCATAGTTAAAATTAACAGTTTTATTACAAAATTGGTGGGTTCTGTTTTTTCTGGGTCACCTTAATTTTGACACCTTTGTGCAAGTTCAGCCCAACTGTTAAGGTAGAGCGGTTCCGATATGGGGGATCGATTTACTATAAACTTATATGGGGAAATGAGCCCCCGTGAAAACTCAAAAAAATAAAGAACTTCTAAGAATTTTTTTTTTTTTACAATATGATAGATTGGTGTGTAATCGATAATTGAAGGAAAGAAATAGAAATAGAAAAAACAATTTAGATGGGGAGGTTTAAACACTAAACTTCATAAGTTATTCAACTACCTCGTATTTTTACTTTTAAAATTTTATTATAGTTTTATACATTTACTTGTTATTGTAATTTTAAAAACAATTATATAAAAAGATGTTTGTTTATTATTAAAACATCGTAACAATTGCAGTAGATTGTATTTCACATTTAAATTAAATGCTAGGTATACCAAAAAAAATCGTTTGCAACGTTTTTAAAAACAAATTAAATCTATTATTTAAGGTCATTGTAATATTTTTGAAGCGCTAATAATTTGCTATTTTTTTTTTTCGTTATTCTTTTTACAAAAACGTTTTGAATTTCACTGGATATATTTAATCATATTTATCCCTTTTTTTAATCGCTTGAAAAATCTTTTTCAAAACCTTTTTTGTGCGTAAGACGATTTTAAATTCAGTTTTTGTAATTGTTAATTCGCATATTAATTCAAATTTGATTCGCTGATTATAGTATTCGTAAAAATATTGATAAAAAGGTTTTCATTTTTACATAAAAACAAACGCAGTAGAAATAGAGCGGACAGACTGTAACAGGCAGCAGGGTGGGGTTGTGCGTGCTGGTTGTAGCTGGAATATCAGCAGTAGCAGCTATACGATATCTTTCGAAAAATCGTTTGATTCTTGTTTTATTAATTAATTATATCCCTTAATCAGTAAAAATCAATAACCAAATTTGGAGTGTTTCTTAGTTATAACGATATCAATATGTATGCAAGATTTTGAATCTGAGTGACCTGCCGTTTTGGATTTATACCTCGACACGTACATACCAAAATCTCTACTTATATATATATATATATATATATATATATATATATATATGCTAGAAGGGCTTTCCGATATAGCCCGGATGGTGGGAATGTCATTACTTATGACAGTATAGTAAAAAAATGTATTTTATCATACATTTTTGCAAAATCAATTTATCTATTTATCTATTTATTTTATTTTATTTGTTTATTTTTCCATAGAAGTAGTTCTTAGTGAAATCTGCATTAAAATAGAGTTTCGTCTCGTTACTGAATTCCGAAAACGAAATTAATCGATAATTGATGTAATTTTGAAGAAAATACAAACAATAGAAAAATAGTTATTAAGAAAATATAATGCAAACAATTTTCAAAATTATTGAAAACTTTCAACAACAAAAATATTTTAAAAGATTGAAAGTTTTACAAGCAACTTCTTTTCACGATCTCATATATATATATATATATATATATATATATAGTTATGGTTGGTTGGTTGGTTATTTGATTGGTTGGATTTTATGGCATGTAAACCCTTGGTTTATTTCATACCGAAGACATTTTTGTTTTATTCATCCTGGTTGGCTATTTGAGGCCTGAGAGTGGGCGAAAATGGCCAATTTCGTGTAAAATTAAAGTGCCAATCTAATATGATTTTCTGATAGAGTTCGATGAGGAGTATCACATAGTAAAAGATGGTTGAGTTCGCTTGAGAATTGGAGGAGATATGGGGCTTCAAAGTTGCCCCCAAAAGGCCATTTTTCAGCCATTATAAGTCTACGTATTTTGATGAAAATGTACGTTATCGATTTTATTGTTTTTTCTCATGGATTCTAATGCCTTGAATTTACTGATGGTGAAAAAAGTGCTCAATTCGGAGTTTTAGGTGAAATCTGAGGCCTGATAAACCCCCACCCCCTTTAATTTAAAACATAGAATACAAATAATTTCTGGATTTATAGGATTGTTCTCCTCATCTTTATTTCGGCCATTGTACTTTCCGGCCTTCTTCAGCTGTCCCTTGTGCAACCAAGCATAGCAATGAGTCAAAATGTGAAAATATTTTGAACAGTTTGACTGTTGAGCAAACAAGGCGTTGAAGAACTTATGAAGCTCTCAAATAATGACATAATAACATATTATTGCCCACAAATATAGATATCCGTTTTTATTGTTTAAATTTACTCTTGATACATTAAAATTATTAAATTCTTAATCTATTCGATGCGGAAAAAAAGTGGAATTTTACTTTAAAACGTGGATAGATGCTGACTTATTTATCTATCTACCTATGTTTCAGTCTGTCCCTATCTATCAATCTATCAATCTTACGATATATTAAAAATGGATACAAAAGAAACCTACTCGAGTTTCACCATAAGGATCTTCAGGGTTAAATCCACTGAATTAATCGAGGTACCGATTAATTGCAGTTGATCACACGTGCGTTCACACGTGTGTTCACGATCGTGCCCATTTTCACCGGTAAGCCACCTTTTATCTTTATGAATACGTATCTTACGATATATATATATTTACCAACCCCTCCGCACAAGCAGGTTGTGACACAAGGTTCAGTTCTTAAGCAGGTTTGAATTCAGAGTTAGCCTTCTCCTAGACTGGTTTAAGCATTTGTCTGTTGGACATCGTAGTGCTCTGCACCCCCATAATTAACCAGCATTGATTGTTACTCATTTTTTCGCCTCGGTATTGTACTATGTTTGAGTTGAGATTAGAAAAACTGTTCTTCTTCAAGATAGAGTTATACAATGAAATGCTAACTTAAAATAGATAAATTGCGAATTTGTTATATTTTTTCCTATCCTTAATATTCATGTTTCTTCTTCTCACAGAACTTATTGATTTAATCTAGCAATTGCTAATTACTCTGTTCACCTTGTATATTTGCTTAGTAAACCTTTTTTCCCTATCCTTAATACTCATGTTTCTTCTTCTCACAGAACTTATTGATTTAATCTAGCAATTGCTAATTACTCTGTTCACCTTGTATATTTGCTTAGTAAACCTTTTTTCCCCTATCCTTAATACTCATGTTTCTTCTTCTCACAGAACTTATTGATTTAATCTAGCAATTGCTAATTACTCTGTTCATCTTGTATATTTGCTTAGTAAACCTTTTTTCCCCTATCCTTAATACTCATGTTTCTTCTTCTCACTGAACTTATTGATTTAATCTAGCAATTGCTAATTACTCTGTTCACCTTGTATATTTGCTTAGTAAACCTTTTTTCCCTATCCTTAATACTCATGTTTCTTCTTCTCACTGAACTTACTGATTTAATCTAGCAATTGCTAATTACTCTGTTCACCTTGTATATTTGCTTAGTAAACCTTTTTTCCCTATCCTTAATACTCATGTTTCTTCTTCATTATTGATTTAATCTAGCAATTGCTAATTACTCTGTTCACCTTGTATATTTGCTTAGTAAACCTTTTTCCCCTATCCTTAATACTCATGTTTCTTCTTCTCACTGAACTTATTGATTTAATCTAGCAATTGCTAATTACTCTGTTCACCTTGTATATTTGCTTAGTAAACCTTTTTTCCCTATCCTTAATCCTCGTTGTGTTTCTTCTTCTCACAGAACTTATTGATTTAATCTAGCAATTGCTAATTACTCTGTTCACCTTGTATATTTGCTTAGTAAACCTTTTTTCCCCTATCCTTAATACTCATGTTTCTTCCTCTCACAGAACTTATTGATTTAATCTAGCAATTGCTAATTACTCTGTTCATCTTGTATATTTGCTTAGTAAACTTTTTTCCCCTATCCTTAATCATCTTCTCACAGAACTTATTGATTTAATCTAGCAATTGCTAATTATCTGTTCACCTGTATATTTGCTTAGTAAACCTTTTTTCCCTCCTTAATACTCGTTGTGTTTCTTCTTCTCACAGAACTTATTGATTTAATCTAGCAATTGCTAATTACTCTGTTCACCTTGTATATTTGCTTAGTAAACCTTTTTTTCTATCCTTAATACTCATGTTTCTTCTTCTCACTGAACTTATTGATTTAATCTAGCAATTGCTAATTACTCTGTTCACCTTGTATATTTGCTTAGTAAACTTTTTTTTCCCTATCCTTAATACTCATGTTTCTTCTTCTCACAGAACTTATTGATTTAATCTAGCAATTGCTAATTACTCTGTTCATCTGTATATTTGCTTAGTAAACCTTTTTTCCCCTATCCTTAATACTCATGTTTCTTCTTCTCACAGAACTTATTGATTTAATCTAGCAATTGCTAATTACTCTGTTCACCTTGTATATTTGCTTAGTAAACCTTTTTCCCTATCCTTAATACTCATGTTTCTTCTTCTCACAGAACTTATTGATTTAATCTAGCAATTGCTAATTACTCTGTTCACCTTGTATATTTGCTTAGTAAACCTTTTTCCCTATCCTTAATACTCATGTTCCTTCTTCTCACAGAACTTATTGATTTAATCTAGCAATTGCTAATTACTCTGTTCACCTTGTATATTTGCTTAGTAAACCTTTTTCCCCTATCCTTAATACTCATGTTTCTTCTTCTCACAGAACTTATTGATTTAATCTAGCAATTGCTAATTACTCTGTTCACCTTGTATATTTGCTTAGTAAACCTTTTTTCCCTATCCTTAATACTCATGTTTCTTCTTCTCACAGAACTTATTGATTTAATCTAGCAATTGCTAATTACTCTGTTCACCTTGTATATTTGCTTAGTAAACCTTTTCCCCTATCCTTAATACTCATGTTTCTTCTTCTCACAGAACTTATTGATTTAATCTAGCAATTGCTAATTACTCTGTTCACCTTGTATTTGCTTAGTAAACCTTTTTCCCTATCCTTAATACTCATGTTTCGTCTTCTCACAGAACTTATTGATTTAATCTAGCAATTGCTAATTACTCTGTTCACCTTGTATATTTGCTTAGTAAACTTTTTCCCTATCCTTAATACTCATGTTTCTTCTTCTCACAGAACTTATTGATTTAATCTAGCAATTGCTAATTACTCTGTTCACCTTGTATATTTGCTTAGTAAACCTTTTTTCCCTATCCTTAATACTCATGTTTCTTCTTCTCACAGAACTTATTGATTTAATCTAGCAATTGCTAATTACTCTGTTCACCTTGTATATTTGCTTAGTAAACCTTTTTCCCCTATCCTTAATACTCATGTTTCTTCTTCTCACAGAACATATTGATTTAATCTAGCAATTGCTAATTACTCTGTTCACCTTGTATATTTGCTTAGTAAACCTTTTTTCCCTATCCTTAATACTCATGTTTCTTCTTCTCACAGAACTTATTGATTTAATCTAGCAATTGCTAATTACTCTGTTCACCTTGTATATTTGCTTAGTAAACCTTTTTCCCCTATCCTTAATACTCATGTTTCTTCTTCTCACAGAACTTATTGATTTAATCTAGCAATTGCTAATTACTCTGTTCACCTTGTATATTTGCTTAGTAAACCTTTTTTCCTATCCTTAATACTCATGTTTCTTCTTCTCACAGAACTTATTGATTTAATCTAGCAATTGCTAATTACTCTGTTCACCTTGTATATTTGCTTAGTAAACCTTTTTTCCCTATCCTTAATACTCATGTTTCTTCTTCTCACAGAACTTATTGATTTAATCTAGCAATTGCTAATTACTCTGTTCACCTTGTATATTTGCTTAGTAAACCTTTTTCCCTATCCTTAATACTCATGTTTCTTCTTCTCACAGAACTTATTGATTTAATCTAGCAATTGCTAATTACTCTGTTCACCTTGTATATTTGCTTAGTAAACCTTTTTCCCTATCCTTAATACTCATGTTTCTTCTTCTCACAGAACTTATTGATTTAATCTAGCAATTGCTAATTACTCTGTTCACCTTGTATATTTGCTTAGTAAACCTTTTTTCCCTATCCTTAATACTCATGTTTCTTCTTCTCACAGAACTTATTGATTTAATCTAGCAATTGCTAATTACTCTGTTCACCTTGTATATTTGCTTAGTAAACCTTTTTTCCCTATCCTTAATACTCATGTTTCTTCTTCTCACAGAACTTATTGATTTAATCTAGCAATTGCTAATTACTCTGTTCACCTTGTATATTTTCTTAGTAAACCTTTTTTCCCTATCCTTAATACTCGTTGTGTTTCTTTCTTTTACAGAACTTATTGATTTAATCTAGCAATTGCTCTGTTCACCTTGTACCTTTGCTTAGTACACCTTTTTATACATTGGTTTAGCGCATATTGGTAACTGCCACGATACATGCATGGTAGTGCATTTCATTTGCTTTCCCGCCCTGTCGATTGGGGCGTTAGAATGCACCGACTGCACCAATGGGGCCACCTGTTGGCCGTGGGTGGCGACCCGTGATGCTTAAGGATAGAGCCCAGGTGGATGAGCAGTTCATGACCTGCAATATTCCACTTTGGCCCTATCTTGGGCTAGACGGGCGGTTGGAAAGGCCCCCTCCGATCAATTGGCTGGTCACGTCAAGCCCTAGCATCTATATGATTGCCCCAACCCTATTGCCCTTATGGTAAGCCCCAACCCCTTTTTATCATATGGGTGCTAGAAGGCAGTGGCTGCGGGTCTACATGTCCTGGGAATGACGTTAAACTCTATCTGATGGTCAGGTTCCAGTTTTGGAGGTTTGGGGAACGTGGAGCACCCCTTCATCACCATTGCTCCTGGTCCACTCTGACCCGGAGTGGTAGTACCTGTTAGGGTCCCATCTATGGGTTAAATAGAAAAATGTGTTAATAAAAAAAATTGTATTATCCATTAAGAATTGATTTATTCCAAAACTTTATCGGCATTAAATGAGCCACTGAGGTTGATATGCCATAAAACAAAACAAACCAAACCAATCATTTGCTTTCCAGTTGAGACAGGATAATTATGCAAACGGAACGAAATTTGGCTGGAAATAGTTTTTAATAGAATTATTTAATATGGTCGTTTGTAATTAACTTTTCAGCGGATGTATTCCTATTTATTGAATATCTATTTTTATGTAAGATTTACTAATAAAATCTACTTTATATATATATGAGTGTGTATATGTGTGTATGTTTGTTTAATATTTAGCATTCAATATCTATAAGTGTATACATGTAAATACATAGACTTTGTGTATATATGTGTGTTTATCTATACGCTCAATATTTAAAAGGAATGTTTAAGTCAATATAATATCTATCTTTTTGTACGTACTTATAAATACATTCATGCTAATAAATATATATTCAATCCTTTTACAGTTATAAATATGTGTTCTTTACATGCATATATATATATGTGTGTGCGTGTGTGTGTGTGTGTGTGTGTGTGTGTGTGTGTGTGTGTGTGTGTGTGACTGTAATTCTTTCAGCAATTAGACTTTAACGCAAATTTCTCTTTGTTTCTCTGTATACATATATACATATATATATATATGCATATATGTGTATGTGTGTGTATATAATTATATGTAAATATGAATACTTATACAGATATATATATATATATATATATATATATATGCAATTATATGCAAACATGAATACATTTATATATAAGTATATGTATGCACAAATAAATGAATATATATCTAATTCTATAGATTTATATGTACACACACACACACACACACACACACACACATATATATATATATATATATATATATATATATATATAATATTTATTCAAACCAATTCAGTATCTATCTATTAGGATATACATATAAATGCATACATTTTACACGTATATATATATATATATATATATATATATATATATATATATATATATATATATATATATATATATTCTTCTCAATCACATAGTTTTCACTTAAAAGTAGAGGCTTAATTAAGTACACTCAAGCAATTGCTGACGATTTCCTTGGATAATTAGGAAAATATTTTCCCCGATTTCAAGTGTTTTTCTCTCTTCAAACAAATTTGTGAACGTTTTGATTGTCTACTATCGTTATCGGAATTTAACGCGTCCTTTGCAAATAGAAATGTTTTGTGAACAGCCGTAAAATATGGACAAATTAGACGAATTCTCTTTTGGGACGTCAATAAAATTCACTCTCCTTTTTGATAGTTATCAATCAATACGCGCGAGTTAGAAATCTTTGTCAGTCTTTTAATATCTATCTATCTAACCCAGTATTTCTATGTATCTATCTCGGTGTAATTCTGCGTAGGTTGGGGAAAAGTTATATTACTTTTTTTTTTTGAGATATAATTGATTCATATTTAATGTTAAATTACACATTCAGTCAAAGTAATAGTTTCGTTAACTTTCAATAGAATAATCTGAGAAGAGCAGACAAGTTATTAACGCTTCGAAAATAAAATTCTCAAATTTAACCTTTTCACAATGGTGTAGTGATACTCTGTGATCATCTGTAATTTTCTCGTTTATTTTAAACTGATATATATATCGCACTTTTTTGGTTGACTTACAGCACGGCAGTATGAAGTGGACAAACAATCAGTTTGAGATGGCGATAGCCGACAATAAATATGGACTCTCTCGTCGATTTTCGACGCATGAGTGTTCATCCAATGAACAACAAACACAGTGGTTTTGTTTATAGTGGTGAAGGCTTGTGTTGGACCATCCGCACTTTTTTGGCACAGTCGATAGGAAATCTGCACAAAGAATGCCATATACCAAATCAACGACTGACCTCAGGATTTTCAAATTCAGAGTTATCCCTCTCTTAGACTGGTTACCTACCCAAGGTTAAAGAGCCCAGTCTACCCTACTATTTTACCCATAGCTGGAGGGAGAATATATGGATTCATACCTTTCCCAAGATTATTAGCGCTATCTGAAATGCAAACAGCTTTGTCTATAAATTGAATTGGGTCGACGAGTCCAATTCCTTCAACTCTAACGATTAGTCCATGCTAATTACATGATAAACTGGCGGAGAAATATTGCTAGAATGGGTTGAATTAGTTAAATCTTTCATATTCAGTTTGATTGATTGATTTCTTTGTTTAATGATATACCAACCTTCGTGGGTTATTTAATGTCAAAGCCGTCCTCGTAGAAGAACTGTAGTGGTACTATTTAACCTATTACGGTCAGGTCATGCTGAAAGGAGCGGTTTCCGCTAGATCCCCAAAATTAAGTAGTGATGAATCTGTTCAATACTTAATTGGAAGACCACTTAAAAAACAAAAGGTACTGTAAGTGACCTGAATGTTTTGTCTATAAAAAAACGGTATTCTGTATTAAATAACCCGAAAAGTGTTGATATTCCGTAAAACAAAGCAACCCGCCAACCAACTATTTAACCTATAACTGGGGGATGGAGGGGTTCATGCCTTTCTCTGGTGGTGTATAAGTCCAAAATGGAATGAATTAGAACGAATGGAGTTCGAACTTGCTTACTACGACGTCATGCAAGTGTAACACATCTTTTTGATTGATCACTGAAGCAGAATTCACTGATCGTTATAGGGAATCGAATAAACGCAACAGAGAGAGATTAGAAACCTAGTCTTAATAGAAAAAGTTTCATATAAGGATAAACTTGAAAACTACGATCACATCCCTACTTCTCTACATAGCCACCATTTCTCTCAATAGTAATGTTCCACTTTCGAATGAAAGCATATATCCCTGCCCCGTAAAATTATGTTGAGTGTTCTTTGAGCCACTTCTTCACAACAGATCCGCATCCTCCGTATTCAACAGATTCAGCGCCTTCAGACTATCATCTCTTCGGATCCATGAAAGAGGGTTTGAGAAGCAAACATTATTCCAGTGACGAGATGTGATCCACAGAGGACCAACTTCATTTTGATGTATGATACATGTTCTTGTGTTGACAATTGTACCTGTCCTAAACAAAATGGCATTACTTTTTGAATCACCATCGTAATTTCTGATCTATAAGTAAATAAATGTTGACAAGACTAAGGATGTACATGGTGTAATTGGTATGAAATGGGCACGGTAAGAGGAGTTCAAATCTGGACGAGGCTGTTTGCATCTCACATAGTGCTAATACCATTAGGAAAGGTATGCATCCAACTATTCTCCATCAACCTGTCTAACAGAAGGAAAACTCTCAACTCTGCTTAACATATTGGTTATGTCTCAGATCTTACTCGAGCGGAGGGATTGGTAAATATATATAAACAAATAATTATAAATTATAAATAATAAAATGTACATATGAACTTTTTCTTTTCACATAGACATAAACGAAGATTATTTAATAGTCCGCTGGAGAGCTCAATACATGACAATTGTATAATTTCACACAGAGCAATATTTACAAATTCATAATATGATACAGGATCTTCAGTCTTTTCTTTTTTTGTTTTTGTTGTTTTTTAACTTGTATAATTATGGCTTCTAGTATTATCTTTTTTATTTTGTTTTTCTAAAAAGATTTCTAGGTCATGTTATATCGTATATTTGTGTTAACAAAGAGTATTTATCTAATGCCAATCAGAATATGGTGACCTTGCATTTGATGCTTACTTATATGGCTTGTTTTGTTGAAGTACCTATCTATCTATCTATCTATCTATCTATCTCTCTCTCTCTCTCTCTCTCTCTCTCTCTCTCTCTCTCTCATATATATATATATATATATATATATATATATATATATATACTCGTTTCACCATAAGGATCTTCAGGGTTAAATCCACTGGATTAGTCAAGATATTGATTAATTGCAGTCGATTTCACCTGAAATCGACTGCAATTAATCAATATCTTATCTACCTCTCTCTCTCTCTCTCTCTCTATATATATATATATATATATATATATATATATATATATATATATATATATGGTGGGGATATGATTCTATTCAGGATATTCTCTTTCCTCCATACATACATACACATATATATACTCTTTTAATAAGAAAGAAAAACTGATGGTAGATGTGGATATTTCTAGACTTTTAGCATCTTATATAGATTTCAATCTCCTGAACGTCTAATATATTTAGACACGGGAGGCGTGCACAGAGTAACGGTTATTGTCGTGGGAAATAGAATCGGTGACTAGAGTTCAAATCCTTGACGAAGTGTTTCAATTAGCGCTAATGCCCTCGGAAAAAGCAAAAATCCATCGGTTCTCACCCAGCTGTTGGTTAAATAGTAAGGCAAAGTGAGTTCTTTAGCTTTGGTTAGATAACCAGTGTAGCTGGAAATCTCTGGATTTAAACCAGCTTTACTACGCTTAAAAACTGACCTCGTGTCACATCCTGTCCAGTAGAAGGGGTTGGGTAAATCCATACTCATATGTGAAGGTCGGTAATTTACCTTTAAGATATTCTACTTAAACCCTCGATTTATACACGAATATAAACAGCAGTTAATCCCTGTTAAGCCTATTTTAAGGTTGTGAAGTGTTTTATACAAATGTTTAAACTACTTCATTGTGTTATCTGCGTTATTCGGATTATTGTCCCCCATCTTCATTGTTATTTGTACAACGTTTCGGCCGATATGCTCTCCGGCCTTCTTCAGGTATTTCTTGTCGGACTCGGGAACCTTCTCGGACTCGGGAACCTTCTTTTCGAACTCGGGAACTTTCTTGTCGTAATCGGGAGCCATCACGGAACTTTGAACCTAACCCTTTATTTATTCCACGGGGGTATCCTGTTCTCATTCCGCTAACCATAGCTGGGGTAGGAGTTGTGTTAATTATTTTTTTCGAACTGCCTCTACTTCATTATGATTCACACTCTGCTTTTATCACCCCTACAACAACATTCTCCCATGTTTTCTTTTATCATTTTCATCTACACGACAACATAATGACACAATCTAATTTCCGACTGCCCCAAAACGAAATTTCAATCGCGATAGGATCAATTTATTATTCATGTTTCTTGATGTCACGAAGTGCTCTGGCTGATTGTCGTAGAAACTAACAGAGAAGTTAAGAAGTCATAGTGGAAAACTTAGCTAAATTGGCAACTTTTACCTGCGGGTATAAAACTAGTACTGCCTTTTATATATTCATGATTCAACTAGTTTACCGGTCGCCGCTAAGTAGTCAATTTGGCAAAACATTCCTTTTGAAATTAGAAAATCCTCGGTAGAGATACAAATAATGCATCGAAATTCCAACTTCATTCCCAGAAAATAAATAAATAACTTCGAGCACATTAACTAGTTTCGAGTTTATCATTCTGTTTGGAGATGAGTGTATTGTAACGGTTATCGCTAAAAAGAAAATGGCGTCGGTGAACCAGGTTCAAAGTCTGGACGAGTCTGGCTTTCATTTTGCGCTAATGCTCTTAGGAAAGGCATATATCTATCTCTTCTACCTGTAACACTACGCTCTCTTCGTTGGAATTTGAGAGATGACGTTTCAACGCTCGTTACGTTCTGGCACTCATTTCCGAATGAAGAGTTGACGTGTCAACGCTCGTTACGTTCTGGCACTCATTTCCGAATGAAGAGATGACGTTTCAACGCTCGTTACGTTCTGGCACTCATTTCCGAATGAAGAGATGACGTTTCAACGCTCGTTACGTTCTGGCACTCATTTCCGAATGAAGAGATAACGTTTCAACGTTGCTTACGTTACGACACTTTGTTCTATTGAAGTAATGATGTGTTGGTAGTAGAAATGTTTAGTATACTTATCTCTCTACCGGTATCACATTGGGATGCTGGTATCCTGGCTGCTGGGTTGGTGTTTAGTTGACTGACAATTCTATGATGTCTGGAGTCTGAAAACCAACTTGGGGGTGGGGGCTGAGGGATATCTTGCATTGTGCCATTTAGTTTTTAGTAATAACACAAGGCCGCTTCTTTTTCTCATGAAAATTTTATTTCCCCCAAAGTTACAACTGCCGAGAATAAGGAATCCATGTCTTGCTCTCTCCAAAAATTCTCCCAGACTCAATTCACACTCTGACCTCTCACTCCTCCTCTATTTCACTTTGCCACGGCTCATCAGCTCGTCCAATGAAACACCACCATGTGGTCATACTGACTCACCAGAAAACTTTTCCATTCTCATCTGACTGAAAATTCTTGCTAAAGATTTTCGGTGCTAAATTACATATCAGATTACACTTATGTCTCCACATCATCCCAATTATCTAACATACCTTCGTATCTAACATACCATACAATAGTAGCGAAGACTTGATAGGCAACGGTCGAGAAAAATGAAGAACTCTAAATTGAAAATGAAATAATAACCATTGCTACCGATGGATAAACATTATTTTTGTTTCTTTAATAGAAATGAGTAATTATATTGAAAGAATGAAAAACAGATTATAATCAGGTCACGCTAAAAGCATCACTTCCCATCGGATCAGCAAAGTTAAGCAACAATAAACTTGATCAGTAATTAGATGGGTGATCACTTAGAAACAACAGCGATGTAAACTACTTATAATCTGTATGTCAGACTAAGCAAAGCTGAATATATAACAAGAAAAAGAAAAGTTAACCAGTGATGAGCCTACTCAGTTGTTAAATGAGGGACCACATATAAACAGTAGGTATTTTAAACAGACTGGGAATTTTGTGCCAAACTAAACAAAACTTAGTAAAGTAATAAGAGTGCACACACACACACACACAAATACATATATATATGTCTCTCTCTCTCTCTCTCTCTCTCTCTCTCTCTCTCTCTCTCTCTCTCTCTCTCTCTCTCTCTGTGTGTGTGTGTGTGAAATATAAACTTTCTCAACGTAAAACATTTTACTTTTATTTGATTCTACAAATTCATAAGAACAACCCTAAAAGATCAGTAATTTCTTCAATAATCTGTCGGGATCTTTTTAGATGAGTCTTGATAATTTGTATTATTTATTAACATCAATCAAAAATAGTGAAGGCCTTTCAGATTTGGAAGAATACATCAACAATTAAACAACAAAAGATCCTCAAACAAAAGTAATTAAACTGAAAATGAAATATTTGCAAATATTAAACATCTTTAACTTTAACTGTAGATATACTCTCCAAACGATAAGTGCATGATGGGTACTGTTGCATCACCTTTATAAGCCACGATCTACATTGAAAAGTTTGAAAACACATCTACATTGAAACTTAGGACTGCCCCTTTTTACGCTATATATATTGGTGACATATTCTTCATATACACAGACGAAGAAGCAAAACTGAACAATTTATTAAGCAACTTAAATATGATGTCCGACTCAATAAAATTTCATCATTTAGAAATCAATACAATCAATTGCATTTTCAGATAATATATATTGATTCGAACAGACAACTACAAAGAACATGTATATATATATATATATATATATATATATATATATATATACACACTGACTGAACATAAATTACTTTCTTCAAAATGATATTCTTTAGTCAATACATCCGTATGGCACCAAGTGCACCCAAGAAGGTTTCTCTATCATATTGTAATAATCTATTTATTTTTTTGAGGAATTTGATTCATATTTCCATTTCCTATGTGACTCTCTGATAATTCAAATTTCGAGGCAAGCATTGATAATTACTGGCTGGTTTGATTTCAAAGACACAAAGAACACCACACACAAAGCCAACAGACACTCACAACTATCTATATGACAAATTTTACCTCAAAGACTAAAAAGAAACTACATTTATTATAACAAACTTAAAAGACAAAGCTATAAACTAAAAGAGCACGGGCTAATTGAAAACTAGATAAACAAAGACATCACTACCCTTTGGGCATGATACCGTAAAAGTAAAACCAAAAGCGAAGCTCAATCACATTCCCTTCGTAACAACATTGAATAACATTCACCACCACTAGCTCAAATGATTAAAACCATTGGCAAATTTTGAAATTAAACCCTAGATAAAAAAAACATTCTTCAAGAACCAGGCATACTGATCTATCGTTGATCAAATTACCTGAAAAAATGTATAGGTAGCAACTGTTACGTAGTGCCTTTTCTTGGACGGCACTAAATAGGTATATGTTGCATACCTCTTTACCGGCACTATATATCTATATATGTTATATACTTTCTTACGTCTTCTTCTGTCGTCTAGTCTTCTGGTCGGCTTGGTTCTTCTATCATCTCGTCTGGTCTTCTATTGAGGATTCCGGGTCTTTCTTATCTGGGGATCAATGCTTATCAAAAGCCTTGTGTCATTGTTAGCTTTTAGTAATAACAACAAGACTTCGATTTACTTTTGATGTTACTTTATTCCAGATCCCCCAGACCAGACAACTGCGCAGTCAGCTCACATCTTACTAGCTTCGCTTCTAAGTCCTAACTCTAACTGTCACTGCAACTAACTGAGTTGCTTACACCTTAAACCGGAAGGGCTTCTATTGACTTCAGTTCTCACGTTCCATCCCCAGAACGCAAGGTGAGAGTGAGGTCAAGCATTGTCACTCACTCTCAAGGCCATCAGCTGTACTGATCGCCATAAGGATTTCTATACTACCTTAAAAAGATATTAGGGATCCAATAATTATGTAACACAACAACATAATAAAGTAATCCATAAGAAGACCAGAATAAAATTCGCTAACTTTTGCCAGCCATGTTATATTAACAACTATGGCGCAAGCACCTCAAATCAACAAGCTCATTCACTTGCTTTACAATTAAAAAGACTTTTTTTTAAATTTACCACGAATCTAATTGTAGAAGTAAAATTGTGAATTATTTACTGGATTTCACACGCTGCCAAAAATAATACATTAGAAAATCAAAATGTCCATTTTAGTTAAGATTAAATAACTACTGACACAAAATCAAATATATCGATCATAACAAGCTAATACTCGTAAACAATATTTGATCTTAAACGGTCACAATTTAACATAGATGCAAAGTTCACCATCATAGAAAGTATTGGGAAAACGCATTGGACAATATCACTGTGATAATAATGATACAAAAATAAATGGTTGCCACACACGGACGACAAATGTCTTTAAAATCAAATTAAATAATCCTCAAAACACTGTTTTTAAAAAGAATAGATAGATGTGCATTAGCACATAAACATCTAAAGGAACAAATACCTATGTTAAATATAAGACTCAAACAGTTACAGCAAATTTGACTCACACCCCGACAATGCTTAACAAATATACAGCTCACTTCCCGATGTTTACAATAATAGTGATCATAAAATCGCCAGTTCCAGATAATTGGATACCAAAAACTATTATTCATTCAACGAATATACATTATACGTTACCAGTTTATTTTTCGTCGCTTCTTTTGTGACATATTCACTCTTTCAAAAACTATTTTGAAAACAAACAAGAGCAAACAAAGAGAATTCTATATTCAAATGATATATGTGTGCGAGTGGGGGGTTGTATTTGTGATAGCAATAACACTTGTTCAATATTCTTGTCAATTTCAAGTGTTCTTATTGAATTTGTTTCAATTTTTCCTCGGATTTGCAATTCTTCTAATCTCTTTAAATAGCTCTTCAAAACTATCCGAAGCTCTCCAGTTTACAATTGACAACTTCATATTCCACAATATCTTCAGTTCGATTCGAAAATCTTGTTTGCTTCTAGCTTTACACTGTCTTTCAATTTTACTGTGTTCTCTAGATAGAACTTAGAAACTTATGCAATAGTATTTTTGTATTATTTAGATTCTTCGGACTGTTGTCCTCATTTTTATTCTTATATGCACATTTTGGCCGATGTATCCTGCGACCTTCTTTAGGAGTTTCTTGTCGAACACGGGAACCTTCTTGTTGAACTCGGCAATTTTCGTCAGAGATCTTCATGGAACTTCCAACCGAACTTTTATTTAATCCTTTTGGCTCGATTTTTCTCTTTCCGTTAACCATGAGCGGCTATAAGTTTTAAGCTATGTAAGTTCATGTTATTTTCACTCGTAGCCAGGATTGAAACTGCAAATTACTGATGATTGTTAGTTAGAACTGTATTAACTCAACTCTTATATCTGCAGCGCTGTATGTCCAACTGGATATAACAATAAACATGAGGACAAAAGACCGAACAATCTAAATAATTCAGAGTATCAAGCTTTATCTCAAAATTTCAGGCAAATGATTGTATTGTTGATCGAAGATTCAAATTCCTATAAAACCTTATTTTTTCTGTTTAAAATTTCAAAATTTCCCAAATGCAAAGTCTTGGGGTTTGAAAGTTAAAATGGACCATATTAACCTTTAGGCACCTCTTTTGATCTCGATTAAGAAAGGACGTGTTTTTCATTTACACCGTCAATATCCGGTTGTTTGTTAGGGATTAGGGTTAGGGGTTAGGTTAGAGGTTAGTTTTATAAAAAAAATGTTTAATCTAAAAATCGTCTGTTAAACAACCGGATATTGACGGTGTAAATGAAAAACATATCCTTTCTTAATCGAGATCAAAAAGGGGTGCCTAAAGGTCATATGCCCAGAAAAATAAATAATTTTTGGTATCACGTCTTAAAAAAAAAAAAAGTGAAAAGATTGACAAGCACTTGAACCTTGAACTGAAAAAAAAACTGTGAAACATGAGGGTAAACGTAATACCAATTGTAGTTGGGTCCTTGGAACGTTCCCCCCCTAAAGACTGGAAATCATTGGAAGAATCGATATTATCCAGACTTTAGCATTGTTAAGATCGGCTAGAATACTGGGAAGAGTCCTGGATACCCGAGGAGACTTGCTGTCTCGTAGACTCCAGTTGAAGACTACCAACAGATCATGGTGTGAAAAGGTGATATATTAGATTGTATTTTGATATGAACATAAGATAAGCTTCGAAAGAAATATTTTTGATATAACACAATACATCGAGATACAAAGGTAACAATAATGTAAATGACATGTATACACACATAGTGAGTTGAATACACACAAACGTACACGCATACACACACACACACACACACACCACACACACATATATATATATATATATATATATATATATATATATATATATATATATATATATATATATATATATACAAAAGGCTTGTATGCTTATAAGAAGGGACACATATATCACGAGGTTGGTAAGGAAGTATTTAGGATGTGCCTGAAGGATATCTATAGTTGGAAACCTGTAGATATAGATGTTTTATTAATACATACATAGATAAGCAGCTTCCCTTGTTACACAAATTCTTTGAGGCATCCCCGTGGCTATTCCTAATCGCTGCCAGTCCTTCATCAACAACCAAGTTTACAGTTTTCTTCAAAATGTGCAGCGGAAAACATTATTCGTTTTCAGCTCCCTTTCGAGAAATTCAATTTCAACAAAGGGAAACCATTTCGTGAACAAAATATGGAGAACTTTTTTATATGCAAAAAAAAAAGATGTGATTGGCAAACCTAATTTCATATCGAGAAGCAATTTCTAACCTACGAAATTAAGTTTACACTTTTTTTGCATTTTCCAATCTTATATATATATATATATATATTATATATATATATATATATATATATATATATATATTGGTTAGGAGGTTGATTTAGAAGGCTATCACAATGCAGTTTGGAATAAATAAAAATAATAATACGGTAACAATGGTGTTGTGTGTTGACCTGTATTTTTTATTATTTCTTGAATTTTCGAGGTAATACCTCTTTATCAAAAGAATTGAACTGAAGCAGTACAGCTATGGCATTTCTTCCCAAATTAATTTTTTTTTTTTTTGAAAATGGCGTTATTTTTTAAATAACTGTATTCCCGTGTGAGCGTGAATGCGTTTATTTATTTTTTTGTACGTGTGCGTATGTTGTAATGCGCGTGACATTGAAAATGCGTGTTGGTTGTGACGTTAAGACTGTATCCTATATATATATATATGTTAAAAGAAAGGAAATGAATCCGACAATATGAGTATGAAAATGATGGAATGAAAACACCACACAATGCTGTTAAAGAGAAAACAATTTATAACATAATCATAGCTGATATTGATCAATATTTCGATTTTACAAAAATCATCTTCAGAGCCCGTTTACTCCGTGGTGTTTGTGATATATATATATATTATATATATATATATATATATATATATATATATTTCAATTTCTGTTGTACAGGTGTAGACAAGTTTAAAGTTAGACAATACACCAATTTGAGCTTCCAATTCGAAATATTCGCCGAGTTATGTCGATTTTAAACTCGAAAAATTTAAGATGGGGGGGCGGCATTTTGTAATTTTTTGTGTCTATAAAATGTGTTCTAGAGCTCCCCTACTCCTAAAAATTGGTTTATAGAAGCTTTTAGGCCTGAGGAATCCAAACAATAGGCATACAATTAACCCTTTTTACGTTATTAATGATTTCTGATTTTTTTCAATGCAAGATCAATAAGTGAAAAAATCACAATGTAGCACTACATATAATTTTCTTTTTCCTTTAAATTATTATTCTAGATATATGAACATTATTTGTACCAAAAATAGAGTTTGGTTTTTGCTCACAAGCGAAGTTACAACATCAGTTAAAATTTGGCACTTTCACGTTCAGCCATTGAATAAGCACCATGTGGAGCAAAATAACTGTCAGAGTTCGATAGAAATTATCAGGATTATGTTGGTGGTGGGATATATTTAAAATAATATACAAACAATATATTTCCTATTTTGATTCTTTTTGGATTCCTCAGGCCTAAAAACTTCTATAAACCAATTTTTTAGGAGTATTAACTTTAACCTTGTCTACACCGGTACAAAATTTCAGAAAAATTGAAGGGGGTGGGTGACATGGCCTGTTAATTTAACATGGAATTACCCATATATTATAATGATATAACAGGAATAACCTACTCGGGTTTCACCATAAGGATCTTCAGGGTTAAATCCACTGAATTAATAAAAATATTGATTAATTACAACCGATTGCCACAAAATACACGCGTTCAATCGGCTGTAATTAATCAATATCTTGATTAATTCAGTGGATTTAACCCTGAAAATCCTTATGGTGAAACTCAAGTAGGTTATTCCTGTATATACCATTATAATAAATTTGCTCTACTCACGTATTGAGCACTTAATATTTGTTATATCGCTGTCTTATCATTTTGAAATTGCATCAACTAACCATTGTGACCAATTTCACCGGTAAGTCACCTTTTTCATATAAGATCATATATATATTATATATATATATATATATATATATATATATATATATGAGGGTAATCCTAAAAGTAAGGTCTCCAAAATATTTAGAAATTACAAAAAAATGTTATTTTTTATCGTCATTGATGTTTATATCATTTTAGAGTTTGAACATGCCCAATTGATGTTGGGGTAACATAGTTCTAAGTGACAGTTACCTCTAGGCTGCAGGTTCAATCCTGGTCAGGGGCCACAGTAACATAACAGAATAATTAACACAGCAAAACACTTGTATCCAGTCATGGTTAACGGAATGAGAACAGTATATCCCGTGGATTGAATAAAGGTTAGGTTCGAAGTTCCGTGAAGGCTCCCGATTACGACAAGAAGTTTCCCGAGTTCGAGGAAGGGCTTTCCGAATTCGGGAAGGTTCCCGAGTCCTACAAGAAATACTTGAAGAAGGCACATAGACCGGACCGTTGTGTAGATAACAATAAACATGAGAACAGTAGTCTAAATAATTCAAGATTATTGTACTTTTTATATATTGAACAATTTTACAATCGCTCTTAGTAAAAATATCAAACGTTGTAATAATTAAATTATCATGTTGTGGTATATACACAGTTCCCGCTAGTAATAATAATTACTAGTAGATTTTGCATTCCAGCATATCATATGGTAAAGATAAAAAAAACGAAAAGATAAACATATACCTGGACCTTACCAGAGAATTGAAAGAAATGTGAAATATGAGGGTGAAATCTGGTGCACTTTGAACGGTCCCCAAAAGTTCAGAAAACAAACTAGAGGAATTGGAAATCACTAGAAGAATTGGGACCATCCAAACAATAGCATTGTTATGATCAGTTAGAATGCTCAGAAGAATTTGTTGTCACTCAGACTCCAGTGAAAGACCATCAGTTTATGCTGGTGTGAAAAACTAACACGGAGGGAAATAATAATAATAATAATAGCTAACACTGATGTGAAAACTCAAAAGGAGTAAATAATAATAATACCAGTTGTAGTTGGTGCACTTGGAACGGTCCAAAAAAGCTGGAAATCAGAGGAAGAATTGAGACCATCCAGACTACTGCATTGCTGCAATCTGTTAGAATACTCAGAAGAGTCCTGGAGACCTGAGGAGACTTGTTTTCACTCAGACTCGAGGGAAATGCCATCAGCTAACGCTGGTGGGAAAAACTATAATAATAATAATAATAATAATAATAATAATAATAATAATGATGATGATGATAATCATTAATAATTGCTGCACAAAATAATGCCATAAGGACAAACTACATCAAAGCGAAAATTGATAAGACCCAACAAAATAGTAAATGTAGACTTTGTGGTAATAGAGATGAGACTGTAGACCATATACTCTGCGAATGTAGCAAACTAATACAACGAAAATACAAAACTAGACAGGACTGGGTTGGGAAGGTGATCCACTGGGAATTATGCAAAAAATTAAATTTTGACCATACAACAAAATGGTATATGCATAAACCATAATCTGTTCTTCAAACGAAACACATAAAATTCTCTGGGACTTTGAAATAAAAACGGATCAACTTATCCCAGCAAGAAGACCAGACCTAGTGTTGATAAACAAAAAAGAAAGAACTTGTTAACTGATGGATTTTGCAGTGCCAGCAGATCACAGGGTGAAGCTAAAGGAAAATTTAAAAAATGGACAAATATCTGGATCTTGCCAGAGAACTGAAAAAGTTGGTGCACTTGGAACAGTCCCAAAAGGATTAGAAAAGGGTTTGGAAAGTTTGGAAATCAGAGGAAGGATTGAAACCTTTCAGAACACTGCACTGCTGCAATCTGCCAGAATACTCAAAAGAGTCTGGAGACCTGAGGAGACTTGCTGTTACTCAGATTCCAGTGAAAGACCATCAGCTAATGCTGATGTGAAAACTCAAAAGGGTAAATATAATAACAACCGGAAAAACAATTCGGGGAAAATGTTAACCAGGAAGTTCTTGTGGTAAAAGTTTAACTTTCGAGAATGGAAGGTACCTACTCAAAAAATCTTCAAAATTCAATCTTTCAAATACCTAGCGGTCATATTATATATGCGTTTTTTGTTTGTTAGTTTTTGTTTTGGTTGTTTTTTGTTTTTTGTTTTTTTAGGGTGTTCAAAGTTTCAGTGCATATATGAATTTATGTATTTTTTTCCTAATAACATCTATTCACGTATCAGTCTCCTACTGTTCATATCTATCTTATCTAATTTTATTCCCATCTACCTCCAAAAGATTTAAACTAATTTCCCAGCGCACAGATTGGTGGCAATTTTCCATCTCTATCCCGTCGCTGTTGGGCATTTCTCGCGATAAAGACAGAAACAAAGTCCCTATCATTTGCCAATCTGCATTCCACAGTTCCGCTTCCGGCTTCCCTTGAAGATGCAATGTTACATTTATTTTCCTTCCGATTCTTTTTTAAAGAATTATTTTTTAAGAATTTTCCTACGAAATTTGGGAATCAATGATACTTTTCCAACAATTTCCACCAGATTTTCCGGTATTTTTCAGTAAATTGTCTCGTCGTAGTGTAATGATTATCAATATCCATTATTACTAAATAGCGAGTTCGATCTTCGCTGGATTCCCCAGACAAATCACAACGTTAAAAAGACATTGGGTTAATCTGACCTGGTGGGAGGTCAGGAAAATATTTTTTCTATTATTTACTTGGTTGTTAGAACCCCAATTAGAATACGGGTGGCGATTAAGGACGAAATACTGGTCGTTGACCAGTCCATGAAACACAACACTTTGACCCTTATTTGGCTTGACGGGCGATCGGAGAGACCACCACCGATCAATCGGCAGATCACATCAATCCCTAGCATCTATGATTGTCCCAACTCTATTTCCATTATGCCAAAGAATCATATTCTAGAATCATTGGATTTTATTTATTTGAAAACCCCAATCAAAGTATTATTTGGATTATTAGGACTATTGTCCTCATATCTGTACAACATCTCGGTCGATGTGCCCTCCGGCCTTCTTCAGGTTCTTGTCGGACGGGGTTACCTTCTCGAACTCGGGAACTTTCTTTTTGAACTCGGGAACTTTCTTGTCGTAATCTGGAGCCATCACGGAACTTTGAACCTAACCCTTTATTCAACCTATGGGGGTATCCTGTTCTCATTCTGCTAACCATAGCTGGGATATAAGTGGTAATCTTTGTTAATTATCATTCTATGTTACTGTCACCCTTGGCCAGGATTGAACCTGCAGCCTAGAGATAACTGTCAGAACTGTCTTAACCCAACGCCTTTATCATAATTGTATGTGCTAGAAGATGGTGGCTGAAGGTCTTAGTGTCCTGGGTATGACGTTAAACTGCAAATAATGGTAAAGTTCCAATTCTGCAACTCTGGGGAGTGTGGAATACCCCTTCATTGTAATTAGTCCCAGGTCCACCCTGACCCGGAGTGGTAGTACCTGTTAGAGTCTTATGTATGGAAATAGAAAAAAACATTAGCTTAAAAAATTGAGTTTAAAAAAATTAATACGCATCAAGAATGAATAAAACAAAACACAATAAAACAGTAATTAACTACCGTAAAACCAAACCAACCAACCAACCTCTGATGATGAAAAAGAACATTTATTGTTTGTATAAGATATCTATTTTTGAACATAGAATCCTTCCCTGGCAAAGCACTTAACCAAAGTATTATCATTAATTGTACAAATGGAATATTATAAAGTAGACATTCCACATTTAATTAATCTAATAAATGTATGTGTACCTCAGTATTTCACATGACCGGAAAATGGACATGCCTATACAATACTGAAAATTTCATTAAAATCGGATAATTCCCTGATTTTTGGTAATTTTTTCAATCGGGAGGGTTAAATTTATTTTCTAAACACGGATTTTGTACCATCTTCATACCCCGTTTACGAAAATATTTGAGCAAAATTGCCCGAAAAAAATCGTTTTATGTGTACAAAAAATAAATACACGTATAATATTATTTTGCCTTTTTTTTATTTATTTATTTATTTATTTTTACTGATGCTCATTAAATTACTACTTTTCGACTTAGACAAAGATTTAACTTTAAATAATCGATTTAATTAATTTAATTCGTTTTTAAAATGAAAAGCAGACGAAAAATTGGGTATGCCTACCATAATGAAAAACTAAGACCAACAATTTAAGAATAAGGGGGTTAATAAAAACTATTATCTGCATAATTTATATCAGTTAATTTATAAGCAAAGATTTGTGTTACTTTAGTGAGGTGAAAAGATGTCAAAGCAATTTTGAGCAAATCAACTGACATTTCCCTAACGTGAATTTTTTGGACCAGTCCAATTCCACTTAATTTACAAAAGTAAAAGCCAGTTGTTCTGCATTTAGAATATTCTACTACAGTGGTGAGGTTTGATTTAGTTTCGTTTATTTCGTTTAATGACATATCAACCTTCAGGGGTTATTTAAATCTCTCCTTATAGAAGAATACTCTACTACAGTGTTGAGGTTTGATTTAGTTTCGTTTTTTTCGTTTAATGACATATCAACCTTCAGGGGTTATTTAAATCTCTCCTTATAGAAGAATACTCTACTACAGTGTGAGGTTTGATTTAGTTTCGTTTCTTTCGTTTAATGCATATCAACCTTCAGGGGTTATTTAAATCTCTCCTATAGAAGAATACTCTACTACTGTTGTGAGGTTTGCTTTACTTTCGTTTCTTTCGTTTAATGACATATCAACCTTCAGGGGTTATTTAAATCTCTCCTTATAGAAGAATACTCTACTACAGTGTTGAGGTTTATTTAGTTTCGTTTCTTTCGTTTAATGACATATCAACCTTCAGGGGTTATTTAAATCTCTCCTTATAGAAGAATACTCTACTAGTTGTTTTGAGGTTTGGTTTAGTTTCTTTCGTTTAATGCATATCAACTTCAGGGGTTATTTAAATCTCTCCTTATAGAAGAATACTCTACTACAGTTGTGAGGTTTGCGTTTCTTTTCGTTTAATGACATATTTCAGGGGTTATTTAAATCTCTCCTTATAGAAGAATACTCTACTACAGTTGTGAGGTTTGATTTACTTTCGTTTCTTTCGTTTAATGACATATCAACCTTCAGGGGTTATTTAAATCTCTCCTTATAGAAGAATACTCTACTACAGTTGTGAGGTTTTGGTTTAGTTTCGTTTCTTTCGTTTAATGACATATCAACCTTCAGGGGTTATTTACATCTCTCCTTATAGAAGAATACTCTACTACAGTTGAGAGGTTTGATTTACTTTCGTTTCTTTCGTTTAAATGACATATCAACCTTCAGGGTTATTTAAATCTCTCCTTATAGAAGAATACTCTACTACAGTTGTGAGGTTTTGATTTAGTTTCGTTTCTTTCGTTTAATGACATATCAACCTTCAGGGGTTATTTTAAATCTCTCCTTATAGTAGAATACTCTACTACAGTTGTGAGGTTTGGTTTAGTTTCGTTTCTTTCGTTTAATGACATATCAACCTTCAGGGTTATTTAAATCTCTCCTTATAGAAGAATACTCTACTACAGTTGTGAGGTTTGATTTACTTTCGTTTCTTTTCGTTAATGACATATCAACCTTCAGGGGTTATTTAAATTCTCCTTATAGAAGAATACTCTACTACAGTTGAGAGGTTTGATTTACTTTTTCGTTTCTTTCGTTTAATGACATATCAACCTTCAGGGTTATTTAAATCTCTCCTTATAAGAATACTCTACTACAGTTGTGAGGTTTGATTTAGTTTCGTTTCTTTCGTTTAATGACATATCACCTTCAGGGGTTATTTAAATCTCTCCTTATAGAAGAATACTCTACTACAGTTGAGAGGTTTGATTTACTTTCGTTTCTTTCGTTTAATGACTATCAACCTTCAGGGGTTATTTAAATCTCTCCTTATAGAAGAATACTCTACTACAGTTGTGAGGTTTGATTTAGTTTCGTTTCTTTCGTTTAATGACATATCAACCTTCAGGGGTTATTTAAATCTCTCCTTATAGTAGAATACTCTACTACAGTTGTGAGGTTTGGTTTAGTTTCGTTTCTTTCGTTTAATGACATATCAACCTTCAGGGGTTATTTAAATCTCTCCTTATAGAAGAATACTCTACTACAGTTGTGAGGTTTGGTTTAGTTTCGTTTCTTTCGTTTAATGACATATCAACCTTCAGGGGTTATTTAAATCTCTCCTTATAGAAGAATACTCTACTACAGTTGAGAGGTTTGATTTACTTTCGTTTCTTTCGTTTAATGACATATCAACCTTCAGGGGTTATTTAAATCTCTCCTTATAGAAGAATACTCTACTACAGTTGTGAGGTTTGGTTTAGTTTCGTTTCTTTCGTTTAATGACATATCAACCTTCAGGGGTTATTTTTACATCTCTCCTTATAGAAGATACTCTACTACAGTTGAGAGGTTTGATTTACTTTCGTTTTCTTTCGTTTAATGACATATCAACCTTCAGGGGTTATTTAAATCTCTCCTTATAGAAGAATACTCTACTACAGTTGTGAGGTTTGATTTAGTTTCGTTTCTTTCGTTTAATGACATATCAACCTTCAGGGGTTATTTAAATCTCTCCTTATAGTAGAATACTCTACTACAGTTGTGAGGTTTGGTTTAGTTTCGTTTCTTTCGTTTAATGACATATCAACCTTCAGGGGTTATTTAAATCTCTCCTTATAGAAGAATACTCTACTACAGTTGTGAGGTTTGATTTACTTTCGTTTCTTTCGTTTAATGACATATCAACCTTCAGGGGTTATTTAAATCTCTCATAGAAGAATACTCTACTACAGTTGAGAGGTTTGATTTACTTTCGTTTCTTTCGTTTAATGACATATCAACCTTCAGGGGTTATTTAAATCTCTCCTTATAGAAGAATACTCTACTACAGTTGTGAGGTTTGATTTAGTTTCGTTTCTTTCGTTTAATGACATATCAACCTTCAGGGGTTATTTAAATCTCTCCTTATAGAAGAATACTCTACTACAGTTGAGAGGTTTGATTTACTTTCGTTTTTCGTTTAATGACATATCAACCTTCAGGGGTTATTTAAATCTCTCCTTATAGAAGAACTCTACTACAGTTTGTGAGGTTTGATTTAGTTTCGTTTCTTTCGTTTAATGACATATCAACCTTCAGGGGTTATTTTAATCCTTATAGAAGAAATACTCTACTACAGTTGAGAGGTTTGATTTACTTTCGTTTCTTTCGTTTAATGACATATCAACCTTCAGGGGTTATTTAAATCTCTCCTTATAGAAGAATACTCTACTACAGTTGTGAGGTTTGGTTTAGTTTCGTTTCTTTCGTTTAATGACATATCAACCTTCAGGGGTTATTTAAATCTCTCCTTATAGTAGAATACTCTACTACAGTTGTGAGGTTTGGTTTAGTTTCGTTTCTTTCGTTTAATGACATTCAACCTTCAGGGTTATTTACTCTCCTTATAGAAGAATACTACTACAGTTGAGAGGTTTGATTTACGTTTCTTTCGTTTAATGACATATCAACCTTCAGGGGTTATTTAAATCTCTCCTTATAGAAGAATACTCTACTACAGTTGAGAGGTTTGATTTACTTTCGTTTCTTTCGTTTAATGACATATCAACCTTCAGGGGTTATTTACATCTCTCCTTATAGAAGAATACTCTACTACATTTGTGAGGTTTGATTTAGTTTCGTTTCTTTCGTTTAATGACATATCAACCTTCAGGGGTTATTTAAATCTCTCCTTATAGAAGAATACTCTACTACAGTTGTGAGGTTTGGTTTAGTTTCGTTTCTTCGTTTAATGACATATCAACCTTCAGGGATTATTAAATCTCTCCTCATAGAAGAATAGTCGTGGTACTATTTGTCTTAATGTTTGAGATGAGGCTAGAGTGAGAACACCTGAAGAAGGCCGGAGGATACAGCGGCCGAAACGTTGTGTATATACATACAGCAATAAAGATGAGCCGAAAAATCAAAATTATACAGCAGTGGTAATATTTAACAAATAGCTGGGGGTATGATGAGTTCCATACCTTTCCCAAGGGTATTAGTCCGAAATTGAACGTAATAGCATGACTGGAGTTCGAATTCGCTTACTATGATGTTGTAGTCCAGCACGTTAGTTAGTACACCACAAGGATTACCCCCTCCCGCGCCCCGTGGATGAAGTAAAGATGTCTATTGAAAAGTTTAAATTTGGCTCACCTCATCTTTGGTGGGTCTGCATCTTACCCCAACAGATGTGGAAGACAAACAAATATAAAATACGAACCCTTTTAAGCTTACTAATTTGTGTCTTATATATCACTAAGAAATAAAGGTTAACAATGTATATGGTGTGGTTATTTGCATACTAGTTTTAACAAAACCAGGTTTAATAAATAATTCCTTGATGTGATTGATCTCTAATATTATTGTTTTATTCTCCAACGTATTAAAATCAATCCTATGAATGATTTTTATATAGAAATCAATTAAGATATAATTAAAATAAGTATAATCTTTTTATATGCGTTATTATTTCATTTCATTGTCTTTCTAACATATTTAATTACATTAAAACTTAAATAGTTACGCTTAGAGGGTGCATATTCTTGCAACTTTGAACTTCTAATTTTACTCTCCCAACATTGCCTGATCCCATGACACTCTAAGCCAATGAGAGGCTCGTCCCTGACGAAATCTAGTTCAAGACCTGTAAATCAAACTATTTGAATTCACAGTGATTTTCCTGTACACTACTTGAAAAAATGATAGGCTATTCCTATTCATTATGTGAGAATATGAGAAGAATTCACTCAAAAAATACGTATTGAGAAGAGAGAGAGAAAGAGAGAGAGAGAAAGAGAGAGAGAGAAAGAGAGACTGAAAAGAGAGAGAGAGACTGAAAAGAGAAAGAGGGAAAGAGAGAGAAGAGAGGAGAGAAGAGAGATTGAAAAGAGAGAGAGAGAGACTGAAAAGAGAGAGAGAGAGACTGAAAAGAGAGAGAGGGAAAGAGAGACTGAAAAGAGAGAGCGAGAAAGGGAGACTGAAAAGAGAGAGAGAGAGACAGAAGAGACTGAAAAAGAGACAGAGAGAGAGAGACTGAAAAGAGACAGAGAGACTGAAAAGAGAGAGAGAGACTGAAAAGAGAGAGAGAGAGGAGAGAGACTGAAAAGAGAGAGAGAGACTGAAAAGAGAGAGAGAAGATATTTAAGATAAAGTCAAAAAGAAAAGGATTCTTTGAATTTAGTCATTACAGAATATTTTATAGTTTCAAATTCAAACTATTAATTAATTGTAGAAAGAAATAATTACATGTACCAAGTCAACAGTAATTTTCCTCTGTTACTTTTATATCCATTAGCAAATAAGAGTCGAAAGTTTTCTTTTTTATAAGACACTTAATATATAAAAAGCTTTGTATTTTGAAAAAATCAAGATAGGACTGTAAATGTTCATTTTTTCTAGACTGTCTTTTTTCCCAATGGAATTCTATGCAAACGTAAAGTTGCGTGTGTGGGTGAGGCTGGGTGTGTGTGTGTGTGTGTGTGTGTGTGTGTGTGTGTGTGTGTGTGTTTGCAAATTGAAATACGAAATGTTTTACGCTAATAATGGATGTCTCTTTGAAATTTACCTAATGCCGGACGGAAGGGAAAAAAAAACAAAAAAAAACAAGGATTAATTTAGTTGCATTACGATTTTTATCTGTTGGAGACATTCGCTGGTTTCCAGTGAGAACGTGGTCGGCAAATATCGTTTCTTTCTTCTTTCTTTTTTTTTTGTCGATGGGGGGAAGCAAGAGTCAATTAAAATTTTGATCTAGGAGCAACAGCGTAAATAGTTTTTGTTACTATCTGTAGATTTAGGCATCAGCTGGAAATCTTTGAATACATAATGTGCAACTAAAATGGAACTACCTCGCACGAACACACACATACATACACACACGCACACACATATATATATATATGTGTGTGTGTTTTATATATATATATATATATATATATATATATATATATATATATATATGAGAAGTAAATAAACAAACGATGTGTTTTGATATGGCTTTTTTAGCCGACAATTTTTGGGAAGAATATGTGCTTAATTGAAGTCGTGCCTAATTTTGAAAATTAATTAATTAATAATTAATTAATTAGGCGGGCATACCTATTCAAATGTAAGGCTAAATAAATCGAGAAAATCAATCTCTGTGTGTACATTTCGGCCTATTAGTCCTCATCAGCAGACCTATAGACAGGTGCGTGATTCGAACCCTGACAGTCAAGCTGACAGGCGGAGACCGTAACCATTGCACCAACCGGCCTTTCCCAGACTTTTTGTTTTGTTTAGAAGTAGATTATGTTCCACTTATAGGGTTTGAATCATCGCACAAGGCGGTCTTCCTGTCTATATGTCTAGGTAGGACTTCAATTAAGCACATATTCTCCTAATATATATATATATATATATATATATATATATATATATATATATATATATATAATTGTTTGGGCTTTGATGTGAAGTATTAAGAATTGAATATCAGAAACTCGGTTTCGAATTGTTAAGTTTCCTTTTATTTCGTTTAATTTTCGTTTAATTTTCGTTTAATGCTCTTCAGGGCTAAGATCTGACTCTTGGTCTTTTCTTTTTTCAAAAAAAATTTTCTCCCCGGTTGATGTTTGGTAGTATATTTTTACAATCAAACTATTTGCTGGGTTTTTTCTCACCGCGAGGATTTACCAATAAGTTTGGTATATATATATATATATATATATATATATATATATATATATATATATATATATATATAAACACGTACACACATATAGTGAGAGAGATAAATATAGGCATAGCTATACATTTTTGTCAAACGATGTAGAATAGATAGAGTTTCTTGTTCATAAAATCT
This sequence comes from Doryteuthis pealeii, assembly GCA_023376005.1. Lineage (NCBI taxonomy): Eukaryota > Metazoa > Mollusca > Cephalopoda > Myopsida > Loliginidae > Doryteuthis > Doryteuthis pealeii. The sequence goes on along the minus strand of CM042156.1, from coordinate 92,655,454 downwards.
AAGAAGTTCGTTTGGTGTTGGGGTTATGGGATCGGCCTGTCAGCTTGGCAGTCCGGTTTCAAATCACGCACAGGGCGGTCTTCCGATCTATAGCTCTGCTGATGAGGCCTAATAGGCCGAAATGTACATACAGAGATTGATTTTTCTCGATTTGTTTAGCCTTCATTTAATAAGTATTCCCGCCTAATTCATTATTAATTAATTAATTTCAAAATTAGGTACGACTCCAAATTAAGCACTTATTCTCCCAAAAATTATCGGCAAAAAGCATTCTAAAACAACCTTGTTTACAATATATATATATATTATATAATATATATATATATATATATTATTATATAATCACGCCTGAATTTATTCTATGACAGCTTTTGATGGTGCTCAGTTTGGAACTAGTCGGATTATATTTAAGGTTTAATCCGTTTATTTTTACTAACTGGGAATCCGAAGTAGAAAAGTTCACTACTGGTTGCTACATAGAAAAAGTTATAATTTTATTTTAGTGAAAATTATGAGTGAATATGAGATGCACAAAGGTCACTGGCTGAGGGAAAACTAGAGCAAAAGTTTGGAATTAGATCATTTTAATTTGATAGTAATGATACAAAGGGGACAAAACCACGTTGTGAAAGTTTTGAGAAGTTTAAATGTGGATTATTCTCAACTCCACGATAGTAACGTTCCAGAAGACGTCTGAATCTGTAAATACCTGACACAGAGATACAGCACAAATAAGAAGTAAATTCTCACAAAATCAATTTGTTCCTAAAATCATCTGTCCGTTATCATCCTACAACGCCCTCTGGTCAAAAATGAGACGTCCAATCGTCCATGATGAAATGCAAAAATGTGAATACTTATTATCTCGTGTCGTTTAATCGCAGAGTTCTTCTTTGAAACATTCCAAATGGTCTTGTGTCGCTTAAATGCCCAGCGTAAAATTAAAATTAATGAAAAAAAGAAGTTACATGTTTGTTTTATTTGTGGTATTAAATTTGTGAATTACGGTAGATATTTTGTTAATTTTGATCTTATGTAGTCCAGCCCCCACGCCACCCTAATTTACGCCGCTCTGTTTTATCGAGCGAGCGTCAGGCGAATTTCCAGTCCACCTTTTTTTTCCGAGTTCTGTTTTTGTGACTTTTATTTTTGTATTATTCATCGCAAAAACAACAATAGGATTTATATGTAATGAAATTACAAATCATAGTTTCTGGCTTAAAGAATTACTTTTGATTTTTGTTTCGTTTCTTGGAAATTCTACTGGTCCTGCTAGTTTATAATAAAATCCATAGTGTAGAGGCTAACATGTTTTATTAGAACATCAAAGTTAGCGAGTTCAAACTCCAGTCGCATTGTTACGTTTACTTTCAGACTTGGGAAAGGTATGATCTATCTCATCCCCCAGCTATGAGTTAAATAGTATTACTACTGTTATTCTACAAGGATGGTTGTGGCATGAACCTATGATGATTGATATACCATTGAATAAATAAACCAAATCTAAACTAAAATCAAAAACAGACTCCAATATTGCAGCATGAACAAAATTTCCCCAGTGGGATTTGAAATGAGTTCGGATACTACTAAATACCAAACTGTTATATAGCTTACCTATAAACATTAATGGGTATATCCCAATGCTCATTAATACGGGAGTATTATGCTGACTAAGTAATCTGATACCACTATCAGTGGTTTACCTTTTTGACGCCGTTGGTGAGTATTGTATTTTGTTAATGTTATAAAGATTCTATTTCATTTCTAACCTCCGTTTGGTTATTTCTCATTTAGTAACTTTTGTTAGGTTACAACACGAACATAAAGAAGCTGTTACTGAGAAGGTGTCCAATGAGCAATTGGCTTGTTTGAATGACTCCTTGGATTATAAAAGAGGTTTTGGTTAGATCGAACTTAACGGACCTAAATTCCACCATCATATGTCACCCTGCCGAAAGAAAAAAATACCAAAACATCAGGGAATTAACCGAATTTAATGAAATTTTCAGTGTTGATATATTAATAAATAAAAGATATAATGCACAGCTATTTTATTTAAAATCCTTTACATTTTTTTTCAGTTCAGTTAACTTTGAACTACGTCTTACTGAGAATCTGTTTAACGCCTCAAAGATATGTGGTTAAAACCTGAATAAATGTAAAAGTTTTTAAATAAAATAACTGATGCATTATACTCTTTTATTCATTAATATATCAACAGTGAAAATGTCATTAAATTCGGTTAATTCCTTGATTTTTGCTATTTTTTTTCTTTCGGCGGGGTGACATGCGATGGAGGAATTTAGGTCCGTTAAGTTCGATTTAACCAAAAGTCTAGCTGTCAAATATGTCAATCAGAAATAAATATCGATCTGTCTAGAAATGGTTTCACTCTTCTTTCTCGCAAAGAAAAAGGTTATTTTGACATAAGCTGGCGATGAAAAATGGTTTTGTTACTGAAATCTAAAATCACAGTTATATCTCGAATAGACTTCAGCATTACAGTAGATATTTACCAACTCCTCCGCTTGAGTAGGATGCGACACAAGGTCAACTTCTTAAGCCGAGTTTAACATATTTGAATTCAGTGTTTTCCTTCTCATAGATTGGTTGCCGAATCAAGGTTAAATTTCCCAGTGTGCCCTATTATTTACCCATAGCTAGAGGGAGAATGATTAGGTCCGTTTAAAAACATTTACATCTAAAAACGGACCTAATTACCATTATGCTCTGATGATGATTTTTCATAATTTCGAAATATTATCAATATCAGCAATGAAAAAGGATATAAAAATGTATTCATTTTAACAACAAAGTGTGTTTTTCATACCCTTATATATATATATATATATATATATATATATATATATATATATATATATATATATATATATATATTCTTCGAATACATGTATTCGTATCTCTCGAAACCCACATAATACATTCTACAATCAGACAATACCTAAGGGTCGCATCGATTTTAATACGGAGAGTATGGTTTCTTTGTTTAATGCCATATAAACTTCCGTGGGTTATTTAACGTCAAAGTCAGCCTTGAACAGTAGTGATACTATTTAACTCATTTGGGGGATGAAGGGGTTCTTATCTTTACCAAGGGTATTAGTTTGAAAATGAACCTAATATGGCGACTGGAGTTCAAACACGCTTACAGCGATGCCGCAGTCTAGCACGTTATGCACTACGCCACGGAGACCCCCCCCCCCCGCCCCGAATACGGAGATGAGTATCGTAAGCTAGAGTTATAGGAACAATACTGCGTTAGATGCAACATGAATAGTAAGTAAAGACGTCGGGGTGGCCTGAAGTTGGTATCAGTCAGACAGCGAGGGAGTCTATCCTCTTTTCACTCGACCAGGGAGATTGTTTTATCGTCTGAGGTGGAGCGCCTCACCTACCATCAGCTCCTTACTTTACCATACAGATCACTGTGCTACTCATACGCTCAGTTGGCGAGGGCCGATATCGAACCAGTAACCTTGTGATACCTAGGCGAACGCTCTAACGACTGAGCTAAATCGGTCTTACTGAGTTGAAAGCTGTAATATTTCAAAAATGCAGTCTATCTCCATTATATATAGAATATAGAAATAGTTACTTAAAACCATATAATTGTGTGTAGATTATTAGTATTGGATAGGAATACCGAAACTATATAACTGTACACAAACAAATGATTAATATCAAATAGAATTATTAATGCTAGGAAGACTTCAAAGATAAGGATTATTATTAATTACTTGAAACCATATAACTGTGTAAATTTGGCAAGCAAGACAAATTGTGGAAGAGGGTTCGAATATTGCAAAATATTCGAGACAAACTGACGAGTTCAGTAGTAATGACCCACACCGAGCAACTTGGAACGGTCAACTTTGACGAATGAGATATTCATGATACAGACAGGCAATATTCAAAGCAATATTTTTAATAGTTGAGACATCCGATGATGATTCCCATGGAAAGCATAATGGCTCTCTTGTGAGAGAGGAAAAAATGGCAATTTCAGTGCTAATATTCCAATTGGAATTGGATTTTCCAGTGACGGGACGGCACTTCATAATGCGACAGCTGAAGGTGGGTGAAGACAAGAATCCCAAAAGGAAAAAAATGAGCAAGAGATGATAGTCGAAGACGAGTCCTACCGTGAAATAGATAAGATATTGATAGTTCTTTTTTGTTTATTTTGTTTTGTTTTTTAGAAGATATGGAAATGTTTACAAATAAGAGAGCGTCTAATTTTAGAAAACATCAGTTTTACAAAACAACTACGAACATTTCTAATGAAGACAAAACTAGAGACGTAAATAATATCAGACTTTTGCCCGTCGACACCTTAACGGGAGACAGACAGATCTAATACATAGAGTCCTAACGTAGGCGTTTAAATAGCTTGGTTGGTTTGGTTTGTTTTACGGCATATCAACCTGAGTGGGTCATTTAATGCCGACAAAGTTTTGAAATAAATTCATTCTATGTTAGTTAGCAGATGTCTGGGTTGGGGATTGAAAATAAAGTAACATCAAAGTAAATCGAAGTTTTGTGTTTATTACCTAAAAACTAACAATGACACAGGGCTTCTGATAAGGAGAAATCCCCAACAGAAACTAGACCCAAAGTCCCCAGGGAGAGTCCAGACTTTAGAAGAGACCAGACCAAGATGTTAGACGATCAGAATAGCAAAGCCGGTCAGAAGAAAATACGACCAGAGTAAGAAGTAAGAAAAGGGTATACAACATGTATGCTGATTTGGTAACGTGAAAACCTCAGTATGTAACATTTTTACACAGATAGTCATGCCACGATAGACGAAGTAAGCGGTTCTTCCTCAAGATGGACAGAATACGTTGCCGTTCGGAGTAAATACAAACAATGTCCATCTTGAGGAAGAACCGCTTACTTCGTTTAGCGTGACTTGACGTAATACCCACGAGATGAAGTCGGTGGAATGGCCTATTGTCATCATTAGCCGGACAGCGAGGGATCCTATCCCCTTTTAACTAGCGCTAGACCAGGGATATTGTTTTTGCGCCTGAGGTAGAGCACAACGCCTACCATCAGCTCCCCATTTTACCGCACCGATCCAAGCTATGCTACACTTTCTCTACTTGGATGATCTTCTTTATTTTGACTTTGTGACGGATTGTAAGAAACATGTATATAAAACCTGGTAATTTCTGAGGAAGTGCGTCCCGGTCTCCTGCCTCAGAAATTGCTACCCGGTGACTATTAAAATAACGTCCCCAGTTATGTAGTTTCCAGCTATGAAGATGGATATCTATCTATCTATCTATCTACCTCAATTTGTTCATGTTTTACTTTGTTTATATATATCTATCCACCCATCTCCATTTGTGCATATCTATCTATATTATTTTGTTTTTTTATCTATCTATCTATCTATCTCTCAGTCTATTCCAAACTATATATCCATCTTCATATCTAAACAAGAATTACGACAAATTACGATAAATAAACAAGAATTACGACAAATTACGATAAATGAATAAGAATTACGACAAAAAAGAGAACCCCCTCTAAAATACATTTAACGCCCTAAGTTGGTTGTCTTCTTTCAAGTAACACCACCGAGACGATATAGCTGGGGACGTTATTTTAATAGTCACCGGGTAGCAATTTCTGAGGCAGGAGACCGGGACGCACTTCCTCATAAATTACCTAAAACCTTGACAAGTTCTTTTCACTTAGACTGTTGCCCACATCCTACTAACACTACAACCTCGGTCAACCTATATTTTCAAATGTTTGGGAAATTGACGCAGTACAGTCTTAAACTCTTAATACATAGTAAGATAATTGCAAATAGAATGTAAACAATGAATTTGTTCGAGTCCAGAGATTTGAATGTTTGGAAGATTGACGCAACACAGACGGTTCGTCAAAGCAGTTCGATTAGTTTATTATTAAATCGTCAGTCTCGAGTCACGGACGAGAAAATTTCGTTTCGGAAAAATTTCATGTAGACGAAATAACTCGTTTTAATATGCAATCACTTTAGTGCCAGGGAGAAGATAACTCGTTTTAGCAGTTCGTCAGCTTGGTGCCAGGAATAAGAAGATTCGTTTTAGCAAATCACCAGCGTAGTGACACAGACAAGATAACCAATCTTAGCACATCGTCATCTTAATATCACAGACGAGACAATAGATAGTGTGTCAGTCTATCACAAGATGGCAGCATCTCTTTATTCAAATTAAGGAAATTTGCATATTCAATTTGGCAATGTGTCAATATTTGTACAATTCTCATTTATATGTATAGATCTTATAAGCTTTACGCGTAAATAATTTGTAAAATATCTATCTCTGTATCACATTTATTAGATATTCTGTTTTCTTAATTAATTGAATTGTATGAAAATAATACTATTCGAAATAAGCAATGAAAAGTACCAATTTTCATTAGGATTACGGTCAGTCTAGAACTATTAATAAATATTTAAGAAAAAAATAAAGGTAAAACAGCAAAAGAAGGAAAAAATAATTAAATAAAATAAATAATTGAAACAAAACACACAATTTTGCATCAATCCTAATATGTAATTATTATATAATATTTTAACATATAATTTATATAATATTTAATCTATTTAAAGTTTAAGAGAAAAGGAAAAAAAAGTACTCATAAAAGATATTTTCTTAAATTTTTCCATCAATACTAATACATAATTTAAGATAATCTTTTATTTACTTATTTACTAAAAAAAAATTAAATTAGAGAACAAAGGAAAAGAAAGAAAAAAAACACCAAAAACAAAAAAAAAGAGAGAAAGGAAAAAGAAAAGAAAAAGCAAAACGAAACAGAAGCTAGGTATATAAATTTCTCCATTGACGGTTTTTATTTGGGGGGGGGGGTAATTTTGAATTTTGACATGGCAATAAATTGGAACATTGACGGATGAAAGACAATATTAGATACATTTGTTCTCAACAAACATTTTTTAAAAAGAGAGAAATAAGAAATTACAGTTATTCGCCCATTTCATTCATAAAGGAAGAGAAGAAGAAAGAGAAAAAAAGGAGAGGAAAAGGAAATAAGAAGAGAAATTATAACCACACAAAGAAAAACATAAGCACGTCCATTTCTGATACGAAACTCTGATGATGAAGTTCATGCTTCGAAATCGATAAGACAAAAATAACATCTTTTTGTTTTTATTTTTCATACGCATTGTATTGGCCTTCAAAATATTAATATATTATAACAATTTTCATTAATTTTTTTACCCGTCTTGTCAGCAGAACATAGAAAAATCTACAGAAGAATAAAACCCCACCCCCCAAAAAAAGGAATTTCTTAGATATGACACGAAATTGGATCTGATGGTGAGGCTCCAGTTCTAAAGATCTAGAGAGTGTAAAGTACCGATTCGTTGCCATTACTCCCGGATTCACTCTAAGAGAGAGTGGTAGTATCTGTTAGATTTCCATCTCTGAGACATCTTATTATAATGGAGATTGTGTGTTTTTCTGTCTGTAACCGAAACTATATTACTATACAAATCACAATTCCCTTGTTATTTGCATCACATTCTCCATGATTTTATTTTTTATTTAAAACCCAATTATTAATCAAATTGTTTTACATCATTAAGACTGTCGACCATATTAACATATATTTCCGCGTACCCACTACGGGTCAATCTATTACGTGGGATCACAGGTGAAAATTTGCGTCGATTTCCTCATATAGCCCTGCCCCTTTAAATCAAGGGGCAGGTGTTGCCTGGGGGGATGGCGGGAACGCCGTTAGCTGTTGACGCAATTTTACAGTGTGAATGGAAGGCTAATTTGCATTTTGATATTAAAAATTTGATTTTAATAAATATGCTTAGTATTATTGATTTCTAATTGTTTGGTTTTATTTATTGAATATGAGCAAAAATCTCAGGAATAAATCTTAAAAAGAAATCCATTAAATACTGTAAATAACTTGTAATTATTATTCTTTACTTTCTATTTTAACTAAATAGTTAAATTAGGAAAATTTACCAATGAAAGACGGGAGTAATGGAAAATGATGGAAGAGTTAGTTTCAAAGTTGTTCTATTTTTCAATCATACCCCCTCTGTTCAAAATCTTTTTATCTGCATTCTTATTCAGTTTCATCAGCCTTTCTAATTTAATATATTTTATTATATTAAAACTTAAATACTAGCACCCTACGGAGGGTGCATATATTTGCTAGTGTAAGTAATGTAACGTGGTGCACTAACCACAATGCTAAGAAGACTTTCGCAAAAAGTAGAAGTAAAGTGACATAGCAAAGATTCTCAAAGCAAAAAAAAACTGGCTTAGTTTTTATTTCTCTTCTCTGGCCGAACCATTCCAACCAACAGATGAGACAGAATGCTTATAAAAAGACATTGCTCATAACTGGAGGTTGTGAGTTCAATCTTTGAGCTGGGCTGTATAGTTCACTCCACTTTCAATTATTAATAACAGATAAACGGACATCTTGTACGCAAACACACATGTGCGTCACAAAGTAATTCGTTTCTCCTTTCGCTACAAAAAAAAACTCCTGATCCATTTATTCTAAATGCTTTGCAACGATATTTTCCAATTTTCGATTTCTCCATCAGAGAATTTTCTGGCAATAAAATAATCGACTGTTTTAAAAGACTTTACTTTAAACCGCCATAGAATATTAATCATTGTAGGAACTGCCGTTAAAACAATAAAAGAAAATAGCATCATTTTCTATTTAATCAGGATTTTACATAGGATTTAGATATTAAAACATACTTTGCAGCAAACAATGTTTAGAAAGATATTACAACTCACGTTTAAAAGTTTGAAGTAATCGGGAAACATTTTATTCTAAACTATGGATAGATTATGGCAAATGATAGAGAAGAAAACAACTGTTCTGAATAACATTCCGTCATGGGGAGGATCTTTTTTATTGGGAAATTGTCATATCCACAACGAGTTATGCATAAGTGTATATTTGAGAACTTATAAGCCACATGGGTTTATAAGACGCAACTCAAATTGTTCAGGTATTTAAAAATGAATAAACGTGTTTAAACTACGAATATCAGGTGAAGGCTTTTCGGCTGACATTGATAGCCGTCATCACAGTCAGATCATTTTTAAAGTTTCATATGCTTTCCGTATTATGTCGTAATAGTACATGTAAGAAACTTGGTTGGTTGGTTGGTTGGTTGGTTAAAATGTTCGTTCGTTCTTTCGTTCATTTTACGGTATAACAACGCTTATTGCTTTTTGTTGTAAAGGGAAGTAACCGGATATATACCTCACGTATACAAATGAATACTTAAAACACAATAGAAGATTAGCTCAGTATGTGATGTGAGGTGATCTCCAACCACGAAGAGCCATTTTTGTTATTTTTATAATAGTTTATTATTAATAAACTATTATTATAACCACTCGCAATCTTCTCGTTAATGTATTTCTAATACATAACACTTTTAATAGCTTGATTTAAAAAAATTAAATTATTACACAAGAGTAACCAAGTTTCATTATTCTAAAAAGTGTGTTTTTTTATCTAATTTTCTAGAAAACCTTTTTTTTCAGAATTAAATAGCTGAATAAAATGTATATTTTTCTATTCTTGCTCCGAATTTAAAAGGCCAACTGATATTACTATTTGCAATCGTTTTCCAACAAGTGAGTTCATTTTGAACACCCGTAACTCAATATCTTTAATTGCATATTAAACGCTAAATAATAAAACAACATATTTTTCGTTTGTTCTAATATTTATGATCGGTATAGTCTGTAGGCTAATTCTGTATTCTAATGCTCATTAGATCTAGATAAAGTACTTATGTGTTAGGCCAATGTTTTAGGTTTATGAGAGACAGCTTGCCTTGAGAATTTCTGATTTGGTATTATAGACTTTATCTCGGTTTGAAGATGAAATAATGGAACATATGAGAAACGTGGCTGGTTGGCTGGCTGGCTGGTTGGTTTTATGGTCTATCAAAGCTTTTTGGGTTATTTAATGCTAACTCCAGTCCTTTTTCCTTTATTCAATCAAATATATGGTTTCATTTAACTAATGATAATCATTTCTCTGAATTTTTTAGATGAGACTTGATGATTAGTATTATTTGTATTATTCGGACTATTGCCCTCATCTTCATTGTTATCTGTACAACGTTTCGTTCGTTAGGTTCAAAGTTCCGTGATGGCTCCCGATTATGACAAGAAGGTCCCCAGTTAGAAAAGAAGGTTTCCGACTCCGATAAGGTTCCCGAGTCCGGCAAGAAATACCTGAAGAATTCCGGAGGGCAAATCGGCCGAAACGTCGTACAGATAACAATGAAGATGGGGACAATAGTCCGAATAATGCAAATAATACTAATGATAATCAGTTGGAAACAATTATAACTCTAATTAACTATTTTTAATACTCCAAACAGATGACGCAATCCCAACCAGAAGACAAGATCAAGTGTCAATAAAATAATTTGCCATTACGTGGATATTGCCGTTCCGGTGTACACCACAGAGTGTAAATAAAAGAAGGTAAAAAAAAAAAACTGGACAAATACCTGGACCTTACCAGAGAGCCGAAAAAGTTGTGGATCATAAAGGTGGCGTTGATACCAATCGTAGTTAGAGTCGTTGGAACAAGAACCTGAAAAAGAGACTCGATGAACTGGAGATCAAAGGAATAACCAAGACCATTCAGACCACAGCACTATTAAAATCGGTTTAGATACTTAGAAGAGTCCCAAGGAAAGACCATCAGATACAGCTGATTTGAAAAACTTGCAAGGAGTAAAATGATACTAATTTGCTTGGACACAGTTATATGCTTTCTAGTATTTCAAGCAATTATATGGTTTCAAAAAAACTAACAATAATAATAATAATTTGTAAACAATTATAGTATCAAGGAACTATTACTATTTATATGGTTTCAAGTATACCTAACTAATACAAAATTTTCGATCAGATCTATTTGACATATATGTGGAAACCTAACAGGTACTACCCCTCCAGGTCAGAGTAGACCTGTGAATAATATCAACGAATGGCTGACCCCACACTCCAGAGCTCTGGAACAGGAGAGCTCTGAACAGGAGCCTCACCACCAGATTCAATTAGTGTCATATCCAGAACAAGATATATTAGAAACAAGACAGGATTTTTGGATATGATGAGAAATATGAATGTGTCTGGACAATGTTCCACTCAAGTGTCAATGTTATCTTCGAAAATAGTGTAGGTATTTACCCAAACCGTTCACCACGGGTAGGATGTGACACAAGGGACAAGTAAGGGCTATCCAGTGAGGATCGAACTCGCTATTGAGTAGTAATGGATCTGCGAGA
>CM042156.1:92631598-92639098 GCA_023376005.1 Doryteuthis pealeii | reverse complement strand
AGTGGAAGAAGAAAGTGGACACACAACACTAAATGTTAGAAAGAAAGAAGGAAAAAAGAAAGAAAGAGAGGAGACCAAGGATAATGCGAAGAAGAAAGAAAGGAAGAGGAAGAAGAAGATATTCGAGCGAAGGAAATAATACTTTAAAATGTAAAGTACAAAAAGAGAGAATTGAGGAGTTGAATTTCAAATATTAAGAAAAAAACAAATTAAATCATTCTTGGAATAATACTTATTGTTGACTTTAAATATTCACATGACTGTGTAAGGACAGGAATTATCTTAGAATTGTGAAAATTAACACCAGATAATTAAGTAGACCAGCGGTATAATTAGGAGTGTGAGTCAGAAAAGTAATGTTATTTTGTTTAGGACAGGTATAATTACTAACACAGGTACATGTATCATACATGGTAACAAAAAAAAACAGAGCCCAAATTCTTTGGGGGGGGGGTATCACCCTGTATATATACTATTACAGATGCAGACTACCACCACAAAAACACAACCCAAATTTTGTTTGTTTTATTTTGTTTTTGTTTTGTTTTTTGTGGGTTCTTTTTTTTGGGGTGGGGGTCACCCTGTACATCAAAATGAAGCTGGTCTTCTGTAAATTACATCCCTACTTCTCCACTTAGTCACCGTTTCTCTCAATAGCAATATTCCATCTTCGAATAGAGAAAATTTACTCCCTGCTCTGTTAAATTCTGTTGACCGTTCTTTGAGACACTTCTTCACTATAGATTTCACTTCCTCGTCACTTGAATAATATTTGCCTCTCAAACCTTTCTTCATGAGGCCGAAGAGAGGCAAACATTATTCCAGTGATGAGGAAGAAGTAATTACAAACGCATAGGTGACGTTCTCCTATGAACTCCTATACATTGGCTGACCAACAAAATTTTACATTCACCAACTCTGTGTGGACAATGGATGATGCTTAGAAGACTTGACCGATAGGAATGGATGCCAAGAGAGAGAGAGAGGAGAAAGAGAAAGAGAGTGAGAAAAAGAGAGAGAAAGAGAGAGAGAAAGAGAGAAAGAGAGAGAGAGAGTCAATGGATTCCACGTTTTCGGCATGATGATGATGATGATGATGATGATGATACAATAAAACAACAGACGAGGAAAATACTGTGAATCTACCAAATTACAATGATTACAAGGCGTTGTCTCCATTTTAAGTATACATACAAGGACACGGAGACCCGGTTTCAAATCCTGGATGAGGCTCTTTAACCTCGGTATGGAAAACAGTCTAGAAGGAAAAGTCTGAATTTAAACCAGTTGTACACCGCTTAAAAACTGACCATGTATTACCCCCCCCCCCTGCTTGTAATGGAAGGAAATGTATGGGTATGGTACGGAAGTTTTATCATAATGACTGTTTGTGATTGTACGAGTGTTTTCCATCGGAATTTACACAAATAGAAATGTTTTCTTCGTTATTTTCAACGCAGATTTATCTCTTGATTGTTTTGGTCGTATTCACTGCAGGAGACTGTCTGTCGTGAGTTCTAGCATATAAATAATTAAACCGGACACTACTGTGCTAGATGAACCCTCAAAAAACTTTCTTTCTTTCTTTCTTTCTTTCTTTCTTTCTTTCTTTCTTTAGAACAACCCTGCCCTGGGGGTATCCGTTCCTTTTACCGCTTTTAGCACAAAGAAGTGTTCTCATTTGACCTCTCTTGAAACCACCACACTGTATAGGATACAGCCTGTAGGCAGAAAGAGTACGTTCCTTATAGAACTGTACATATTTTATGGGATCATGACAGGGATATTTTCAGAGGCAATAGCAAGTGCCGATAAAATGGAATATATATGCACATTGAATTTCTGAATAAACAATGACTAAGGAAGATGATTGACTGATGATTTCCGGTCATAAAACCAAAATGGCGGTGCCGCGCAAACCGTAGATAATGGAAACAGGAAGAAATGATATTTCAGAAATATGTACCTTGTTAGTGACGATGGGGGTGGGGATATTGAATGATATACAGGAAGAGAGATAGAAAGATATGCAATGTTAGACTGGGAGAGAGATAGACTGAGATAGAAATATAGAACGGGATGGAATGATAGACAAGAGGAGGCATAGATAGAAATTGAGGCATAGAATGATTGACAGTAAGATAGATAGAAAAAGGTTGGAAATAGAAAGAGATAGAACGACAGACAGGAAGAGAGATAGCGAGATAGAAATATATAAAAGGGTAGACAAAAAGAGAGATAGAAAGGAATTGAGAGAGATAGAAAGAGTGAGAGAGAGAGAGAGAATGATATAATAGGAACCGAGATAATAAAAAAATTCATTGGAGAAAGATATATAGACAGAAACAGAAAAACAAATTTAGAGAGAGAGAGAGAGAGAGAGAGAGAGAGAGAGAAGAGAGAGAGAGAGAAGAGAGAAAGAACAGGGATGGAGAGAATAAAACTGAGTTAAAAGGGATATATAAGTAGTAAAAAGTCGTCTGGGTGGCCTAAAGTCGGTATCAGCCAATCAGCGAGGGAGTCAATACCCTTTTCACTAGCGCTAGACCAAGGAGATTGTTTTTGAGTCTGATGTGGAGCGCCACACCTATTATCAGCTACTTACTTTACCGCACAGTTCCCTGTGCTACACATACGCTGAGATGGCGAGGGCCGGTATCGAACTAGGAACCTTGTGGTTTCTAGCCGAACGCTCTACCGACTGAGCTAAATCGGGGATATATACAAAGAGAGATATAATGAGAAAGAAAGAAATGAGAGTTAAATAGATGGTTGGCTGGTTTGTTGATTTTAACGGCATATCAACCCGTCCGGGGTTATATCATGCCTAACGGTTAGAGTGTAATACATATTGTGTATTCATATATATACTTTTAGTAATTAGTTTTAACAATGTGTTAGCATTATTGGGGATTATATTGTATGGCATTGATTTGTTTCATGTCTATATTCTATGGTATAATTTTATTTCCCTCAGTTAAATAGACTAATAGGAAAAGAGACATTGAGAGAGAGAGAGAGAATGAGAGATAGGAAGAGAGATAGAAATTCATTGGAGAAAGAGATGTAGACGGAAATAGAAAAGAAGACATTTACATATAGAGAGACAAAACAAAGACGGAGAGAATGAAACAGAGTTAAAGTGTTTATATACAAAGAGAGATATAATAAGAGAGATGAGGAAATGGGAGTTAAATAGACTAATATGAAAAGAGAAAGGAATAGAGAGACAGGGGAAAATAGAGCAAAAATGCAATAGAAGTCGTGACATATAAAAGATAAAGAGAGAGCGAGAGAGAGAGAGAGAGAGACAGAGAGAGACAGACAGACAGACAGACAGAGATGATAAGCTATAAATGAGGAAAGATAAAGAAAAAACAGAAAAAAAAACATTTATACATAGAGAAATAGAAACTCAGAGATAGATAGAATAAAACAGTTAAAGGGAATATATGCAAATAGAGATATAATGAGAGAGAGAGAGAGAGAGAGAGAGAGAGGGAGAGAAAAAGAGAGAAAGACAGAGAGAAAAGAGAGAGAGAGAGAGAAAGGGGAGGGGAGAAATGTTAATGAAAGAAGGAGAAGGAAAAGAAAAGGGAGAAATAGAATGAGGTAGCACACACACACCACACACACACACACATATTATAATATATATATATATATATATATATATATATATGAACAGACTGAGATGGATACATACATAGATAGATGAAAATATATAAAATGAAACAGAAAAATAGAAAGAAAGGGAGAGAGAAACTTTGATGAGACTGATACAGATATAACGGTAGAGAACGTAGTTCAGAGAGAGAGAGAGAGAGAGAGAGAGAAGAGAGAGAGAGAGAGAGGAGGGAGGGAGGGAGGAGACAAGATTATTGTTTATAGATGGTAGATAAGTACTTTAAACTCAGCAGAACCTTCTAATTAATTATTGTAATCTTTACTGAAACATACTAAGTTAATTTGGTCTAATCATAAATTAAACACATTGTTACGTTAAAGTTTTTGAGGAATTAACTTATTTCAGAAGATATCATCAATACATCAGAAGATATCAATCGATTAATTACTAACATGTTCTGAACATCTTTCAATAAATAACGAATTTTATTGTTTGAATACAAATTTTATTGAACTTTTTTTTCTTTTAATAAAAACGTGTTATGTTAAAACTTTGTTTCACTGCTGTTAGTAATTAGAAAAAATACGAAGGTGTGTAAAAAAGTAAGGCCATTTGGTTTTAAC
The DNA here is from genome assembly GCA_023376005.1 of Doryteuthis pealeii. Lineage (NCBI taxonomy): Eukaryota > Metazoa > Mollusca > Cephalopoda > Myopsida > Loliginidae > Doryteuthis > Doryteuthis pealeii. The sequence goes on along the minus strand of CM042156.1, from coordinate 92,634,847 downwards.
ACAGATACATGGATCATACTGTTAAGTATCTGGCCGCCACCCTTGGCCAGTTGGAAAGAACTCAAAGTAGATAAGTAAGTCCCGAGTTATAGAAGAGATAGAGAAAAATAGATAGAATAAAACAGTTAAAGGGAATATATGCAAATAGAGATATAATGAGAGAGAGAGAAAGAGTGAGAGAGAGAGAAAGAGAGAGAGAGAGAAATAGATAGAATAAAACAGTTAAAGGGAATATATGCAAATAGAGGTATAATGAGAGAGAGAGAGAGAGAGAGAGAGAGAGAGAGTGGGGAAGCGAGGGAGAGAGAGTAAAATTATATCCAAACCATTGAAAGATATTCTTTTTTTAAATCGTTTCTAGAAAACGTTTTCTAGAAAGAAATTTAAAAAAAAGATTTTAGCCACTGCCTGGATATAACATTTCTATATAGTGACTCTGTCTCAAATAAATAGAACATTCAAAAATAACACAATGAAAAAAAAAACAACATAAAAGCAAATTAAATAGACTAAAAGGAATAGAGAAAGGAATAGAGAGACAAAGAAAATACAGAGCATAAAATACAATAGATGTCGTCACATATAAAAGATAAAGAGAGAGAGACAGAGTATAAGCTATAGATAAGAAAAGATAAAGAGAGAGACAGAGTATAAGCTATAGATGAGGAAAGATAAAGAAGAAAAAACAAAGAGAGAGAGACAAACTCAGAGATAGATAGAATAAAACAGTTAAAGGGAATATATGGAAATAGAGATATAGAGTAGAGAGAGAGAGAGAGAGAGAGAGAGAGAAGAGAGGAGAGAAGAGAGAAAAGAGATAGAGAAAAAATAGATAGATATAAAACAGTTAAAGGGAATATATGGAAATAGAGATATGAGAGAGAGAGAAGAGAGAGAGAGAGAGAGAGAGAGAAATGAGAATTAAATAGACTAACAGGAATAGAGAACGGAATAGAGAGACAAAGAAAATACAGAGCATAAAATGCAATAGATGTCGTCACATATAAAGATTAAAGAGAGAGACAAGTATAAGCTATAGATGAGAGAAAGATAAGAGAGAGACAGAGTATAAGCTATAGATAAGAAAAAGATAAATAGGAGACAGAGTATAATCTATAGATAAGAAAAGATTAAAGAGAGAGACAGAGTATAATCTTATAGATAAGAAAAGATAAAGAGAGAGACAGAGTATAATCTATAGATAAGAAAAGATAAAGAGAGAGCAGAGTAAAGCTATAAGAAGATAAAGAGAGAGACAGAGTATAAGCTAAGATAAGAAAAGATAAGAGAGAGACAGAGTATAAGCTATAGATAAGAAAAGATAAAGAGAGAGACAGATGTATAATTATAGATAAGAAAAGATAAAGAGGAGAGCAGTGTATAAGCTATAGATAAGAAAAGATAAGAGAGAGAGCAGAGTATAGAGCTATAGATAAGAAAAAGATAAGAGAGAGACAGAGTAAAGCTATAGATAAGAAAAGATAAAGAGAGAGAGACAGAGTGTAAGCTATAGATAAGAAAAGATAAAGAAAAATCGAAACAGAGGAAAAGATAAAGATATAAAGATATACAGAGAAAAAAAAAAGAATTAAATAAACGCTGAAAGCAATGATTGAAAAATGGCTTCACTCCTATATTTTGCTTAACTTTTTAAATTTCTGTATTTTCTTATTTCTATCCCAGTGGCCATCGACGCCAGTTTGGCTCTTTAAAAGAACAAAAGACGAATGGCGGAAATGTTTGGTTCGTATTGTCAAACTTTTTGTCATAAATAAAATACAAAAATCATCTTAATATACTAAATGTTCTTTTATGTTCTTCTAAAATCTAGTTCATTCTAAATTTCTAAAAAATTAGGGAGGTTTTTCTTTTTATTATTATTATTATTATTATTATTATTATTATTATATATATAATATATTATAGTGTGTGGTGTGTGTGTGTGTGTGTGTGTGTGTGTGTGTGTGTGTGTGTAGTATATTAAGAAAATGAAAAACACAGGTTTAATGGGTTAACTTAACCCAATAAACTTACCACTTAACCCATTTAACCTGTGTTTTTTCATTTTTTCTTAATTACTACATACCGTCGGATTCACTTCTTGTTCCACACCACACACACACCACAAATATAATATATATATATATATATATATATATATATATATATATATATATATATATTATATAATCCAAAAGTCCAGAGAATAAATCTTCCTTACGACACAAGAGTTTTATTTAAAAAGACTGTCGCAGTTTGAGAGCTCAATGTGTGCTCTTAATGTTCGAGTCACAAAGCAAATATATAAGTAAGAAATAACAGAAGACCTAGAGATTTAGCATTATAGTCTTTTAAGCTCCTGAAATAGACTATAATACTAAATCTCTAAGTCTTTTGTTATTTCTTTACTTATATATATATATAATATATATAATATATATTAATATATATATATATATGGGTAAATATGTGCAATTGAAGTATAACTAATTTTCAAAATTAATTAATTGATAATTAATGAATTAGGCGGCACACCTTGTTCAAATGTAGGCTAAACAAATCGAAAAATTGACTTCTCATATATTTATATATTATTATATATATATATATATATATTATATAATTATTATAATTATCGTAATTTGATTTGTATATGTATGAATTAGATTATATATATATATAATATATATATATAATATATATATATATATATTAAAAAATATATATAAATAAGGCAATAAGTTTCGTATATATATATATATATATTATATATATATATATTGATGGAACATACAAAACGGAAAGGAAAATAAATACTACTATATTACTCTTACTCAGTTTTGTTTTTCTGTCTTGCTTTGCTTTTATGTTCTTTTTGTGGGGTTTTTTTTTCATTATGTTATTTTTTAATTATTTTTTATTTGAGACAGAGTCACTATATATAGAAATGTTATATCCAGACAGTGGCTAAAATTGTTTTTTTTAAATTCTTTCTAAGAAAAATGTTTCCTAGAGACGATTTAAAAGAATAACTTTTCAATGGTTTGGATATAATTTCTCTCTCTTCCTCCCTTCCCCCACCTTCTATCTCTCTCTCCTCTTCTCTCCCTCTCTCTCTCTTCTCTCTCTCTATATATATAATAATATATATATATATTATAAGGAGAGATTTTTGTGTGTACGTGGTCGACGTATAACTTCAATGGACGTCACTCAGATTAATCTTGCATATACATGATTATCGTTCTA
>CM042156.1:92628288-92631498 GCA_023376005.1 Doryteuthis pealeii | reverse complement strand
TATTGAATTACCTTATCTAGCTTGCAGTAATCTTTATCGGTAGGCCAATTGAGGCTTTTTTTTTCGTCTTCCAATTAAGCCATTGTTAATCGCATTGTTTATCAAGGCATTTCGGTAATCTTTGATGTTACCATGTTGTTCTCCAAGGAAATCGGCCAATCGATTTACGATGATGGTATTAAGAACAGAAATTAGTCCGGAAGGTGTGGATGGGGCCAAGAATCCTTAAAGGATTCTATATATGGAAATCACCTTATCAAATGGATCAAATTAGGTTTCGATCTTCTTATTGTTTTAATATGGCTGCCCGTGGAATTAGCAGGTGCGTCTCTAGACCATTCTCTGGGTTAGAGAGTTCAATTTTTATGAGTAGTTCAGATCTGGGTCTTGCTGCCATACCTAGATCATATTTACCTTCAGGAATGTGGATGCAATTTAAAAAGTAGATCACCGTCCCTCAAGCACCGTCTTTCTCAGTGACAGATATTGAGTATTTCATTATAACTGACGCGGCAAAAAAAGGCATAAAATAAAAACGAGGTATTTTAAAGAAGAAGAAGAAAGAGAGAAGCCGAAGAAGAGGAAGAAGAAAAGAGAAAGAAGAAGAAGGAAGAGAATCGGAAGAAAGAAAAGAAAGGAAGAGAAGAGTCCAAGAAAGGAAGAAAAAGTAGAAAGAAAGAAGAGAAGAAGAGAGAAGAAGAAGAGGAAAGATCGGCCCAATAAAGAAGAAAAGAAGGAGAGAAGAAAAATAAGAGAAAAGAAGAAGAGAAAGAAGAAGAAAAGAAGAAAAGAGAAGAGAAGAGAAGAAGAAAAGAAGAAAGAAAGAAAAGTTGTGGAAGAAGAAGAAGAGAAGAAGAAGAAGAAGACAGGAAGAAGAAAGTTAAAGTGGAAAGAGAAGAGGAAGAAGAAAGAAGAGAAGAAGAAGAAAGAAGAAGAAAGAAGAATAAGAAAGAAAGAGAAGAGAGAGAAGAAGGAGAAGGAAGATAAGAAGAAAGAAAAGAAGAAGAGAAGAGAAGGAAGAAGAGAGAAGAGAAGAAGGAATTATGTTGAGAAGAAAGAAAAGAAGAAGAAGGGAGTTAGTGGAAAGAGAAGAAGAAGAAGAAGAAGAAAAGAAGAAGAAGAAGAAGAAGGATAGTGGAAGAGAAGAAGAAGAAGAGAGAAGAGAAGAAGAAGAGAAGAAGAAGAAGGGAGTTAGTGGAAGAAGAAAGTGGACACACAACACTAAATGTTAGAAAGAAGAAGGAAAAAAAGAAAGAAAGAGAGAGACCGAGGATAATGCGAAGAAGAAAGAAAGGAGAAGAAGAAGATATTCGAGCGAAGGAAATAATTTTAAAATGTAAAGTACAAAAAAGAGAGAATTGAGGAGTTGAATTTCAAATATTAAGAAAAAAAAACATTTGAATAATTCTTGGAATAATACTTAATGTTGACTTTAAATATTCACATGTCTGTGTAAGGACAGGAATTATCTTAGAATTGCGAAACTCAACACCAGATAATTAAGTAGACCAGGTATAATTAGGAGTGTGAGTCAGAAAAGTAATGTCATTGTTTAGGACAGTAATAATTACTAACACAGATACATGTATCAGACATGGTAACAAAAAAAACAGAACCCAAATTCTTTTTGGGGGAGGGGTATCACCCTGTATATATACTATTACTGATGCAGACTACCACCACAAAAACACAACCCAAATTTTGTTGTTTTATTTTGTTTTTGTTTTGTTTTTTGTGGGTACTTTTTTTTTGGGGGGATCACCCTGTACATCAAAATGAAGCTGTCTTCTGTAAATTACATCCCTACTTCTCTACTTAGTCACCCGTTTCTCTCAATAGCAATATTCCACCTTCGAATAGAGAAAATTTACCCCTGCTCTGTTAAATTCTGTGACCGTTTTTGAGACACTTCTTCACTATAGATTTCACTTCCTCGTCACTTGAATAATATTTGCCTCTCAAACCTTTCTTCATGAGGCCGAAGAGAGCAAACATTTCCAGTGATGAGGAAGAAGTAATTACAAACGCATAGGTGACGTTTCCTATGAACTCCTATACATTGGCTGACCAACAAAATTTTACATTCACCAACTCTGTGTGGACAATGGATGATGCTTAGAAGACTGACCGATAGGAACGGTATGCCAAGAAGAGAGAGAGAAAGAAGAGCTGAGCGAGAAGAGAAAGAGAGAGAGAAAGAGAGAGAGAAAGAGAGAGAGAGTCAATGGATTCCACGTTTTCGGCATGATGATGATGATGATGATGATACAATAAAACAACTGACGAGGAAAATACTGTGAATCTACCAAATTACAATGATTACAAGGCGTTGTCTCCATTTTAAGTATACATACAAGGACACGGAGACCCGGTTTCAAATCCTGGATGAGGCTCTTTAACCTCGGTATGGAAAACAGTCTCGAAGGAAAAGTCTGAATTTAAACCAGTTGTACCGCTTAAAACTGACCTGTATTCCACCACCCCCCCCCCACTGCTTGTAAGAAGGAAATGTATGGGTATGGTACGGAAGTTTTATCATAATGACTGTTTGTGATTGTACGAGCGTTTTCTATCGAATTTACACAAATAGAAATGTTTTCTTCGTTATTTTCAACGCAGATTTATCTCTTGATTGTTTTGGTCGTATTCACTGCAGGAGACTGTCTGTCGTGAGTTCTAGCATATAAATAATTAAACCGGACACTACTGTGCTAGATGAACCCTCAAAAAACTTTCTTTTCTTTTTTCTTTCTTTCCTTTCTTTCTTTTTCTTTAGAACAACCCTGCCCTGGGGGTATCCGTCCTTTACCGTTTTTTAGCAAAGAAGTGTTCTCATTTGACCCTCTTAAACCACCACACTGTATAGGATACAGCCTGTAGGCAGAAAGAGTACGTTCCTTATAGAACTGTACATATTTTATGGGATCATGACAGGGATATTTTCAGAGGCAATAGCAAGTGCCGATAAAATGGAATATATATGCACATTGAATTTCTGAATAAACAATGACTAAGGAAGATGATTGACTGATGATTTCCGGTCATAAAACCAAAATGGCGGTGCCGCGCAAACCGTAGATAATGGAAACAGGAAGAAATGATATTTCAGAAATATGCACCTTGTTAGTGACGATGGGGGTGGGGATATTGAATGATATACAGGAAGAGAGATAGAAAGATATGCAATGTTAGACTGGAAGAGAGATAGAC
>CM042156.1:92615788-92623288 GCA_023376005.1 Doryteuthis pealeii | reverse complement strand
AATAAATCAAACGAAAACATTTAGCGACAAATCAATTTTGTTTTATAAATTCCCGTCGTTCGTCAATTGTAAACAAAATTTTTTTTTTCATAATCGCGTTAATTTATTTATTATAATATTAGAAATACATATAAAATCATGATATTAATGTAGAATACCATTAGATTACCTAATACATTTCACGGAAATACCTGAAAGCTCAAATTGTTATCAAATTTATGATATCGTATACTTTACTATAATTAAAGTATACTATATTCGATCGGCTATGTTTTGAATTAATAATGTTATTTTTTAAAAGATTATTTATCGTTTTACAAAAAATTGATTACTTTATTTAATTCTTTTTTTTTTTCTTTTTCAAATATTAATTTGAAGTTTAGCAAATCGTGTCATTTATATTTTATTTAAAAAATATAGTTAATCATTGAATTAAAATTTCTTACTATATCATTATGTGATGGGCTTTACTTGCAAATCGGTCGGAAAATTACGGTGACCCAGTAAAAACAGAACACATAAGTTTTGTAAAAAACTGTTAATTTTAAATTGGGGGGTTTAGGGTTAGGGTTTAGGGTTGGGATAGGGGTTTAGTGTTAGTTTAATGAGAAAATAAATAAATAATTTGTGTTCTGTTTTTCTGGGTCACTCTGTATGCAGAGCGACCCAGAAAAAAACAGAACCCACAAATTTTGTAATAAAACTGTTAATTTTAACCTGGGGGTTTTAGGGGTTAGGGGTGGGGTTTAGGTTTAGTTTAATGGGGAAATAAATAAATAATTTGGGTTCTGTTTTTTCTAGGTCACCCGTAATATGTTTTCATTTTCCGACCGATTCGCAAGTTTAGCTATATGATGTCATCCCCTCAAATCTGAAAAAGGGGTGCCTAAAGGTCATATGGTCTAAAGATTGAATAAGACTGACAAAAATTTGGCATTACATATGATATAATCTTTCGTGAAACTAATGCTGCACAATTTTCCTATTCTGTAAAAGTCTTCCCGATAAGAAACATTATTTTCAACTGATGTGGTTGGTGTTATTACAATTTGAAGCTATGTGGCCTACATTAATGACAACATAAATAGATTTCTTTATTTATTTCGATGTTTTACTTAAATAGCACATGACAAGTTAGTTTTTTGGTAATCACCTTTTAAAGGAGAAAGCTCGTATTCAAAGTTTTTCAGGGGGATTTCTTTGATTTTTTTTTTTTTCATTTTTGATCCAAGATTGCTCAAGTACAACTTTTCAAAGATAAATAAAAATGTCAACATAGAAGACATTCTTTTTGAATGAAATAAAATTAGACCATAGAATATAGACATGAACCTAATCAATACCATACAACATGATCCCCAATGGTGCTAACATATAAATACACAATATATTACTGCCTAACCGTTAGGCATGGCATAACCCCAGACGGGTTGATATGCCGTTAAAATCAATCAACCAACCACAGATAACTCAACACCTTCCAAGGACAACAATCCCTAACTTCCCAAAGTAAAACAGCTGAGATATTTACTGCTTTTAATGATACTCTTTAATAGTTATTGCATCTCCTTTTTGGCTAATGGGGAAGTTGCTTTTCATTTACTTGTTCTTCGTAAAGAAGATATTTGATAGGTCTTCATCATTTATTCTAACTAAATATTCACACCCATTTTAACCTATTGTTCAGGACTGTAGCCTCAATTCTCTTGTATTGACATCTCTCTAGCACTTAAACGTCACTTATATGCATTTTCCAATTCACGCTTATAAGTCTTCACGAACATTATTTGTGAAAATGCTCGAGGTTTTCGGGTTTTCTTTTTTATATAATGGTGATGCGTTATTCATAAATGACACCCATAAAGAAATATGCACCTCTCTTATTTTACTTCTTGTCTCCATTTTTATGCTTTTCTTGTTGTTATTGTTGTTGTTTTGTTTTGTTTTTTTTATTTGTCTATTTTTTAGATGAGGCTTTTTGGATTTTTTGGATATTTTTCCTCGTCTTTATTTTCATATTGTTATATGTTAACATAGAATATTTAACATAGCTTAACACTTAATGTACCTGGTTATGGTTAGGGGAATAAGAATCATGATGGATTAAATAAAGGGTTCGGTTCGAAGTTCCGAGAAGGCTCCCGATTACGAAATGAAGGCTCCCGAGTTCAACAAGAAGTTTGCAGAGTTCGACAAGAAGGTTCCTGAGTTCGACAAGAAACACCCGAAGAAGGTAGAGGAGCACATCGGCCGAAATGTTGTATATATCTTATTATGATGGAGATTGTGTGTTTTTCTGTCTGTAACCGAAACTATATTACTACTCAAGTCACAATTCCCTTAATTATTTACGTCAAATTCTCCATGACTCTATTCTTTTAAACCTTCAGTTATTAATAAAAATTGTATTACATTATTAATACTGTTGACCATATCTACATACTAATAACATGCAATTGTGTTTATATATACAACAAAATAGCAGTTTACAGTTTGAACGAGAAGGCTAATTTGCATATTGATATTTAAAATGTTATTTTAATAAATATGTGCTTGGTATTTTTGATTTCTAATTGTTTGGTTTTATCTAAAGAAATATAAACAAAAATCTCGTGGATAAATCTTAAAAGAAATTTATTTACAAGAAGAAATAACTGTAATATTATCCTTTACTTCCTATTTTAACTAAATAGTTAAATTAGGAAAATTTACCAATGAAAGAGGGGAGTAATGAAAAATGATGGAATAGTTAGTTTCAAAGTTGTTCTATTTTTCGATTATACCCCCTCTGTTGCAGATCTTTTTATCTGCATTCTTAGTCAGTTTCATTAGCCTTTCTAATTTAACATGATATTTTATTATATCAAAACTTAAATACTTGCACCCGGAGGGTGCATATATTTGCTAGTATATATAATAGATATGAGGACAAAATTCCGAAAAATCCAAATAATACAATTTTTTCTATAACGCAAAGAAGAAACAGTGTCGAACAGAACTTTTCAGTATAGAATTGTTCTCAGATCTTTTCAAAAAGACTTCCATTTCGCGCCTCTTGTTTATTTTTTGTTTGAGTAGCAAAAGTCAGAACGAGTTGAATTGTATGCAAGTCTGACATATATTTCTTTGACATATTGATGTATGCCGCTTCAATGGAAAAGCAACAAACAGGTCGAAAAAACGCACTGAATAGCAAAGAAGACTAATAACATAGTTCTCCACAATTTGTATATCTACATTCATATTAAGAGTTTATCTTTATTTTCATTTTACAGGTCAGAATTCAAACAAACATCGTCAAAATACATGCCCTGTCGGTGGGTCTTAGAATATGCTGACTGTCCCTTGTATAGAGGTAAGAGACCAACCAAAACTGGTGTCCTGGCTATGATACTAAACTGCATCTGATGGTGAGTTCTGGTGCTCTGTCAAGTATGGAATATCGTTTCATTGCCATTATTCCCAGATGCATTCTGACCCGGAATGGTAATTCCTCTTATTGTCCTGTAGCGTTAGTTTGTATTTGCCTGGTGGAGTTGTCTGCCCTTTTTAGTTTGATGATGCCCACCAGGGGCACCATAGTATTTAAGCGCCGGTTTCAAATCCTTTCGGCCTCTTTTCCGGCTTCAGCAACTTCGAGCCACATGGGGTAGATTCTATCTAAACCCTCTCGTGGGGCTCCGCCCCCCTTACATGACTGTAAGTCCTCACAGCATGGACTATTCCTAGTCTCATGTCTGTACTCATATATGTATATTTGTATCATTCATGAATGTGTCTTATCTTTATTTGTGTACCTCTTTTGTATGTACTCTTTACTATGAACGTTATACCAACTGTTATCCACATGCTGTGTTATTAAATGTTTGTCTATTAACCTTCGTCGGAGTTATTTGTATCCAAAGTATGTATAACTTTGCGCCTACGTTATAGTCCCATTTATATGTCAAATAGATCCGTTTGTAAATTATATGAGATAGTGTTACATAATCTATGCGGTTGCATAAGATTATTGTCAATCCCCTGTATTTCTAAAGGGATGACCCTTTTCATATCACGGGCGGGACTTTCCATGGAATATTACAGGAAGCCCGCGAAATACGTGAAGTCACGTGGGACCTGGTTGGGTCCTCAGTTTTTCAGTTGGACGTCGGGCAAAGAACATGTCCTGCCTTAACTGGAACTCACACTGAATACGCGCGCTATGTTAGTCAGATATTTAGTTACATGAAATGTTTAGTTAAGTAAATAAAAGCTTAAGAAAATAACACGGTTTTGTAGTTGGTGAATGTCTTGGTAACAAGACTGATATAGAAGAAGAAATGAGTTAAGTGCGACCGACCACCAAGACGAAGAGATGTTAGAAGAGACACTAGAAGAACAGAAGAAGAAGAATAGAATAAGTAATGAAAAGGGTATATAACAATAGGAATACATGATATCATATATCAAGGTGGATCTGTGATATCACATTCCAGTGTAGTTCGTCACATTCACGACTTCGACTGATACTTTTCGAGTCCTCCACACTGGATCAACCTCAATTATTTGGTGCACTCTCTTTAAACCGACGGTTTTAGGCTTACCTGAACTTGCTGAATCGTAGAGGTTCTTGCAGCCCGAGCGATTTTTTAACCATCTATGATTGTCACTATGCTGTTATCTATCCCCTCAGCTACACTCAGGATGTGACTCTGACCATACTAGCACTAAAGACTTGTTTATTACAGATATTAAAAAATAATCCTTATCTTTATATTATGCACTCATCTATGAATGTGCACATACGTGTGTCGTTCAAAACGTTCCCCGCCCAAATACTTCATGACTTCTCGAGCCTCTGTTTTGTTCCATTTTTAAATTTGTTGCACATCTCACACCTTTTTACAGGCCTCACCTGCCAAGAAATCAAGACAAATCTGATTTAGTGATAAGTTAAAACGACAATTCTTCCAATCTGTGGTTGCATCAGTGCTGTTGTATGGCTGCACCACTTGAACCCTAACGAGACGCCTGGAGAATAAACTAGATGGAAGCTGCACAAGAATGCTGCGTGCGATCTTGAACAAGTCGTGTAAACAGCACCCCTCAATGAAGCAGCTGTACGGCCACCTGCCCCCTATTTCACAAACCATCCGAGTGAGACGGACAAGACGAATTGGACACTGCTGGAGAAGCAATGACGAACTCATAAGTGACGTTTTCCTGTGGAAGCCAACACATGAATATGCTAATGTGGGCCGCCCAGCAAGGACCTACATTGACCAGCTCTGTGCGGATACTGGATGCTGTGCAGAGAACCTTCCTGTGACAATGAATGATAGAGAATGTTGGCGAGAGATTGTTATGTATATCCGTGCTAATTGCGTGACATGATGTGATGATGATGATGAGTTGAAAGACGTGCCACTTCTGTCTTAGTGAGGCTTAGAACTTTTTGAATGACCCTCGTACATACATATATGATATTCTTCTGCCTATACGTATTCATAGAGATATATTCGAAGCTATATGCATATGCATTATTGCACCTAAATATGAACACCTTGAGACAGAAGAACTTATAATATCACAGTGCTTATTTATGTGTAATACTGTTGTTGCATAATCTATGTGGTAGCATAGATTATTGGCAACACCTTGTAGAATAGGGCTTTCAAATCAGCACGGAGACGGCAGTTTACGTGGAAAAGCACCAGACGTTGGTAAAAACGGGAATCTCACACGTCACGTGATTTGACTGGTTAAGTCAGTTGCAGCCGAGATGTAGTGTAGGATAGACGCGTCATACTTCGGCTGGACTCAGCTCCGCGCGATGAGTTATGGGTAAATAAATCTTGTGCAAGAAAATACGTCGTGTAGTTAATTAATTGTATGACGAAAGAAGTTAGCCCAGAAGAAGCCGTTAGAAGTAAAGATGACGCAGCTAGAGTATAGACAACAACATGACTGCCAAGGAAGGAAAGGAAACAACCAGTTTCAGCAGAAGCCGTAAAGGAAGAAGTAACAAACAAGTAATCTGCTCATATATATGTATCTATCTCAGTTTGTTCTTCTTACTCCGTTTTATTGTCTGTCTGTCCTCTCTCTCTCTCTCTCTCTCTCTCTCTCTCTCTCTCTCTCTCTCTCTCTCTCTCTCTCTCTCTCTCTCTCTCTCTCTGAGTCTCTCGATTATATACTCGATGTTGGGTATATACGACGATGGCTAGACAACACTGTGTGCATTTACTGCCACATCAATTTTAAGCGGAGTAGTTTGTTTGAATTCAGTTTTCATTCTTCTAAATTGGTTGCCGTGCTAAAGCTAAAGGGACCAGTTTTCTCCATTTATGATGAAATAAAATATAGATTCATGCTTTTTTAAAGGGGGATTAGCACGAACGGAAACACAAACAGGCTTGTTTAAGATTTGAACTTAGGCTGCCGACTCATTTTTCCATGACGTTAGATGTTACGCCATATCCGCCTAATTTAGGAGTGTTGTTAAAAACAAATTCGACTCTCATCCAATTCTTTATTATGATTAATCCAATATTCGCCGGGTGGGGCTCCCAGTAGCATTGCTTTGTGCCAGATTAGCTGTACTCCACAGTAAATAGATTTAGGATGCCTAGGACACACACACACTCACACACACACACATACATACATATATATATATATATATATATATATATATATATATAATCCAAAAGTCCAGAGAAGAAATCTTCCTTACGACATAGGATGCCTACCATAGCATGTTTACTAGCAAGAATTTAATTCGCTATTGTAGTGAAGTGGATCCCTATTGGGTGCAACAGTTCTGTGATCTTGTGCCAAACTAGCACGATCCTTGTAAATAACCAGAAGATACTGACTGGAAATAAAGAATACTTTTAGCCTTGCAGAATAGATTTCAATTGTCAATAATGAAGTCATTATTTCTTCAGCAGGAATCACATGCTCCGAGGTTCAGTTAATTAACTACATTAAATTTGGTGGGCATAACTCTAGCCGTCATTGGCTTTTGTTGTCTTCGTGCTTTTTGTGTTTTATACCAAACCCTTCGCAGTTTGCTATATTTATGAACTAGAAGCGGCTACTCGGCTACTCGGCGTCACCTGGGTAGAGGCGGATTTTTTTTAGTTAGTCCTGCAGATCCATTATTACTGAATCGTGAGTTGAATCCTCGTGGGATGCCCCATTTAAATCCCTATGTAAAAAATAGACCTTGCATTGATCCAGCTACTCTGAAAAAAATGTTAATGTATATTATCTAAAATATTAAATTTAAAAAAATAAAAATCCATGCTGTTATCATTCAAATTTTATATATTTAATTATCTTCACGAATATAGATCAAATCTCTATTATGTTTGCACAAAAACCAAGCCCTGGTGATATTTAATGTGTATGTACTTACTTTGTCGTTAATTGTTTTATTTTTGAAGTTTCCTCCGGACATACATACTGCTCTTTATATATGTATAGATAGATAAAGTGTGATCAATATCTATG
>CM042156.1:92608288-92610788 GCA_023376005.1 Doryteuthis pealeii | reverse complement strand
ATCTCTAAAAGACAGGAATGACAACGAACCAATTCGTCCAAGATTCAGTCTTGTTTTCAATTTTTAAGCATCTTTTTTTTCTTCTTTTTTTTTCTTTTTTTTTTTTAATTAAAAAAACATGTTAAACTCTGCTTAAAAGATTAGCCTAGTGTCACATCCTGCTCTTTTGAAAGGTTTGGTAAATACATAAATAGAAATAAATATATAAATACAAATAAATTTAAAACAGCTATATGTTATGTGGTATGTGGTGTAGTGATTATTATCGTGAGAAATGGGCACGGCAAGACGAATTCAAATCATGGACGAGGCTGTTTGCATTTCACATAGTGCTAATGCCCTCGGTAAAGGTGGTCTCTTTACCCTTGTTAGGCAACCAGTCTTGGAGAAGGTAAAGTCTAAATTCAAACTAGTTAAACATTACTTAAAAAATGGCCTTGTGTCACACTCTGCACCTGCGGAATGGTTGGGTAAATGCATACAATGCAAATGCATGTATAATCAAATCTGTCTTACGATTTACTCCTATCCGGCGGTGAAGGGGGAATATATGGGTTCATGCCTTTCCTAAGGGAATTAACGTGAAGGGAAACTCAATCTGCCTCGTTCAGGATTTGAATTCAGGTCGTGTTACGATTTTTGTAGTCACCCTTAGGCTTCAAGCAAGAGCACTGTCCAGCGGAGATCCTTTTGTGTTAAAAACAGAGCACGATCTTTAGTGAAGAAACCTTTAGTTGCTCTGGTGTCCCCTAATATTGTCTATGATCCTTTGGTTGTTCCTTGGTGTTCCTTAATGTTGGTATGATTCCTTTGGGTGTTCCTGTGTTCCTTAATGTTGGGTATGACCTTTGGTTGCTTCCTTTGTGTTCCTTAATGTTGGGTATGCATCCTTTTGCGTTTGCTTCCTGGTGTTCCTTATTTGGCTATGATCCTTTGGTTGTTCCTTGCGTGTTCCTTTAATGTTGCCGGTATGATCTTTGGTTGTTCCTTGGTGTCCTTAATGTTGGGTATGATCCTTTGGTTGTTTCCCTTTGTGTTCCTTTAATGTTGGCGTATTTGATCCTGTTGGTTGTCCCTTGTGTCCTTAATGTTGGGTATGATCCTTTTGGTTGTTCCTTGGTGTTCCTTAATGTGGGTTATGATCCTTTGGTGTTTCCTGGTGTTCCTTAATGTTGGCGTATGATCCTTTTGGTTGATTCCTTGGTGTTCCTTAATTGTTGGGATGATCCTTGGTTGTTCCTGGGTGTTCCTTTAGTGTTGGGTTATGCATCCTTGGTTGTTCCTTGGGCTTCCTTTAAGTGTTGGGTATGATCCTTGGTTGTTCCTTTGTGTTCCTTAATGTGCGGTATTGATCCTTTGGTTGTTCCTGTGTTCCTTAATTTGGGTATGATTCCTTAGCGTTGTTCCTTGGTGTTCCTTAATGTTGGCGGTATGAATCCTTTGGTTGTTCCTGGTGTTCCTTTTAGTGTTTGGGTGTATGATCCTTTGGTTGTTACCTTGGTGTTCCCTTAGTGTTGGGGTATCGCATCCTTTGGTTGATCCTTTGTGTTCCTTAATTTGGGTATGATCCTTTTGCGTTGTTCCTTGGTGTTCCTTTAATGTTTGGGTAATGATCCTTTGGTTGTTCCTGGTGTTCCTTAATGCTTGGGTATGAATCCTTTGCGTTTGTTCCTTGCGTGTTCCTTAATGTTGGAGTCATGATCCTTTGGTTGTTCCTTTGTGTTCCTTAATGTTGGGATGATCCTTTGGTTGTTCCTTGTGTCCTTAATGTTGGTTATGATCCT
Source organism: Doryteuthis pealeii (assembly GCA_023376005.1). Classification (NCBI taxonomy): domain Eukaryota; kingdom Metazoa; phylum Mollusca; class Cephalopoda; order Myopsida; family Loliginidae; genus Doryteuthis; species Doryteuthis pealeii. Next base: position 92,609,004 of record CM042156.1, on the reverse strand, counting down.
TTGGTTGTTCCTTGGTGTTCCTTAATGTTGGGTATTGATCCTTATGGTTGTTCCTTGGTGTTCCTTTAGTGGTTGGGTATGATCCTTTGGTTGTTCCTTGGTGTTCCTTAGTGTTGGCGTTATGATCCTTTGGTTGTTCCTTGGTGTTCCTTAATGTGGGGTAAATGATCCTCTCTTTGGTATGTGTATACCTTATGTGTTCCTTAATGTACTGTAATGATGCACATGTCTGGTTGTTCCATTGGTGTTCCTTAATGTTGGGATGTGATCCTTTGGTTGTTCCTTGGTGTTCCTTAATGTTGGGGTATGATCCTTTGGTTGTCCTTTGGATGCTTCCTTAATGTTGGGTTATGAACCTTTGGTTTCCTTGGTTTCCTTAATGTTGAGGTATGATACCTATTGGTTGGTAGCCTATGAGTTTCCTTAATGTTGGCGGGTATGATCCTTTGGTTGTTCCTGAGCGTGTTCCTTAATGTTAGGGTATGATCCTTTGGTGTTCCTTGGTAGTCCTTAAAGTGTTGGTAAGAGATCTTTTGGTTGTTCCTTGGTGTTCCGGTAATGTGGGTCTATGATCCTTTGCGTATGTTCCTTGGTGTTCCTTAATGTTGGGAGGATATGATCCTTTGGGTTGTACCTTTTAGTGTTCCTTAGCTGTGGATAGATCCTGTTGGTTGTTCCTTTTGGTGTTCCTTAAATCGTTGGGTTATGATTCCTTT
>CM042156.1:92591137-92608188 GCA_023376005.1 Doryteuthis pealeii | reverse complement strand
TGTTCTTTCTTTCTTAACGATTCATTCACCAATTCTTAGGTGAATTCGCACTGAGGTGTCGTTTTGCGCCAGTAATCCTCAAAAAGCTCCCGGTTCTCATTGAGATATACGAGGGCCATCCTTTTCATATCTTAAATACGGGAATTATTGCCTCAGGATTTGGCAAAAAGAAAGCACCTGTTTACTGTTGCATACTTTTTCTTTATAATAAACGAAGGCCATTAATAAAAAAAAAACGTTAATTTTGCCTTACCAGGGATTTTGCGTCTACGTATTAAGGAGAGAAAGCACTGTTTACCGCCATGTTGTACGCCCTTTCTCTGGGATATATCACGTTCCTATACTCAGCGCATGTAATTCATTAATAAAGGCGTGTATATTTTGCTAGCTAAGAAGTGTTTGATAATAAGGATAGGTGTTCCACTGTTGCCCTAACAGTTGTACTTTTTTCTTGGGATTAGTATCACTTACACGTGGAAAAGCCCATGGACATCAAGCATTAAAATAAAGTGAATTCTTGCTTGGATAGGGTAAAATTTCGCAAGTAGGAAGCACCGTTTACGGGAGTAATGATCAAACCTGGATAGCGCTCCTTTGAGTATCACTGTTATAATGATAGCGTATAATCACCCTATATAGATAAGGGTGTAACAATGGTCTGACCGCATGAGTTGTTCAGAGCCTAAAGGGTCAAGTACTATCAGCCAGTCAGCGAGGGAAATGTCTGAACATCGGGGCCCTGGTTGTCAATAGCGCTAGAGGCCAAGTGAGAAATTGTTTTTTTAGTCCAAAAGGTCATTGGGACAAGATGGAGCGGCCATGGGGCCCATCCCCTTACCATCAGCCTCCTTAGCTTTACCGAGCACGATCGGGGGTGTGTAAAAATACTCAATTGAATATAATATACGCTGTAGTTGGGCGGGGACCGGTATCGAACCTAGGAACCTCTTATGTGGTTTTCTGAAAGCGATTACGCTCTCGGATAAACCAATGGGACTAAGGAGCACCGACCTGGAGAGTCCTAGGAACCCTCGAAGTGGACCTAATTTTTCCTGGGCTATAAGGTATTCGCAGTAGTAAAAAAGACACCCAAAACACATGGGGCTCTAGGGCTAGTTGCACCTTTTTTCCTTTATATAAACGATGATAATTTCATTAAAAGTGGAATTTTTCGCTAAGGGGCAAAGAGAGCATTTGAATAAGATGAGATAGGCTACCGAATTTCAGCGAGTAGGTAGAGTAATTGCGTTATTTTTCACTTTGTGATAGAGAAATCTACTATCGCAAATTTTATCCTGGTCGCTCGCAAAATCACGTCGCTCAACACTACTGCCTTAATGAAGAATTCGGCTCAGTTATCTACTGAATGTCAGCGTCCTCTCCCAGCAAACCGGGAGCTCAGGCGTCGCGAGACTGTATTTCTTGAGTAATTGAAATTAAAACTCCTAACCTTCGGGGAAAGGACGGAGGAAATTTCTTTTTCCATAGCCGCAGAGTAAAGAGGAGAAGTTTCAATTTGGTTTTACTATCTTTATCATATCACAGTCATTTATTAGAACGAATGGCCATTTCAGGGTAAATAAAGATGGGAGATGTAGATATACCTAGAAGCAGTGATTGTATAAGGATAAGAATAAACAGCACTGTTTACAGTTGCACCTTTTATCGTAGTATAATAATACGGGGAATGTGGAAACAAGGGGATTCTATCTATAATTCAAGAGGAAGGGGTGGTAAGAGGGTCATTAGTGCCGATAGGATCAGAGAGTTTTGGCCGATAGGTGCACCCATACGTGTTACAGTGGTAGCATTGGGACAAGTTTTATGTATTTACAGGTTCATTCGGGATAATTAAAGACGAATTTTGCCTAAGAAGAAAAGATTGACAATAAGGTGGTTGAAGCGTTGTAACTTTAGAGCACATGAGTAATAAAGAGGAATAAAGAGGGTACATCCAGAGAGTAAATAACAAAGTGAAGTTTGTAAGCAGATAGCCTCATAAATTGAGACGAATAGGAAACAACTGTTGTAACAGATATGTATAATCCTTTTCCTTAATAGTAGTACGTAGGAGTCACGACCACTTCAGATAGAAGAATAGATGCAAGCAGTAATATAAGGGAATTGAGGCCTATAATGCTAGTAGATATTGACTCAGCAGAGATGATGAAACGCAATGGTCGGGAGGAGTAAGACCGGTAGATGATTGAATCTGAGCTTACACGTGCTCTCGAGGAGGGTTGGTAAATATATACAAATATGATAAAAAGGCTTAGGGGTTTTTCCCCATAAGAAAACACCATAGGTTTGTGACAATGCTAAGGCTTTGACCATGCCCGCCAACTGATGAGGAGGCCTCTTTCGCCCGAGGCGGATAGTAGCATGAAAAACTATTTCATTATTGTGTTTGAATCTTCGGGGGGACGGAAAACAAGTACGAAAGATATGAATATAATTCAACAGGGGTTCATGGAATTAACCATAGATGTTTGCCTTTTCATAGTACTGAAGAGAACTAAACAAGGTTAAAGTAGCCCCAGATCGTACCAATAAACCCATTTATTAATGCCATGAGAGCTGAAGGGAGAGTAGTTGGATTCATAGCATTTCCATGCTAATTTAGTGCTCATGTTAACTGTACATCGTCGTAGGAGTAATGGAAGAGTCACGGAGTCGACAAGTGCAAGTACCTGACGACATCTAGAGAAGCCGAGATGTCACACGCCACGAGCGCCAGTAGGCCAACTCGAATGTGACAGATAGATATAAGGCTGAATTGTAGGCCGATCGGGAGATGGTTTACAATAAGAAAGACATACATGTGTAGAAGAATATTAAGGGATCTAATAGGAGACCGCACATATGTTAGAGATACTGGGAGGATTGTTGCGAAGCTTAATAATTTATTCTCAAAACAGGTTTCTTGTTTAAAGGTGAATGGATAACAGCGAGAATTGGAGAGCTCTAGATGGCTTACCTACGATGTCGCATCGCGCCGGAACATTTAGCCTAACTAAGTGCCCCAGCTCTAGCTTACTTGTAACGCAAGATATTGAGAGAGATAAATTGATTTACGACATCTTGCCATTTCACGTTCCGATAGAACGCGTCATTCTCGAAGAGGCATTCATCTAGACCCATAGAAACAAAAGATTTCCAAAAGGTGGCGGTATACTGAATCAAAGAGTTCACAATCGCCGTTTACTAAGTGTAATTTTATTTAATTGCGTTCATCCAGTACACGATTAAAATGAATAATCGACAAAATATACAAGAAAACATGAACTGAAGAAGTCAACATGATTCGGCCTTGTTCTCAGTATAGGGGCTTTTCGCTCCTGGATGACTCGTACCCAACGGAAGGATTGCCTACATTTTGAGAAAGCTGTGAAGCTTGCAAATTTGTTCAAAGATGGGTCGCGTCGCAGGACACGTTTAGTTTATCGAACGTACTTGCTTTCAAATTACTAGGATTAAAAACCAAGAGAAAAGTTTATCCTTGAGCTACGGTTCGGTAGCCGGCGCGGGCTGTCGGTATACGCAGTCTCTCACGAGGTCCCTGTGGCGCTTAGTCACCTCCATGATAGTCACAAGTATTATGATCACTGGGTAGTATGGTGCAGCCGAGGGCCACACAATGTGGTTGAATATTTCTACCATTTTTTTTTTTTTCCCGATACCAAAAATTTGGAACTTTTATGTCGGTATGTCATAACCTCCAGCTACTAAATTGTCATAGACGAATTTTTCTATAGTGATCGGAGACCGAAACGGAAGTCAGTTCGCTTAAATGCGTTTAAGCAAGCAACCTGTGTCGTTTTTTTCTATTCAATAAAGCCTTTCTCTTACGAGAGGGTTAGCTTTAAATGACAATGGAGGTCCATTTTTCACCCGAATACTCGGAGGACAGACCCATGGGATATATTTAGCGCAATGAAACTGTCAACTTCAATCAGTTCGAAAGACGGAGAGGTGTCATAGTTCAAGCCTTAATCACTTGTCAACAGACCTATTGTTCTTAAAGGAAAAATGAGAAAAACACATGAGAGTTCTCTCACTAAAGACCTTATATTATGCATATTTGGTATATTAGGTTACGCAACCTGGTTTGTTGATTCGCCTAAATGCCGCCACGAGCAGGGGACATGAATTCGCGAAACATAAGGTCAAATTTCTCTGTAAGCACCGCGTGTCTTCTAGACAGGCGTGTTTGATAATTCTAAGAGGTTTTCATCTAAACGGGTTAGGAGTGTAATAACATATTGTGTATTCATATATATACTTTAAGTAATTATTTTTAACCAAATGTGTTAGCATTATTGGGGATTATATTGTATGGCATTGGATTTGTTTCATGTCTATATTCTAAGGTATAATTTTATTTCCGTCAGTTAAATTAGACTAATAGGAAAGAGACATTGAGAGAGAGAGAGAGAATGAGAGATAGGAAGAGAGATAGAAATTCATTGGAGAAAGAGTGTAGACGGAATAGAAAAGAAGACATTTACAATAGAGAGAGCAAAACAAAGTTATTGTGAGAGAATGAAACAGAGTTAAAGTGTTTATAATACAAAGAGAGATATAATAAGAGAGATGAGGAATGGGAGTTAAATAGACTAATATGAAAAGAGAAAGGAATAGAGCAGTACAGGGAATAGAGGGCAAAAATGCAATAGAAGTCGTGACAATAAAAGATAAAGAGAGAGCGAGAGAAGAGAGAGAGAAGATCAGAGAGAGACAGACAGACAGACAGCAGAGATGCATAAGCTATAAATGAGAAAGATAAAGAAACAGAAAAAAACATTATACATAAAAAATATGAAACTCAGAGATAGATAGAATAAAACAGTTAAGGGAATATATGCAAATAGAGATATAATGAGAGAGAGAGAGAGAGAGGGAGAGAGAGGGAGAGAAAAGAGAGAAAAGACCAGAGAGAAAGAGAGAGAGAGAGAAGAAAGGGGAGGGGAGAAATGTTAATGAACGAAGGAGAAGGAAAGAAAAGGGAGAAATAGAATGAGTAGCCACACACACACACACACACACACATATATATATATATATATATATATATATATATATAATGAACAGACTGAGATGGATAGCATACATAGATAGATGAAAATATATAATGAAACAGAAAATAGAAAGAAGGGAGAGAGAAAACTTTGATGAAGACTGATACAGATAACACGGTGAGAACGTAGTTCAGAGAGAGGAGAGAGAGAGAGAGAGAGGAGAGAGGAGAGAGAGAGGGAGGAGGAGGAGACAGAGTTAGTTGTATAGATGGTAGATTAAGTAGCTTTAAACTAGGGCAGAACCTTCTAATTACATTATTGTAATCTTTTTACTGAAACATACTAAATTAATTTGCGTCTTAATATCCAAATTAAACAGCCATTGTTACGGTTTAAAGTTTTTTGGAGGAATTAACTTATTTCAGAAGATATCATCAATAATCAGAAGATATCAATCGATTAATTACTAACATGTTCTGAACATCTTTCAAGTAAATAACGAATTTTATTGTTTAATACAAATTTTATTGAACTTTTTTTCTTTTAATAAAACGTGTTATGCTTAAACTTTGTTTGCAGCTGCACTGTTAGTAATTAGAAAAAATACGAAGGTGTGTAAAAAGTAAGGCCATTTGGTTTTAACACAGATACATGGATCATACTGTTAGTTCTGGCCGCCACGCCTTGGCCAGCTTGGAAAGAACTCAAAGTAGATAAGTAGTCCGATTATAGAAGAGATAGAGAAAATAGAATAGAATAAAACAGTTAAAGAGAATATATGCAAATAGAGATATAATGAGAGAGAGAGAAAGAGGTGAGAGAGAGAGAAAGAGAGAGAGAAGAAATAGATTAGAATAAACAGTTTAAAGGGAATATATGCAAATAGAGGTATAACATGAGATATTGAGAGAGAGAGGAAGAGAGAGAGAGAGAGTGGGGAAGCGGGGGAGAGAGTAAAATTATTCCAAACCATTGAAAGATATTTTTTAAATCGTTTCTAGAAAACGTTTTCTTAGAAAGAAATTTAAAAAAAAGATTTTAGCCACTGGCCTGGATATAACATTTCTTATAGTGACTCTGTCCTCAAATAATGGAACATTCAAAAATAACAGCAATGAAAAGCAACATAAAAGATTAATAAAAAGACTAAAAGGAATCGAGAAAGAATAGAGAGACAAAGATAAATACAGAGCATAAATACAATAGAGTCGTCACATATAAAGATAAAGAGAGAGAGAAAGAGTATAAGCTATAGATCAGGAAAAGATAAAGAGAGAGACAGGTATAAGCTATACAGATGAGGAAAGATAAAGAAGAAAAACAAAGGCAGAGAGACAACTCAGAATAGATAGAATAAAACAGTTAAGGGAATATATGGAAATAGAGATATAAAGAGAGAGAGAGAGAGAGAGACGAGAGAGAAGAGAGAGAGAGAAAGAGAGAAAAGAGATAGAGAAAAAATAGATAGAATAAACAGTTAAGGAATATATGGAAATAGAGATATGAGACGAGAGAGAGATGAGAAGGAAGAGAGAGGAGAGAAATGAGAAATTAAATAGACTAACAGGAATAGAGAACGGAATATGAGAGACAAAGAATAATACAGAGCATAAAATGGGCAAATAGATGTCGTCAGATATAAAAGATAAAGAAGAGAGACCAGAGTATAAGCTATAGATGAGGAAAGATAAAGAGAGAGACAGAAGTATAAGCTATAGATAGAAAAGATAAATAAGAGAGACAGAGTATAATCTATAAGATAAGAAAAGATAAAGAGAAGAGAACATAGTATAATCTATAGATAAGAAAAGATAAAAAGAGAGAGACAGAGTATAATCTATAGATAAGAAAAGTATAAAGAGAGAAAAACAGAGTATCAAGCTATAGATAAGAAAAGATTAAAGAGAGAGACGAGTATAAGTCTAATAGATAAGAACAAGATACAGAGAGAGACAGAGAGTATAATATAGATAAGAAAAGATAAAGAGTAGAGCAGAGTATAATCTATAGAATAAGTAAAAGATAAAGAGAGAGACAAGTGTATAAGCTTATAGAAGAAAAGATAAGAGAGAGAGACAGAGTTATTACAGCTATAGATAAGAAAAGTATAAAGAGAGAGACAGAGTATAAAGCTATAGATAAGAAAGATAAAGAAGAGAGACAGAGTGTAAGCTTAGATAAGAAAGTATAAAGAAAATCGAAACAGAGGAAAAGATAAAGTATAAAGATATAGCAGAGAAAAAAAAAGAATTAAATAAACGCTGAAGCAAATGATTGAAAAATGGCTTCACTCCTATATTTTGGCTTACTTTTTAATTTGCTGTATTTTCTTATTTTTCTATCCCAGTGGCCAACGACGCCAGTTTGGCTTTTAAAAAGAACAAAAGACGAATGCGGAAATGTTTGGTTCGTATTGTTTCAAACTTTTTGTCATAAATAAAATACAAAAAATCATCTTAATATACTAAATGTTCTTTTTATGTTCTTTCTTATAAATCTAGTTTCATTCTAAATTTCTCTAAAAAAATATTAGGGAGTTTATCATCAATATTATTATATATATTATTATTATTATTATTATTATTATATATATATATAGTGTATATGTGTGGTGTTGTTGTGTGTGTGTGTGTGTGTGTGTGTGTGTGTGTGTGTGTAGTATATTAAGAAATGAAAAAACACAGGTTTAAAATGGGTTAACTTAACGTATATTAAACTTACCACTTACCCATTTAAACCTGTGTTTTTTCATTTTTCTTAAAATACTACATAACCGTCGGATTCACTTCCTTTGTTTCACACACCACACACACACACAATATATATATATATATATATATATAATATATATATATATAATATATATATTATATATATATAATTCCAAAAGTCCAGAGAATAATCTTCCTAGGACACAAGAAGTTTTATTTAAAAAGAACCTGTCGCAGTTTGAGAGCTCAATGTGTGGGGCTCTTATCCTTGCGAATCACACAGGCAAATATATAGTAAAGAAATAACAGAAGACCAGAGATTTAGCATTATAGTCTATTTAAGCTACCGCTGAAATAGACTATAATACTAAATCTCTAAGTCTTTTGTTATTTCCTTTACTATATTATATAATTAATATATATATATATATATATATATATATAATAATACTGGGTAATTGTGCATAATTGAATGTCATAACTAATTTTAAAATTAATTAAATTGATAATTAATGAATTAGGCGGGCAGCACTTGTTCAAATGTCAGCTAAAAAATGAGAAAAATTGACTTCTCATATATATATATATTATATATAATTATATATATATATATAATTATTTAATTACGTAATTTGATTGTATATGTATGAATTATATTATATATATATATATATATATATATAGTATATATATAATATAATAATTAAATATATATAATAAGGCAATAAGTTTCGTATATTATATATTATTATATATATATATATATATATGGATGGAACATACAACAACGGAAAAGGAAAAATAAATCTACTATAATTACTTACTCAGTTTTGTTTTCCCTGTCTTTGCTTTGCTTTATGTTCCTTTTGTGGGGTTTTTTTCATTAATGTTATTTTTTAATTTTATTTTTATTTGAGACAGAGTCACTATATAGAAACTGTTAATATTCCAGACAGTTGGCTAAAATTGGTTTTTTTAAATTCTTTCTACAAGAAAATGTTTTTCTAGAGACGATTTTAAAAAGATACTTTCAATGGTTTGGATTATAATTTCCTCTCTCTTTCTCCCTTCCACCTTCTATTCCTCTCCCTCTCCTCTCCTCTCTCTCTCTCTCTCTCTCTCTATATATATATATATATATATATATATATTATATAAAGGAGAGATTTTGGTGTGTACGTGTCGACGTATAACTCCAAAATTGGGACGTCACTCAGAATTTAAAATCTTGCTATACATAGATATCGTTCTAACTAGGAAACACTCCAATTTGGGTTATTGATTTTACTGATTAAGGTATACAATTAATTAATTAACCAAAATCAAACGATTTTTCGAAATCTATAAATAGCTGCTACTGCTTATCAGCAGCTGCATTCCAGCTACAATCAGCACGCGAACGCTACCCTGTTGCCTCTTTGCCTTATATCCGCTCTATTTCTACTGTGATGTAAAAAAAAATGAAAGGCCTTTTTTTATCAATTTTTTACAAAATACTTTATTTCTTAAATAAATATTCCATTTTTAAATCAGCGAATCAAATTTGAATTAATATTCGAATTAGCAATTACAAAAACTGAAATGTAAAATTAGTCTTACACAAAAAAAAGTTTTTGAAAAAATCCTTCAAGCGATTAAAAAAGGGGGATTCTTAGAATAATATGATTAAATATATCCAGTGAAACTCAAAACGTTTTTGAAGAAGAATAAACGGTCCATCATTTTTCCTCGCCAATTTACGGTTCATCTTCTTTAAGATATCCCATATGGTTCGAAAGAGAATAAAATAATCTCTCTAAAATGTGTAAATTTGATTGGGTTTTTATCAATGGAATTATTTTTTACAGCGAGTTAGAAAAATTATATTTGCTTCAGTCAGCCTAGAATTCGTAGTATGGTTTTTTCATACTAAAATTTTTCTTTCTGTTTCTATCTTAAAAAATATTATTTGGTTTCTAAATATGTAATTAGTATGTCTTTTCATAACATTGAATTTTTTTAACAGCGAATTAAATAATAAATCAAACGAAAACAATTTAGCGACAAATCAACTTTGTTTTATAAATTCCCGTCGTTTCGTCAATTGTAACAAAAACATTTTTTTATTTTTCATAATCGCGTTAATTTATTTATTTTAATATTAGAAATACATATAAAATCATGATATTAATGTAGAATACCATTAGATTACCTAATACATTTCACGGAAATACCTTGAAAGCTCAAATTGTTATCAAATTTATGATATAGTATACTTTACTATAATTAAAGTATACAATATTCGATCGGCTATGTTTTTGAATAATAATGTTATATTTTTAAAAAGATTATTTATCGTTTTACAAAAATTTGTTACTTTATTAATTCTTTTTTTTTTCTTTTTCAAATATTAATTTGAAGTTTAGCAAATCGCATCATTTATATTTCATTTAAAAAATATAGTTAATCATTGAATTAAAATTTCTTACTATATCATTATGTGATGGGCTAAACTTGCAAATCGGTCGGAAAATTACGGTGACCCAGAAAAAACAGAACCCATAAATTTTGTAATAAAACTGTTAATTTTGACTTGGGGGGTTTAGGGTTAGGGTTTAGGGTTGGGGTTGGAGTTGGGGTCTGTATGCAGAGTTACCCAAAAAAACACAGAAACACACAATTTGTAATAAAACTGTTAATTTTAACTAGGGGTGTTAGGGATTAGGGTTAAGGGGTGGGGTTTAGGGGTTAGTTTAATGGGAAATAAATAAATAATTGGGTTCTGTTTTTTTCTAGGTCACCTGGTAACATGTTTCATTTTCTGACGCGATTCGCAAGTTTAGCCATATGATGTCATCCCCTCAATCTGACCGAAAATAAAATTTCCTGACCTCCCACCAGGCAGGATTAAATTAAGATAGTTTTTGCGTGTTGATTTTTGTGGGTCATCCTTCGGGACGAACTCGGTATTTAATAGTAATAGATCTGCAAACGATTATTAAACCATATTTTTTATCTCCTCTACCCAGGCTTAGCCGGTAGCCGCTGGTAGTTATATATATATATATTATATATATTATTATATATATATATATATATATATATATATGTGTGGTGTGTGTGTGTGTGTGTGTGTGTGTGTGTGTGGGTGTTAGTTTTTTTATAAATAAAGATGCTCAATATGATGATGAAGCATATTTATCTAAATTAGGATATTGCAAGAATGGTTCTTGCTTGCTTGTTTGTTTTAATAGCAGATCAACCCTTTTCGGGTCAATTAATGACTCATTTTCATAAACAAAGGACTCAGTTGCTTCAGTACATGCTGCTACTTAAGTGATCACACAACTAAGTATTGAACAGACTCATCAAGTCATTTTGATAAAGAAAGGACTCAGGTTGATTACAGTACCTGCTGTTGTTTAAATGGTCATCCAATTAAGTGTTGAAAAGACTCATCGCCACTTATATTCGGTGATCTAGTGGGAACCGGGGCTTTTAGCGAGACTGATCGTATTCGTAGACACAGAAATAAATATCGCTTGTGACTGTCAGTTTCTCGTCTATGCGAACATTATATATATTATATATATATATATATATATATATATATATATATATATATGGATGTGTGGTGTGTGTGTGTGTATGTGTGTGTGTGTGTGTGTGTGTGTTTTGACCGCCACCTTGAACTCGAGTATGCCCATCGCATGACATCACTCTGTAAAAGAATTAACTAAACCATGGTCAGTTTTTTAAGCCAGCAAAAGATTTGGATCATATGACCTTTAGGCACCCCTTTTGCTTTGCTGATTCATGAGTACATTTTTTTATTTACACCGTCAACATCCGATTGTTTGTTAGGGGCTAGGGTTAGGGGTTAGGTTTATAATTTTTTTTTAACTCTAAAAATCGTCTGTTAAAAAACAACCGGCTGTTGACGGTGTAAGTGAAAAAAATGTACTTATGAATCAGCAAAGCAAAAGGGGTGCCTAAAGGTCATATGGTCTAAAGATTTAATAAGACTGACAAAAATTTGACACTACATATGATATAATCTTTCGTGAAACTAATGCTGCCCAATTTTCCTATTCTTTAAAAGTCCTCCCGATAAGAAACATTATTTTCAACTGATTTAGTTGGTGTTATTACAATTTGAAACTATGTGGCCTACATTAATGACAACATAAATAGATTTCTTTATTTTTTTCGATGTTTTACTTAAATAGCACCTCCTACAGACATGACAAGTTAGTTTTTTGGCAATCACCTTTTACAGGAGAAAGCTCGTATTCAAAGTCTTTCAGGGGTATTTCTTGAATTTCTTTAATTTTTTTCATTTTTGATCCAGGATCGCTCAAGTACAACTTTTCAAAGATAAATGAAAATGTCAACATAGAAGACATTCTGTTCTTTTTGAATGAAATAAAATTCTACCATAGAATATAGACATGAACCTAATCAATACCATACAACATGATCCCCAATGGTGCTAACATATAAATACACAATATATTACTGCCTAACCGTTAGACATGGCATAACCCCAGACGGGTTGATATGCCGTTAAAATCAATCAACCAACCACAGATAACTCACACCTTCCAAGGACACAATCCCTAGCTTCCCAAAGTAAAACAGCTGAGATATTTACTGCTTTAATGATACTCTTTAATAGTTATTGCATCTCCTTTTTGGCTAATGGGGAAGTTGCTTTTCATTTACTTGTTCTTTTCGCAAAGAAAGATATTTGATAGGTCTTCATCATTTATTCTAACTAAATATTCACACCATTTTAACCTATTGTTCAGGACTGTAGCCTCAATTCTCTTGTATTGACATCTCTCTAGCACTTAAACGTCACTTAATATGCATTTTCCAATTCACGCTTAAAGTCCTTCACGAACATTATTTGTGAAAATGCTCGAGGTTTTCGGGTTTTCTTTTTTATATAATGGTGATGCGTTATTCATAAATGACACCCATAAAGAAATATGCACCTCTCTTATTTTACTTCTTGTCTCCATTTTTTATGCTTTTCTTGTTGTTGTTTGTTGTTGTTTTTGTTTGTTTTTTTTATTTGTCTATTTTTTAGATGAGGCTTCATAATTTCTATTATTTGGATTTTTCGGATATTTTTCCTCGTCTTTATTTTCATATTGTTATATGTTAACATAGAATACTTAACATAGCTTAACACTTAACGTACCTGGTTTATGGTTAGGGGAATAAGATCATGATCGATTAAATAAAGGGTTCGGTTCGAAGTTCCGAGAAGGCTCCCAATTACGAAATTGAAAGGCTCCGAGTTCAAACAAGAATTTGCAGAGTTCGACAAGAAGGTTCTGAGGTTCGACAAGAAACACCTGAAGAAGGTAGAGGAGCACACATCGGCCGAAAACGTTGTATATATCTTATTATATGGAGATTGTGTGTTTTTCTGTCTGTAACCGAAACTATATTACTACCAAGTCACAATTCCTTAATTATTTACGTCAAATTCTCCATGACTTCATTCTTTTTAAACCTTCAGTTTAATAAAAATTGTATTACATTATTAATACTGTTGACCATATCTACATACTAATAACATGCAATTTGTGTTTATATATACAACAAATAGGCAGTTTACAGTTTTGAACGAGAAGGCTAATTTGCATATTGATATTTAAAATGTTATTTTAATAAATATGTGCTTGGTATTATTGATTTCTATTGTTTGGTTTTATTAAAGAATATAAACAAATCTCGTGGATAAATCTTAAAAGAAATTTATTTACAAGAAGAAATAACTGTAATATTATCCTTTACTTTCCTATTTTAACTAAATAGTTAAATTAGGAAAATTTACCAATGAAAGAGGGGAGTAATGGAAAATGATGGAATAGTTAGTTTTCAAAGTTGTTCTATTTTTCAATTATACCCTCTGTTGCAGCTTTTTTATCTGCATTCTAGTCAGTTTCATTAGCCTTTCTAATTTATATGATATTTTATTATATCAAAACTTAAATACTTGCACCGGCGGAGGGTGCATATATTTGCTAGTATATATAATAGATATGAGGACAAAATTCCGAAAAATCCAAATAATACAATTTTTTTCTATAACGCAAAGAAGAAACAGTGTCGAACAGAACTTTTCAGTAAAGAATTGTTCTCAGATCTTTTTCAAAAAGACTTCCATTTCGCGCCTCTTGTTATTTTTTGTTTGAGTAGCAAAAGTCAGAACGAGTTGAATTGTATGCAAGTCTGACATATATTTCTTTGACATATTGATGTATGCCGCTTCAATGGAAAACAACAAACAGGTCCGAAAAAACGCACTGAATAGCAAAGAAGACTAATAACATAGTTCTCCACAATTTGTATATCTACATTCATATTAAGAGTTTATCTTTATTTTCATTTTACAGGTCAGAATTAAAACAAACATCGTCAAAATACATGCCCTGATTGTCACTATGCTGTTATCTATCCCCTCAGCTACACTCAGGATGTGACTCTGACCATACTAGCACTAAAGACTTGTTTATTACGGATATTAAAAAATAATCCTTATCTTTATATTATGCACACATCCATGAATGCGCACATACGGTGTGTCGTTCAAAACGTTCCCCACTCAAATACTTAATGACTTCTCGAGCCTCTGTTTTGTTCCATTTTTAGATTTGTTGAACATCTCACACCTTTTTACAGGCCTCACCTGCCAAGAAATCAAGACAAATCTGATTTAGTGACAAGTTAAAATGACCATTCTTCCCATCTGTGGTTGTATCAGTGCTGTTGTATGGCTGCACCACTTGAACCCTAACGAGACGCCTGGAGAATAAACTAGATGGAAGCTGCACAAGAATGCTGCGTGCGATCTTGAACAAGTCGTGGAAACAGCACCCCACAAGGAAGCAGCTGTACGGCTACCTGCCACCTATTTTACAAACCATCCGAGTGAGACGGACAAGACGACTTGGACACTACTGGAGAAGCAAGGACGAACTCATAAGTGACGTTTTCCTGTGGAAGCCAACACATGAATATGCTAATGTGGGCCGCCCAGCAAGGACCTACATTGTCCAGCTCTGTGTGGATACTGGATGCTGTGCAGAGAACCTTCCTGTGACAATGAATGATAGAGAATGTTGGCGAGAGATTGTTATGTATATCCGTGCTAATTGCGTGACATGATGAAGATGATGATAATGATGAGTTGAAAGACGTGCCACTTCTGTCTTAGTGAGGCTTAGAACTTTTTGAATGACCCTCGTACATACATATATGATATTCTTCTGCCTATACGTATTCATAAAGATATATTCCGAAGCTATATGCATACGCAATTTATTGCACCTAAATATGAACACCTTGAGACAGAAGAACTTTATAATATCACAGTGCTTATTTATGTGTAATACCGTTGTTGCATAATCTATGTGGTAGCAATAGATTTATTGACACCTTGTAGAATAGGGCTTTCAAATCAGCCAGGAGACGGCAGTTTCCGTGGCAAAACACCAGACGTTGGTAAAACGGGAATCTCACACGTCACGTGAATTTGACTGGTTAAATCAGTTGCAGCCGAGATGTAGTGTAGGATAGACGCGTCATACTTCGCTGGACTCAGCTCCGCGTGATGAGTTATGGGTAAATAATCTGTGCAAGAAAATACGTCGTGTAGTTAATTAATTGTATGACGAAAGAAGTTAGCCCAGAAGAGCCGTTAGAAGTAAATGACGCAGCTAGAGTCTAGACAACAACATGACTGCAAGAAAGGAAAGGAAACAACCAGTTTCAGCAGAAGCAGTAAAGGAAGAAGTAACAAACAAGTAATCTGCTCATATATATGTATCTATCTCAGTTTGTTCTTCTTACTCCGTTTTATTGTCTGTCTCTCCATCTCTCTCTCCCTCTCTCTCTCTTCTCTCCTCTCTCTCTCTCTCTCTCTCTCTCCATCTCTCTCTCGTCTCTCTCTCTCTCTGAGTCTCTCGATTATATACCCGATGTTGGTATAATACGACGATGGCTAGACAACACTGTGTCATTTACTGCCACATCAATTTTAAGTGGCAGTAGTTTGTTTGAATTCAGTTTTCATTCTTCTAAATTGGTTGCCGTGCTAAAGCTAAAGGGACCAGTTTTCTCCATTTATGATGAATAAAAAAATTTAGATTCATGCTTTTTCAAAGGGGGATTAGCACGAACGGAAACACAAACAGGCTGTCTAAGATTTGAACTCAGGCTGCCGACTCATTTTTCCATGATGTTAGACGTTACGCCATATGCACCTAAATTAGGAGTGTTGTTAAAAACAAATTCGACTCTGCATCCAATTCTTTATTATGATTAATACAATATTCGCGAGGGTGGGGCTCCAGTAGCATTGCTTTTGTGCCAGATTAGCTGTACACAGTAAATAGATTTAGGATACCTAGGACCACACACACACACACACACACCACACACAACAGATATATCTATTATATATATATATATATATATATATATTATATATATATATATATAGTAAACTATAGACACGTGTTTCGAGGAATCACCTTTCATCAGTATAGTTATACGATTTTTAGCAGCTGCCTCTAGCTGGGTTTGAGACCAGAACGAACTTACGCTCGCCAAACCTCTTACCCACACAGCCACAGTCAGTCGCCAAGTATAGCAGGCTATTTAATCGCTACATTTCTAAGCGGAAATTAACTTCACCTAGAGTTCTCAAACTTTGTAAACAAAGTGAGATTTAGCTGAGCGCCGAATACGGTGAATTTGCAATTATATCCCTCCTAAATAAAGTGCTCAACCGAAATTGGGAGCGTATAATAGAGTAAACTATAGACACGTGTTTCGAGGTATCACCTCTCATCAGTATAGTTATACGATTTTTAGCAGCTGCCTTTGGCTGGGTTCGAGACCCGAACGAACACACGCTCGCCAAACCTCTTACCCACACATTCGCCCGAATTTTTGTGTCTTGTCAAACACTTAGAAAACTTATTCAAAACTTACTAAAAACAATTCCTTTCAAAACTAGTTGAGAACTATTCAAAAATGAATAACATGGAAAAAGAAATATTCCTGTTTATCTAATCACCTTTGCTCATTTTATATATATATATATATATATATATATATATATATATTTATTTAAGAATGGAAATGAGTAACCTACTCGAGTTTCATCGATAGATTCTTCAGGGTTACTTTTAAATTAATCGAGTTTACGATTAATCTTTGGTGTTATAAACATGCCCGTTGGAATGGGACTTAAATTTAGTAGAGGAACGCTTGTTTTACCCTTTATGCTCTACATTTTTACAATTTATGCTCTACATTG
>CM042156.1:92251137-92588637 GCA_023376005.1 Doryteuthis pealeii | reverse complement strand
ATACCTAACCTTCTCTCTCTCTCTCTCTCTCTCTCTCTTCTCTCTCTCTCTCTCTCTCTCTCTCTCTCTCTCTCTATCTATCTTATCTATCTATCTATCTCAGTGTATCCTATGACTTTCTTTAAGTTTGTATCTCTGTCTGTCTGTCTGTCTGTCTGCCTCTCTCTCTCTCTCCTCTCTCTCTCTTCTTCTTCTCTCTCCCAATCTATCTATCTAGCTAATCTCAGTTTATCTCTCTCTCTCTCTCTCTTCTCTCTCTCTCTCTCTCTCTCTCCTCTCTCTCTCTCTGACTTGCCTAGGGTAACGAAAACTGATTACAAAAATCTCAACAAAGATTGCCTAAACAAGCCAATCTGGGTAAATAAAGAGCAAATCCAAAACAGAAATATATATAAGCCAACGGAAAAAATTTCCATCTCCAATGTCTTCGAAACACACACACACACACACACACACACACACACACACACGTGTGTGTGGGCGTGTGTGTGTGTTCAATAATTTTTTACACTCAGATCAAGAGATTATATAGTGCTCATTTTGTATCAGAGGTATTACGTCGTTAAAGAAGCCCGAAGAAAGCATCAACCAAAATTTAGCGATAAACCAATAATGATTAAATAGCATACTGAAATAATCCCTGTATTGAGAATTTTCATTATCAGACAAATTCAATTATACAATTTTTTATCTCCATTTTATCCATTACGGTCATCGGTAATCTGACATTTCTGAACGTTTTAGACTTTTGTACCTGCAGTAATGTTACATCCAATTACCTGTATTCCCGCCTGAAAAGAATATTTTATTTAACCTTTGCCGAAATTTGTGAATATGCAAATTAACCCTTTTGTCCCAATGGCAAGGGGGTTAGAGGGTAATCCTGTGTCTTCTTTTTTTTTAATTCGGCAGTCAAATTATCTAAATGATTTGCTTCAAAGGGTGGGTTCCTTTCTCGCGACAGTAGGTTAACTATAAAGGAATATATGTCTTATAAATACACCGACCTTTGAGTAAAGAATATAAAATAGAGGTCAATTAGGATTATGCACAGACAAACACACACACATACACACACATACACTCACACACCACACACACACACATACACATACATACACAACAAACACAACACACACATACACACACAACACACACCACACATATATATATATATATGGTAATACAATGCCAATTTATATACATATATATATATATAACTGAGAGACATACAAATAGATATATGGATAGAAATGAACAAACTTAGATAGATATACGATATTAAAAAATAATATATATATATGTGTATATATATATAATAATATATATGTATATGTAATGTATTGTATATATATATGTATATGTATGTATAATATATATATATGTATATGTATGTATATATATAATATTGTATATGTATGTATATATAATATATATAGTAATATGTTATGTATATATATAAATATGTATATGTATGTATATATATATAATATATGTATGGTATATATATATGTATAATGTATGTTATGCATATGTATGTATATTATATATATATGTATATGTTGTATATTATATATGTATATGTATGTATATTATTATATGTATATATATATATATATATATATATATATATATATTATGAACCGCAAGTGACATATTTGCTATCCATTTACATATGTCAGGCATAAAATACACTTATAAGAATTGATAATACCTACACAGACATACATACATGCTCAAAACAATCCATATATATATATATATAATATTATATATATATATATATATATATATATATATATATTATTCATTAAATATGTTTAAAAGTATCCAGACGCTCACATACAAGCATATATATAGAATATGTGTCAACATCCATATGTCCAAAATTCATACACGCTTGCGCGGCCACAAGCACATACGCACGTAATACATACACATTACATTACAACTCAACAACACCACGCAACACACACACACACACACACCTGACACACACACACATACATATATATATATATATATATTATATATATATAAAGGTAAAGGTTTTATTTATACATATCTCCGAAATCATCCGCGCGCAGACACATAAGTACCTTATATATATATATATATATATATAATATATATATATTTATATATGGCCCAAGAAGCTTATTCACAGTGTTTACTTCATATTTTTTAAATCTTCTATTTTAATTCGAAGATTTTGCCCAAAATAAATAACATCATAACAAATCGTTTGTTGAAAAATATATTTTTTATTAATGATCCTTTCTTTTCAAGTATTTCCTTACCCGTCTTGAATCGACAGTAAATAAAAGTTCTGTTTCTTTCTTTTCCATTTGTGTTTCTCCCCTTTCCAATTCGACTAAATTCTGTCTGTTTTCCTCAGCTTTCAATGGCTTCTTCATAAAAAAGCCAGTTTTTTTTTTTTTTATACACAAACCCCGGTCGTACGTTTTGTGTATGTTTGTGTGCATGCGTGCGGGCGTCAGTTTTGTGTGGTTGGTGTGTGTGGTGTGTCTGTGTGTGTGCGTTGCGTGTGTGTGTGTGTGTGTTGTGTGTGTGTGTGTGTGTGTGTGTGTGTCTGGGTGTGTTGTGTGTGTGTGTGTGTGTGTGTGTGTGTGTTTAGATGTTCGGTACGAAGTTTAACGAGTTTATGCACGTGACCCAAAATAAGCTGTATCAGAAGTATGTTCGTATTTGATCAATGAGAGTTCATGGGGTACGCTCTAAAAATAATTCTAGAAGTTTTGTTTTTTTTTGTTGTTTTGTTTTGTTTTTGTTTTTTCAAGTGTCTTTGTATAATGCTCTACATATGGTATGATCCTATAGATCAGAACATAGATAGATATGTAGACATGAACATAGATAGATATATAGATTGGGAAAGATATACATCCTATCTTTGCTATGGCAATTGTAAAGAGACCAGTCTGTCCTACTTTTGATCCATAATGGGGGGGGGAAATAGTTTTTTTATAGAGGGGTTGGGGTTGGGAGTGGGACTATAAAATAGAGGCCAAATATCCAACAATTTTTTATTCTCTTCTTTTTTTTTAAGGGATTTTTATTCTTTTTTTTTTTTTTAATGGCAAAATTTGTTGAAATTCTGAAAATAAGCAAACAATTCCTCATTCGGGCGGTGAAGGCAGAATTTATGGGTTCATGCCTTTCCTAAGGGAATTAACGAGAAGGGAAACTCAATTTGCCTCGTTCAGGATTTGAATTCAGGTCGTGTTACGATTTTTGTAGTCATCCTTAGGCTTCAAGCAAGAGTGCTGTCCAGCGGGGATCCTTTATGTTAAGCAGAGCACGATCTTTAGTGAAGAAACCTTTAGTTGCTCTTGGAGTTCCTTAGTGTTGGGTATGATCCTTTGGTTGTTCCTTGGTGTCTTTCAGTGTTGGGTATGATCCTTTGGTTGTTCCGTGGTGTTCCTTAATGACTTGCAGGTCCGTTTGTCAATGTCGAATAAAGTGCAAATGGACGGCTGTCAATATCAGCTATTAAATAGTTAACCAACCACGTATTCGGGCTGTTGATTATCTGATGTTTAAATCACGTGACCTCGCTGAGTCTATAAGGTTAAGTGGTGGAAATCAGCACGCCTTATATAACAAAATAATCCAACAAGTCGCCGATTCAATTTGTTTCAATGGTATCTGTTACATCAAGCGTAAATGTATCAGTGACGTTTATGTTGAGTAATCAAATCACTGGTCTTTTTTTTTAATGATTATTAATCAATGGATTTCTTTGTGTACTTTATCGTATATGAGATAAAGACACACAGAGAGACAGGATGTGCGTACGTGCGCAGTTGGTTGTTGAACTGGAAACAACTGAGCAGATTTCAGTTTCCGCCGTCAATTAGACTTGACCTCGAACAAAATGGACGGCAAT
This sequence comes from Doryteuthis pealeii, assembly GCA_023376005.1. NCBI lineage: Eukaryota > Metazoa > Mollusca > Cephalopoda > Myopsida > Loliginidae > Doryteuthis > Doryteuthis pealeii. The sequence continues at coordinate 92,584,727 of CM042156.1, read as the reverse complement.
AATCGATAAGCTCGGAATATAAGACCTGCATTGACATGCTCTTGGATTCAATCTCGGCCTCTTCAAGTGCCCTCGTTAGCAGAATGCAATAAACAGTGATAGTAGTTATAATTAACCTAGGACATGTCGCTTCCATGACGAGAGAATGTCACGAAAGTAATAACAGGAACAGATGCAATAAGTCGACATGGTGGCCTAAAGTCGGTATCAGCCAGACAGCGGGGGAGTCTATCCACTTTTCACTAGCACTAAACCGAGGAGTTTTTTTGGCGTTTGAGGTGGAGTGGCACACCTACCATTAGCTTCTCACTTTACCGCACAGTTCCCTGTATCAATACTCATACGCTGAGTTGACGAAAGCTGGTGTCGAATCCGGAACCCTGTGATTCTTAGTTCGACGCTCTACCGACTGAGATAAACCGGCCCAGATGCAATACTAAACATTACAATAGCTCTGTAAAAATGCAAACGTGTCTGGGTTGGAAAGGCGATTAATGAGAAAACTGTACAAACAACTAGAATACTGAAGAGAATACTGGAGTATTAAGATTGAGATTTTCTATTGCCTCTTTCCCAGTGACAGCCACTAGAGGCACTCATTCTCGCTACCACTATTTGTTAAAGCAATGATGCCTCTAAACTATACACTAAGAAAATACAAAGGAGGCTACCAATTTACAAAGTCACAGGAAAAGATAAAACTCATATATATGAAATGATATTAAGACATTTGCAAAGAATGAAAAGGAACTAGATACTTTATGCAAACAATTAGAATTTTCTGCATATGAATTAAATTTGTGTTTGAAATATGCTATCCTTATAATGAAAAAACGGGAAAGAGAAACAACGAAGGAATGAAACTTCCCAGATCGAGAAATAATCGGAACATTAGGAAGAAAAGAAAACTACAAATACCTGGGAATATTAGCAGTTATCATAAATCAAACAGAAATGAAAGAAAAATTAAGAAAGGAATTCCTCGGAAGAAGAAGAAAATTTCTCGAAACGAAACTATGCAGCATAAATCTTATCAATCGAATAAACACCTCAGAAGTCTCCGATGTAAGATACTCAAGACAATTTTTAAATTAAAAAAAGGAGGAACTAAAACACATGGACCAAAAAACAAGGAAAAATACACAAGGCTTTACATCCGAGAGATGACATAAACAGGCTCTATATCTCAGGAAAAGAAAGAAGAGAACTTAACAGCATTGAGAATTACGTAGATGCAACAATTCAAGGACTCGAGTAATACACAAAAAAAGAGCAAAGAAAGAGTGATTACAACAGCGAACAAGAGAAATAGATTATGGACAAACAACAATGAAAAATCTATTAAAAAAAGGGGGGAAGAAAAAGCGGAAGGAATAACAACACTCGAAGCAAAAATTAACTATAAATAGGCCGGGAATATAATAGGGGGGGGGGCAAAATAAAGCAAACGAGTTGAAGGAAAAGTTAGAAAAGAGTAATCCAAAATAACAAGAAAACTTATGGAAACCAAACACTGCAGCGGAAATCTCATCAAAAGAATAAATACTTGGCCAGTCTCCTTTGTAAGATACCCTGGGCAATTCTTTAAATGGACAAGGAAGGAACTAAGGTAGATGGACCAAAAAAACAAGGAATCTGATAACTCTGCACTAGCCAGGTGGATGAGCAGTTCATGACTTGCAATACTCCACTTTGGCCCTTTCTTGGGCTAGACGGGCAGCCGGAGAGGCCCCCTCCGATCAATCGGCTGGTCACGTCAAGCCTAGCACCTATATGATTTTCCCAACCCTATTGCCCTTATGACAAACCCCAACCCCTTTTTTATCATATGGGTGCTAGAAGGCGGTGGCTGAGGGTCTACATGTCCTGGGAATGACGTTAAACTCTATCTGATGGTGAGGTTCCAGTTTTGGAGGTTTGGGGAATGTGGAGCACCCCTTCATCACCATTGCTCCCTGGTCCACTCTGACCCGGAGTGGTAGTACCTGTTAGGGTCCCATCTATGGGTTAAATAGAAAAATGTATTTATAAAAAAATTGTATTATCCATTAAGAATTGATTTATTTCAAAGATTTATCTGCATTAAATGACCCACTGAGGTTGATATGCCGTAAAACAAAACAAAACAAAACAAAAACAAAATATATAGAAAACAAAAACTGGGAAGAAAAACAACTGTTTGGATACTTCAACAGACAAACGAAAGAAATTGAACACAAGATTATCAGTATATGGCTGCTACAAAGGGTAAACCTAATGATACAAACCGAATATCTTTTAATAGTAGCACAAGATAACACCATAAAAACTAATAAGGACAAAGCAAAAATTAATAATACACAGAAGAAAAGCAAGTGGAGGTTATGTGGTGAAAGAGGTGAAGTGGTTAATCACATAATGGGAATGTAATAAACAGGTATGGAAGGAATACAAGAGTATACATGACTGGGTAGGAAAAATGGTCTTCTGGGAATCGTGCGAAAAGCTAAAATTTACTCCAGCTGACAAGAGGTATATGAACAGAGCAGAATATATCCTTAAAATTAAGGGACATCAATCCATTGGGGCTATGAGATACAAACAGAAAACGGCCAGAAAGCCAAAATTAGTTTTAATTAACAAGAAAAAAATGCCATATAGTAGATTTTACTTTACCAGTAGACCATAGTGAAAGTGAAAGCAAATAAAAAGGTGAGAAAATACCTGGACCTTGCCAGAGAGCTGAAACTGCTGTGGAATATGAATGTGACAGTGATACCAATCATTGACGGGAACCTTGGAAAAATTGAAACTATTCGGATCACAGCACAGCTAAAATCGGCTATTAGAAGAATCCTAAGACCTGGTATGGTTTCTTTGTTTAATGGCATATCAACCATTCGTAGGTTATTTAATGTCAAAGCCACTCTTGTAAAGAACAGTATCTAACCCATACCTTTCCCAAGAGTATTAGTCCGAAAGTGAACGGGATTGGATGCTCGAACTCGTTTACTACGATATCGTCGTCCAACATGTTAGCCACTACGCGACAGGGACCCCCCCGGAGCCCCGAGGAGACTTGTTGTCACTCAGACTCCAGTGAAGACCATCATCTAACGTTGGTAGGAAAACTCACAAGGAGTGAAATAATAAGCTAACACTAATGTAAAAAAAAATAATAATAATAACCTCGGGAGAACAAGAAAACTTCTAGAAACCAAGCTCTGTAGCAGAAATTTCATCAAAGGAATAAATACCTGGGCTGTCTCCGTTATAAAATACTCTGGGTCATTCTTAAAATGGACAAGAGAGGAACTCAGACTGAGTGACAAAAAATACTAGGAAATTAATGACAATGCACAAGGCTTTACACCCTAGATACAATATAGATTGGCTATATATATCAAGAAAGGACGATGGAAGAGGTCTTGCCAACATAGACGGATCACCTAGTATTGATTAACAAAAAAGAGAACTTGTCATCTGGTAGATTTTGCAGTTCCAGTAGATGAATGAAGGAAAACCAAAAGATAGACAAATACTTGGATCTTGCTAAAGAATTGGAAAGGCTGTGGAATATGATGGTGAAAGTGATACCAATTGTAGTTGGTGCACTAGGAACGGTCCCAAAAATATTGGGAAAAAGACTGGAGGTACTTGACATCAGAAGAAGAATTGAGACTATCCAGACAACAACATTGCTGAAATCAGGTAGAATACTCAGAACAGTTCTGGAGACCTGAGAAGACTTGCTGTCACTCAGACTCCGGTGAAAGACCATCAGTTAAATCTGGTGTGAAAAAACTCCAAATAATAATGATAATAATAATAATCTTCTTATAATGGAGATTGTGAATTTGTCTGTAACCGAAACTATATTACTACTCAAGTCACAATTCCCTTAGTTATTTACGTCACATTCTCTATGATTTTACTTTTATTTAAACTTGAATTATTAATAAAATTGTTTTACATTATTAATACTGTTGGCCTTATCTACATTCAAATAACATGCAATTGTATTTATATATACAACAAAATCGCGGTTTACAGTGTGAAAGGGAAGGTTAATTTGAATATTGATATTAAACATTTGATTTTGATAAATATGTGCTTGGTATTATTGATTTGTAATTGTTTGGTTTTATTTTAATAAATATGAGCAAAAATCTCTGGGATAAATCTTAAAAGAAATCCATTAACAAGAAGAAATAACTGTAATTTTATTCTTTCTTCCTAATTGAACTGAATAGTTAAATTAGGAAAATTTAGCAATGAAAAACCAGCAGTGATGGAAGAATAAGTTTCAGTTGTTCTATTTTTTGATTATACACTTCCCCCTCTTTTTCAATTTTTTTATCTGCATTCTTATTTAGTTTCATTAGCCTTTCAAATTTAATATAATATTTTATTATATTAAAATCTAAATAATAATAATAATAATAATAATAATAATAATAATAATAATAATAATAATAATATGGAGGAAAATCTGAAGTAGCGAAATGACTTGCTGTCGCTAGATACTCAACTAATATGTCAAAATCTGTTCCAGTTCATAAATGGACGAAAATGTTCAAAACACGACGAGGTTTAGACATGTCTCTTGGGATTATCTGTTGAATACAGACAAGTCTTCTTTTTAATACGATTTTCTTTATCAGGTTTAGATGCATTCATAAACAGGATATTTTTTGCCGGGAAAAATAAACATTTTAGAGAAACATTTAACGAAACAATAGAGGAAATCTTCCGAAATTACTAATGTTTTGTAACAAGGTTAAGTTGATGCTGGCCGACAAAGGACAACATTGATGCTGGCTGACAAAAGACAACAATTCTTAAATGGATTAAGCATTTTATGAAGGTCAAGAAACCGTCAAAATAATCCGAGAATTCGGAGGAGCGAATCAAGAAATAGTAGTTGAAGTCCGAAAACGTCACATTGCTATTAAGACATAAATTGTTCACCAGCTTCTTCTTCTTCTTCTTCTTCTTCTTCTTCTTCTTCATTCTCTTCTCTTCTTCTTCCTCTCCTCCTCCTCCTCCTAGACACTGAAGAACAAAAATGCAATGCACCGTTCTGGCAAAAATGGGTCGCTTTTATAGCCAAACAAAAGTTGCAATGCAGTATGGATAGTCACCCATAATATCTTGCAACCTCTATAAAAAGTCCACTATGCCCCCTCCAACTTCTTGACACTGCTTAACTCAGAGTGGGTACAGTGGCGTACCGCCCCAACCACATTCCTTCTTCCGACATGTCTCATTGTGCAGGTCAGACACCGAGGACGCTTTGAGTCAGGTAAGTTCGACTCGTCACCTCGTCACTACAAGACAATATCAACTGATAATATTCTGTTCAGTATTATTTTTGGTCTTTTCGCGTTGTGTAATCGTTAACGAACTAAATTGACACACCATTACCAAAGGTTCGATTCTCACAGGATCCGGCGGACTTTTGGCTTGGTTTTAAACTTAGTAACGGATAACAGTAAATTTGCGATACCAAAAAATTCCAAATCATTTTTCCAATATCATTTAGCTCAAATACCTGATCAGTGAGTTTTTAAGCAAGATCGAATCACCCTGTCAGCGGGGCGTGTGGACACTTTTGGAGATACGAATAGATAAAAATATGAATTGATATATGTATGCGTGTATGTGCATTGCGTGCATGCGCATACTTTGATAAATATTGATAAATAAAAGTGTCCATATATGCATATATATATATGTGTGTGTGTGGTGTGTGTGTCTCTCTCTCTCTCTCTCTCTCTCTCTCTCTCTCTCTCTCTCTCTCTCTCTCTCTCTGTGTTGTGTGTGTGTGTGTGTGTGTTGTGTGAGTTCTTTAATTAGTGAGTTCTTTAAGCAAGATCGAATCACCCTGTCAGCGGGCGTGTGGACACTTTTGGACAAAATGAATAGATAAAAATGAATTGATATATGTATGCTCATGCCCCATACTTTTGATGAATATGATAAATAAAAGTGTCCATATATGCATATATATATATATATATGTGGTGTGTGTGTGGTGTGTGTGTGTTTGGTTATGTGTGTGTGTGTGTGTGTGTGTGTGTGTCGTGTGTGTGTGTGTGTATCTGTGGTTCCATGGATAAAGTGTCAACTAAATTAGACAAAATTCTAAATAAAACTGACATCTCAATAATCAGATATGTTTTCACATTACACGAAATATCTTGACACGCTATAGATTTAATTTATTTAAAGAAATCGCCATTGGCGTCAGTCTTTAGAAAGACTACAGAATTCCTCAGATATCGTGCTGGATGGTGTCTCCTTTTTGATTTGCCGGTATTCTTGCCTTCAGTTGATTCATCTTTGATTCACACAGATCTTTAGGGGGGTCTCTTGCCCAGCTGCGCCCCACACATAAAAATCAAGGGGATTGTAAACTGGAAAGTTAAGCGGTCAGATATTTGGAATGATGTGGCCACAGAAATTTTCTCATTGCCGATTCTTTTGCTTGTGTGGCATGGCGCAAAGTCCTGCTGCTTGATGTTGGGTTTTCTAGAAGCTACAAAATCTATTTACAGTCGAAATAACTACGACAAGAGCTTGATTTAGACGTCAGTGTTGAGTCCAAGTCTATGTGAAAGATGAATGAAACCATAACGTCACCATCGTTAGTGACTGCGCTAGAACACATGATGTGGACTGGGTTTGTTTTTTTTTGTTTTTCACCCTCAGTACATCTTTATATCAATACAAAACCAAACAAAATTATTCACCTGAGAAAACAAAGGATGGTTGATGGGATGCTTGTGTTGTTTAAAAGTTGTTTTCTTCCCAATTTCTGTTTTCTAGTTTTTTAATGTATTTCTGCTTAAAATCATTTAAACCCCGGGAGGTTTTCTTTTACAACCAGCCGTATGTATGATATTTTCGCTGATCTGAGTGACAACAAGTCTTCCTCATGTCTAGAATCTTCTGAAGTATTCCCGCCGTTTCGGCAATGCTGTTGTTGCATGGTCTCATTTTCGTCTGATTTTCCGTTCATCTAGTCGTTTTTTCACATTGGGACCGTTTAAATGCACCAACTACAATGTATCACTTTCACACTTCATATTCCCAGCTTTTCAATTGTCTGGCAGGTCTAGGTATTTGTGTATCTTTTGTTTTCCTTCATTTCACCCTTGATCTGCTGGGAACTCAAAATCTACCAGTTGACAGTTCTTTTTTTTTCCAATCAATACTGTCTGGTATTCTGTTGGGATAAGTAATCCGTCTTATCAGCGCGTTTTTCCTCTTGTCCTTCATGACAGTGATAAAAAATTGACCCTTTCCTTTTTTGTATGAGAAATAGCGAATGTCTTCAATGCACTAATGTTAAGTATCTGACGCCATCCTTGGCAGTTGCAAGAACTAAAGTAAATAAGTAAAGTCCCGAGTTATAGAATCCTTTGATAAGTGAATAAGTGTGATAAGTATATAAGTAATTTTGGTAAGTCAATAAGTCTGTGGTATAGTATCCTTTAGGTGAATCCTTTAGGTCCTTTGTCCAAGAAGATCCAAGAAGTAGTGAGCTAAGAGTAGAATCAGCCAGTATAAATAACAACAACAACAGCAGCAGAGCACTGCCAGTGATTGGACAACAGACTGCCTTCCCAGGTCACGTGCTTATCGGCGAGTCTATAAGTAGAAGTGACCATTTGGCACACGTCTTATAACAAGAAATTCCAACACTAACGACTTGATAAGAAACACCAATAATTATTTATGTTGGATTATTTTTCGTTATACAAATACTGCATTCAAAATTAATCTTATTTAAGGATCGTGATATAATGAATATGTAAATACCTTGGTACCCCCTCACTATAATCTGATTGGACAGTGTCATGTATAAATAGTCGACAACTGTGTTGGTCCTAGACCTAAGCCTACAAGCTAAACTTACTCGCTAGACGACACCACAACTGCTCGGCAGACGGATTGCTATTCGATGTACCAATTACTACTGCAATAATATACCAAATACCAACGTCAGAATATATCCCTTACCCCGGATATATCAGATCGTTTGTATTGTTTGATGTATAAAGCTTCTAGTATTTAGAGTTTTTGTTTTGTTTTTTCTTTGTGCAATATGTGCGTATTTTTCGTTAGGATATTTCGGTAATTAGAGTGGGGGCATGCATGTAATTTTATATGTTGTAAATGGAGCTGTTATCTGACATATGAGGAGTCGAACGGCGTGCCAAGGTCGTTGAGTTAAAACCAATGTAGGTACATTCATTTTTGGGAGAAAACAATCTCCTAAGTTGAATGCAGTACTCCCATATTAAAATGCCTACAATATTTTTCCTACCAATTCTCATCCTTCCAGCCTCCACACACCTTAATATAATTTCTACCAGTTCCCCTCCTAATTACTTTCACTACTACTAACTTGAAAAAAAAGGAACAAAAACACATCACCTCTGAGGATGGCATTTCGAAGTGCCGAAAGTACTTGGGATAAAAACTTCGGTGGACTAATCTATGGATTCCATCCAAATGTAATAAATTTGGCCAGAAAGATCGAAAAGATCGTTAATAAAATTGTTAAACAGGATACGTGCCTTTTGTTTAATTCTACACACACACACACACACACACACACATATATATATATATATATATATATATATATATATGTGTATGTATGTGTGTGTGTGTGTATATAACCCCAATTGATCACCCAGTTGGCAATATACTGACTATCCCCTGCAGATGAATAAGACCCCCACCTCCAAAAAAGAGATATCCTAGGCATGACACAAAATTGCATCTGATGCTTAGAACCCAGTTCTATAGATCTAGAGAGTGTAGAGTACCCCCTCATTGCCATTACTCCCAGGTCTACTCTGAACCAGAGTGGTAGTACCTGTTATAGTCCCACCTATGAGTCAAATATACCTGCTTAAAACATATTCATATCCGATGGGACCAAATGCAAAACCAACTTCTTAAGAAACATCTCAACAAAATATGGACGCATAATTAACGCAATTCCCTAACCTCTATGCATAGAATAACCCTAGACCAGTTGACCTGTCATTAAAAATCAATCAATCCATCAGTCAGCAAGATCGAAGCTGATGAAAAGGATTTTGTGGAGCGTATCGTAACCATGGAATATTCATCGATCTATCAAAACAACCGAGGGAGCTGGATCCAAGGGAATTGATTTAACCAGTTAAATTCAAGGCAGAGATTTTAGCTCGGAGGGTGATGACAATTCTTTTGGGAGATTGTTGGGGACGGGTAATTTGGATATATATTCTCGGGGGACAAGAGACGATCATGGAGGCCTATTATGAAGTGGTTTTAAGAAATCTGATAAAAGAATTGGCGGGAAAAAGCAATTAGATCAGCTGGAGCGAGGAATTTCTTCCCCTTGTGACAATTCCACCTACTCATTTTACGAAAGTAACAAGGGCAGTCCTACAAGAATCTTGTTGGAAACCTTACACCATCCACCCCACAGCCCTGATCTTGCATCTCTTCTTATTCCCAAAGCTCAAAGAATATTCAAAGAAAAAACGATCTGAGTCCTTCGATGTTGCCAAAACTGTCTTTTCGACATGATACAAATCGAAGAATACGCATTTCTTTGGGGATAGATAGATAGATGGAAACACTACCTTCTAGAAGTGTTTTAACATAAACTTGTTATACATTTGGAAACAATAACTTCACAATTTGATATTTTTGTTTAATAAAAGTCCCCGTGAATTTTGTTGCAAAACTTTTTTTTATTTATCTTCATATTAAAGAATTTAAAAAAGTAAAATTCTATAAAAATGTTAAATTAAACCAGATCTTCTAATCTAAGCCAGAGAATATATATATATTATATATATATGAATATATATATATATATATATATATATATATATATATATATGTATTGGTTTGTTGGTTGGTTTTGAAGGCTGTCACAATGCGAGTGTAAAGAAAAAAGAAGGTAACTATGATGTTTTTTGTTAACCTGTCATTTTATTCCTTAATATTTCGGGATGAAAATTCCCATCATCAGAAGAATACTGTAACTGAAGTTGTCTTCAGCCCTTGGTAAAGATGGGCTCTTTAACCTTGGTTAAGTAACCCGTCTAGGAGAAAGATGGGCTCTTTAATCTTGGTTAAGTAACCCGCTTGGTTAAGTAACCAGGAGAAAGATGGGCTCTTTAGTTAAGTAAGCAGTCTAGGAGAAAGATGGCTCTTTACTCTTGGTTAAGTAACCAGTCTAGGAGAAAGAAACTTTTTAATTCAAACCTGTTAAAGTCTGCTTAAGAAATTAACCTTGTGTCATATCCTACTCGTGTGGAGGGGTTGGTAAATATGTATATTTGTATAAGCAAAGATATTCTATGTATTTACTAAATCCCTTCGACATTAGTAGGTCAACCTTTAAGTAGAAAGAAGTTGGTTTGAATTCTTTCAATTTTCAGAAGGCTTCTGACTACAACAGACATCAGATGAAATGTAGACGGCACAATATATGGAGTATAATAACAATCAAGATAAGAAAACTAGTCAACCACATTTCTTTGAATGTTTGATATGAGGCTTGATGATTAGTATTATCTGAGCTATTCGGACTATTGTCCTCATCTTCATTGTTATCTGTACAACGTTTCGGCCGATGTACCCTCCTTTTTGAGAACAAAAAAAAATATGAGTCTAGGTAAAAATTAATCACCGTGGACTAAATAAAGGGTTAGGTTCAAAGTTTTGTGGTGGCTCCCGATTACGATTAGAAGGTTCCCGAGTCCGAAAAGAAGGCTCCCGAGTCCGACAAGAAATACCTGAAGAAGGCCGGAGGGCACATTGGCCGAATCGTTGTACAGATAACAATGGAGATGAGGACAATAGTCCGAATAACGCAGATAATAATAATAGTCAAGCACATTAGTGAATAATAATTGAAAATACCATTACTACTAATCCCCACTGGGTCCTCCCTCACCAAATTAAACAAAGATTAGCCAATACTTACATCTGAAGTGCAATATGCTTGTAAAATAAATAAAAAATAAGGAACAATAATTTCAAATAAAGTCAGTGGGATTGTCTGTTGTCGGTATTAGCCGAACAGCAAGGGAGTATATCCCATTTTCATTACTGCTAGATCAGGTAGATTGTTTTTACGTCAAATGTGGAGCGACACACCCACCATCTGGTCCCCCACTTTACTGCGTTGATCCAAGTTGTGCTAAATAGACAATGAGTTGGCTAGGGGGCGTTATCGAACGCAGTGACTTGAAGTTCCTCGATGAATGCTCTGCCGATTGTGCTAAACCGTCCCTTGAAAATAATAAAATATATATATTTATCAACCTCTCTGCACGTGTAGGGTGTAACACAAAGTTGATTTCTTAAATGAAGTTAAACAGGCTGGTCATCAGAGTTTTCCTTCTCCTAGGTTGGTTGCCTAACCAACTATTTGTCCGTACGCACTTGGCATTTAGAGTGTAAGTGTATTGTTCCGTTTGTTCAGTTTTCCTATCAGTAATATTTATCTTTCTTTGTAATTATAATTTGTATTAGCTTAACCTTTCCATAAATAGTTCTGTTCACATTTCAAACATTCCTCATAGAAAGACCGAATTTATAGAATTCACAAGGTGAACGCTCTACATAACAGAAAATTGGTGTCTACTCAAAGAAGAGAATGGTAAACATGGTGGAAGTCTGTAGAGAATTGTCATCGCTTCGCCTTCGCTTTGTCTCAGAGTTAAGAAAGTTTTGACACCAAAATATGCTTAGCTTTAGGCGCTACTTCTACTACTACTAATAATAATAATAATAATAATAATAATAATAATAATAATAATAATATCGTTGTGGTGATAAAGCAATAACCTGAAAACTCTGTTGACAGTTCCCATACAACAATACACAAATAAAACGAGCTTTGTGGGTTGGAGGAGAAGAAAAGAATTAAAGAAATTGAGATGTAGAGTGTTATTGAGAACAGAAAGAAAACAAAGGAAAGGAAAAGAAAAGAAAGAAAAGAAATAAGAACGAAAAAGAACCAAGCAAAGGAAAAACGGTGAGGATGAATGAAGAACGAAGAGAAGAAAGAAAGAAAGAAAGAAAGAAAGAACCAAACAAGGAAAAACGGTGAGGGTGTGAAGAAACGAAGAGAAGAAAGAAGAAAGAAAGAAAGAAGAACCAAAAGGAAAAACGGTGAGGGTGAATGAAGAAACGAAAGAAGAAGAAAGAAAGAAAGAAAAGAAGAAAGAAAGAAGAACCAAACAAAGGAAAAACGGTGAGGGTGAATGAAGAAACGAAGAGAAGAAAAAAGAAAGAAAGAAAGAAAGAAAGAAAGAAAGAAAGAACCAAACAAGGAAAACGGTGAGGATGAATGAAGAAACGAAGAGAAGAAAGAAAGAAAGAAAGAAAGAAAGAAAGAAAGAAAGAAAGAACCAAACAAAGGAAAAAAGGTGAGGATGAATGAGAAAGAAGAGAAGAACGAAGAGAAGAAAGAAAGAAAGAAAGAAAGAAAGAAAGAAAGAAGAAAATTCATTACGAAAGAAAAAAAGAACCAAAGCAAAGGCAGAACGGCGAGAATGAATGAAGAAATGAGAAGAAAAAGGAAAGAAGAAAGAAAGAAAGAAAGAAAGAAAGAAAGAAAATTCATTACGAAAGAAAAAAAGAACCAAGCAAAGGCAGAACGATGAGGATGAATAACAAAACAAAGAAATAAAGACAAATAGTGAGACAGAAAACGAAGAAAATTTAGAAAAACCCAGATAAAAAGAAAACAATAAAGAAAAAAAAACAGACGCATAAATATGTGAAAGAAACGAATATGAGATGAATAAATAAGAGAAATAGGCAAAGCAGAAAAGAAAGAGATAAAAAGGGAATAAATTAGACGAAACGAGAATAAAGAGAAAGAGAAAGATATTAAGAAGTAAAATAAACACAGAAAGAAACAAAAGAAAGTTATAGAGATCGAGAAAGAAAAGGAAATATAACTAAAAGAAAGAAAGAAAGAAAGAAAGAAAAGAAAATGATAATAGAATTTTAGACTTGATTGACCAGAAAACGCATCAACCGAAGCCTACGAATCAAAACAAGAAATAAGGGGATACTCGTCTATATTACTTATAGAATAATGGCAATAAATGACTGATTTTATAAATAGCATCTTCAATTACTTGAAACAAGACATAGATACTAAAAGGAAATGTTATCCAAATTTTGTTTTTTGTTGTTTATTTTTTCTTTTCGAAATTATTTTTTTAACCTAGTCACTGGATAAATTTAAATGAATATAAAAATATACTGATCGTGTATCCGATGGCAAAGCGGAAGTTACTATCCACAATTTGATCAAAAGTTACTATACGCGATTAGATAATACTCAAGAGAATTTCAAATGTATGTTATGCTGATATATATATATATATATATATATATATATATATATATATATATATATATACATATATGAAACTGCAAACTAGCACAGAAGAAGTAAGTGTACGTTATGCTGAGAGAGGGAGAGGGGAGGAGGAGAAAGATATGAAACTGCAAACTGGCACAGAAGTAAAAGAGTAAGCACGACTTGTTAGGGGAAGTTGATCTACTGGGAATTGTGCAAGAATATACTGATCCTGTATGGCAAAAGTGAAGTTACTATCCATAAATATATTAAAAATACTATACGCAATTAGGTAATACTCTAGAGAATATCAAGAATATGTTATACGGAGAGAGAGGGGGAGAGAAAGGGAGAGAAATATAAGAAACTGTAAACTAGCATAGAATAAATAAAAGAGCATGTAGAAGTTGATCCACTGGGAATTGTGCAAGAATATAGTGATCGGGTCTCCAATGGAAAAGTTTTGGGGGTCTCTACTGTCGTAGAACAAAACAAATATCTCTGTGGAGTGGAAAGAATTTGAAGCTTTTTAAGTAAGTATTTTTTGAATATTAAACGTTTTATTCTATTTATTTAATTTTCTCCACCCTCTCAGGCAATATATTTCAAAATTTATTTTCACACCGCCCGGAGAGCGTTTTTTTTATAATATAATAATAATAATAATAATAATAATAATAATAATAATAATAATAATAATAATTAGCAAGACTGTTAATAATCTGCTAGCATAGCTCAGTAACAATTACACTACGCTACGGGCCGGATTTCTTGTGGAAGTTAATAAATAATTATCATATCTTACTTTCATTCAATGATGACGATGATACAGGTTAGTACCTTACCAGAAACACCCCTTTTGTAAGGTCTTGCCCTTCTGCGGGGGATAGTCAGAGAAAGGAGCGTTAGGGTTTAGATAAGAAACAAAATTAGAGAGATATATCTATAGATAGAAACAGTGATAGATAGATAGATAGATAGATCTGAATGGGATTAGGTAACTGAATCAAAAGTTACTATTCAGAGAGAGGGAGGGAAAGGGAGAGAAATATAAGAAACTGTAAACTAGCATAGAATAAATAAAAGAGCGTGTAGAAGTTGATTCACTGGTAATTGTGCAAGAATATAGTGATCGGGTCTCCAATGGAAAAGTGAAAATTACTTTCGGTAACTGAATCAAAAGATACTATTGACAATTAGATCAAAAGTTACTATACGTAAATGGATGATATTCTAAAGGATAACATTATGGGTTATTTAATACCAAAGCCATTCTTGTAGAAGAACAGTATAGTTTAGATATAGAAAGGAAAGGCTGAAAAATTGTTTACTTTAACAGGAAGAGAGGAAAAAGTAGAATCGAATGTAAGCGATTATTTTATATTTATTGGACCAGAAATGAGGATAATTGTCGGAACATAATCGGAGTGAGGGCATGTATAAAAAGAACTAAACAAAGAAACAATCGACACCATTTTGTTTTAATCAAAGGCGAACCGAGTTAATTGTGAGCACAGAGAAGTAGGCTGAACTTGGAGTGAGAGATCAAGAAAGAGACAAGTAAACTCCTGTCAGAGAAAGAAGGAAGAAACTGTTGAGAGATGGAATTTTTGTGAACTAGTTTCAGACTACAAATAGTGATGGTACTATTTAACCCATAGTTGGGGGATAAAGAGATAATACTTTTCCCAATGTTATTAGCCTGAATGAGAACGTAATAGCTCGACTGGGGTTAGAACTCGCTTACTACAATGTTGTAGTCCAGCACGTTAGCCATTACGCTACTTGGATTCCTAGCGTATATGTAGTTTACTTGTCTCTTCTTTACTTATACTAGCAAATATATGCACCCTCCGGGTGCAAGTATGTAAGTTTTAATATAATAAAATATCATATTAAATTAGAAAGGCTAATGAAACTGAATAAGAATACAGATAAAAAGATTTGAAACAGAGGGGGTATGATTGAAAAATAGAACAACTTTGAAACTAACTATTCCATCATTTTCCGTTACTCCCCTCTTTCATAGGTAAATTTTCCTAATTTAACTATTTAGTTAAAATAGGAAGTAAAGAATAATATTACAGTTATTTCTTCTTGTTCAGGGATTTCTTTTAAGATTTATCACCGAGATTTTTGCTTATATTCATTAAGATAAAACCAAACAATTAGAAATCAATAATATTAAGCATATATTTATTAAAATCACATTTTTAAGATCAATATGCAAATTAGCCTTCCCATTCACACTGTAAACCGCTATTTTGTTGTATATATAATACAATTGCATGTTATTAGTATGTAGATATGGTAAAAATATTAATAATGTCAAACAATTTTATTAATAATGGAGGTTTAAATAAAATCATGGGAAATGTGATGTAAATAACAAAATGAATTGTGACTTGTATAGTAATATAGTTTCGGTTACAGACAGACAAACCCACAATCTCCATTATAATAAGATAATGTTTATAGGTTCGGTTTCGCTTTCCCAAGGGTATAACAAAGAATGTAAACGTACCAAAAGTTTTAACAGGGAATTGAATATTTTAAAGATATTTCAAACAGCAATTGAGGAGAGAGTCCAAGTGAGAGAGTGATGGAGAGAGAGAGTTGAAATAGTAAACTGGCATAGAAAAAGTACAAGATCATGCATAACATGGTAGGGTGGGATAAGTTGATCTCCTGGGAATTGTGCAAGAATATAATGATCGGGTGTCCGATGGCAAAGTAGAACTTACTATTGGCATTTGGATCAAAAGCAAAACAAAAACTTTCTTCATGGACGAAATGAAAAAATGGATACAACGTGTTACATACTCA
Organism: Doryteuthis pealeii; assembly: GCA_023376005.1. Classification (NCBI taxonomy): domain Eukaryota; kingdom Metazoa; phylum Mollusca; class Cephalopoda; order Myopsida; family Loliginidae; genus Doryteuthis; species Doryteuthis pealeii. Next base: position 92,568,517 of record CM042156.1, on the reverse strand, counting down.
TACACATATACCCCCCATGTTGGGTATATACACAAGTGTTCTTTTACTGAAGAGAGGGGAGAGAGATAGACATAGGTAGATAGAGAGAGGCATATGCATTTTGCATTACTTACTTCTTTGGCCATTTGGTGATCTCTAGTCGTTTCTATTCTTTCTCTCCATGTTGAATTCTATTTCTAGATTCTTGTTGGCTGTTCGTCTTTGATGTATTCCTGCTTCTTGGTCAGTCTTTTTGCCAAGACATTCATCAAGCAACAACACCATATTATTTATTTAAACTTTTATTGCTTAAACATCTTCTTCTAACTAACACAATACGCGTGTGCATTTGATCCCAGCTAAGGCAGACACCTTTTCTGCCTGACGTCCAAGCTGGAACTGCCCGTTAACTTGGTCCCACGTGACTTCACGTATTTCACAGGCTTTCTGTAATATTCCATGGAAAGTCCCGCCCGTGATATGAAAAGGGGCCATCCTTCAGAAATACAGGGGTTGAAAATAATCTATGCATAGATTATGTAACAAACGTTGTGAAAAATGTATAACGCTAGTTGGTGACTACGTTAAAAAAGATAGATTTATAATTGGGAAGATGATAAAATCATGAATTATTTTGATAGCAGTTTCATTATTCTGTCAGAATAAAACTTGTTCTACCGGATTTGAGATCTTCTTCATCAATCAACCCTGTAAGTTTTTATCAAAATACAAGGATACATTTCTGCTTACTGCAAAAGCTATGTGCGGGCGCTGGATGCCATCTAGAAGACTTGCCAAGCGCGATAACCGATAAAGATGGATACCGAGGGTATCAAGGGAATCTGTGATTATCTATCAGATTAGGTCTCTATTTGTCTGTAACCTAAACTATGTCACTGCTACGTCACATTACCCAAAATGTCATAACATAGAATCAACATTTGAGTATGCAACCTTAGATAGTCCTCATCGTTTTTAATTTGGTTTGGTTTGTTTTGTTTTACGGCATATCAACCTCAGTGGGTCATTTAATGCCGATAAAGTTTTGAAATAAATCAATTCTTAATGGATAATACAATTTCTTTATAAATACATTTTTTCTATTTAACCCATAGATGGGACCCTAACAGGTACTACCACTCTGGGTCAGAGTAGACTAGGGAGCAATGGTGATCAAGGGGTGCTCCACGTTCCCCAAACCTCCAAAACTAGAACCTCACCATCAGATAGAGTTTAACGTCATTCCCAGGACATGTCGACCCGCAGCCACCGCCTTCCATATGATAAAAAGGGGTTGGGGCTTGCCATAAGGGCAATAGGGTTGGGGGAATCATATAGGTGCTAGGGCTTGACGTGACCAGCCGATTGATCGGAGGGGGCCTCTCCGACCGCCCGTCTAGCCCAAGATAGGGCCAAAGTGGAGTATTGCATATCATGAACTGCTCATCCACCTGGGCCCTATCCTTAAGCATCACGGGTCGCCACCCACAGCCAACAGGTGGCCCCATTGGGGGAGTCGTACCCCTCTGCAGAGGTGCAGTCGGTGCATTCTAACGCCCCAGCCGACAGGGCAGTCATCGTTTTTAAAACAAGTTTTAATAAATATATGTCCGGTATTATACATTTCTATATACTTCTATATTATATATTTCTATATAGTTTGTTTTATAAAATATATTTAAAGTTATCAGAACTAAGTTTCTATTTCAAATTATTTCATTTTTTCCTCCTTTAATAAATTTGATGATTTTACTTACTTATGGTACAAACTCTCTGACATTGGATTTTTAACACCCCACCCCTCTGGCAATATCTTTCAAAAATAATTTTACACCTCTTGGAGGGCGTTTTTGCTAGTATATATAATTGTCTCGAATTGTAATAGGTTAGAAAAGCTTTCTCAACGTTTGAAAAAGTTGTCGCCTTAACGTCTAACGAACTAGAAACCTGTGGCATGCGCAGTGTGCGACTAAAGATGGCTGACAAATAGGGTAATCATAAGAAACCGCTGCGTTCCGACCTTGAAAAGATAAAAAGCCAAGCAAAGAACAAGCAAGAAAATGGTGGTCGTTTGTTTAAGACTGGTCCGAGTGATAATTTAATGACCGACAACCCTAAACGGATTTGCAGCAGGAAACGTTATCTATGGCGAATGGCTTCCCGGTAGACAGCGATCTCACTGGAAATCTAACCTTGAAGCTTTTTAAAGGAGGCCGTATTATTTACATAATTTCTACGCGGTAATTGCTGTCGACGATAACGAGAAGGTATCTCTTCAGATTTATTAAACCTCGATTTTCTCGAATTTGGCCGTCGAATTTAATTGGTGCTACCGAAGCGAATGCTTTTAGGGTTTCGATTTATATTCTGTGTAATTGTAACAAAATGTAAAAGTAAGTAAAGTCGTCGGGCGGCCTAATGTCAATATCAGCCAGACAGCGAGGAAGTCTATACCCTTTTCACGAGCACTAGACCAGAAAAGTAACAGCAAGTGCTTAAATCGCCAACAACTGAGTTTTAAAGTCCACCTTTTGGAAATAAGATATAGACTGAAATAGACGTATCTAAGGGTCGGTTTAGCTCAGTCGGTAGAGCGTTCGGCTAGGAATCACAAGGTTCCTCGTTCGATACCGGCCCTTGCCAACTCAGCGTATGAGTAGCACAGGGACTTGTGCAGTAAGAAGTCATCAACCGTCGTGGGTTATTTAATACCAAAGCCATCCTTGTAGAAGAACAGTAACGGTACTATTTAACTCATAGTTGGGGATGATAGGGTTATTACCTTTACCAAGCGTTGTAGTCTGAAGCTGAACGTAAAAAACACAACTGGAGTTCGAATTCGCTTACTACGATGTCCCAGTTTCCGCACATTAGCAAATAAGCCATGGGAACGCCTACCCCGTATAGGGTTATTTTATTCTTAATCGCTTTCATTGCACGTCTATATTTACAATTAAGTGTAATTGTCATTTCAGAGGTTGTTTTTTCACCAGGTACTATCGGATACAAATTAATTTTTAAAAAGAGCACTTTGGTGGGATTATACCACTCCGGGTCAGGGTAGACGTGGTAGTCATGGTAACGAAGGTGTACACCACACTTGATATGCAATGGGTGCTCCAAAAGTAATGCCTCTTATTTATTTGCACGGAAACTATCACAGATATAAGGTGCACAATGACACCGTTTGTCAGAGAAAGTTTTCAGATACAAAATACATTTGGCCAGCCTACCAGACTTTGTCATCCCATTTCTGTCACAACTAATGAATGTTGTTGGGTGTATTTTTGAGCATGAAGATATCTAATGACTCATCTCTGCTTTTATGTCAGATGTCATTTTGCCAGATTGCCTCTCCGATGCTATCTGTAACAAGATATAAGTATGGATTATTGGCAGGAATTATCAACATTTACTGACTTACCGCCAACAATTGCAAGGGCGTAATACACTTCCAAAAAATGAGAATATGACATTAAATTGTATATAATGGTTAGGCAACAGTTCTGGAGCTCTGCGGAGTGTAAAGAACCCTTTCATTGCCATTACTTCCTGGGCCACACTGACCCGGAGTGATAGTACCTGTTATTCGTCAAATAGTTCTGTATAAAAATTGTTCGTATTCGATAGTCCTGGACGAAAAATAACTCTTAAGAAAAAAACTACACAAAAATGTAAATATGTGATTTAATATTTCTTAATGGAACAGCCCACCTCATACCAAAATAGGGGGTGGAATATCTGGGCATATATATATTTACCAACCCCTCCGCTTGAGCAGAATGTGACACAAGGTCAATTTATTAAGCGAATCTGTTAAACACAGGTTTGAATTCAGAGTTTTCCTTCTCCTTGAACGGTTGCCTATCCAAGGTTAAAGAGCCCAGTCTGCCCTACTATTTACCCATAGCTGGAGGGAGACTAGAATTCATACCTTTCCTATGGGTATTGGCGATAAATGAAATGCAATTACCACGTCCAGGATTTGGGCATATAAGTTGTGCTACAATTCCCCACCTAAATTTATAGACTGGGCGAGGTCACGTAGTTTATTCCTCCAGCCAATCAACATCCATAATGCGTGGATGATTCACTACTTAAACACTGATCCTTTCATGATCCACTTGCAAACCATTGACGAAGGAACTTACAATACTGCGGATTCTTTACCTGAGGATTACCAAGAATGTCTTGCTTATAGATTAAAGGATGGCTCATGAGATTGTAACAAACGTATAATGAAAGTAGGAAGCGCGTGGTATAATGGGTAAAGTCATCGGAAATGGACACGTCGCCCCGAGTTCAAATCTTGGACGTGGCAATTGCATTTCACTTAGCGCTAATACCCTTGGGAAAGGTATGAATCCTACTCTCCTTTCAGCTATGGGTAAATAGTAGAACAGACTGGGCTCTTTAACCTTGGTTAGGCAACCGGTCTAGGAGAAGGAAAACTCTGAATTCAAACCTGTTAAACTCCGCTTAAGAAATTGACCTTGTGTCGCATCCTGCTCGTGCGGAGGGGTTGGTAAATATATATAATGAAACCCCTCGGCATAATATCACCCTGGATGGATTGACATGCTGTTAAAATAGATCAATCAATAAATCAATCTTATGAGCGTGGTATGCAGGTTCTTGTTCATCGCTGGTGAAATTGTACTGCTAATGATAATATTTGTATGGAAAAAATATTTTGTTGTTGTTGAAATCTTTCTTTGTACAACGTTGAAATTATTGTGGTTCTTGTGTTACATAATAGATTGGATTAATCTATCATTGACAGGTAGAGCAGTAATTTAAAAAGGTTTCGAGGAAAACCCCGTTAAGTTACCCAAGTTTGATTGATCGGCCATAACCTCAGTGTCGTTTGAGTCGTGGCTTTCCCGCAACGAAAGTCGCGTAACCAACTGACATTAGATTTTTAGAAATAAAATATTCTTAGAGATAATTCACCGGTATTAGTGCTGGCACCTCTCCGGTCAGTAAGATACAATGTGTTCCTCGAGAAATGTCTTTTCAATTATTTCTATGATAGAGAATATTTCATCTCTGTTAAAATGTTGGCCACTTAAACAAAAATGCTCTACTACAAGTATAAGTTTGTTGTAATTAAGGTGCATAATAGATTGGCGTAATCTATTATTGACGAGTAGAGCAGTAATTTAAAATGATCTCAAGGAAAAACTCTTTAGGTTTGATTGATCGGTAATGACCTCGGGGTCATTTGAGATGCGGCTTCTAGTATTTTAGAAACGGAATATCGTTAGTCAGTTAGAGAATCGTGACGAAAGTGGTTGTTCCCTACTGCCACCAACCGGGCCAGTCGTTAAGTATTTTCCTGATCTCTCACCAAGGACTTGACCCGGCCAGTCGGTAAGATGTAAAAGTATTGTCAAATGACAACGAAATTGTGCACAGCAAATATTCTTGGTTGTTTATCATTCCGCCGAAGAAGAAAAAATTATAACAAGACGATGAGAAAAACAACAAGATGGCGGCTGACAAACAGCTGCGACAGAGAGATGACAAGTGCAGAGCGACTGCGACAGTAAGGACAAAACGAGCGAAGAGATGGGTGCCGGTCGATAACAAAGAAGTTAATAATAAATTAACTGAATGGGTGAAAATATTACTGTTTGGTGTAAGGGCCGATTGTAAAGTAAAATAAGGACTATGCAACCCTTGTAGGTATTTACCCAACCCGTTCAAAGAATGTGTCCCAATGTCGCAAGTATGGACATTCAAAGAGGATCGAACTCACTATTCAGTAGCAATGTATCTGCAAGACTACTTTCTAACCATCGCACCACGAGCGGACACTCTAAAACTTGAGCATTTAGCACGAAGTATGAGCATCCAGTGAAGGTATTTTCCCAACCCGTTCGCCACGGGTAGGATGTGACACAAGGTCATAAGTATGGAGCATCCAGCGAGGATCAAAGTCACTATTTAGTAGTAATGGATCTGCGAGACTATCCTGCCAACCATTACACCATGATTGGACGTGATGCGAATCCACGTGGTGTAGTGGATATCCTGTAGGGCAGCGACATCGTAGCAAATGGGATCAAACCCCAGTCGCGCTATTACGTTCACTTTCCGACCAATACTCTTGGGAAAGGTATGAACATCCTTATTCTCCCAGTTTTGGGTTAAATAGTACTACTACTGTTCTTTTACAATGATGGCTTTGGCATTAAATAACCCATGAAGGTTGATACGTCATTAAACAAAGAAATCAAATCAAACGTTGGGACGCTCTTGGGCAAAACCTGTATCTGCTGAGAGTTTAATGGAAATAAATTGGAGGCATTACTTTCGGATCATCCCAGCTTTGTAACTGATTTGAGATCGACTGAAATTTCTTAATTCAACGTGTGAAATTATTTCGAGGATATTCTCAGACTTTCTCAACTGCAGCGGAGTGAAGCAGGGCCGATTCTTATATCATGACGTCTCTTGCTTAACTAAGTTAACTAAACTTTTAGCATTTCTTTCCCACAGTCTGTGTAACCAGAAAGAAGGTGACCTAAAGGTTATTTCATGTCAATCATTTAACCCTCCTCTGATTTTGAATTTCAACAATTTTGAATTCAAGATCTACACTAACCACCCCAAAAACAACGGTTTATTATCAATATACAATACAAAGTAATTCCCTCGGCATTACTTTCGGATCATCCTAGCTTTGTAACTGATTTGAGATCGACTGACATTTCTTCATTCGGACAATATGACCTTTAGGCACCCCTTTTGCTTTGCTGATTCATAAGTACATTTTTTTTCATTTACACCGTCAACATCCAGTTGTGTGTTAACAGACGATTTTTAGAGGGTTTTTTAGATTATAAAACTAACCCCTAACCCTAACCCCTAATCCTAACCCCTTACAAACAACCGGATGTTGACGGTGTAAATGAAAAAAATGTACTTATGAATCAGCAAAGCAAAAGGGGTGCCTAAAGGTCATATGTTCCCTTAATCCTTTAATATCTTAAACCGAAGATATTTTGTTCTATTCATTCTACATGTTTACTCAATTTTTTAAATCCATTTTTTAAACATATTCTTTTAACTCATTCTGTTCCATTTAACCCATAAATGGAGCTCTAACATGTACTACCGCTCCGGATCATAGTGGACATGGGAGTAATGACGATGAAAGGGTACACAACATTTCTCACTAGCATCATCTATTTTTAAAAAGTTGGCAATGTATTATCTAAAAGTATAATATAAAATTATTTCGAGGATATCCATGAGAATATCGAATACTCGTTACCGAAACTGGGATTTGAACCCTGAATCTCGGTTTTTGCGTGCACGTTTCCATTTTCATTTGCGGAAAATAATGTTTTTAAATGTTCCAATTAATTCTTCATTCCTGTTTATTCAACTTGAAAAAAAAAAGGTTTGTTCGTTTTGTGTTGTTTGTTGCATGGAACCATCTTTTGACATACAAAGCGTTTTGGAAGTTTGTCCTTCCTTAAAGCAATTCTTATTTGACAATGGCAATTCGAAAATCACGAACGGTGTGTCAACATTTTCCAATTAAATATTTTCAATTCAATAATCAAATTTTGTAAAATTCATATAAAAAGATCATCAAAATGAGAAACAAATATTAAAGAAACGAATAGAATGATTGGACCAGAAACGTCATTAGAATCTCTCTCTCTCTCTCTCTCTCTCTCTCTCTCTCTCTCTCTCTCTCTCTCTCTCTCTCTCTCTGCATATATATAGAGCCACTGAGAGACAGAGAGACAGAATGAGAGTGAGTGAGAGTGATATTCAAACTGAGATAGATATGAATGGGTCGGGATAGATAGATAGATAGGTAGGTAGGTAGGTAGGTAGCCTATATTAGAATGATAAAAATTCCCTTAAATAGAAATCTTTAGAAATTCTCTCCTGATAATGACAGAGTTAGAAATTTAATTATATATATATATATATATATATATATATATATATGTGTGTGTGTGTGTGTGTGTGTGTGTGTGTGTGTGTAAAGTGGACAAAGGCGTTGGATTAAAACAGTTCTAAGTGACAGTTATCTCTAGGCTGCTGGTTCAATCGTGGTCAGTGGCAGCAGTAAACTAGAATAATAATTAACATAGCTTAACACCTGTACCCCAGTTATGGTTAGCGGAATAAGAACAGGATACCCCCGTGGATTAAATGAAGGTTTAGGTTCAAAGTTCCGTAATGGTTCCCGATTACGACAAGAAGGTTCCAGAGTTCAAAAAGAAGGTTCCCGAATTCGAAAAGAAGGTTCTTGAGTCCGACAAGAAATACCTGAAGAAGGCCGGAGGGAACATTGGCCGAAACGTTGTACAGATGACAATATAGATGATCAAGCCTCTTCTCAAAAGTTCAGAGAAATAATTTCTTCTAATTACTAAGAAGGCTTAGTAGTTTCTATCGACCCCTTGTAGACCCCTGAATATTTACAAACGCCCTGAGTTGTTGTATAGACCCCGGGGGGTATGTAGATCACATTGAGAAACCCTGGATTAATGCCTGTATTAATTTCGAATGTTTTGTTGTAAATGGCTAATCATTATATATTATACATAGATATCATTTCATGCCTCATTGGAGGCGTGTATTTGGTTAATTCGTTCGTTGGATTTTACGGCATATAAACCCTTGTTGGGTTATTTTAAACCGAAGATATTTTGTTCTATTCATTCTACATGTTTACTCAATTTTTTTTAAATCCATTTTTAAACACATTCTTTTAACTCGTGTTGTTCCATTTAACCCATAAATGGAGCTCTAACAAGTACTACCGCTCCGGGTCATAGTGGACATGGGAGTAATGACGATGAAAGGGTACACAACATTTCTCACTAGCATCATCTATTTTTAAAAAGTTGGCAATGTATTATCTAAAAGTATAATAAATCGATGTCAGTTCGACTTATTGCTTGCGGTTATTTGCGTTTGCGAAAAGGATTCCTACCGTAGCGCGATGGCCTTATACCTGACTTAATTCAGATCTTATTAAGATTCTTAGTGAAACGCCAGTCTAGCAGTCTACTATCATACTGAGGACTGTCCCTAATTGATGACTTTAGGCAGGCTATCTAGAAAGCAGTGAGGGACACATGTGGACCGCAGGCCTCATTTTGCCCATAAACGTTCTAAATCCTTGGAACAACGAAACTAAATCCTACTTGTAAAAGCTTTTGCTTTTCAACATCTCTAATAAAATCCGACCTTCAAGATAAATTGTCAAGAAGTAAAGAGATGATTGGCAAGAAATCAGTTTTATAAACAATCGCCGTTTCGATCGAAAGAAAATAATTTCGTTGTGTCTCTTTTTACAGATTAAGTGTAAAAACAACGGAAGGCTGTAAATGATTACTTGCATGATTTATCATGTGTTTTGTTGGGGGTTTTTTTGTTCTTTCTTTTTCTTTTCAAAGAAAATAAATGAAGGTTTATTTTAATTATCATTGTTTTTCTTTCATTTCAAGTCATAGGTGAATAGCTGATATCTTGTATTCTTACAAGATGAAAACCAGAAAGAAAATGTGTCAATTGAAGATCAATACACTTAACCTGTGATTTTTTTTTTTTGTTTTTTTTATGTTGGTTTTTTGTGTGTGATATTTTTAAAGAGCAAAAGAAAGAAAGAAAGTAAGAAAGAAAAATTAAGAAAAAGAAAGTTAAGAAAAGTCAGAAAATTTGGAAAAAAACAAAGAAAGAAAAAGTAAGTGAGAATGAGAAAAAGAAAGAAAGAAAGAAGAAGGAAGGAAGGAAGGAAGGAAGGAAGGAAGGAAGACTAAGAAAAAGAAAGAAACTTCAGAACATTTGGAGGAAAAAGAAATAAAAAGTAAGTGAGAATAAGCAGAAAGAAAGACAGACAGAAAGAAAAAAAGAAAGAAAGTGAAGAAAGAAAGAAAGAAAGAAGAAGAAAGAAGAAAGAAAGAAAGAAACACTAAGAAAAAAAGTCAGAAATTTAGGAAAAAAAGAATAAAAGGTAAGTGAGAATAGAAAGAAAGAAAGAAAGAAAAAGAAAAAAGAAAGAAAGAAAGAAAAAGAAAAAAGAAAGAAAGAAAGAAACACTAAGAAAAAAGTCAGAAAATTTAGAAAAAAAAATAAAAGGTAAGTGAGAATAAAAAGAAAGAAAGAAAGAAAAATGACAAGGAAAAAAGGACGAAACTATAATGAAAGAAAATATCAAAGTAATATTTGAGAAAGGAAGAAAAAAGACAAGATCCCACCCCCACACAAAAAAGAATGGAAGACAGAAAGAAATATCTTTATCTTCTATTCGTCGTGTCTAATTACACTTGATAACAAACGAAATCTAACAGAAAAATAAGGACAAATTCAAAGAAAAAATGTCAAACATGAAAAAATAATAAATAACACGGTAGTTTTTTATTTGTTTTTGTCTGTTTTGTTTTCTCATAGAAATATCATTAATTTACCCCTCCTCCCACACACACTCTCTCTCTCTCTCTCTCTCTCTCTCTCTCTCTCTCTCTCTCTCTCTCTCTCTCTCTCTCTCTCTGTGTGTGTGGTGTGTGTGATTTCCTTTGTTTTATATTCTTTTACTCATTAATAAAAGACTAATGTTAACGAAGCTAATAGAATCCGATAATAACGAAACAAAATAACCAATTGGCACCCAAATCTAAAATTGGCGCGAATCATTATTAGTAAAATCAAAGAACGAACGCAGAACGTCACGTAACGATTGGCTGTAATTATTCACTTCACTTAGAGAAAAATCAGATTTGCTTTTAAGTATCCTCCGATGTCCATTGTAGCGTCCCGCTTATCGAAATGGAATCGGTGAACGGAGATCGAATTCAGATTGGGTCTTTTAGGTTTGGTTTAATGGCAGAATAAAGTTAAATTAAGAATTTTAACATGGAGTTCCAAATTATAGACGACACTGTCAGCTGAAGCTGTAGAAAACACCGACTTGCTGTAAGTCATCCAACTATATTGTGTTTTTTTATTCCAATGCATTTTTATAGTAACAACCATATCCAATGCATTTTTATAGTAAAAATCATTTCTAATGCATTTTTATATTAAAAATCATTTCTAGTGCATTTTTATAGTAAAAATCATTTCTAATGCATTTTTATAGTAACAATCATTTCCAAATTTTCCAAAACATAGAAATACAAATGGCTTTGTTTAATGGCATATCAACTTTTGTAGGTTATTTAATGCCAAAGCCATCCTTGTAGAAAAACAGTAGTGGTACTATTTAACCTATAGCTGAGAGGATTAGAAAGGTTCATACCTTTCCCCAATTTATTAATCCGAAAATTAACGTAATAGCATGGACTGCAAAACCTTTGACTAACAATAGTATGTTTGATTATTAGTTGATTTAGTCAAAGAACAGATTGGAATCTGATCTCTCTGATAAGATAAAGCGAGAATTCTTCCAAGCTGTAGCAGTGTCAGTACTATTGTATGGCTGCACCACTTGGTCTCTAATGAAACGCCAAGAGAGAAAACGCTAGATTCCCATCTACATAAGGGTGCTGCGTGCTGCCTCGAACAATCTTGTAAGCAGCACCACACAGAAGAGCAGCTATACCACCATTTGTCTTCTATGACACGAATGTAAGAGGAACAAGACATCCTGTACACTGTTGAAGAATTTGGTTTGCTTTCGTTTGGTTTGTTTTACGGCATATCAAACTCAGTGGGTCATTTAATGCCGACAAAGTTGTGAAATAAATTCATTCTTAATGCATAATACAATTTTGTTTATAAACTCATGTTTTTCTATTCAACCCATAGATGGGACCCTAACAGATACTACCACTCCGGGTCAGAGTGGATCAGGGAGCAATGGTTATGAAGGGGTGCTCCACATTACTCAAACCTCCAGAACTGGAACCTCACCATCAGATAGAGTTTAACGTCATTCCCAGAACATGTAGACCCTCAGTCACCGCCTTCTAGCACCCATATTATAAAAAGGGTTGAGGCTTGCCATAAGGGCAATAGGGTTGGGACAATCATATAGGTGCTATGGCTTGACGTGGCCAACCGATTAATCGGAGGGGGACTCTCTGACCGCCCGTCTAGCCCAAGAAAAGCCTAAAGTGCTATATTGCAAGTCATGGACTGCTCAGCCACCTGGGTTCTATCCTTAAGCATCACGAGTCGCCACCCACAGCCAACAGGTGGCCCCATTGGTGGAGTCTTACCCCTCTGCAGAGGTAGTCGGTGCATTCTAACGCCCCAGCCGACAGGGCGGTGTTGAATAATTAAAGACATGCTTATAAGTGACATTCTCTTGTGAACACCTACACATAGACACACTTGTGTATGCAAAAACATACATTGATCACCACTGTACGGATTCTGGATGTTGTGCGGTGGACCTGACAAGTTTGATGACCGAGAGAGTGGCGAGAGAGAGTCATGGGTATCCGTGCTGTCAACGCGACCTGATGATGAATTTTATATTTTGGGGTGATGGTAGAGACTTAATATTGATTACTGTTATCATCCTAGTATATATTTCAACTCGGGATCTAGAGATAACTGTCACTTAGAACTGTCTTAACCTAACTACCTTATCCACTAGGCCATAAGGGGCCGGGTTAACTCAGTCGGTCGAGCGTTCAGCTAGAAACCACAAGGTTCTTAGTTCGATACCGGTCCTTGCCAACTCAGCGTATGAGTAGCACAGGGATCTGTGCGGTAAAGTACGGAGCTGATGGTAGGTGTGGCGCTCCACCTCAGACGCCAAAAACAATCTCCGTGGTCTAGCGCTAGTGAGAAGGGGATAGACTCCCTCGCTGCCTGGCTGATACCGACTTTAAGCCGCCCCGATGACTTTACTTTATATATTTTCAAGCATCATTAATTAACTAATTAATGCTAGTGACTTATTTCTAGTTAAGTAACTATTCCTTTTTTGTTGAACTTAGTGAGTTGCCAGAATTCAAAGACAAGGAGAATTCTTTAAATTGAAATTTACAAGATGAATAGAAATTTAAAAAAATTGCTTGTTTTGTTTTTTGTTGTTTTTCCTTTGTTTTGTTTTGTTTTTTGTCGAATACATAAAGAAAATTAGGTTTCTGAATTATCAGAAAGTTTCTGTCATTTCTAAAGTATTTTACTTAGTCAAAAGAGAAAAGTTTTCCTTCCTCACCCACCCACCCCAGACTATATCTAGTTTTATCACAAATCACTACCGGTTTTGTGAACAGGAAAAACCTTCTCCTTTCTTGTTCTTGTTGTTATCGTCGTCGTCGTCGTCATCGTTGTTGTTGTTGTTGTTCTTCTTCTTCTTTCTTCTTCTTCTTCTTCTTCTTCTTCTTCTTCTTCTTCTTCACTTTATCGAGGCGATTTTTGATTTCGATTTTATTCCGACCGCCAAACATCAAAGAAGCTGTAAAAGGGCATCAGAAAATGTTCCTCTTCAAGAGAGAGAGAGAAGAAAAAAAGAAAAGAAAGTAAGAAGGAGTTTTTGAAAGGCATCAGATTGTTGTTGCCAATAACGTCCGATCTCATCAAAAGTAACCGTTGACTAAGCCGATTTGACTTGATTAGATGCCATCGTATAGAAAAGGCGAAAAATAATGCCGACAGCAACACTTATTTCGAAAAGGTTTCTTGCAAATCTCTCACTCTCTAACAATGCAAACCACACATAACGATTATCAAACTCTGGTTAGTGCTGAGGTAGATTTACAAATGATCAGTCAACACACTGATTCGCAAAGGGCACTCAGTATATACACACACACACACACACACACATTATATATATATATATATATATAAAGATAAATCTAATGAGTCAGACGAACCTACTATTAGTTTCGCTTAATGCTCTTCAAGGCTAATATCTGACTTAAGGAGTCAGATCTTAGCCCTGAAGAGCATTAAGCGAAACTAATAGTAGGTTCGTCTGACTCATTAGATTTATCTTTATTATTTGCTCTACTTAGGTATTGAGCACTTTTACTTATTAGCTATTCTCCCAGCGGTTATATAAATATATATATATCTTATATACATATATATACATATAAATTGTTTTTTCTTTTGGCTTAATACTGTACCAATAGATTATTTTTTGTTGGTACGATTATCTTGGTCTTTTTTCTCCCCGGTTGATGTTTGGTAGTATATTTTTACAATCAAACTATTTGCTGGGTTTTTTCTCACCGCAAGGATTTACCAACACGCTTGGTATATTATATATATATATATATCATCATCATCATCATCATCATCATGTCGCGCTTTCACCGCGGATATCCATGACAATCTCTCTCCATCCGTCCCTATCGCTCATCATTCTCGGGAGGTCCTCTATGCAGCATCCTGCATCCGCACAGAGTTGATCAACGTACGTTTTTGCTGGTCGGTCCACACTGGCTTGTCCATGTGCTGGCTTCAACAGGAGGACGTCGCTTATGAGTTCGTCCTTACTTCTGCAGCAGTGTCCCGCGTGTCTTGTCCGTCTTACTCGGATGGTTTGGGTGATATGTGGTAGGTGGCCGTACAGCTGTTTTCTCGTATGGTGCTGTTTCCACGTCTTCTTCATTCTTGTGCAGCTCACATCTAGTTTATTCTCTAGTCGTTTAGTTAGGGTCCATATATATATATATATATATTAATAATATATATATATATATATATATATATATATATATAAATATATTATAAGTATGAGAACTGGTCTTCTTATAAACCTACAATAATACTGACACTATCAGTTATAGTTCATTAACTTGTCAATAGATGTCAATGCTTTACCTTCGTGTATGTTGATATCGTATTCCTTTTGTTTTCGTGTTTGAAGGATGTTAAATGGTTGTAGTAGCGTTGTTTAAAACTACCTTGTATTTTATTTATATAAATTTTATTATTTTATTTAAATTATATTTTTATAAATACATAGATAGCGACGACTCCATACCACAAACAGAAACAGGAAAAGGAAAATAATCTGGTTTACACCACCATATGCTCTCAACGTCAGGACAAATATAGGCAAGAAATTCTTAGAACTAGTAAAAAAAACATTTCCCACCTAAACACAGATTTTAACAAAAACACAGTCAAAAAAGCTACTCTTACGGACAACCGATAAAGATAAAATTTACAGCCAACATCAAGCCCAGGGAAAACACAACATGTACATGCAGAAGTAAGGAAGACTGTCCATTACAACAAAGGTGCAACATAGTATCAATAATATACCAGGCAACAATTAAGACAAACAACACAAATCAACCGGCGACCAACGAAAACTACGTAGGGATGGCGCAAGGTAGTTTTAAACAACGCTATTCCAACCATTTAACATCCTTCAAACACGAAAACAAAAGGAACGTGACAGCGCTATCCAACAAAGTCTGGGAATATAAAAAAAAGCATCTGCAATTGTAGACATAAGTTGAGTCGGTTACTAAAATATTGTTAGAACTAAATTACTAAATTTAACTAAATAAATTGGAATTTTTTTCTTAAATATTATTCATTTTAAATAGGATAAATACAAAAAAGGAACAATAAAAACTATTAATTAGTAATATTAAACCCTTAAAATATAATTAGAATTAAATTTTAACTGCTTTTACTAGTTATTATTTATAATTAGAATTACATTGATAACAATACAGAAATGAAAATTTTAAGAATAACACACGTGTGGAACGATACATTGTTTTTCTCAATTTTCGCGCGCAAGCCGCACGCAAAGATTGAGAAATAACGTAGCGTTCAACGTTATTATCCGAAAAATATCTTTGATTTAACTAAAGAATTACATCGTCACCCTTCCTCCCAATTTAAAACTTCCGGCTATATGCCGAGTCGTGGGCACACTTGCTGTATATCACTCTAAGATAATAAAATACAGTTTGGAATGAGTGCACGAATGTGCTCACTTCAAATATATTAACTAAGGAATTACATCGACTTAGTTAACGTAGGTTAGGGTCCTGAAGAAATCATTTCAATTTGATTGAAACCATGGTAGACCTTTTATTTTTCCTATAATAATAATATTATTAGTAATATATATATATATATATATATCTATATATAAGTCTAATGAGTCAGACGAACCTACTATTAGTTTCGCTTAATGCTCTTCAGGGCTAAGATCTACTTAGGTATTGAGCACTTTTTACTTATTAGCTTATTTTCCTAGCGGTTGTATGAATATATATATATTATTATATATCTTATATACATATATATACATATAAATTGTTTTTCTTTTGGCCAAATACTGTACCAATAGATTTTTTTTTGTTGGTACGACTATCTTGGTCTTTTCTTTTTTTCCCAAAATTTTTTTCTCCCCGGTTGATGTTTGGTAATATATTTTTACAATCAAACTATTTTCTGTTTTTTTTTCTCACCGCGAGGATTTACCAACACGCTTGGTATATTATGTATACTAGCAAATATATGCATCCTCCGGGTGCAAGTATTTAAGTTTTAATATAATAAAATATCATATTAAATTAGAAAGGCCAATGAAACTGAATAAAAATGCAGATAACATGATTTGGAACAGAGGGGGTATGATTGAAAAATAGAACAACTTTGAAACTAACTCTTCCATCATTTTCAATTACTCCTATTCCTAATTTAACTATTTACTTAAAATAGGAAGTAAAGAATAATATTACAGTTATTTCTTTTTGTTAAGGGATTTCTTTTAAGATTTATTGAAGAGAATTTTGCTCATATTCAATAAGAATTCTAAACAATTAGAAATCAATAATATTAATTCTAAACAATTAGAAATCAATAATATTAAGCACATATTTATTAAAATCAATTTTTTTAAGATCAATATGTAAATTAGCCTTCCCATTCACACTGTAAACCGCTGTTTTATTGTATATATAATACAATTGCATGTTATTTGTATGTAGATATAGTCAACAGTCTTAATGATGTAAAACAATTTTATTAATAATTGAGGTTTAAATAAAAATAAAATCATGGAGAATGGGATGCAGATAACAAAGGGAATTGTGATTTGTATAGTAATATAGTTTCGGTTACAGACAGAAAAACACACAATCTCCATTATAATAAGATATATATATATATATATATATATATATATATATATATATATATATATATTGGTTAGGAGGTTGATTTAGAAGGCTATCACAATGCAGTTTGGAATAAATAAAAAATAATAATACGGTAACAATGGTGTTTGTGTGTTGACCTGTATTTTTTATTATTTCTTGAATTTTCGAGGTAATACCTCTTTATCAAAAGAATTGAACTGAATATATATATATATATATATATATATATTATATATATTAATATATATATATATTTTTTATATCATCATTTTTATAGTGAGTTCGAAGCATTAATAATAGGACTCATAAAAGGAAAAAAAAAAAAAGAAAGAAATATGTTTTTTAAACATAAATGTGCATTATTACGCCTTCAAAATATATTATATATATATATATATATATATATTATATATATATATATATATATATATATATATAAGGAGAGTGAGGGAGAAAGACAGATGCATGAAGAGACCTAGATAGATAGGTGAATATCAGTAAAGGAATAATTCGTTTCTCTTGACAGTAGTGGTTGATCAAGAAGACAACCAAAACTAAGAGAATGATAAAGGAGGCGCACTACCCTGTGGCTATCGAAAACGAGGAACGTGAACCAAGTGGATAAAAGGTCGAAATGTCAAAACGTTACATCGTTTGACCTCACACAGAAAGACCCAAAAAGAGAATGAATTCCCTGATAAGGGCTGTAAATCTCAAATTATCTATAAGATCTGACCAATGAAAAGCATGTATGAACAAGCCTCGAGCACAACACATCGTCGATGGTTGTGAAGATTAGCAAAAGAATTTACGCATCAAGACAAAACCAAATCCCAAAGATTCTTACCAACTTAAAAAGAGATGTTGTGAAACTCTCGATAAGACTTTAATTTCTACATTCGAGAATGGTAATATTTAAGGACAGTATTTACGAAATATTTTTTCAGTAGAAAAATAATAACGATCGTTTTGTTAGTGTTGTATACACTTCTTCTTACTTCTTACTTCTATTCTTCTAGCATCTCTTCTAGCGCCTGAACTTCGTCTTGGGGACTTCGTGTCTGGTCTTCCATTGGGTATTTCTCTTTATCAGAAGTCCTGTGTTATTGGTAGTTTTTAGATAATAACACAAACTTCGATTTAACTTAGATCATATTTTATTCTGGAATCCCCACCAGACTACCTGCGCAGATTGAGTCGGCAGCGTGCATAACACGACTTACCACCGTCGTGGTCTTGGCCGATCTAACTAAAACTCTCTCTAATCTAAACTGGAAGAGGGTTTTCTCCACCGATTCTCACGGTATCCACCGGAAGGATCAGGATGAGGTCAAGTCTTGTCCCTCATCCTTCAAGGCCGTGGGCTGCAACTTATAACAGCCATTTTGGTTTCTACCCTACTGTTCATAAGTATTAGGAATCTAATAATTATGTAACATTAGTAATTTGTAAGGATTTGAAAGTGTCAGTAAATATAAAATATCATCTCGACATTTCAAGCGAAACTCACGTTTAACTAAACAACCAACTGACATTGTCATTTGATTGATTAATTAAAAATAGGATTTTGAAAAAAAAGAAATATCGACTGTGTCCACGAACATAAACAATAAGATATGAAGATCTATTAGCAAAGCTAGATAACAAATATACTTCTTATCAAAGATGAATTTTATGTGACTTTAGCTCAGTCAGTAGTGTTGTATACCTCTTTCTTTCCTTCCTTCTATTCTTCTTCTAGCGTCTCTTCTAGCGTCTGGACTTCGTCTTGGTGGTCGGTCGCACTTAACTCATTTCTTCTTCTAGATCAGTCTTGTTACCAAGACATTCACCAACCACAAAACCGTGTTATTTTTGTAAGCTTTTATTTACTTAACTAAACATTTCATGTAACTAAATATCTTACTAACATAGCGCGCGTATGCAGTGAGTTGCAGTTAAGGCAGTACATCTTCTCTGCCTGACGTCCAACTGAAACTGAAGACCCATCCAGGTCCCACGTGACTTCACGTATTTTCGCGGGCTTTCTGTAATATTCCATGGAAAGTCCCGCCCGTGATATGAAAAGAGCCATCCCTTTAGAAATACAGGGGATTGACAATAATCTTATGCAACCGCATGGATTATGTAACAATAGAGCGTTCGACTAGGAACCACATGGTTCCGAGTTCGATACCAACCCTCGCCAACTCAGCGTATGAGTAGCACATAAATCTGTGCGGTAAAGTGAGTAACTGATGGTAGGTGTGGCGCTTCATCTCAAACGCCAAAACAATCTCCTTGGTCTAGTGCTAGTGAAAAGAGGATAGACTCCCTCGTCGTCTGTCAGATACCGACTTTAGGCCACCCCGACGACTTTACTTTTTTACTTACTTACATCAGAACGGTTGGTTGGTATGTTGGTTGGTTGGTTGTTTGGTTGGTTGAACTTTAAATCCTGTTAACCGTTGGGTTATTTTTGTTTTATTCATTCTTGTTGGGTATTCAAATTTTTCTAAATTCATTTTTTATCTGTTTAACCCATAAATGAAACCCTAAAAGCTACTACCACTCTGGTTCAGGGTGGACCCGGGAGTAATTGCAATAAATGGGTACTCCACGATACTCAGAGCTCCAAAATTGAAAACTCACCTCTAGATATAGTTTAACGTCATACCCAAAATACTAAGACCTTCAACCACTGCCTTCTACGCATATATAATTTTTTTTAAAGTGTTGTGTTTTCCATAAGAGCAATAGTGTCGCGACAATCATAAAGGGCCTGTCGGGACAAGCCGATTGATCGGAGGTGGCCTCTTCAATCGCCCGTCTAGCTAAAGTAAGGACCAAAATGAAGTGTCATGACATCATAAAGGTGAAAATATATTAAACATACGGAACCTGTAAATATGTTAAATATCCGGGATACGTAATAATGTTATCTCAGCTCCGAAACCTTGTCTGATTCTCGAAATTATCGTGGTATATATATTTACCAATCCCTCCGCACGAGCAGGATGTGACACAAGGTCAATTTCTTAAGCGGAGTTCAACAGGTTTGAATTCAGAGTTTTCCTTCTCCTAGACCGGTTACCTAACCAAGGTTAAAGAGCCTAGTCTGCCCTACTATTTATCCATAGCTGGAGGGAGTGTAGGATTCATACCTTTCCCAAGGGTATTAGTGCTAAGTGAAATGCAATTACCACATCCAGAATTATCGTGGTATAAATGAAGATTGCGACCCAAGTTCAAATTTTAAATAAGACTATTTGCATTTCATATAGCGCTAATACCCTTAGAAAGGGTATGCCTCAAACGATTCTCCACCATCTATGGGTAAATAGTTGAGCAGACTAGTTTCTTTAACATTGGTTAGGCAACCAGTCTAAAAGAAGAAAAAAATGAATTCAAATCTGTTAAACTCAGCTTAAGAAATTGACTTTGAGTCGCATTCTGCTCGTGAGGAGGGGAGTTGGTAAATATTTCAAAGTTTTGTAGTTCTGTTGTTACATCAGTAAGTATATGAATATATAATAGGTATTTACCCAAAACCATGAGCAAAAGAAAACAACTATAATTATGTTGAAATATATTAGTGTTATATTGCTGGGTCTTGAAGAAAGTCAGCGTAGAAGAAGATGTTACATAATTATTAGATTCTTAATATTTATGTACAGTAGTGTAGAAATCAAAATGGCTGCTATAAGTTGAAGCCCACGGCCTTGAAGGATTTGAATGACAAGGCTTGACCTGTCCTGATCCTTCCTTCCCGTGGATACCGTGAGAATCGGTGGAGAAGACCCTCTTCCTGTTTAGATTAGAAATAGATTTTAGTCATTCGGCCAGAAACCACGACGGTGGTGAGTTGTGTATTGTACGCTCCGACTCGATCTGCGCAGGTAGTCTGGTGGGGATTTCGAAATAAATATGATCTAAGTTAAATCGAAGTCTTGTGTTATTATCTAAAAACTACCAATGACACAGGGCTTCTGATAAAGAGAAATCTCCAATGGAAGACCAGACACGAAGTTCCCAAGACGAAGTCCAGACGCTAGAAGAGATGTTAGAAGAAGACGTAAGATAGAAAGGACGTCAGAAGAAGAATAGTAGTAAGTAAAGAAAGGGTATGCAACAAAGATATGAGATGAAGAGATGAAGAGATGACGATGAGTTAATACGAAAGGGAAAAGTCAGACATGTGGTCAGAGAAAAAACAACACTCAATGTATTAGAGTGTTTCACCCTCCCTCTAGACCGGTCTCAATTCAGGAAGATGGGAAATGGTATTTTTTGAGTCGATTAAAGATTTGCTAGATCGTATCCAAACAACAATATGGGTACGATTTTGCTAGCTCCAAAATTTAAGTCATTATCATCATCAGATAACATTCTAAGGTAAACCATTGTATATTTCTCTTTCTATTTAGGAATATGAGGGATAAATAACAATACATAGTACTACTGTACGATAAAAGTTAAGCAGCAATGAGACTGTTCAAACCTTAATTGGGTGACCACTTCAAAAACAGTGGATACTATAAGCAATCTGAGTTCTTTGTTTATTAAAATCGCTTGATTTGGTATTAAATCATCTAAAAAGGGTTGATAGGTCGTAAGATACAACCAAAGCCTAACAAAAATAAGTTAGATATTACCTTACAATGTTTTGTTTTTTTTTTTTTGTTTTTTTTATTAAGAACACAAACTTAAATGTAAAAATTGAAAATTCGTTTTCGTGAAATAATTCACTTTTTATAAATAAATAGATTTATCTTCTTTTTTTTTTTTTTTAGAAAGAAATTAGTCAACTTTTAGATGGGTGCTTCGATTTACGATAAAGCTTAAAACGTTGTGTGCATTAACCAACATGTGGCCCGCCCTGTCGGTTGGGGCGTTTGAATGCACCGACTGCAAACCAAACCAAACCAACATGTGGTCGGTTTTCTCCAAATGTAAATTAATAACAACAAAATTGCAAATGAGAATAAACAATAAAAGAATCTCTGATTAAAAAAAAAAAGGAAAAAAAAAGTTATTCAAAATTCAAACATTGAAAATGAATAAGGCAATTATTTATTTTTATCTTATTTTATAACTAGCAGCGGCTAACCGTCGTCGCCTGGGTAGAGGGGGATTTTTTTTTTTTAATTTAGTTAGTCCCGCAGATTCATTATTACCGAATCGTGAGTTAAATCCTCTTTTGATGCCCCATTTAAATCCCTATGTAAATAAAAATAGACCTTGCATTGATCCAGATAGTCTGAAAAGAAATGTTAATGTCTACAATCTAAAATATTAAATGAAAAAAAAATTCCATGCTGTTATCATTTAAATTTTATTTAATCTCTATTATTTTTGCTCAAAAACCAGACCCTGGTGATATTTAATGTGTATATATATTTACTTTGTCGTTAATTGTTTTATTTTCGAAGTTTCCTCAGAACATACATATACACACAACTGCCCTTTATATATGTATAGATAACCTTCTTGTTTTTCTTCTCTTATATATCCATCCAAAATTCATATTAACAGTTTTATTTAAAACAGTTTTTTTAATTATTTAATAATTGTTTCTTTTTTAGATTCTATTGCAGTATAAAGTAAGCTACGATCAATGACTCTAATGAGTTCAGAAAAGGGGCAAGATGTTGAGGCTCGAATTGCAGAAACTTTGGTCACCAGAACAGCTGAATGTCCTATTAAATAAATATTCAATCAATTTAGCAGATGTTCCAATTACTTTGTCCAACCCCTATATATATATATATATATATATATATATATATATATATATATATTATTATTATTATTATTATTATTATTATTATTATTATTATTATACTAAAGCTGAGATTATCAACTTTCTTTTCCTAAAGGATTTTTTTCTATTTATGTTATGGACACAATATTTATACTTAGATATCCCTTGGTTTTAGAACTACTCATTGTTTGAAAAAAATCAGTTTAATTGGTTTTAATTAGGTGTAATTAGCAATTAAGTCAACAACCGACCAATCCCTCTCTAAAATTATACCTGACGCTCTTCCATTCTCGCTATTTCTCAGTTATGGGGAGTAGAGAGAGCTGACAGCATGTAAGAGTTATACTAAAAAATCAAGCAGTCAGAGAATCCCTCATCTCACCCACTTTACCTCAGTAGAATCGCCCCCTTCCCTTTCTCCAATATTTTTTTTGTTTTGTTTTAATCAGTGTCTGACTGCTGAGAGTCCCCTCTCTCTCTCTCTCTCTCTCTCTCTCTCTCTCTCTCTCTCTCTCTCTCTCTCAGTTATACTTGTACTTATACTACTCGAGGGAAGATAAGATAATTGTTTGATTTCTTAAAAAATATAAATAAGATTCCGACTGACTTCTGAAGACGGTCGGAAAATTAAAACGAAAAGTTTTTTGGCGGTCCCCAATAACAGTTTAACTACAGTCTATGAATTAACATTTTGCGAATTGGGTTACGGTTTTAGGGGATTAAAGTTGTTTTTAATTACGTATTGCTTAAAAGAAATAAACAGCAAAAAAACAAAAATAAAACAAAAAAAACAAATTACTATACATTTAATGAATTAATGAATTAATGAATTATTGAATCTATTATTGAGACAGTTGTTTGTGTTAGTATTGCAATGTATAATTTCAATAAACTTAATTTAAAAATATATTTTTCAACATTAAATGTATAGTAATTTGTTTTTGTTTTTTTGTGGTTTATTTTTTTTAAGCAATGCGTAATTAAAATCAGCCTTAATCCCCTAAAACCGTAACCCAATTCGCAAAATGTTAATTTATAGACTGAAATTAAACTGTCATTGGGGACCACCAAAAACATTCCGTTTTAATTTTCCGACCGTCTTCAGAAGTCAGCCAAGATTCGTACACTAGGTGACTTAAAATTGTTTTCCTGGCGGTAAAAAAAATTAAATACAATTATGTCATGTTTTAAAATGTGAGTGAAAATTTAGGAAGAGTGTTAAGAGTAAACCTACTTTATGCTTATTTTACCAGCTCTGTAAATATTTACTGCGATTTTTTTTTTTTTACACTTTTGGATTTAATTGACTATTATCTTATGAAAGAAAAATATACATCGAGATTTGTTCTGTTTAAAAGGAGGGCGTCCTAAATTTTCAATATAGTGTTTCTACAAAAATTATTAGTTAACAATAATAAACTTAAGTAGTTATTAAATAGATATTTGTTTTTAAAATCTAGAAATAGGAAATTTGAAACTTAAAATTAGGCGTTTCATATTCGAAATATGGACGTATGAAAAATAAAAACAAAAAGATGTTATTTGTTATTTTAGACAAAAATAACATCTTTTTGTTTTTATTTTTCATACGCATTGTAATTGCTTTCAAATTAAAAAATTAAAAAATAAAAAATAAAAAATAAAGATAAAAAATAAAAACAAAAAGATGTTATTTGTTATTTCATACAAAAATAACATCTTTTTGTTTTTATTTTTCATATTTCAAATTATTAATATAATATAACATACTTAACAATGCTTCAAGCAAATTACCAATTACTTTTATATATATATATATATAATATATATATATATATATATATATATTATAAAATAATAAAATTCGAAGGCAATACAATGCGTAAAAAATAAAGACAAAAAGATTTTATATGTCTAATCGATTTCAAAGCGAAGCTTTATCATCAGAGTTTTATTTCAGAAATGACGTGCTTATGTTTTTTTTTATTTGTGTGGTTTAATTTCTCTTCTTATTTCCTTTTCCTCTCCTTTTTTTCCTCTCTTTCTTCTTCTCCTCCTTTATGAATGGGCGAATAACTGTAATTTCTTATTTCTCTCTTTCTTTTTTTTCTTTCTTAAAAGTTTGTTGAGAACAAGGCTGACATCCGGTAAGATGTTGCAATGTGTTGCAATGTGTTTCAACCGTGTGAACATGTCATAATTTCAAAAACAAAAATGAACAAATAAATAAAAATATATATATATATGTGTGTGTGTGTGTGTGTGTGTGTGTGTGTGTGTGTGTGATATTTTGCCTTAGCTCGACGCCGAGTCGAATCATGTTTATAGAACGTATATTATAATTAATTGCAAACAAATAACTAATTAAGTAAAACACTTTATAATTAACATTTAACTCTTATATTCCTTGATTAATGATAATGATCTGGCTGAATGTAAACGCAAATCCTACGCCATACTTTTATTGTTAAGTTACAAATTGAACTGCAAACTGCTTTATTCTCCATTTTATACTATGTTATTGCTATTGTGCTGCAATGTTCCATTTTGTACTTAACGGTAACAAATAAAAACCAGATCATTACAATATAGAGATGGGATTGCATAGCGTTTAGATTTCTGTAGGCATTCCTTTAGAAAGCTTCTTATATCTGGAAATGGAAATGTCAATATTCTACCACTCCTACTTGACGGATTCAAGTTTTGATTTGCAAACATCCTTCCAGCCAACTTTTATTGAATATGGCCCTTAGAATCTCCAAGATTTAAATCTGGACTCTGATTTGACCATTATCTATGTTTATTGACTTGTCATCTCAGAGCTTTTAGTTATTTTCGCAGTATGGATTGTTGTATTATCTTGTTGAAAAAAGAGACTTGAGTTCTAGGAAAATAGCTTTTAAATATTTCAAGATACAATACAAAAGAATTAGGATTATGAAACATGAATGTGATTTTATATTAGTTTCAATTTTTGGGATAAGGCTTGATAATTTGTGTAATTCATTTCTTTGCAAATCGTTATATTATTTCAAGTAATTATTAATAACAATACTTAGTAATTTAAGATTTTTTTAAAGTAATTTAAGATTTAAAGATGTCTGTAGGAGAGCTATGAGAATATGCCATATTGACACAAACACTTGGGAGGTAGATGCAAAAAATAGAGCGGCCTGACGCTCAACGTTAAGCAAGGCACGGAGAGGGCTCAGACAGAGAGAAGAGTAGCTCGACAGAAAAGAGAGCCAGAAAGAGAGAGAAAAGCCAGCAGCTCCAGAAAGCATCACAGTTTGTATGCATTCAGTGCACCAAAGACTGTCACTCAAGAATTGGCCAGCAGAGTCACTTGCTTAGATGCAGATAAAAATGTTTATTTTATTTTGGACAATCAATACTTAGTAAACAATCATAGCTTCAAGTGACTATTCTTGATACCAACAATTTACAGTTATATGTTATCAAATATTACTATCGAATACGAATAAATTTTAAACAGATCTATTTGACCCGTAGATGGGATACTAATAGGTCTATTCCGGGTCAGTTGATCTGGGAATAAAGAGAATGAAGAGCATACTCCATACATTCCAGATTTCCAGAAGTGATAAAACTTTTCAGAACAGAGAAAAATAAAATTGCTATATAATTAGTTGACCAACCCGTCTAGTTTACTTTATGCAGCGAGGTTACGGAATCACGTTCATAGTACGTTCGTATTTAGAATTATTGTCTTGTTTCTTAAGATTCTATCGTTTAAGAATAATTTTCGAACTGATCTATTTGATCCATAGATTGAACCCTAACAGGTACTTCCACTCCAGACCAGAATGGACCTGGGAGCAATGTCAATAAAGATGTATTCCACACACCCCGGAGATCCAGAAATAAAACCTCACCATCAGATGCGGGTTTTGTTATATTTTGTGGGATGTCTTATCCCTCTGTAAGGGGATGCAGTCAACGTATTTTAAGCGTTATCTTACTCTCTGATGATACTGTCGGTTAATGATATTCGATTATATATTATCTCTCTAAGACGACTTGAAAATAACAGTAAGCCGAGAGGATTATGACTAAGCAGCGGTCCAAATCCAATCGTCTGCTTTAATTATAGACTTTTTTATGAACCTGTCTGCTTTACACATTATGAACAAAGTTTAGTATATCCATCCTTGTAGATGAGCAGTACTAGTACTATGTAACTCATATCCGGTGGATATGGGGGTTTATCCAACCGTCTGCTTTAATTATAGACTTTTTATGAACCTGTCTGCTTTATACAAAACGTGAACAGAGTTTAATATATCCATCCTTGTAGATGAACAATAGTATATCCATCCTTGTAGATGAACAATAGTATATCCTTCTTTGTAGATGAACCATAGTATATCTGTCCTTGTAGATGAACAATAGTATATCCATCCTTGTAGATGAACAATAATATATCCATCCTTGAAGATGAACAATAGTGGTACTATTTAACCCATATCCGAAGGGGTATGAGGGTTCATACCTTTCCCAAGGGTATTAGTCCAAAAGTGAACGTAATAGTGAGATTAGAGTTCAAACTCGATTACTATTATGTCGCCGTCCAGTATGTTAGCCATTGGGCTACGAAGAATCCCCACAAATGTAGTTCCAATTTTATCTGATACATGTCTATTAGTGAGAATGATTGGTGTTGAATCAGTTGATTTTCAATTAGAGTTGCCAACCTTAAAAAAAACAATCAGTGTTACTACTTTCCAGACACAATCTCTGTGATGGAACTTTTTGCCAAAAAGGAATATTCCTCGGTTATTGCCGTACCATTATTTTATTTTATTTGATATTTGACTATTTTTACTAAATATAAAGTGTCAGCAAAGTGTCAGCAAAGTTAAAGTTTATTTTTACGATATCGAGTGTTAAGAAATAAAAATTTTAAAAAAAATTATGACTAACAAAAATAACAGAACCAGAAATGAGATCATATCTCTGAAAATGAGTAATATGAACTTCTGGTTGTAAAATGCATTTGGTTACATTTTTAGTTCGACTTTTATACAGCAAATTAAAAATAACAATTGTAAACATTTTGAGGAAAAGTACTCCAAATAAAATATAAATCCATTATTTATATTACCAATATTAATACACAAATATTTGTTTAAAAAAATCGTTGCTAAAAAGAGTAAATTTTACAATTTACTTGAAACAGAGAAATCTTTGTTCTTCCAGATCATCTTTAAAATATCTAGAGAAAAAGAGGCTGTGTGCGTAGAATGAATACATTAGAAAAGTTAATCTGAAGAAAAAAAAAGCAGACGAGAGAGAGAGAGAAAAGAGAAAAGCAAGGAAAAAGATGTAAGTAAAAGCAGATGTTTTCATTCCACATTTAAGTCAACAGCACAAAGTTTGTTTTCACGCAAATGCAGAACATACAATAAGATTATTATTATTATTGCAGTTTCATTATTTCTCTGATTTGAGTCGTTGTTACAATTTCCTGTTGCCAAGTACCAAAAGAACATGCAAAAGAACCAACTGAATATAATGTCTCTCCTCTGAAACTAATAATATGACTCATCTGATATACAGATTCTTGATAGAAGTGACGATTAATACGTGAATAATTGGTGACTCGTGGTGTAATGGTTATCACATACCCGCTAAATGAGTTCAAATCCTGAACGATGGTGTTTGCATTTCATATAGCAATAATACTCTTGGGAAATGTGTGAATCCAACTATCTACACTCCAGCTATGGATAGATATTAGAGCAGACTGGGTTCTTTAACTTTGGTTAGGCCGCCAGTCTAGGAGAAGAAAATCTCTAAATTCAAACCTGTTAAACTCCACTTAAGAATTGACCATGTGTCATACACTACTTGCGTGGAGGTGTTATGTAAATACCTACATAAAAATGTGTTGTTTCACCAGCTCTTTTTTTATCTCAAAAGAAATTAGCCAAGAATATAACAAAGGTAGCGATTCATACCTAATGGGGATGGTTAATTTACATATTTTATTTAAAATTGCTTATCTTATTAAAAAGGAATAAGAAACGAAAACGGATTATTATAAGAAATTGATCTTCTTACATCTTTCTCGTGCGGAGGAGTTATTAAATATATATACGTAAATAATTTCCTATTTTTATTGGTACTAGCAAAATAAACACCCTCCTAAGCAAAATCTATTAAAGGAGTAAAGAAATAAAACAATTTGAAATGGAAACTTAGTTCTGTCCCCTTGAAAAAATGTTGCATGCATCTATTAATTATTAATTAGATAACTATTTTTAATATTGTACAAATAAATTTTACACAAATCGTAGGTATTTACTTATTTGTAAACCTTCTAGTTAACGTCTTGTTACTGAAAAAAGGCGAGAGTTTGGTATTGGGTTTTGTGACGTCAGCAGTGACGTAATTTTTGTTGCAGACAGATAGACAGCAAATCTCCATTATTAATAGATAATCAAGAATTTGAATAAACCATGAAAGAATGATTATAACAGTCACAGACCCACCCAAAGAAAAAAAAGTGCAAGGAGATAAAATGGATGATCATTTGTTGTTGTTTTATCAAATATTATGAAAGTGAGTCAAAAGGTAGTGTCATTTTGTTTAGGACATGTATAATTACCAACACAAGAACATGGATCATACATCAAAATGAAGCTGGTCCTCTGTGGATCCCATCCCTACTCCTCCACATAGTCACCGTTTATCTCAATAGCAATGTTCAACCTTCGAATGAGAGCATGTATCCCTGCCCCGTAAAATTTTGTTGACTGTTCTTTGAGCCACTTCTTCACTACAGATTTCACTTCCTCGTCACTGGAATAATTATTACCTCTCAAACCCACTTTCATGGGACCGAAGAGATAATTGTCCGAATCTGCTAAATCTGAAGGATGCAATAAAGTTGTCCACCTGAATGAGACGATTTTTCCCTTGCCTGGTGTTTGTGGGTGGTCGAGCATTGTCATGCAGAAGGAGGACATTGTTGATTGACAAGTTGTCTTACTTGTCAGATTCTTGCTCTGAGCCTCGTTAGGGTCTCAATATAGGCCTTAGTTTTATTTTTTTAATTCACATGAAATAATGAAAATGGCATTATTTTTTGACACACCCTCGTAGAATCACAAATAAACATTTTATAAAAGGTTTACGAATCCAATCAAAATCTTTTGTATTTGATGACAGAAAATACAATAATTTCCCCCGAAAGTTGTCAATAAAATCAGAGTTATTTCTTTGATACTGTTTTTGCGTTTCCTTTTTAATGGCATCCATGTTAAGGAGTTAGTGTAATGGTTATCGTCGTAGAAAATGAACGGCGACACGACGCTTTTTGACTCACCCTCGTATTTATAAGTAATAAGAGTCCCAATGATAAATATCCAATAAGATTTATTACGGTGAGTTCACTGAATGTAACAGAATTTGTTTTTTGTTCGTATCTCGTCTGAGATCGGTGACTTTTAGCATTTCATTACGATAACGTTTTTCTGTTTTTTTTTTTTTTTTTTGTAAAATAAAAATAAATCATTGGTTCTACGACCCATTTCCCTGGCTCTATGTCCGTGTGATTATTTTTTGTTCACAAATATCAAAACCCAGATCATGAAACAGCTCGTTTAGGGTTATTTCCTATAATTCCAACATAAATAAAGGGAAACCACTCTTGACTGATACATGTATTTATTTATTAATCTACTAGGAAAAAAGTAGACGGGGTTAGGGTTTAGGGTTAGGGTTAGGGTTAGGGATTAGGGTTAGTTTAATGGGAAAATGAATAATTTATCAGTCAAGAGTGGTTCCCCTTTGTTTATGTTGGACTTATAGGAAATAACCTCGTTTAATTTCTTTGTTTAATCGCAAATCAAATTAAGTTCAAGTGTTATTAAGTTATTAAATGCGATAGAACGTCCGACTGAGAACCACAAGGTTCCTGGTTCGATACCAGCCCTCTCCAACTCAACGTATGAGTATCACAGGGATCTGTGCGATAAAGTGAGGAGCTGATGGTAGGTGTAGCGCTCCGTCTCAGACGCCAAAACAATCTCCTTGGTCTAGTGCTAGTGAAAAAGTTATAGACTCCCTCTCTGTGTGGCTGATACCGACATTAGGTCACACCGACGACTTTACTTTACTTTAGAGACCTCCTTGTAGAAGAACAGTAGTGGCACTATTTAACATATATCAAGGAGGATGAGAGGCTTCATAACTTTTCCAAATTAAAGTTAACATAATAGTGAGACTGGAGTTCGAACTCGCTTATTACGATGTCGCAGTCCATCACATTAGTCACAACGCCACGGGGAACTTCCTCACAACTGGTCGTGACGAACCAACCAAATGGAGTGTCAGTTGAGGACTTCCAGCACATTTTCCAACAGTCAGCACGTTCTTGTCGGTGTGTGGCTTCCCAGGGGGGTATTATTTTGAAGGAGATAAAGTCGGTTTGTAATTAAGTTGTTAATTTAAAAATTAATCCATTTAGGCTGGTTACTTTAATAGACCTTGGATATCAACCCATTTGACAAACTTTGAAAGCTCTGATGCCTAGGGCTGTCAAATAGTGTTAGACACACATCATTATAGGACAGTTCGTTTTTTACGACAAACTGTATTTTCTAAAAAAAATGTCTTTATTAACACTTTCACCAGCATTAGGTCGAACTGGCTGCACGGATATAAATGATTCTCTATAATCAATACATTAAATGATATACAGACCAATATTTAACTGTCAAAGAAAGAAAAACTTAACAAACCGTGATTATATTTTTATTTCAAAAAATGAGTCTAGCCTCATCAGACGGGCTTTACAAAGTAAATCTGAAAGCCGTGAGGAAAATCTACCAAGGTCGATCACATGCACGGGTGGTGAGAGAGATTCATGGCAACCGTGCTGTCAACGTGAACTGATGATGACCTTCAGGATCTCTCTCTCTCTCTCTCTCTCTCTCTCTCTCTCTCTCTCTCTCTCTCTCTCTCTCTCTCTCTCTCTCTCTCTCTCTTCAACCGCCCTTATTGATCATCACCCCTGGGAGATGCTTCGCACGTTATTCAGAACCCGCACAGAATTAATTGATGTAGTTTTTTTTCTTCTGGTCGACGTGTAGGTGTTCACAAGAGAACGTTACATGCTTCCCCAGCAGAGTCCAGAATGTCTAGCTCCTTTTACTTGGATGGTTTGTGTCAGTCAATTGGCCGTATAGCTATTTTTTCATGGGGTGCTGATTCCAAGATTAGTTTAAGACAACACGCTGCATCTTTTGTAGCACCCATCTATCTTTTTCTCTAAACATTTCGTCCGAGTGGTGCAGTCATACAGTATTACTGACATGGCTACGACATGGAATAATTTTAACTTTATCTTATCCGTGATATCATATTTCCATAACCAAATTGTCTTAAATGTGTCTGATTTTTCTTATTGTTAATTGTCTTGGCTGTTTTTTATAAAGTGATAATTCTATTATTTACTGAGTTTGGCTTAGTTTAGCACAAGGCCAAAAGTATGAGACACTTGGTGAGAAGCACACTCATTAACAACGGTCTGATAGTCTAGCCATAACACAACCTGAGGCTCCAAGGGGTGATCTTCAGAGCGTGTTATTTACAAAGCGTTTCGTAATCTGACTCATAACTTTCAAATTACTTACGATCCCTATTATTCCGAATAGAATGAAACACGAGGTCAGGTAAATGCCGAGTGCTATGGGGGAAGAGAACCTCTGGTGCGACCGTTTAAAAAATTATCTGTGTTCCGTCAGCATTTCTCTTTAGGAACATCTCGGGTACTGGATAATAAACCCAGCCCGTACCCCTTTTAGACAATGGGACAGGGGCTAACTAGGGAGAGGCTTCCTGGAACCAAACTATTTTCTTTGACAATGTGTGGAGGCAGTATAGATACTTTGCACTCGATATCCCAGCAAGGAGACCAGATCTAGTGCTGATTGTCAACTGGTGAATTTTGCAGTCCCAGTAGATCATAGAGTGAAGATGAAGGAAAACGAAAAGATGGACAAATACCTGGACCTTGCCAGAGAACTGAAAAACATATGGAATATCAAAGTCAAAGTGACACCAATCGTAGTTGGTGCACTTGGAACGGTCCCAAAAAGCTTGGGAAAAAGACTGGAAAATCTGGAAATCAGAGGAAGAATTGAGACCATCCAGAATACTGCACTGCTTCAATCTGCCAGAATACTCAGAAGAGTTCAGGAGACCTGAGGAGCCTTGCTGTCACACACCTCCAGTGAACCACCGGCTATGGCAGGTGTGAAAACGTCAATAATAATAATAATAATAATAATAATAATAATAATCCCTGGCAGAAGTAAAAATCCAAAGAGGTATCTTCCAAGGAGACTCATTATCACCACTACTCTTTATTATTGCAATGATGCCGCTAAACCATATACTGAAAAAATGTACCGGGGGATACAAATTTAGTAATTCACAAGAAAAGATCAACCACCTTATGTACATGGATGACATTAAAATTTTTGCAAAAAATGAAAAAGAATTGGAGAGCCTAGTACAAACTATTAGGATATATAGCCAGGATATAGGGATGGAATTTGGAATCGAAAAATGTGCTATGCTTGTAATAAAAAGGGGTGAAAGAAAACTATTAAATGGAATACAACTACCAAATCAGGAAACTATAAAATCTCTTGATGAAAATGAAAGCTACAAATACTTAGGAATTTTGGAAGCGGACAATATCATGCAAGCAGAAATGAAAGGAAAAGTTAAAAAAGGAATATCTCAGGAGAACTAGAAAACTTCTAGAAACGAAACTTAACAGCAGAAATCTGATCAAAGGAATTAATACCTGGGCTGTCCCCATTATAAGATACTCAGGACCATTCTTAAAATGGACAAAAGAAGAACTCAGACAGATAGACCAAAGGACGAGAAAATTAATGACCATGCACAAGGCTCTCCACCCTAGAGATGATAGAGATAGATTGTATGTGTCAAGAAAGGAAGGGGGAAGAGGTCTTGCCAAAATAGAGGAATGCGTAGAAACCACAATCCAACAACTTGAAGATTACACAAGGAAGAGCAAAGACAAATTACTTATGGCGACCAACAATAGTAGAAACGGCAGATGGACAAACAGAAGAACGACAAAGACTAGAAAACAAAAATGGGAAGAAAAACAATTATATGGACGCTTCAAACGACAAATAGATGAGGTTGCACATCAAAAGACTTGGGCATGGTTAAGAAAGGGAAACCTCAAAAGAGAAACATAATCACTTATAATTGCTGCACAAAATAATGCCATAAGGACAAACTACATCAAAGCGAAAATTGATAAGACCCAACAAAATAGTAAATGTAGACTTTGCGGTAATAGAGATGAGACTGTTAACCATATACTCTGCGAATGTAGCAAACTAGCACAACGAGAATACAAAACTATACACGACTGGGTTGGGAAGGTGATCCACTGGGAATTATGCAAGAAATTAAATTTTGACCACACAACAAAATGGTATATGCATAAACCAGAATCTGTTCTTGAGAACGAAACGCACAAAATTCTCTGGGACTTTGAAATTAAAACGGATCACCTTATCCCAGCAAGAAGACCAGACCTAGTGGTGATTAACAAAAAAGAAAGAACTTGTCAACTGGTGGATTTTGCAGTGCCAGCGGATCACAGGGTGAAGTTAAAGGAAAATGAAAAAATTGACAAATATCTGGACCTTGCCAGAGAACTGAAAAAGTTATGGAATATGAAAGTGAAAGTTATACCAATTGTAGTTGGTGCACTTGGAACAGTCCCAAAAGCATTAGAAAAGGGTTTGGAAAGTTTGGATATCAGAGGAAGGATTGAAACCATTCAGAACACTGCACTGCTGCAATCTGCCAGAATACTCAGAAGAGTCCTGGAGACCTGAGGAGACTTGCTGTCACTCAGACTCCAGTGAAAGACCATCAGCTAACACTGATGTGAAAACTCAAATAATAATAATAATAATAATAATAATAATAATAATAAGAAGAAGAAGAAGAAGAAGAAGAAGAAGAAGAAGAAGAAGAAGAAGAAGCGTTCAAGCGACTATATTTTGACCATACTGACAAAATGTGTGTACACAAACCAGAATATGTCCTAATGTATCTAAAAATATGATACAAAATTTTCTGAGATTTTTATGAAAGAAATTTTGAGATATAACATATCATACAATTCCATATAGAAGATCAGAACTAGTTTTGGTTAACTATGATTTTTTTTCAATTTAGTAAAAGAATTCATCAACTAGTAACTTGGATTGGATGAACGTTTTTTCTCAAAATTCCAGATAATTATGTACGTCTTGCTTTCTATGAGAGATTCTGGTGTGTGCTCGTACCATTTGTCAGTGTGGTCAAGTTTTAATCTCCTACATAATCCTTCACCAAAACATATGCCCTTTATTTAGAAGTCATATTTATTCGAGCCAAAAATCTGGAAAAAAGCGAAAGCCTTAAACCCATGTTTGAACAAAATTATGTTCTTGTGGGCGATTGGCATAAAAAGCTCGACGAACTCTGCAATAAAACCGAAACCTTTTTTTTTTTCTCACAGAACCATCGGCAAATAAAACAAGTCTTTATTTCTCTATTAAGTTTAGAAAAAGTGCTAAATCCTTATTCCTCCTAATCTTCATACTTTGAAGATATAAGTGGGCGGAATGTTTCAAGCGCAATAAAATGCAAAACAAGGCAGATTAAAATAGGGGAAAAAAATTATCTTTATTTCATTATAACTTCAAGGATCCAAATTGATCTTCAGAAGAAAAAAAGCAACTTCAATAATTCGTAACAGAGAAACGCACATAGAAATTATAAGTTTTTATGACAGAAATGAAATATTAATTTTCACCATATAAATTTCCATATAAATGTCAATATAAATTTTTAAATATTTCTTTCAAATGTTCCTTTTGGTTTTATCACAATGCTGTTTATATGATGTGTGACAGAAGTAATAGGGAGAAGTCACCGTGGCGTAGTGGCTAACGTGCTGGACTGTGACATCGTAGTAAACGAGTTCGAACTCCAGTCGGGCTATTACGTTAACTTTTGTACGAATACGTTAGGAAAAGGAATGAATACCTCATCCCAGAGTTATGGGTTAAAGAGTATCACCTCTGTCCTTTTATAAGGATTGCCTTTGCATTAAATCACCCATGGAGGTTGAAGTGCCATTAAACAGAGGAAACAACACCAAAAATAATATGTTGAAAATGTGAAGACCTAGTTACGAAAATTATTAACATACCGTTCCTAATGCCAATGAGGCAAAGAATTGCAAATTGCGTTCTTTAGTAAATATTCAGTCTACTAAAGCTTCTTTTGGTGTTATGATTTTGATTAAGACAGAAGAGAATGAAAGTGGGATCAAGGGCGGATAAATCATATTTACATTAATTTGATAATCAATTTAGTTTTTTGATAAATAAAGTTGATGAAAGGAAAAGGACATCTAGATTAAAACTAAAAGCTACCAGTCAAGACGAAAGACTCCAGAAGTGGAAAGAACATTTCAAGAATCTGCTTTAAAAAAACCTGAAATCACAGATAAACCAACTGAAGAAACTATTCATGGTCAACTAGACATTGAACTTGAACACTTCACGGAGGATGAAGTTGACACAGTTCTGAAAACAGTCATAAGCAGAAAAGGTGCAAGTCTCAATGAAATTCCTCCTGAAGTATAGAAGATAAGGAAATATGATATGCATCTTTGATTATGAAACGCCGTGCATAACCAAAACACAATACAGAAATTGACTAAAGGCTGCATCTTCGCCTTCCCGAACAAAAGGTAACTGTTATATACCCATACACATGTTGCGGGTATATAAATAATTATACAGACTTCTGTTAAAAAATGATATCAATAAAGAAATAGGCTACGGGCCCAAAGGTCAATATGGCTCTAGATTTTTGATTTCGTGACCAATTTTGAGGGTGGGAAAAAATACGGCCAAATGAATGCATATCGACTCCTGAATATCATACTTTTTTTCCAAGCGTAAATGTTGCATATATTGAAGTTTTCCGTGGGTACCACCAATTTTCCCCGTGAAATTTACCTCCCACTATATCTAACATAATATTAACCTTTATGCAAGTTTTATTTCCTTGAATTTTTTTTATTCACTCGAAAGAAGTAGCATTAAACAAACGCCTAATGATTTTTTTTTTAAATTTCGGCTTACAAAAGTAATGAAAATTATAAACGAAAAACAATGTTTACATTTTTGCACCGTTAAATCAATTGAAATTTAACATAGCCAAAAACAAGTTATAACTAAAGGTTTTTTTTTTTAATTCTATGAAAAATAAATTAATGGTCCGATTTTCACGAAAATTTCCATAATTACTTACCTTTAGAATAAAAGGTGTCCGAAATAGGCTTTTTCTAAAATATATTAGGGGAAATATTTTTTTACGAGGTCTACTCCCCCCTATTTTATTTTATGAAAATATGAACCTGCAAAAAACAATTTTTACTTTTTTTTTCTATAAATAATCTGAATAATTATATCCAGATTTTAAGTCTCAATACCGAAGCTTTTTAGTAAAAGAACCATGAATACAGACTTCTGCTCGGACCGTGTTGGTAAATAAACGGACTGTTTTATTTTTTTTTCACGATAATGATGAGTAATTTTTCCATTTTTTGACCATTAATTTTGACCATGGTGAGAGAGAGAGAGAATCAAGGGAGTCTGTGCTGTCGGTACGTCCTGACGATGATGATGATGATGATGATGGATATAGTATAATTGATTTTTCCTGTTTCTTCTTCTTCATTCCTAATATGGAGATCAAAACGGTAATAATCCATATTATTGTCTTTAGATCTCTTTTAATTTTCTAACTTGAACAGTTCTTTTTCTAAAGAATGTATTTATAAGTTTCAGGTGAGCTTCGACCAATGAAAAACTCGTTGGAACAAGAGTGATGAATATCAAGGGAACTATTTTGAAGAAAATTAACGTTTCATTCATTGTGTATTTTTGTCTTGAGAAATACAACTTCAGTCTAGGTAATTTCTAACCCACAAAATAAGATAAATATTTAAGTATTAATCTGTGTTGTTTAACTTCACTCAGTCTGATTAGAAGTGGAAGTAACTAAACAATACGTAGTAGTTGTCTTTATCAAATTTGAGTCATTTGCAAAATAATACAACAGTATTCCTTAATATTATCTGCATTATTCGGACTATTGTCCTCATCTTTATCGTTATTTGTACAACGTTTCGGCCAATATGCCCTCCGGTCTTCTTCAGGTATTTCTTGTCGGACTCGGGAACCTACTCGGACTCGGGAACCTTCTTGTCGTAATCGGGAGCCATCACAGAACTTTGAACCTAACCCTTTATTTAGTCCATGGGGGTATCCTGTTGTACAAATAACAATAAAGATGGGGACAATAGTCGGAATAACGCAGATAATACTAATCATCAAGCCTCATCTCAAACATTCAGAGAAATAGTATTCCTTAAGTTGTGGAAGAAATATGGCTTTTATTTGTTTCATATGAGAATTTTATACAGATGAACAAAATTAGAATCCCCAATAGAAGTTGTTTAATTATCATCATTACCCAAATTACGAGGGTAATCCCAAAAGGTCTCCAAAATATTTAGAAATCACAGAAACATTTATTGTTTATTGTCAATGATGTTTACATCATTTTAAACTTTGAGCATGTATCTATTTTTGTGCATAAGCACCATTTCGGTCGATGCAAATTTGTAGACGCTGTGGCAGTTCTTGTATGCCCATGTCATACCATCTTGCCGGCTTTTCGTTGAGAAAGCGTTGAAACTCATCGTCGTTGCAAACTCCCTACAACATTTGTGGACCCATTTGACATCCATGTACAACTCGCCATACACTTCTGATAATTGGCAATTAATTTAAATCGATTTAATGCCTTTTGCGTTCAAAAACTGAATAGCTGCTCA
Organism: Doryteuthis pealeii; assembly: GCA_023376005.1. Taxonomy (NCBI): domain Eukaryota; kingdom Metazoa; phylum Mollusca; class Cephalopoda; order Myopsida; family Loliginidae; genus Doryteuthis; species Doryteuthis pealeii. The sequence continues at coordinate 92,529,750 of CM042156.1, read as the reverse complement.
AACTTCCCACTTGGCGGAATCGTCAATCGGGAGCTCCATCAGAAACGAGTTTCTAAGACCGGGCGTGGCAGTGACGTGCGTGCAGGAGCAGTGGCAGGTTCATGCAGGAAAAATACAAACCAGTGTTGCCAATAGTTGCATGAGAAGTTTCCTCGCGTCCTCAGCGCTTTGAAGACCTTACTTTTAGGATTAGCCTCGTAAATTAAAACAGCGAATAGATTTGTTAAAATAAATGATTCATTACACGTGAAACATGTGTCAATACAACTTTAATGTTTGCATGCAGAAAGGCATGAGCGATGATGCGTAGATAAAGAAGAAAAGAAAAAGACACTATACCCGCACCTTTGCTTTCTAATTGCGCATTCATGTGATTCCATTAAAAAAAAGAAATAGACGGGATTCCATTCATAGAGTCACTGTCATAAAACGTCATTTAGTTATCTTCACTTGCAATCGCTTCGTCGTCATTTTTTATCTCCCTGTTTTATTCTCTACTGTCGATTTTTATCAATAATACATTGCGTTTTTTTTTTAAAGATTTCTCTATGTTTTTCTTTTATACAGTGTGCCAATAAACGAAAGAGACAATTTCAAAAATGTATTTAATAAACATTTAAGATACGACGCTCATAAATACGCAGTTTTGTTGAGAATCACCAAAAAATTGTACGTGAAGACCAACAAGTCTGTTGCTTAATAAAGTTATGAATTGAATTATGATTTGAAATTGCTTGTCGTTTTATTTGTTTGATTGTTGAATACTTATTATTTTCTTATGTTATCTGCTAAGTTTTCGAATCTTCGCAGCTGGTTGTGTTGAATTCTCTAGGATTTCCCCTTGGGAATTTTTTTCTTTGAAACTGTTGGTTTTCCTCAAAAAACTGCTTCCATATTAGTTCTTAATTATGAACACGGATACTGAATATAGTTTTTATTTCCCGATACCCATCTTCAACACACATGCTGGAGAGCAAAAAGCACAGAACGCAAATATACGTCTCGCTCCAAGGATTCTCAAGACGATTCTTAATTATTCTGACTTTTAACTTTCCCAGGGTCTATCTGACTTCCTTATCCAATCAGAGATGACCTCGGGGTGAAGGCTTGTCTGTCAAACTTTATGACTTATCTGTTTTTCCATGAATTTCTTACGTTTAAATTTAAATCCTACATTTCATTACAAAAATGATAGGCTATGCCACTCATTATATAATATGATTAATCGAAAATCATTAGTTTAAATGATTTGATAAAGAAGGAAATTATGTTCAGATTGCTGTTTAAAATACTTTTATCATTGAGCTACGGACTTATTGATTTATTAACCTTTGGAATCTTAATTCCACCTTCCAAATTCAATATTCTGGTTCTGTTATCATTACTTTTTATCATTGAGCTACGGACTTATTGATTTATTAACCTTTGGAATCTTAATTCCACCTTCCAAATTCAATATTCTGGTTCTGTTATCATTACAGGCCACAATCATAAAAGCCACCCGTCCTTTTTATATCATAGTTACGAGAAGGCGGTGGCTGAGGGTCAATCACCAGTATTCATTCATAAACATCTTATTATAATGGAGATTGTGTGTTTTTCTGTCTGTAACCGAAACTATATTACTACTTAAGTTACAATTCCCTTAGTTGTTTACATCACATTCTCCATGATTCTATTTCTATTTAAACCTCAATTAATAATAAAACTGTTTGACATTATTAATACTGTTGGCATTACCTAAATACTAATAACATGCAATTGTATTTATATATACAACAAAATACCAGTTTTCAGTGTAAATGTAAAGCTAATTTGCATATTGATATTAAAAAAACTGATTTTAATAAAAATGTGCTTGGTATTATTGATTTCTAATTGTTTGGTTTTATCTTAATGAATATGAGTAAAAATCTCTTCAATAAATCCTAAAAAAAATTCATTAACAAGAAGAAATAACTGTAATTTTATTCTTTGCTTCCTATTTTAACTAAATAGTTTAAATTAGGAAAATTTAGCATTGAAAAACGGAAGTGATGAAAGAGTAAGTTTCAGTTGTTCTATTTTCCGATTATACCCCCTCCGTTTCAAATCTTTTTATCTGAATTCTTAATTAGTTTCATTAGCCTTTCTGATTTAATCTAATATTTTATTACATTTAAACTTAAATACTTGCACCCAGAGGGTGCATATATTCGCTAGTAAACATAATGAAAATTATTTCTTAAACAAATCATATATATAAAATAAACAAGATTCGGCATTAAATAACCCACTAGGGTTTATATGTCAACCAACCAACCAGCCAACCGATTATTTGTCAGGTGTGCGGTAAGTGCGAGTGTTCGATAAATGCGTTGGTCAATAAACGAGGATTAGTGGTAATATATATATATATATTGACTGTAAGTGTAATAGCCTTCTACTAAGTGTGAAAATATGAATCTTTTTATATATTTCTGGGTATCTCGCCGTGAAATCTGAATTCTTTTAAAACTTTATTCAATTATTTCCCATGTCGGTCTTTGCATCAATAACTAACACCGACTTTCTTTTAAAAAAAAATGTTTCTTTACACAAACGATAAAAACAATTCCATTGGTGCCTACCTCCTGTCAACAATGTCGGACAATCAATTCAAACATTTTATTTAAAAAGAAAATATAGATTTTCACCAGAAAAAAAATTACTTTAACTTAACATTCAAGATTCAAGTAATTGGTAATTTGCTTGAAGCATTGTTTAGTATGTTATAATATATTAAAAATTTGAAGGCAATACAATGCGTATAAAAAATAAAAACAAAAATATGTTGGTTTTTTTTTTAATCTTGAATAATATATTAAAAATTTGAAGGCAATACAATGCGTATAAAAAATAAAAACAAAAAGATGTTTTTTTTTTTTTTTTTTGTCTTATCGATTTCAAAGAAACTTTATCTTCAGAGACGAAAATCAGAAATGGATGTTTGTTTTTTTGCGTGGTGATACTTTCTTTTTTTATTTTATTTTTCTTCCTCTTCTTCTTTTTCTCCTTTCTCCTCCCTTCTCCCTTCTTTATGTTATGAATGAAATGGGCGAATAACTGTAATTTCTTTTCTTTTTTTCTAAATATTTTTTTTGAGAACGAATGCTTAAGATCCTACCTTGTATATGTATCCAATATTGTCTGTTTATCATCCGGTCAAATTGTGGCAAACATTGCGACAATGTATCCATCCAATTCAAAAAAAAAAATATTTAGAAAAAAAAAAAAGAAATTACAGTTATTCGCCCATTTCATTCATAACATAAAGAAGGGAAGGGAGGAGAAAGAGAAAAAGAAGAAGAGGGAAAAAAAAGAAGAAAGTATCACCACGCAAAAAAAAAACTTTAGCACATCCATTTCTGATTTTCGTCTCTGAAGATAAAGTTTCTTTGAAATCGATAAGACAAAAAACAAACATCTTTTTGTTTTTATTTTTATGCGCATTGTATTGCCTTCAAACTTTTAATATATTATTCAAGATTCAGTTTTAATTTTTGTTAATCTTTCCGGTCGCCCTACAATGATTTTCTTTCCGTTTAAATTTCTTAGATAAGATTCAATTGTATTATTCATTGCTCCTTTTAAGGGTGCATGTGGCGTAACGGTTATCGTCGTAAGAAATGAACACGGTGTTCAGACTACAACTTATGAACGAGGCTGTTTGCATTTCATATAGTGCTAATATCCTTGGGAAAGGTATAAATGCAACTATTAAAGATCTAGCTACATGACCTTTTACAATATTGTCTTATACAATAATATCTTATATGATCTAAAGTAATGTTATAAAGGAGTTAACACCCCTACAGGATGGACTGACCCATAGCCTATAATAGTCGACGTAGCAGCGATAGAATCGGAAAATTATATTCGGACAAAATCACTGCGTTTGACTACAAACATTTGACCCTCCTCATTCTTGTAAGTTTGTCTTTGTGAATTGTTCTACTTCTTGTTTATGTAATAAGTATATGCTAGCACCAAATACAAGTGCTGATTAAAATATATCTCAAGCACTCTATTTCCTGTGTATCTTTTACCACCTTAACGATACAACAAGTAATATATTTTCTAACATGGTCTAAAGTAATATATTATCCAAACAAACATCCAAAAATCTTATTCACTTCGCCGAAGGGCATACGGTCTGTTTGTTATTATTCTCCCAATCACACCCCCTTACCTATTATGGTAGAGGCGTGTATTTATCACTTGACAAGCTTGATTTCGCTAGGATGGTCAGCTGTGTACTGTGGCCGAGGCGATAAAAGTGTTTCACTAGTGTTTCACTGTGTCTGCTGAAGTCCCGGTTTCGATTTCTGTCGGAGGGAAATCGTTAGTATATACCGCTGATGAGACTTAATAAAGTCGAAACAGTCTGTACGGTATTCTACACACCGAGCCATCCTTTGCCAGGATTACACTTGTCAAGTTCATTTTCTATAAGATAAAGTATCGAATTTTATGCGATACATGCGTTGTAAGTGCCTTCAAGTAAAAATTTAATATATATTATCTAACATATTAATATTATCGCTGTTGGGAATGAACGAAGGGATACTCTCAGCTATGGATAAGTCAAACTGCTTTTTAACTTTAATATAGCAACTGGTCGAGAAGGAAAACTCTGAATCCAAACCAGTTGCACTCCACCTAAAAATTGACCTTGTGTCGTATCCTGTGTAAAGGGCTGGTAAATACATACTGGAGCTGGACAAATAATTAGAACATTTGAGAGTTTACTCCAATATTTCAATAAACCCTTTCACTACGATTACCCATACTAATTTTATATTGATTTTTTTTTTTTGTAGATTTATTTATCTTATTAATGCACTGGTTCCGATTAGATCACCAAAGTTAAGCATTTTATTCAATACTTAATTGTGCGGCCACATAATCAACAGCAGGTACTGTAAGAAACTTGTGTCCTTTGTTAATCAAAATGAATTGCTTCGACATTAAATGGTCCGAAAAGGGTTTATATGTTGTAAAACAAAACAACCAACTAACTTATTTAATGGTTATTTGTTTTTTAGATCCTACTGAAGTATAAAGTAAGTTAAGATGCCTAACCTCACTGTGTTCGGAAAAGTCAAATTATTGGCGTTCGAATTGCAGGAGCTTCGGCCAGTCCTGAATGTTGCATGATTATTAGATTCCTATACTTATGTACAGTAGTGTAGAAATCAAAATGGCTGTTATAAGTTCAGGCGGCGGCCTTGAAGGATTGAATGACAAGGCTTGACCTCAGTCTGATCCTCCTTCCAGTGGATACCGTTAGAATCGGTGGAGAAGACCCTCATCCGGTTTAGATTAGAAATAGATTTTAGTCAGATCGGCCAAAACCACGACGGTGGTAAGTCGTGTTATGCACGCTGCCGACTCAATCTGCGCAGGTAGTCTAGTGGGGATTTCGAAATAAAATATGATCTAAGTTAAATCGAAGTCTTGTGTTATTATCTAAAAACTACCAATGACACGGGCTTTGATTAAGAGAAATCCCCGATGGAAGACCAGACACGAAGTCCCCAAGACGCTAGAAGAGACACTAGAAGAATAGAAGTAAGAAAGTAAAAAGAAGAGTATACAACACTGAATTCCTTGGATTATTTTGTCAAACCCCAGTACATTGATCTTTTTAGATTACTTTCACTTGCTACGGATGTACATAACAAGTTGTGTCTGTTGAGTATCTCCATACGTGATCAATGGGCTATAAATCTTGGGTGAATGCGTGATCCAACAGAATACTTGCAAATCAGTCGGGTTTCCTTAATCTCGCTCACAATGGAGGGTTGGTTGATTTGGTTTGGTTTGTTTTACGTAATATCAACCTCAGTGGATCATTTTATGTTTTGAAAATATTTTTGAAATAAATTCGTTCTTAGTGGATACTCATTTTTTTATGAACACGTTTTTCTATTTAACCCATACCTAACAGGTACTACCACTCCTGGTCAGAGTGGACCAGGGAGCAATGGTGATTAATGGGTGCTCCACATTCCCCAAACCTTCAGAACTTGAACCTCACCATCAGATAGAGTTTAACGTCATTCCCTGCTCATTAAGACCCTCAGCCACCGCCTTCTATCACCTGTATGATAAAAAGGGTTGGAGCTTGCTATAAGGGCAATAGGGTTGGGGCAATCATATAGGTGCTAGCGATTCACGTGACCAACCGGTTGATCGGAGGGGGCCTCTTCGATCGCCCGTCTTTCGTAAATAAGGGTATAAATGGAGTGTTGCAGGTCATGGACTATTCAGACAGCAGGCTTCCATCCTTAAGCATTACGGGTCGCCGCCCACGGCCAACAGGTGGCCCCATTTGGTGTCTTATCCTTCTGCAGAGGTACGGTCGGTGTATTTTAAGCCCCATTCTTACCCATGAAGAATGAATAAAACAAACGTCTTTGGCATAAAATGACCCAATAAGGGTTGGCATGGCGTAAAATCCACCCACATAATGATGATAACGATCATCATCAGGTTACGGATACCCGAATCTCTCTCTCTCTCTCTCTCTCTCTCTCTCTCTCTCTCTCTCTCTCTCTCTCTCTCTCTCTTCTCTCTCTCTCTCTCTCTATTTATCTATCTATCTCTATCTATCTCCAATCGTTTCTATCGGTCAAACACTTGGAGTCCCCCGCACAACATCAGAATCCGCATAGAGCTGATTCATGTAGGTTTTTGCTAGTGAGTCCATCTATAGGCATCCACTGGAGATTGTCACTTATGAGTTTGTTCTTGCTTCCCAATCAGTGTCCGGCATCTCTTGTTTATCTTACTCAATAATATCATCAGCAGCAGGTCACGGATACCCGACTCTCTCTCTCTCTCTCTCTCTCTCTCTCTCTCTCTCTCTCTCTCTCTCTCTCTCTCTCTCTCTCTCTCTCTCGATCCGTTCTTGTTAGGTCTTATGTACGTCATCAAGAATCCGTAGGGAATTGATGTAAGTTTTTGCTGGTCGGCCTACATTTGTGTGTCCATTTGTAGGTGTCTTCAAGGGAACGTCACTTATGAGTATTTACTTGCTTGCTGTCTTGTTCGTCTTACTTTGATGTTTTTGTAATAGGGGGTCAATGACCGTGCAGTTGCTTTTTTGTGGAGTGCTAGTATTCTAAGCTCTACTGATTTGGGGGCTAGAGAGAGAGAGAGAGATGGGAGAGAGAGAGAGAGAGAGAGAGAGGGAGAGAGATGGGAGATTGTCGCCGTAATGTAATAAGCGAGTACGAACACCAGTCACGAAATGACGTTTACTTTCGGACTAATAATATTGGGAAAGGTATGAATCCCACATCCCCCAGCTATGGATTAAATAGTGTCTCTACTGTTCTTCTACAAGAACGGCTTTGGCATTAAATAATCCACGAAGGTTGATATGCCATTAAAGAAAGAAAGAAAGAAAGAAATATGTGTGTGTGTGTGGTGTGTGTGTGTGTGTGTGTGTAAGATATCCAAAACTGGTTATAAGGGATTATTCTACATGGGGTCTTCAAAATCTGACTGTATAATTATTGCATGTTTTAGTAGTTGCAAATACAAGGATTTTTATATAAATCCCTAGAGAGAGCTCAATGTATAATAATCTATAATTTAGATTAAATACAGAGGAATATTTACCTTTGAAAGGAAGGAAAAACTCAATAAACCGTCATTCTGTAATAAATTTATTTCGACCAAAACTTAAAAGGCTTTTAGAAATTTAAATAAATTTCTAAAGCTCCCTAGAAGTTCAGTCTCATCGGACAGAAGACAAAGACCTTCCTTTCAAAGATATATATATATATATATATTATATATATATATATATATATAATATGTGTGTGTGTGTGTGTGTGTGTGTCTATATATATATATATATATATATATATATATATTATATATATATAAAAAATAAATCTTTTAAAAAAAATTTTTTTTTAAATATATATATATATATTATATATATATATATATATATATACTTTTGTTTTAAGCGAATGTTATAAAATTCCAACTGCAGTTTCTTGCCGGAGCAATTCTTCAGGGAATAATCACTTCTTCTAGTCATCTACTCTTATTGATATCCCGGTTGTATCCATTCTCAAGTACGTGGATGTACCACCCTACGTAATTCCAGAACCTACCTGGCTCAGTCTATGTTTATTCAAATGCCTACATTTGTTTGTTAACTCAGATCGCGAGTTCAATATCTTCCCTGTGTCTCTGCATTCTGCTATTTTTAGTTTTTCATTTAAACACAGCATACAGGGGTTTTCGTTTCCTTTATGTGAAGGTGCCCTTTTTATTATTCTCCACTCTACCCCTGGATCTAATAAACTATTGTTTAACTATATTCAGGAAATATATAAATTAGAACTTTATATATATATATATATATATATATATATATATATATATATATATATATATATATATATATAATTTAATATACCAAGCGTGTTGGTAAATCCTTGCGGTGAGAAAAAAACCAGCAAATAGTTTGATTGTAAAATATACTACCAAACATCAACCAGGAGAAAAAAATTTTTGAAAAAAAAGAAAAGACCAAGATAGTTGTACAACAAAAAATAAACTATTGGTACAGTATTTGGCCAAAAGAAAAAACAATTTATATGTATATATATGTATATAAGATATATATATATATTCATATAACCGCTAGGAGAAAGCTAATAAGTAAAAAGTGCTCGATACCTAAGTAGAGCCAATAATAAAGATAAATCTAATGAGTCAGATGAACATACTATTAGTTTCGCTTAATGCTCTTCAGGGCTAAAATCCGTCGGATTTTAGCCCTGAAGAGCATTAAGCGAAACTAATAGTAGGTTCGTCTGACTCATTAGATTTATCTTTTTATATATATATATATATATATATATATATATATATATAGTTCCAATTTGTATATTTCCTGAATATAGTTAAACAATAGTTTATTAGCAAATAAGTATCGAATTTTGAAATATTAATTATTTTTGTACCAACCTAACATTTGTGTTTGAATTATTTTGACCTCAATTTTAATAAGGAATAAAGTAAACTATTTCTTTTTCTTTATCCTGTTCTGTATAAAAATGTCTTTTAATTAATGGGAAGCTCAACAATTGGGAAATTAACGATAATTGATATATCAAAATGTAACGAGTCACAGTTTCCCGGCTTCATAAGCAATAAAGGCGAATCGTTTATAAAGCGTAACTGACGACATTAAATGGCTTGGCTAACTTCACATCAATTAGTGAAAATATACAGACAACCTGCTGACTTTGTGGCGTGAAGTACCAAATAAATTCCACTAACAGAAAACCGCCCCTCTACTGAAAGAACCTCCCTATTGCATTTAACTCTTTGCTAACAAATTTCCCCCACGGCTGTACCAAATTTTCTTGGTGTTTTTTTTACCGATACGATGGGATATTTCAAAGTTCACTACCTTTTCACCTCAGAACTCATTCTATTCAAATAAAGTTCTATTATTGTTGTACTCTGTGTCCGTCTGCTCAATGATATTAATATATATACATATGTACATTTTATGTATATATATATATATATATATATATATATATATATATATATATAGTTCAATGAGAAATCAAAACAAATAAAAGTTTTTGCTTTTATTTATTTAATTACGGGAACGGTATTACAACCAGCGGTTTCTTGCTGAAAGCATTCATCAGGTAAAACGAAACGGTTCATTTGAAAATGACAGAAATTGTGTAAATGGTCAAATGTGTGCGGTTTTTTTAACTGTTTCTCGTGTTTACGTGATGTGGAATTTTTTTTTTTTTTTTTGCTTCAACGCTCTATCACAGATATTGAGCACTCTTCTAATAACACTGTACGTTGGATTACTATTACTTTTTCTAGTATACTAGTGCCAAACATACACATTAATAATATATATATATATATATATATATATATATATATATATACTTTCCTTCCCCATTCGGGGGGTCCAGTGAGCTTCGACCACTGGACCGGTAAGTAAATTAATAGCGTCGATCCCAGTGGGCTTTCCCCCCAGGCAACACCTGCCCCCTCGATTTAAAGAGGCAGGGTTGGGTTTATTGCCTCAACGTGTCAAAATACTATTTTTTTTCTGATGGGTCATAGTGTCGAAGCTCGAGAAATTTGATTAAAACGATGTTGGTATTAATAAACAAGTTTTATTTCCTCTCGTTTCCAAAAGATTGGATTAATGCTGCCCTGTCAGCTAGTCTTAGAATACGCTGACTATATCACCTTCAGAGTGGGGGGGGCACGCCACGCCCCTAAAAAGATGTACTGGGTATGATACCAAAATGTAACTGATGGTTGGGATCCAGTTCTGGAGATCTGGGGGTTGGGGGTGAAGTAACCCTTCATGTCTACTCTGACCCCGAGTGGGAGTAATTGTTAGGGTTCAGTCTATGGTCAAATAGATATGTTTGAAAATTATTAGTATTTGACTGAAAAACTTGGTATCATATAACTATAGACTATTTTTATTAAGAATAGTTATTTGAAACTAAAATTATTCACTTGGGATTAGTTACTCTAAACCATATAACTGTATGCAAACAATTGGATGTTATTAGATAGCACACATGGTGCAACTGATAAAAGAATTGAGTTAATACAGTTTTAAGTGACAATCAGCTGTAGGTTGCAGGTTCAGTCCTGACTACAGGCGAAAATAACATAGAATACTTAACATAGCTTAATATAGCTTAATATGTGTACGGTTGTCATGGTTAACGGAATAAGAACAGTCTACCCCAATGGATTAGATAAAGAGTTCCGTACGAAGCTCCCTGAAGGCTCCCGATTACGACAAGAAGGTTCCCGAGTTCGACAAGAAACACCAGGAGATAGTCGGAGGGCACATCGGTCGAAACGTTGTGTATAGCCATAACGATGAGAACAACACTCTGAAAAATCAAAATGATACAAATTATCAAGTCTCATCTCAGAAATTTAGACAAATACGAGGGTGAGTCAAAAAGTAATGCCATTTTGTTTAGGACAGGTATAATTACCAACACAAGAACATGTATCATACACCAGAATGATGCTGGTCTTCTGTAGGTCACATCCGTACTTCTCCACATAGTCACCGTTTCTCCCAATAGCAATTTTTCCACCATCGAATGGGAGCATGTGTCCCTGGCCCGTACATTTTGGTTAACTGATGTTTGAGCCAATTCTTCACTACAGATTTCACTTCCTCATCACTAGAATAATGTTTGCCTCTCAAACCCACTTTCATGGGGCCGAAGAGATTAGAGTCTGAAGGCGCTAAATATGGTGAGTATGGAGGATGCGATAAAGTTGTCCACCCGAATAAGACGATTTTCTCCCTTGTTCTGATGTTTGTGGGTGGTCGAGCATTGTCATGCAGAAGGAGGACATTGTTGATTGGCAAGTTGTGCCTTACTCGTCGGATTCTTGCTCTGAGCCTCGTTAGGGTTTCAATATAGGCCTTAGTTTTATAAAAAGAACTTCATATGAAATAATGAAAATGGCATTATTTTTTGACACACCCTCGTAGAATCACAAATAAACATTTTATAAAAGGTTTATGAATCCAATCACAATCTTTTGTATTTGATGACAGAAAATACAATAATTTATATCCGAAAGTTGTCAATAAAATCAGAGTTATTTCTTTGATACTGTTTTTGCGTTTCCTTTTTAATGGCATCCATGTTAAGGAGTTAGTCGTGTAATGGTTATCGTCGTAGAAAATGAACGGCGATACGACGCTTTTTGACTCACCCTCGTATTTATAAGTAATAAGAGTCCCAATGATAAATATCCAATAAGATTTATTACGGTGAGTTCACTGAATGGAGCAGAATTTTTTTTTTGTTCGTATCTCGTCTGAGATCGTTGACTTTCAGCATTTCATCACGATAACGATTTCTGTTGGAATTTTTTTTTGTTTTGTAAAATAAAAATAAATCATTGGTTCTACGGCCCATTTCCCTGGCTCTACGTCCGTCTGATTATTTTTTGTTCACAAATATCAAAACCCAGATCATGAAACAGCTCGTTTAGGGTTATTTCCTATAATTCCAACATAAACAAAGGGGAACCACTCTTGACTGATGAATTATTTATTTATTTACTTATTGATCTACTAGAAAAAAAAGTAGACGGGGTTAGGGTGAGGGTTAGGGTTTAGGGTTAGGGTTTGGGGTTAGGGTTAGGATTTAAGATTAGTTTAATGGGAAAAATGGACGGTGACACGACGCTGGTTACATTTCCCGGCAGGTTTAGGGTTAGGGTTAGGGTTAGGTTAGGTTTAGGGTTAGGGTTAGGGGTTAGGGTTAAGTTAGGGTTAGGGTTTAGGGTTAGTTTAATGGGAAAAATGGACGGTGACACGACGCTGGTCGCATTTCCCATTGCACTAATACTCTTTGGAAAGATATGGATCCAAGTATTCTCGTTCCCACTCTGGGTAAATAGTTGAGCAGACTGGGATCTTTATCGTTTGTATGACAACCAGTCTAGAAGGAAAACTCTTAAACCTAACCTGTCAAGCTCCACTTAAGAAATTGACCTTGTGCAACGTCCTACTCGAGTGGAAATATTGGTAAATACATACTGGTCTAAATCTTGTGGTGTATCATTTCGTAATCACTGTTGCATATATTCATATTAGTTTACACGGTACAAGCAACATGAGGTTATCTTTGATTCGCATCTACTGGGAGAGATGGATTCAAACAGGCTCTGATTGTAGGGAAAAGACTTGGTGGGTCACTTCATTTTAGCTAGTCTTTCATGGCCCTGACATACTATTTAACCTTTCACCAAAGAAATTCAAGAACGGTCTTCCCAAAATAATCTTGTTAACTCTAAGAACTTGAATCTTTCTTCCAGCATTTACAACTCTAGATATATCAATATATGATGAGAGGGGGAAAATACAATCTTTTATATATTTAGTATTGTAAAAAAAGTAAAGTCGTCGGGGCGGCCTAAAGTCGGTATCAGCCAATCAGCGAGGGAGTCTATCCCCTTTTCACTTGCGCTAGACAAGGAGATTGTTTTTGGCATCTGAGGTGGAGCGCCACACCTGCCATCAGCTCCTTACTTTACCGCACAGATCCCTGTGCTACTCATACGCTGAGTTGACGAGGACCGGTATCGAACTAGGAACCTTGTGGTTTCTAGTTGTAGACAGCCCAATCTGGGAAGCTTTCTAAGAGCTGTTTTGGTAAATAAGTTAAAAGTGTTATTGAGATCCTCGGCAGGTAACAAAGATGGCTGCCCTGTGCTCTTTTAATCTGTACAATTCAATCTTACGTAATTGATCAACCAAACAATAAATGTAAACAATTTTAAATCTGGAACTTATATGCATACTAAACAAAACGTTACCTGTTGGATCACCCATTGAGCTCTGGGTATATCATTAAGATTAAGGAAAAGTGAGATTGCAAAGCGAATTAAATTTAAAAATAAGTAAATACTGTCGGAGAATTTTTTTAAAAGACATTAAAATCATTTTGTAATATTTCAAAGAAAGGGAAAGTTTGACTTAATTTAAATTTATTGATAGCTATGACGTTGAAGTTACTGGCTATTCTCTCTCTCACTCTATCTCTCAATGAAAGACTAGCATATATAACAAAGAGGTAATCAAGATATACATAGAGAGGGGGAAAGTGATAGGCAGAATGCGTTGGGAGAGACGGGTCGGTTTTTTACTTAATTGCAAATTTCGACTAATTAGAAACAATTAGAATGGATTTTTTCAAATATAACTCAATCCTATAACTAAGGAATAATTTAGTATAATTTTCGTGTAATTAAACTAAACAGTAAAAAAAAAGCCTTTAGTACACAAAGATTGATTCGCTCAGCTTTAGTATAATAATAGATAAATTTTTTTTGAGCAAGTATGTTTGATGCTTGGATACGTCATCAAGAATTTTGGCAGGTAAGACAACTCACAAAATTGATCAGGCAAAATGCAATACTAGTTATTAATACTGCTACGCAGCATTCATGCCGAGTGGTTTGTGCAAAACTGAACAGGTCACTCTTAGCCCCCTTCCGCAGGCAAAACCACTCCCTTATCTAAAAAGGGGTGAAGGCTGGGTTGATTGTTTGGCGCCCAAGCCGCCCCTGAAGTGGAATGCCGAAGGAAAGTGAGCAATTTTTTCACACTCACACACAACCCGCCTCTTTGCTTCCAGCGGTAAACCTCACATTAAACCGACCTTTGTCACATTCTGGTCTCATGAAGAGCTAGATACATAGTGACGAACGAAAAACTGTGGATTTGTTGGGAAATTTCAAATCGAATTCGGTTCTTACTATTTGTTACTTAGGTAAATTTTTTTTCATGATTTGCAGATCACTCCCCAAAACGTGTTCGAACCTGATTGGCCGTCGCCAGCGTCACAATATCGCTGATTAATTTTTTTCCAATTAAAATCACAATGTGAAGATGAAAGAAACGAAAAGATAAACAAAATACCTCGACCTCGCTAGAGAATTGGTAAAAAAACCTGTGTAATATAAGGGGTAAAGTAATACCAATTGTAGTTGGAGCAGGGCTCGACATTAATGCCGTCCCGTCGTCCCGGGGACGATAAAAATTACAACCGGGACGATCAATACGTCATCCGGGACAGTTTGCCGGGGACGGTAAAAACAATTCTTAAAAGTTAGTACTACATTCCAATATTGGCCGTCCAGTGATTGCCCAAATACTGACCTCAAAAAACGGTCTAGTTCTAGACTTAAAATTACTAATAGCAACAACACTGAAGAAATAGACACAGTCACACAATATATATTTTTATGATTGGAAAATGTCTGTATAAAGATGGAAATAGAATAAATTTTAGTCTATAAAATTTTTATTTCCTTATTCTTGATTATAAATAAATGTTTCTGTCAAGAAACTTTTTTTTTCTAGTTAGTAACCTTTTTTTCAACTATTTATTTACGTTTTTATTGGACAGGTTTGCAACTTGACTTAAACAAGTTTTCTTCTTTTACCTGAATGCATTTTAGGAGGCATCAAAATTAGTTATAATAATTTGTATTAAATGCTAGCAGATTTGAATAAAATAATTTATATTTGGACAAAAATCCATTTCCTAGTGACTAGGAAATGGATTCTTTGTCCAAATATCCAGAATTATCACTGCTTCAGCTTTTCTTAATGTTTTATTACATGTTATTATGCTACTGATGACTGACAAGTATAGATGATGCTAATGAATTAGACACAGATATTTTGATTTCGGGACAGTCCAAACCCCATTCGGGACGGTTGATAATTTTTGTTTGGGACGGTCATGAAAAAAGTTAGTGTCGGGGCCTGAGTTGGAGCACTTGGAACGGTCCCCCAAAAACTTGGAAAAAATACTAGAACTAGAAATCAAAGGAAGAATTAAGACCATACAGACAACCCCATTGTTGAAGTCAGCTGGAATACTCAGGAGAGTCCTGGAGACCTGGGGAGACCTTTTGTTACTCCAGTGTAAGACCATCAGCTAACGCTGGTGTGAAAAACTCAACCATAATAGTAATCCTCAAAATTCTGTTGACTGTTCTTTGAGCCACCCCTTCACTACAGATGTCACTTCATTGTCACTGGAATAATGTTTGCCTCTCAAACCCTCTTTCATGGGACCATTATCAAACCAGGAACATTGCGATTCCTCATTCTTTGTAAAGAAGTGTGATTCCCTGAATTTACCCTGACATTCGTAACCTTCCATCTGTGCTTTTAAGTTTAAATACTTGGGCCCCGGGAGAAACAAATCTATTTTATCAAATCATTGTCCTTGAGATTTGTTTATCTTCATAGCTAATGTTGGAATAACTGAAATTGCCACCTTTTTCATTTCAGGAAGGATAAGGTTGTGTCGCTTGGAGTAAAATCAATTATTAATCGGAAGAAGAGGTTTGTTTAAAAGTTGAGAAATAAACAGTGAAGGAAATAATAATATTACCACCGAATTCTTACTTGCTAAATTTAGACATATTTTCTTTTCTCTCTTTTTTTTTTTTTTTTTTTTTTTTTTTGAGATGGGTTACTTTAATTCTCCATTCACCACTTGTAAAAATGTTCGTGAATTTTTTTTACATTTGGCTTCTATGGAATTATTATTATTATCATCAGGTCGCCCTGACAGCATGGATATCCATAACCTTCTCTCTCTCTCTCTCTCTCTCTATATATATATATAATATATATATATATATATATATATATATATATATACAATAAAAAATGAGTTTAAAAAGTAATGTGTACCCCTGAAAAATGAATAAAACAAACGTCTTCGGCATAAAATGACCCAATAAGGGTTGACATGGCGTAAAATCCACCAACTTAATCAACCAACCTTGTAAATTAACATTGTTTCCAAGGGGTAAAAACCCTTTACTGTCCATGTGGCTATTAGGTAAGTCCTATTGAAAGGGGACACTGAGAAACCCCTACGTGTAATATAATGATGATAACGATTATCATCAGGTTACGGATACCCGAATCTCTCTCTCTCTCTCTCTCTCTCTCTCTCTCTCTCTCTCTCTCTCTCTCTCTCTTCTCTCTCTCTCTCTCTCTCTCTCTCTCTCTCTCTCTCTCTCTCTCTCTCTCTCTCTCTTTATCTATTTATCTCTATCTATCTCCAATCGTTTCTATCGGTCATCACACCTGGGAGGTCCCCCGCACAACATCCAGAATCCGCATAGAGCTAATTTATGTAGGTTTTTGCTAGTGAGTCCATCTATAGGCATCCACTGGAGATTGTCACTTATGAGTTTGTTCTTGCTTCCCAATCAGTGTCCAGCATCTCTTGTTTATCTTACTCGGATGGTTTATGTGGTAGGGGACACGTGTCCATACAGTTGCTTTCTGCTGGGATACTGCTCCCAAGATTTGTTCAAGACAGCACGCACTATCCTCGTGTATCTCCCATCTATGTTTTTCTCCAAACACTTCGCGAGAGTCTGAATGTTGCAGCCGAACAGTAGCACTGACACAGCTACAACTTGGAAGAATTATCACTTTATCTAATCAGAAAGATCAGATTTCCATATGATAGATAATCTATTTATAGCAGCCCTTGCATTTCATATGCGTATATTGATATCGCTTTCGGTAGATGAGATATTACTACCTGGGTATGTGAACTGGTCAGCTAGTTTGAGAATATGGAGGCGTTTTTTTATACTCATCCATAATTAAAGGTCTTTCTTTAATTCACCAAACGTTTATCTTATGGAAGACACTAACAATATCTTTCTAAATTTGTGCGTATTCTATGTGCTGCACAGAGGACGAGCCAGGGGCGATCACCGATAGGGACGGTTGGTGAGTAAGAGTACTAGGCATCCTTGCTGTCAGTGCGACATGATGATGAAGATGATGATGATGATGATCAAAAACGCTACTCACTCGTAATGACTATCAAAATACATTTTCTACTCATTACACCACGATAAAACGTTCATAACTGAATCAGTACTGCTAATTACCAAACTATTTTACATGTACTAGCAAATATATGCACCCTCCGGGTGCAAGTATTTAAGTTTTAATATAATAAAATATCATGTTAAATTAGAAAGGCTAATGAAACTGAATAAGAATTCAGATAAAAATATTTGGAACAGAGGAGGTATGATTGAAAAATAGAACAACTTTGAAACTAACTCTTCCATCATTTTCCATTACTCCCTTCTTTCATTGGTAAATTTTCCTAACTTAACTATTTAGTTAAAATAGGAAGTAAAGAATAATATTACAGTTATTTCTTCTTGTTAATGGATTTCTTTAAAGATTTATTCCTGAGATTTTTGCTCATATTCATTAAGATAAAACCAAACAATTAGAAATCAATAATACTAAGCATATATTTATTAAAATCAAATTTTTAAGATCAATATGCAAATTAGCCTTCCCTTTCACAATGTAATCCGCTATTTTGTTGTATATATAAATGTAATTGCATGTTTTTAGTATGGAGATATGATAAACAGTGTTAATGATGTAAAACAATTTTATTAATAATTGAGGTTTAAATAAAAATAAAATCATGGAGAATGTGACGTAAAGAAAAAAGGGAATTGTGACTTGAGTAGTGATATAGTTTCGGTTACAGACAGACAAACCCACAATCTCCATTATAATAAGATAATTGTATCACATAAGCAGTCACCAGATTATGTTACACCAAATATCTGTAACATAAGCAGTGTGACTAGTCACCAGGCTATGTCACACCTATATAAAAGTCAAGTCGGTGGAGTCGCCTATAGTCGATATCAGCCGGGCAGCGAGGTTCTATATCCCCTTTCAGTAGCGCTACACCAGGGAGATTCTTTTTGCATTTTCATTGGAGCATAACACCTACCATCTCACTTTACTGCTATGCTAATCATGCGCTGAGTTGACAAGGGCCGAGTCGAACCCAGAATTATCGGAAATTCCCTAGTGAATTATCTCCCCCTGCCGCTAGAGGGCGAATAGCCAACATCGTATGTTGGCACCAAAACCAACTTTCTTTACTTATCAGGGAGCCGTTACCATAGAGAGATGTAAAAGTAAACGCTCTCATCACTTAGCCCCAAAACAGGGCCCACTTATCTACTGACCGTTGACCTGGATGGGGGCATTTTTTCACAGCACACTTTCGAAGGCATTGTGTCCGCATACTACAATAGCACACTACAGAAGGCTAAAAAGACCAAATAGTCTACTTGAAAAGGGCCCATTCACCGTCATTTAAAAGAACTGGTACCAGGGCGAGAAGCTTCTAAAATAGCATCCCCCATCACTTATCACTGAACCGGTTACCGAGGAAGAACGAGAAACGTCCGAAGAAGCGTCCAACATTTCCTACCAATGAACAGAATACCTCTGTTATCACCAATACTCCAAGTATAGTACTTAACTCAGATAAGTCTAGTAGCAAATACCAATAAAATTTGCAACAAGTTCTTGTATTGTTTGTCAATACATGTATTAAATTTCCATTGTGTGTTTGTCTTCTTTGTCCGACAATTTGCCTACAACTACGGAGAAATAAGAGCTCCTTCGAATCCCGTAAATACTCTTAGAATCTTATGGTTCCTAGATGGAGTCCCACTATTCATTATATTATATTACACCCATTTAATATGCCAATAGTTACCAGACTATGTTACACCATATAGATCTAACGTAACGTAAGCAGTGTCGCTATTTACCAGACTGTAACACTATATAGGAATAACATAAACAGTACTACGAGTCACCAAAGTATGTTACACCATATAAGTTCAACATAAGAGGTGTGTAGTATTATGGTTATTGTCGTAAAATATGGACGCAGTGACCCGAGTTAAAACCCTGAATGAGGCTGTTTGCATTTCACTTTGTGCTTATACCATTGGAGAAAGTATGAGTCCAACAATTCTCCCTCCAATTCTCAGTAAATAATAGGACAGACTGGGCACCTTAACCTTTGTAAGGCAACCAGTCTAAAGGAAGAAAAAACTCTGAATTCAAACCCGTTAATCTCCTTAAAAAATTGACCTGATGTCACATGCTACTCGTGTGAAGGGTTTATATATATAATATATATATATATATATATATATATATATATATATATAGTGCACGTGTAATACTTATAAGTAATTAGTGCTCAATATCGTGAATAGAGCACATATATCTAAGTTAGGGTAGCATGGACATGAAGTCAACGGCGCTTGGTTACTGACAGTTTCTCGCTTATGCAATTATTAAACTAAGTTAGATTTGGTTTAAGATACACGCTACCCTAACTTATACACATATATATATATATGTGTGTGTGTGTGTGTGTGTGTTTGTATATATATGTGTGTTGTTATATATATATATATATATATAATATATATATATATGTGTGTGTGTGTGTGTGTGTGTGTGTGTGTGTGTGTGTGTGTGTGTGTGTTTAACATAAGCAGTACTACTGGTCACCAGACAGGCATTAGTTTTGTGACATATATAGAGCAACGGTTAAGTTTGTGTTGGCATATAATAAAAGATTTTTCCTTCTCGACTATTATGAAATATCTAAAATTTTCTAAATGTTTTGAAAGTTTTAAAGGTAGATTAAATTAGTCGACATTTTAACAACCGTAATGTTTGTAGGTAAGGAGTTTATCGATTTTGACTGATCGATCAACGTAAGGCGAACACTTTTATCAAATGTTTCAATGAAGCCAATGAAAATCCAACCCAGTGCAGTTAAAGGTCATCGACGGATTGGAAAGTATCCAGTTGGTCATCGACTATTATTTGAAAATAAAATAGGGTTGGGGTGTCCATTTTGCCATTAAAGGATTTATGGAAACTTTAATTTTAATCATACACGCCATTTTGTATACACTCAAATGGTGTGTCGATCCTACGGAAAGAAATGTGGCGTTCGGCTCACTCGCTCGCTCGCGCATGCGCGTTCGGTAACTTCATGTTGTTCCTGTAGATACACTGAAGCCAATAAACCTAAACGTAAACGGATTAAAAGATTTATAATCAGTCAGAAATTGTTGAAATAAAATGTACGATGGCTTCTCTCCAAGATCCGGGTAAGGCCTTGATTTGTATGAAAAATGTGCCCAGCAAAACTTCTGTAATAATAGATTAGAAACTATTAAAATTATTATAACTTTATAAAAGTTTGTCTATGACTTCTGTTCGATACTTTCAAAAGTCAAATTGATCATACTATTAAATGTTGGTTGGTTGGTTGGTTGGTTGGTTTTAATATTTACCAACCCATCCGCCCGAGTAGGATGCGACACGTGGTTAATTTCTCAAGCGGGGTTTAAAAGTTTTTAAAAAGTAAAGTCGTCGGGGCGGCCTAATGTCGGTATCAGCCAGATAGCGAGGGAGTCTATCTCCTTTTCAGTGTGTGTGTCCTTGTGTGTGTCTGTGTGTGTGCGTGTGTGTGTGTATGTATGTGCGTATATATATATATATATATATATATATATGTGTGTGTGTGTGTGAAATAAAAGGAACTTAATCCGACAGTGTGAATTTGATATATTGAAAAAAACAAATGATGTTTACAAATGCATGGGATCATCAGGAGAGAATGTGCAACCGTTTAGGCCCCGAAACGGTTGCACATTCTCTCCTGATGATCCCATGCATTTGTAAACATCATTTGTTTTTTTCAATATATCAAATTCATATATTATATATATATATATATATATATATATATATATATATATATATGAAGGACACCAAATAAGAAAAGTGTATGCACAGAAATAATGTTCAATGCTATAAATCTAAAATATAAGATTATGTATAGTAAGTAAGTAAAGTCGTCGGGGCGGCCTAATGTCGGTATCAGCCAGACAGCGAGGGAGTCTATCCCCTTTTTATTAGTGCTAGACCAAGGAGATTATTCTAGCGTCTGAGGTGGAGCGCCACAGCTACCATCAGCTCCTCACTTTACCGCACAGATCCCTGTGCTACTCATACGCTGTGTTGGCGAGGGCCGGTATCGAACCAGGAACCCTGTGATTCCTAGCCGAACGCTCTACCGACTGAGCTAAACAAAACGTTTTAATTCTGAGTTTTCCTTCTCCTAGCCAGGTTGTCATATTACGGTTAAAGACTACATTCTTCTCTACTATTTACCCATTGCTGGAGGGAGAATAATTGGATCATTACCTTTCCCAATGGTATTAGCACTATGTGAAATGCAAACAGCCAACTCTACGATTTTTACTGTGTCGCTGTGTCTATTTCCTACGACGATAACCATTACACAATAAACACCTCCAAAGATTGGTTGATTTCAAACTTTGTTGGGTTGGTTGATTCTATGCTGAAGTCAGTTTAACTGTTATGGTCTACAGTTAAATGATGTACGGACAGAATGCGATGCAAGATCATTTTTAACCAGAGTACATCTTATTTGAATTCAGAATCTTCCTTCTCCTAGACTGGTTCCCGTACCAAGGCTCAGTCTGCCCATTACTACTGAATAGCGGGTTTGATCCTCGCTGGATGCGACCTTTTGTCACATCCTACCCGTGGCGAACGGATTGGGTAGATACATACTTTCGACCATTAGCGTTCATAGTGTAATAGTTATCATCGTTGGAAATGGACACAGCGACCCAAGTTCAAATCCTGGATGAGGCTGTTTATATTTCCCATGGGGAAGATATGAATATTCTTCCTCCAGCTATGGGTAAACAGTAGAGCACACTGTTATGGCAAGTGGTGTTGGAGAAGGAAAACCTGTTAAAGTCTGCTTAAAAGTTGACCTTGTGTCGCACATTGCTAGTGTTGGTCGGATTGGGTAAATAGATACTTTCATCCATTGTAGTTTCAAACCAAAAATCGTATAGCCGAGAAACTGACAGTTACAAAGCACTGTTGACTTTATGTCTTCACTACCCAATATATATATATATATATTTACCAACTTCTCCGCACGAGCAGGATGCGACACAAGGTCAATTTCTTAAGCGGAGTTTAACAGGTTTGAATTCAGAGTTTTCCTTCTCCTAGACTGGTTACCAAACCATGGTGAAAGAGTCCAGTCTTCCATGCGATTTACCCATAGCTGGAGGAGAATTGGATTCATACCTTTCCCAAGCGTATTAGCGCTATGTGAAATTCAAACAGGTTCGTCCAGGAATTGAACTCGGGTCGACAAGTCCATTTCCTGTGATTCTAACCATTAGACCAGGCGCCTCCATTATATATATGTGTGTGGTGTGTGTGTGTGTGTGTGTGCGTGTGGGAGGAACAGTGTATTAACGAAAATGGGTAAAAAGTTATTGAAAATAAATAGGAATATGTTATTTCAATAATCCGACTGTACAAAGATACTAGTTCAAAAACAGTAAAGGGTTGAGACAATGAGATGCAATCTCGCCTAAATTATTGACTGCATGTTTTGAAAGTATATACGAAAAAATGAACTGGAAAAGAATGGAATTAAATATAAATATAAACCCTTCAGCAGAACATATGCAAGAAATGAAGAATATTTAAATCATCTTAGATTTGCTGACGATAACGTAGGAATATCAGAATCATCTGACGAGTAAGAAGCAATGACCTGAATAGTAAGAGTATCAAAATATGTTTACATACGAACGAATGACAAAAGTAATGTTCGACAATAACGTTTCGAAAACAATTATCAAAATAGATGAAGTTATCAAAAGAAGTTTTTAAAAAATACAACTACTTAGGTCGGAAAATGAAATTAGGAAAGGTTCCTGCAAATGGAAATAAAAGGGGTGTAGAGCGATGGGATTTAAGCAACTTATCACAATGTTTAAAGCGCAAAGTATGTAATCATATTATAATGTCAACTATGAAAGATTGATGTGAAAGGGAGAAGTTAACAAAATCACAAGAAAACAAACCCAGGGTCACACAGAAAGCCACAGGGATGTATAGCGAGGAATAACTGTGAGAGATAAAGTGATCTCCGAGGATTAGAAAACAGATCAAGGTAAAAGATATAGAAATTATTAAGCAACGAAAATGAAAGTGAGCAAGACAAATAACTAGAAGAAAATCTAACAAATATGGGCAAAATTATATATACTAGCAAATATATGCACCCTCCGGGTGCAAGTATTTAAGTTTTAATGTAATAAAATATTGTATTAAATCAGAAAGGCTAATGAAACTAAATAAGAATGCAGATAAAAAGAGTTGAAACAGAGGGAGTATATTAAAAAATAGAACAACTGAAACTTACTCTTCCATCACTCTCGTCTTTCATTGTTATTTTTCTAATTTAAGTATCTAGTTAAAAGAGGAAGTAAATAATAAAATGACAGTTATTTTATCTTGTTAATGGATTTCATTTAAGATTCATTAAAGAGATTTTTGCTTATATTCATTAAGATAAAACCAAACAGTTAGAAATCAATAATACTAAGCACATTTTTATTAAATTCGATTTTTTAATATTTATATGCAAATTAGCCTTCCTGGTCACAATGTAAACCACTATTTTGTTGTATATATAAATATAATAGCATGTTGTCAGTATGTAGACATGGTTAACAGTATTAATAATGTAAAATAATTTTATTAATAATTGAGGTTTAAATAAAAATAAAATCATGGAGAATGTGATGTTAATAACTAAGGGAATTGTGACGTGAGTAGGAATATAGTTTCGGTTACAGATATAAAAACACACAATCTCTATTATAATAAGATATATATATATATATATATATATATATATATATATAGTGAGATGGTCACTGTTTCAGCTTTTGCTGGAATGGCGTACCAAAGGCAGTATTAATTGGTAGAGTGCTCAATATAAAATACAGCTGTTATATAATATAATAAGATAAATATATAAAGGTTTTACATATCTATTTATTAGGTGACAAAGGAACATTCACGACCATATTGGTTTCATGCGATGCAATTATCAGGTGTTGCATCGCATGAAACCAATATGGTCGTGAATGTTCCTTTGTCACCTAATAAATAGATATGTAAAACCTTTATATATTTATCTTATTATATATATATATATATATATATATATATATATATATATATATATATATATATGTGTGTGTGTGTGTGTGTGTGTGTGTGTGTGTGTGGTTTGGCCTAATGATTGCATAGAGAGAAACTAACAGTCTATTGATATTTAGATCTATATTCCAAACAATATATATATATATATATATATATATATATATATATATATATATATATATATATATATATATATATTACTAGCACAAGTATCCAGTCCATTACCAGACTAGAATGAATTTCGGAACACCCATAGGTGAAGGGAGAATAGTTGGTTTCATGCTTTTCCCAAGAGTATTAGCACTATGTGAAATGCAAACAGACTCGTTCAGGATTTGGTCCCTGTGCCAGTTTTGTACAACGATAACTACTACACACAGGGTGCTTCTATGAAATTATTTGTATTAGATATTAGATGTGCAAATCATTTGTATTAATAATAGTTTCTTAAAGATATCATTGCTTACAAAGAATTATTATCGTTTATTATTAGTTATTTGAAACGATATAACACGTGTAAAAACAAATGATTATTAAATAGAAGTGCTTATTAGAAACCATATGATTGTGTATAAATTACTATTATATGATAGAATTGTTTGAGGCCAAACAACTAAGTGCAAATTATTTATATTAAATAGTAATACTTTGTATCTTAACCGTGTACAAAACTCTCTTAAGAAACAACTACACAAAAAATATGAATATAAATTAACAATGTACGCAATTCCCGAACTTTTAGATATAGAATAATCGTAGACATGCTGTTAAAATCCCACACTCAATCAATCATCTTGTTGGTTGGTGACAATGAAACCCCTTGGAATGCAGTGTACTCTGTATCGTGTGTTGATTGATGAGTTGAGAGGCACCAGCGGGAAATTGAAATGTCATTTGATGCATAGTATTATCTGCGATATTCGGACTATTGTCCTCATCTTTATTGTTATCTGTACAACGTTTCGGCCGATGTGCCCTCCGGCCTTCTTCTGGTATTTCTAGTCGGACTCGGGAACCTTCTCGGACTCGGGAACCTTCTTTTCGAACTCAGGAACCTTCTTGTCGTAATCGGGAGCCATCACGGAACTTTGAACATAACCCTTTATTCAGTCCACGAGGGTATCGTGTTCTCATTCCACTAACCATAGCTAGGGTAGAGGTGTTAAGCTATGTTGATTATTATTCTATGTTACTGCTGCCCTTGACCAGGATTGAACCTGCAGTCCAGAGATAACGGTCACTTAGAACTGTCGTAACCTAACTCCACTAGGCCAATTGGACAATCCAGTGTGAATTTTGGGAACTTATAAACCTAATGTCTTGTTTTGGCTAGAATATCTACCTATTCACTTATGTATGTTTTTTTTTACCTAGACTCATATTGGGTTTTCTCATTTAGAGAAATAGTAGACATGCCGTTAAATTCCCACACTCAATCAATAATCTTGTTGGTTGATGACAATGAAACCCCTTGGAATGCAGTGTACTCTGTACCGTGGGTTGATTGATGAGTTGAGAGGCACCAGCGGGAAATTGAAATGTCATTTGATGCAATGTTTCCCGTTGCTAAGTGGTCAGCATCCTTGTCACATGCAGCCAGTGCCGTTATTGTATCACCTGTGGACACCTGCAATTATCAGGTGACGCTGATGTCAATACGGAATTTATATATTCCTAGCATACTCTGCTACTTGACTGAAATAAACCAAGAGTTCATTCCCTACCTTGTCGGTGGGGCTTAGAATATGCTGTCGGTATCACTTGCAGTTGAATAAGAACTCCCTCCAAAAAAAAAATGGGTGTCCTGAGGATAAAATTAAATTGTAACTGATTGGGAGGTTCAAGTTGTGGAGATCTGGGGAGTGTGGAGTACCCTTCATTGCTATTACTCTTATGTACCCTTTGACCCTGAGTAGTAGTACCTGTTAGGGTCCCATCTATGGCTACAATATATATGTTTAAAATTATTCGCATTCGATTGAACCGTGGGCAAAAAATAATTCTTAAGAAACAACTCCGCAAGAAATGTAAATATGAACGCACAATGAACGGGATTCTTTAACCTCTAGGCATAAAATAACCCTAGCGATGTTTACATCCCGTTAAAATCAAACAATGAATCAACCAACAACCATTTCATGGTAAAACGGTGTCACATTGATTCGGTGAATGCCACAACTACACCACCATAACTACATTATCTCTTTGCCTATTGCGTCATCATTACGGCATGTGAGTGAGTCCATTTCTACAAGTGGGGTAGGGTGAATCCATCCGGTGTACTGCTTGCCTCTAATTTTTGGCACTTCAATTCATTTTGATTAGAATATTTGTTTTTCTTATTTTTGTTTCAAATATAGTTTGAGTTTTCTCTCTGTTAAAATCCAACCTTTTATCAGATGCAACCTGACAGTGTTTCCTCACACGTTTGACTGGAGTGAGATTTCAAAACATATTCACCTGTGATTGATAGGGTTGAAGGGATACAGGTATGCGGCTGTCGAAGTAATGACTTAGAAAAGTGTTTTGGTGTTGTTTTCTTTTCTTTCTTTCTTTTTTTTTTTTACTTCCTGAAGCAAGCTCTAATTAACAAGCAGACATTTTCTTCTTTCCAAAAATAACTTCTTTTCTTTTCTAAAATTATTTTGATACAAGTCTCTGCAATGCTAATTACCTCTCTCATCCCGTCGACCGACTTATACACACAGACACACGCGCGCAGACGCACACACACACACACACACACACCACACATACACGCTTTATGCTTTTGTTTATATATATATGTATGTGTGTGTGTGTGTGTGTGTGTTTGTGTGTGTGAGGTTGGACATGAAGTCAACGGCGCTTCGTTACCGACAGTTTCTTATCTTTGCGATTCTCAAGCCAGAATAGAATCGCATAGGCGAGAAACTGTCAGTAAACAAGCACCGTTAATTTCATTCCCACGCTACGCAAACAGATATACATGCTCTATCCATGATATTGAGCACTACTTACTTATAAATATACCGCACCATATTATCAATATTATTATATGTATCATCAATATTACTATATATATATATATATATATATATATATATATATATATATATATATATAAGTGCGCAAGCGAATAATGAAAAACACTTTGAACAAATATTTATTTTCAACATAATCTTCTTTCTTATATATATATATATATATATATATATATATATATATATATATATATATATGAAAAATAGATGGAAATTAATCCGACAGTATGAAATTTAACATTTTGAAAAAACATATGATGTTTGTTATGTAATTGCTGACAGATCTGTTTCGACCAAATCGATAAGTTGGTCTTCATCAAAGAGCGACATAGTCTTTTAACGGATATCTTTCTTCCCGTCTATGTCGCTCTTTGATGAAGACCAACTTATCGATTTGGTCGAAACAGATCTGTCAGCAATTACATAACAAACATCATATGTTTTTCAAAATGTTAAATTTCATATATTATATATATATATATATATATATATATATATATATATATATGAATAAATAAACAAGACCATAAAGCATATAGATATAAAATTGACTGGGAATATATATATATATATATATATATATATATATATATATATATATATATATATATATTTTAGAAATAAAAAATAAGTTGTATATATATATGAGGCTGCGTAAAAGCGTATACATCATGAGAGAGGAAAATTTCTTGAAAGAAAATTAGGGTACCCTTATAAATAGATATTTAATCTAAGTGATATAATTCTTTTTTCGGTCAATTCTCATCGGAAAAATACATTGATAGATGTTTGAACAAATGTTGGAATTGTTGTTGAAAAAGTAAATTTTTTTCCCCAGGAAGGAGGAATTAGAGAATTACGAACCGTGCGGAGGGGTTCGAAAGTTTCTGGTTCCACCACACGAAAGGTTGAGGCTTGAGGTATCAAAAAGAAGTAATTTGTGGAACAGTTTTTGTGTACACAGGATTGGCTGAATTCTGGAGATGTACAGAGACTCAAGTATTTGGAGCTGAAGTTCACCGCTGGAACCACTAAGGATGGAAAACATGGCTGGGTGGTATGCCCGAGCGCACGTGGGGGTTACTTAATAAGTGCTGTGCAATAGCAGAGGAAGAGTTTTTATCGGCCGTGGTGGGACAGTCCAAATTACCAGAACGGATATTGGGGGGTATATGTTGTCTAATTCTGGATTCCAATCTCAGGGTGGTTCGACCAACGTAGCAAATTTCACATTTGCAGATATATTTGTAAATTAAATGGCTTTTATGGTGGGAGGTCAAACGATCCTTGAGATTGGAAGGGAATAAGACGTTAGACTTAAGGATAATGCGAGGATTGACAGCATTGTAGCAATGATGGATGGATTTTTTAATTTTATCAATTATAGGGATTGAAGATTTGCCCAGCCAAGGGAGTCTAAGATAGACTGGGCATTTCTCAGGACCGAATTTTGGAAGAGTGGAGAGTTGCGCACATTTGTATCTAATAGTGGCATTAACTATATTTTCCGGATAACCATTCTTTATTAGGGTGATTTTAATGAAATTGAATTCATTGTCGAGTTTTGATTTCGAACAAATCATGTAGGTACGATGAATAAGAGTCTTAATCAGGTTGATTTTCCGTGGGGGGGCAGAAAGAGACCCAACGTGTGTAAGAACCTGTGAAGGAGGGTTTGCGATAGACTGAGGTCAGAATAACAGTATCAGTACGTTCGACAAGAACATCAAGAAACGGGAGGCAATTGTTGTTTTCAAACTCACACGTGAAGGTGAGGAAGGGGTGCCGAGTGTTTAGGCGATGAAAAAATCGTCTGCATTCGGATCTTGTGGAAAAGATAGCAAAGGTGTCATCAACGTATCATTTATAAAATAAAGGAAGATGGATCTTGGAGTTGAATAGAAGATCTTCTTGAAATCCCACAAAAATATTTGCCATCGCCGCTCCGAGAGGACCCCCCATAGCTATACCGTCAATTTGTTGGTACATGAGGTTATTGAAGCTGAAGTGCTAGCTAAATGGCTAGCACACCTCCTTCAACCAGCTGTACAATTTTACTCCAAACATTGTATTCCGGATTCCTTCACTTTTGCTAAAGTAATGCAAAACCTCCCTGAGAACTACCACAACTCCTTCTTTTGTTGGTTCGACATTAACAGTTTCTACACTAACGTCCCTCCACTAACGTCCCTCTGGATGAAACTATTGCTATCAGTGCCGATATATTATATCGTAGCCATCTTGACCCCCTCCAATCCCAGAACTTGTCTTCACTAAACTAATGAACATCGCCACCAAAAACGGGCAATATATATATATATTGTGATGTGATACTAGTAGATCTCCCTACAAATAACGACAGAACAGGAAATCTTTCTTGACTTCTTAGCTTGACCCACAATTGAAAAGTACTCGCGAACCCCGAGTTCACGCCTTCGGTGACAACGACTAGATGGTCGCTATGACGACCGAATGTCAGATTTCGCGCCAAAGAGAGAGGAACCAGCACAGAACAGGAGACCGTGTCCTTACGAATAGACGCTATTCGCCTCACTCCCACAGATTTTAACATCGCTAAAAGAAGCGATAAAAAGAAACTTTGGTTATTCGACAATTGTGAGAATTGCTGAAGAGAAGAAAAACATCTTTTGAAGGTGAACACTTGAGAAAAGAAATGAAAGAAAAGAAAGAAAGAATACTTGTGAAAAGGAAAGAAAACTTTTATAACATTTGAACTTATTCATTTTGTTGAACCAACTTAAAAACTTTGATACATTCAGTGCATATGAGAAAGAAAAGAGACTGAATGTAAAATATAAAAAAGAAACGGAGAAAAGATATTTTGAGAGACGTTTCTACATTTGAATCGACTACGATGTTTCAATGAGTTAAAAATCTCTTGTTTTATACACACATTTTGAAAGTATCTAAATGTTAAATGTTCTGTTTGCTCGCTCACTTATATTCTTGATAGAGCAGATGCTTAGCCAAGGTCCCTTACTGTATGTATATGTTTTATTCCACTTATTCATACCCTGTATTTTGTAAATAAATGTTGATTTTATTAACGAGGACTTGTCTGTCTTTTGTTATCTGACATATGTGTTCCATACTGCTCTCTCGCCCACTTGTCGAAGCTAAGAAGGAAAAAAAAACATCCCTTGTGCTTATTTATTTTATACTATTTTTTTACTCGGAATCTGTCGCATTTTCGCCTTTTTTATTTTTGTTGTTGCGTCAGCGTGTTCGTCGTACCCAACGAATACGCGCGCGTAACACTATATATATATATATATATATATATATATATATATATATATATATATATATATACTAGCAGCGGCTACCCGGCAAAGCCCGGGTAGAGGAGATAAAAAAAAATCGTTTGCAGATCTATTACTCTGAATACTGAGTTCGGTCCTCGAAGGATGACCCATAAAAATCAACAGGTAAAACGATCTTAATTTAATTCTGCCTGGTGGGAGGTCAGGAAAAAAATTTTCGTCAGATTTGAGGGGATGTCATCATATGGCTAAACTTGCGAATCGGTCAGAAAATGAAAACATGTTACAGGTGACCTAGAAAAAACAGAACCCAAATTATTTATTTATTTTCCCATTAAACTAAACCTACCCACCCCTAACCCCTAAAACCCCCTAGTTAAAATTAACAGTTTTATTACAAAATTTGTGGGTTCTGTTTTTGTTTTTTTTCGAGAAAAAATAGAACAAATTATTTATTTATTTTCTCATTAAACTAACCCTAAACCCTAACCCCAACCCTAAACCCTAACCCTACCCCCCCCCCAAGTTAAAATTAACAGTTTTATTACAAGATTTATGGGTTCTGTTTTTTCTGGGTCACTGTAATTTTCCGACCGATTTGCAAGTTTAGCCCATCACATAATGATATAGTAAGAAATTCTAATTCAATGATTAACTATATTTTTTTAATAAAATATAAATGACACGATTTGCTAAACTTCAAATTAATATTTAAAAAAGAAAAAAAGAATTAAATAAAGAAATCAAATTTATCTAAAACAAAAATAATCTTTAAAAAAAGTAACATTATTAATTCAAAATATAGCCGATCAAATAAATTTGATAACAATTTGAGTTTTCAGGTATTTCCGTGAAATGTATTAGGTAATCTCTTGCGCACTATTCTACATTAGTATCGTGATTTTATTTGTATTTCTAATATTAGAATAATTAAATTAACGCGATTATGAAAAATAAAAAAAAAGGTTTTGTTTACAATTGACGAACTACCGACGGGAATTTATAAAACATATATAAAAGTTGATTTGTCGTTAAAGGTTTTCGTTTGATTTAATTAATTCGCTGTAAAAAAAAAATTCAATGTATGAAAAGATATGCTAATTACATATTTAGAAAGATTTTTTTTCTAACGAAATGAATATTTTTAAGATAGAAACAGAAATATGCGATAAATAAGATTTGATTTTATGTTAAAATTTTAGTATGAAAAAACTATACTACGAATTCTAGGCTGACCGAAGCAAAATATAATTTTTTTAACTCGCTGTAAAAAAATAATTCCATAGATAAAAACTCAATCAAATTACATATTTAGAGAGATTATTTCATTCTCTTTCGAACTATATGAATATCTTAAAGAAGATTGAACCATAAATAGGCGAGAAAAAGATGGACCGTTATTCTTCTTTCAAAAATGTTTTGAGTTTCACTGGATATATTTAATCATATTATTCTAAGAATCCCCTTTTTTAATCGCTTGAAGGATTTTTTTCAAAAACTTTTTTGTGTGTAAGACTATTTTACATTCAGTTTTTGTAATTGCTAATTCGCATATTAATTCAAATTTGATTCGCTGATATATTTTATTCTAAGAAATATGAAAGTATTCGTAAAAATATTGATAAAAAGGCTTTCATTTTTCTTTTTTTACAACAACGCAGTAGAAATAGAGAGGACATAGGCAAAGAGGCAGCAGGGTGGGGTTCGCCTGCTGATTGTAGTTGGAATATCAGCAGTAGCAGTTATTTTATAGATTTCGAAAAATCGTTTGCTTTTGGTTTAATTAATTATATCCTTTAATCAGTAAAAATCAATAACCAAATTTGGAGTGTTTCTTAGAACGATATCAATGTGTATGCAAGATTTTAAATCTGTGACCCCCCGTTTTGGAGTTATGCGTCGACACGTACATACCAAAATATCTCCTTTATATATATATATATATATATATATATATATATGCACACACACACACATATATATATATGTGCATGATTTGTTGAACTCAACTGACAATTCTT
Organism: Doryteuthis pealeii; assembly: GCA_023376005.1. Taxonomy (NCBI): domain Eukaryota; kingdom Metazoa; phylum Mollusca; class Cephalopoda; order Myopsida; family Loliginidae; genus Doryteuthis; species Doryteuthis pealeii. The sequence goes on along the minus strand of CM042156.1, from coordinate 92,496,836 downwards.
GTCTGGGGAGTTTTTTTCAATCCTTTCTAATTGTCTGGTCTTCTTTTTAATATCAGGGAGGAATGGGTATATGAATCCACCAATAGTTCTAACACGAATACTTTCTGTCCTACTTAGTGCCATCATCAGGTGTGGAACAGGTGAGATGTTTCCATTGTTTCTTTTTAAACAAAGAGTAACAGTATGAATAAGTAGGAGGGGGCTCACAAGTTTATAAGAATGTTATGGGGAATGGTGGGAGGAGAATTGGCGGAAATTATAAGCATTGGTGTTTGTACTGAGTGGATGCACACACACACATGTGAGCTAATTAAGTCACTTTTAGTGTAGAAGCATTCAAAATCATGTTAATTTCTAACAACCTAGTCTTGCATTTTCATTTAGTGGTCTGTATTTCAAATGTATGTAAATACATAACACCTTTCTTTACATACTGAATCCCAAGTCGTTTGCACAATTCTCGGTATAACATTATTCCTATTCAGTTGTGACTGTTTTTCTTTTTCTTTTTCTTTTTCTTTTTCTTTTTTTTTTTTTTGTCACGAAAGTGACATTTGTGTTTCTTTCTTGTTTTGTCTTGACTTTTTTTTCTTTCTTTTTTTTCTATATGAAATTTATGCTTTTTTATTTGGTTGATTAGTTGGCTGGCTGGATGGTTGGTTGGCTGGATGGTTGGCTGGATGGTTGGTTGCTGGATGGTTGGATGGTTGGTTTGGATGGTTGGTTGGCTGGATGGTTGGTTGGCTGGATGGTTGGATGGTTGGTTGGCTGGATGGTTGGTTGGCTGGATGGATGGTTGGTTGGTTGGATGGTTGGCTGGATGGTGGTTGGCTGGATGGTTGGATGGTTGGTTGGCTGGATGGTTGGATGGTTGGTTGGCTGGATGGTTGGATGGATGGTTGGTTGGTTGGTTGGTTGGTTGGTTGGTTGGCTGGATGGTTGGCTGGTTGGTTGGTTGGTTGGCTGGCTGGTGGTTGGCTGGTTGGTTGGTTGGGCTGGTTGGTTGGCTGGGCTGCTGGACTGGCTGGTTGGCTGGTTGGTTGGTTGGTTGGTTGGATTTTACGGCATGTCAACCCATTGGCCCATTTTATGCCGACGACCTCTTTGTTCTATTCATTCTTGATAGATACTCAATTTGTTTTAAACATATTTTTTTCTATTTAATGGGACCCTAACAGGAATTAACACACCGGGTCAAAGTAGACCTGGAAGAAATAGTGACAAAGGGATGCTCCACATTACCGAGAGCTGGGACCTCACCATCATATAGAATGCCGTACCCAGGACATGAAGACCTCAGCCACCGCCTTCTAGCACATATATGATAAAAAGGGTTTGGGGTTTGCTATAAGGAAAATAGGTTCGTGACAATCATATAGGTGCTAGGACCGATTGATCTGAGGGATCCTCTCCGTCCTACCGCTTAGCTTAAGTAAAGGCCAAAGTGGACCGTTGCTTGTCATGGACTGCTCAGCCACCAGGGTTCCATTCTTAAACACCAGGGGTCGCCACCCACTTCCGAGACTGCGATACCGATATATTTATTTGGTGCCCGTGACCGCTTTACAATATCTCTTTTATTCTTTTAAGATGTTCATTTTTATTGGTTTGAGGAAAATTCATTTTTTGTATGTTTTTTTTAATTTCATATAATTTTTATTAATTTCATTTAAATCAATCGTGTATGATCGTATTGTGATAGCTGTCAATTCAGTGTGCATTTTTTAATTGTCAAAAATTGACAGATTTTCCTTCGTTGATTTTAAAATTGAAAATTAAAGAAAATATGCAATGTTTTCTGCATATGATTTTTTTGTTGTTCTTGTTTTTCAGAAAGGAAAAACGCGCAATTTATTGAGAGATTGTCGTGACTGGTAAAACATGGGTGGTTTGTTTTTGTTTGTTTTATTTTACGGCATATCAACCTCTCAGGGTGATTTAATGTCGACAAAGTTTTGAAATAAACTCATTCTTTATAGGTACTAATTGTTTTATAAACACATTTTTTTATGTAACCCAAAGATGGAACAAAAACATGGGTGGATATTTCTTACTAAACAATGCTAATACTATTACATCCGTCACTGTTGGCAATCACTTTTGATAGATCTTCTAGACCAGCGGTCCCCAACCACCGGGTCGCGACCCGGTACCGGGCCACGGGCCATTAGGTACCGGGCCGCACAGAACGTTTGAATTTTTTTTTTTATTGATTATCAGTCTAAATGTTGATGTTTTATTTTGAAAAGTGACTTCTGTGCCTCTTGACAGGTCTCGGTCACATGATAGGTCACCAGCCGTTACCCCAAAAGCTAGGAAAAATGAGTTTTTTTATTATAATTATTTCTTATTAGAAAGGATTTTTGTTCTAAAATAAATATTTTCGTTTACAGAGATGTTGTTGATTATTAATTTGTGAACAAAATGTTGTTTATTGTCTGTTGATGTTTGCATTTGACATAAGACCAATGCGGATGATTTATTATTAGATTACGTCATTAACGATTATCGAGCAAATGTAGACCGGAGCATATGAAGGCCGGTCCGTGAAAATATTGTCTTAGATGAAACCGGTCCGTGGCGCAAAAAGGGTGGGGACCGCTGTTCTAGATTAACTCCAGTATCCGCGCAGACCTGGTAAATGTAAGTCCTTGCTAGTCGGCCAACGCTGGTGTGTCCATTTGTAGGATTCCTCAGGAGAACGGCACCTATAAGTTCGTTATTTCTTCTCCAGCTGTGCCCAGCATGTCTTGTTCATCTTACTAGGATTTTTGTGAAATGATATTTCTACGAGGAGATTTAAAAATTATCGACACTCTTGTTTTATGGAAGCCGAGTTCATCTCCTAGGCTTGTTACCTAGCCATGGTTAAAGAGCCCAGCCTGCCCTGCTATTAATCCATAGCTGGAGGGAAAATTGGATTCATACCTTTCCCAAGGGTATTAACGCCATGTGAAATTCAAACAGCTTCGTCCAGGAATTGAACTCGGGTCGACGAGTCTACTTCCTACGACTCTAACCATTACACAACGCGCCTCCATAATCAATGTTATACGATGTTAACTAACATACCCACTTGAAGTATTTGGGTGTCCCATCGTGGTTTAATGGGTTGCAAGTACGTTTCGCAATATATTACTATTGAGTTAGATCCTCGCCGGATGCCCCATACTTGCGATCTTGTGTCACATCATGTAGCGAACAGGTTGGGTTAATACCTACTCACTCACTTTTCATATTTAAACATGTTCACTTTCGGACTAATACCCTTGGGAAATGTAGGAGACCCATTATCCCCCAGCCACGGGTTAAATAGTACCAGGACGGTTTTTGGCATGAAATAAACAACGAATGTTGATATAGCAATAAACAAAGAAACCAAACTAATCGGAACTTATAGCAATTATTTCTGGGCAAATTGGAACGAAACACTTTTTACAAATTGATTTTCTGTATTTTGTATTATCGTTTAATGTCACATATTCCACATATTACTGGCAATCCGACATTTTTTTTAAACTCTGGGAGGATGGAATCATCAAGTTGTCTTAAACATAGCAGAAGATTTTCGAAGAAAACCGTAAATATGTTGTTCAATGTAATTAATGTTGTAAATGCAAAAAAAAAAATGTCTTGCATTTTTCTTAATAATCCGAACAAATGTTTTTTTTTTTGGTTTGTTTGTTTGTTGGGGGGGGGTTTGTTGTTGTTGTTGTTTTTTGTTTTTTTGTTTTTTTTTTTCCTTTCCACTGGTTTTAATGTGTTGCATTCGAGTATTCCCAGATTGTTATTTTTTTTTGGGGGGGGGGGGGGTGTTTTGTTTTTTTTTTTTGGGGGGGGTTCTTTTTTTTAAACGTTTGTAGTTAATGTCTTGATTGTTTTTGTCTAGCAGATTTATCCCGTCACGCGTCTTCTTTTCTGTATCTCGAGTAGTGCGCATTACTCTGTACACGACTCAAGTTTTTTTTTCTATCTCATTGCCCTACTTCTTAACTATTTTGAACAACATTTATTGTGTTGAACTTGGATTATTATTATTATTATTATTATTATTATTATTATTAGTCCGAAGTACAATCTAAAAATCTAAAATTCTACCGACAAATAAAGTTGTGGCATGATTAGGCCGACGCAGACAGTATTTTATTTTATTGTCAGTTTTTTTTTTTGTTTGTTTCGATTAAGACCCAAATCATATAAGCTGAGTCAGACAAAAGTATTTCAACTATTTTTTGTTTTAATTATTATTGTTTGTTTCTTGTTTTGTTTTATTTCTTAGTTTGTTTTTTCATGTCTATCATGATATTTTCGGTTTTTTTATTTTTTTTTTTTCACAATCGTTTTTTCGTCTTGGTTTTATTCTTTTCGTCTACCCTTCAAACTGGAACTCTTCTTCTTCTTCTTCTTCTTCTTCTTCTTCTTCTTCTTCTTCTTCTTCTTCTTCTTCTTCTTCTTCTTCTTCTTCTTCTTTTCCCCCACCTTCTTTTCTTCTTCTTCTTCGCCCCACCTTCTTCTTTCCTTCATTTTCTTCTTTTTCGCCTCCACCTTCTTCTTTTTCGCCTCTTCTTCTCTTCTTTCTCCTCCTTCTTCTTCTTCTTCTTCTTCTTCTTATTATTATTATATTATTATTATTATTATTATTATTTTCCGCCATCTTCTTCTTCTTCTTCTTCTTCTTCTTCTTCTTCTCCTCCTCCTCCTCTTCTTCTTCTTCTTCTTCTCATCCTTTTCCCCCTCCATCTTCTTCTTCCTTTCTTTTTCTTCTTCTCCTTCTTCTTCTTCTTCTTCTTCACCTCCACCTTCTTCTTCTTTTCTTCTTTTTTTTCTTATTCTTCTTCTTCTCCTTCTCTTTCTTCTTTTTCGCCGTCACCTTCTTCTTCTTCTTTGCCTCGCCCTCTTTCTTCTTCTTCTTCTTCTTCTTCTTCTTATTATTATTATTATTATTATTATTATTCTTTTCCGCCACTTCTTCTTCTTCTTCTTCTTCTTCTTCTTCTTTCCTCATCCTCTTCTTCTTCTTCTTCTTCTTCTTCTTCTTCTTCTTCTTCTTCTTCTCGTCCTTCTCCCCTCCACCTTCTTCCTTTTCCTCCTTCTCTTTCTTCTTCTTCTTCGCCCCCACCTTCTTCTCTTCCTCCTCCTCCTTCTCTTTCTTCTTCTTCTTTTTTATGTGACCTCGAAGCCCTCCAAAAGAAACTTATGTAAAAGAAAACAAAACACTCTCTTAAACTCAGACCAAAGAAAGAAGAAAAGGGATATATATATATACAATTCCACAAACAACATTAACCGGATTTTAATCTTATCAAGACAGTTCATTGATTTTTTTGTGGTTTCTCTTTTCTTCACCGTTCCTTCAAAGTAATGTAAATGTATTTTAGGGTTCGGGAAGTTCTTGCTATGTTTCTTAAATATCTAACTAGCAGAAATTGCCTCACAGAACGTCCTGCTCAACAAACAAAACCTTATTGAAAGAAAAACATGGGAACGGCGAAACAAGCAACAAATACTCAAAAAGAAAAACTTTTATACAACGGTTAATGGAATAAGTTGAAGAAATTGACTAAGATCACTCAGAAAGGTTTTAAGCCCAAAGGAAATAGGTATAACATTACTTTGGCTTTTGAAGCGAATTATACGACTTTGTTCGTGTTTCCAATTTTGTAGTTAAAAGAAGGGGTTTCTGACCGGATGAGCAGAAATTACACCCTTTCTGTTGGGCTTCTGATCTTCCTTAATCATCTCCCGGGTTAGCTCAGTCGGTAGAGCGTTCGGCTAGAAACCACAAGGTTCCTAGGTCGATACTGATCCTCGCCAACTTAGCGTATGAGTGGCACAGGGATCTGTGCGGTAAAGTAAGGAGCTGATCGTAGGTGTGGCGCTCCACCTCAGACGCTAAAATAATCCCTTGGTCTAGCGCAAGTGAAAAGGGGATAGACTCCTTCGCTGATTGGCTGATACCGACTTTAGGCCGCCCCGACGACTTTACTTTTTTTTTTACTTACATATCTCAAAATCTTCAATACACTCCCGTTAGAAATAAATTTTCAGTAGAAGATTTTGCATATATACATGTTCCAGTGGATGATTTCATATATAAAGAAATACTGAAAAAAAAGATTCGATTTCAAATCCTGGACGAGGTTGTTTGCATTTCCCAGTATTAATAACCTTGGGATAGGTATGCATCCAAACTATTCTCCAACCTGTGGTGGGTAAATAGTAGAGAAGACTGGTCTCCTTAACTAAGAGAACGAAAACTCTGAATTAAATTATGTTAAACCCCACTTAAGAAACTGGCCTTGTGTCCCATCCTATCTGTGTGAAGGGGTTTGTAAATATTTATATGACTTTCCCAAGGGCATTAGCTCTGAGTGAAAAGACAATCAGCTTCTTCCATGATACGAGCTCGGGTTACCGATTCTCTTTCCTACGATAATAACCTTTACACTAAGAAATTGACCTTGTGTCACATCCTGGTCGTGCAGAGGAAACGTACTTATCATTTCAATAAAAGGACAGACGTATATGTATAATAACCGTAGCATGGGTTTTCTACTAGTTAAGAGAATTCTGTAAAGCCTGGAATATATATGTGTGTGTGTGCCAGTGTGTGTGTCCTTGTGTGTGTGCGCGTGTGTGTGTGTGTATGTATGTGCGATATATATATATATATATATATATATATATATATATACTATAGTGTGAGATGGTCACTATATATATATATTTCACAGGGATTGCTAGCTGTGTACTGTGGCCGAGGCGATATGGTCTTTGACTATGCCTGCTGAGGTCCCAGTTTCGATTTCTGTCGGAGGGAAGTCGTTAGTATACATCGCTGATGAGACTTAATAAAGTCGAAACAGTCTGTATGATGTTCTACACACCGAGCGATCCTTTGCCGGGATGACACTTGTCAAGTTCATTTTCTATATAAAAAAGTATCGAATTTTATGCGATACATGCATTGTAATTGCCTTCAAGCAATTATATATATATATATATATATATATATATATATATATATATATATATATATATATGGCAGCTATGAAGGACACCAAATAAGAAAAGTGTATGCACAGAAATAATGTTCAATGCTATAAATCTAAAATATAAGATTATGTATAGTAAGTAAAGTCGTCGGGGCGGCCTAATGTCGGTATCAGCCAGACAGCGAGGTAGTCTATCTTCTTTTCACTAGCGCTAGACCAATGAGATTATTTTAGCGTCTGGAGTGGAGCGCCACACCTACCGTCAGCTCCTTACTTTACCGCACAGATCCCTGTGCTACTCATGCGCTGAGTTGGGGGGGCCGATATCGAACTAGGAACCTTGTGGTTTCTAGCCGAACACTCTACCGACTGAGCTAAACCGTCCCTTAATTTATTGGCAACGCAGTTATATATGAATAATTCTTTAACAGGTCTATTTTACCTTATGCATACACATTATAATTCTTTTTATGTAGAGGGTCTTACCCCTCTGTGGGAAAACAGTCAACCGACCAGCTGATTTTCATGTGAGAACATTTAGAAACAACATGATGCTAAAAATTAGGAATAACACAATAATACTTTCAATGAAGACAGGTACAAGATTTATATTTGACACAGATATCTTATTATAATGGAGATTGTGGGTTTGTATGTCTGTAACCGAAACTATATTACCATTCAAGTCACAATTCCCTTTGTTATTTACATCACATTCTCCATGATTTTATTTATTTAAACCTCAATTATTAATAAAATTGTTTTATATCATTAATACTGTTGACCATATCTACATGATATTTACCGCGTACCCCACTTGTACGGGTCAGGCAAAAGTCCTATTAACGTGGGACACCCACAAACCGAAGCTCATGGAGTGGCAGGTGAAAAATTGCGTCGATCCCGTCGGCATTCCCCTCAATGGGGCGCCTACTGGACAATAAACCAGCCCTGCCCCTTTAAATCAAGGGGGCAGGTGTTGCCTGGGGGGATAGCCCCCTGGGATCGACGCCGTTAATTATATCAATGGTCCAGAGGCCGAAGCCACTGTTGTCCATATCTACATACTAATAACATGCAATTTAATTTATATATACAAGAAAATAGCGGTTTACAGTGTGAATTGGAAGGCTAATTTGCATATTGATCTTAAAAATTTGATTTTAATAAATATATGCTTAGTATTATTGATTTCTAATTGTTTGGTTTTATATTAATGAATATGAGCAAAAATCTCGGGGATAAATCTTATTAAAATCCATTAACAAGAAGAAATAACTGTAATATTATTCTTTACTTCCTATTTTAACTAAATAGTTAAATTAGGAAAATTTACCAATGAAAGATGGGAGTAAGGGAAAATGATGGAAGAGTTAGTTTCAAAGTTGTTCTATTTTTCAATCATACCCCCTCTGTTCCAAATCTTTTTATCTGAATTCTTATTCAGTTTCATTAGCCTTTCTAATTTAACATGATATTTTATTATATTAAAACTTAAATACTTGCACCCGGAGGGTGTATATATTTGCTAGTTCCAATAATACATGAATAACACAACAATACTTTCAGTTAAGTCAGGTACAAGATTTCCATTTGCCACAGATATTCTACCAATACATGAATAACACAATAATTCGATATAGGAGGAAATTGAGTTACGAGCTGAACAAATTAAACTCGTAAGTTAAGGCACCACTGCAATTCTAAATAGATATATCTTTTCTGAATATACCTTGTATTTACATATAAAAATAGGCCACACACAAGTAGCTGGGATGGGTGCGTATTTCTCCCCATCCCACCCTTGGTAGAAGAAGTGAGTGTTCTAATCCAGGTCTAAAAGATTTCAAAGGACGACTTTCAAAAGCAGGCACGCCCTACCCAAAATCTGCCTCTATTCATTTTGGTTTTGTCCCGTCTAAAGATGATTACATCCAAAATAAGACGGTCATTATCTCGATTTACAAACAATGTTTAGCATGGATAAGATGTCTTTCTGTATCCTTCAAAACTTTCACTGTTATTGATTATTACCAGATCGATGTGAATTGAGTTCATCTGCTCAACATCTCATACAGTTGTTGTTCACAATCAAATCCACAGTTCAATGCAGTAAAAAAAAAACATCATTACATGCACCGAAATTAACATATAAGATATTTTTTCTGTTTCTTTTTTCTTTTAATCTAATTAAGTTCATGTTGAAATGTATATCGTTATGAGGAGGTCAAGTCCTTTTACAACTCAAAAATAATATAAAAAGAGTATATTTGATCAGTAAAAGAAATCTAGTGTCGCCCATAAATAAATACATAGGCGCTTGATGTGTAATGGTTATCGTCGTAGAAGAATGACAGAGAGACTCGAGTTCAATCCGGAACGAGGCTTTTGTATTTTCCATGGTGCCAATAATACTCTTGGGAAAGGTATTCATCTACTCTCCTTCTAGCTATGGATAAATAGTAAAATAAATTGCTATGGCAACCGGTTTAAGAGAAGGAAAGCAATGAATTCAAAAATATTAAACTCCGCTTAAGAATTGACCACATGTCACATCCTGCAGGTTGCGTAATATATATATATATATATATATATATATATATATAGAGAGAGAGAGAGAGAGAGAGAGAGAGGGGGGAAAGAGGGAGAGAGAGAGAGACGCAACCAATTACCAGAATTATAAGAGGAAATAGTTTGTGTGCCAGTCCTCTACAGATGGTCAAAACGCTTGAATGAGATCCAGGAGCCACCTTCTTACTTTTCAGCAGTGGATACAGTCAGCGTATTCTAATCCACACCGACATGGCGGGAAGAGAGGTAGGTGCTACAATTTTTTGAATTAAGCAAAAAGATAACTTAAAGGTAACTCAACCATTTTTACTAAAAAAAGACTATACACGTAGAAAATAGGGGAAAATTTCTATAACAAAAAAATTTGTTTTAGGCGGGCCTACGTACCGCGGGTCACATGTGTCCCACGGGTCGATGTTTGTTCGTGACTTCTCTAGAGCTAAATGTTAGTCAAGATAGAGTGCAGTATTTTATTGACACGTTCAATTACAAAAAGAATTGCTCCAACAAATGTATCATCGCAACTATCGATGGATGTATTGCTGCCAAAGACCGGGAAGAATAAAATTCACACTTGTTGCACACACTACAAGCATCCCTAAAATTTGGCACCCTCATGTTTTTGCTTGTTACCAAAATTAAAAGAGGCGTTAAAAGGTTTATAGCTTTCATTGGATGCCGATTACAAATTAATAGATTAAAAGTATTGTTGTATTGTCCTCGCCCGGAAAACGGAGCTTCCGGCAGAGGGACAAAGAGAAAGATAAAAAAATATATATTTAAAAAGAAAGAGAAAGCGGAAGATAGGGTTTCCGGTCAAGGAAGCAGGGGGAAGATAAAGAAATATATAACAAATGTCCGTTATCAGATCAAAAGATAAAGATGCGGAGGCGTATCTATCAATATAAAGGCGAGAAGATTCAAGCCGACACACAGAGACGCCAGCCAGCAGCCAAAAAGGACACTTCACGTCTCCGTCAGAAAACACCCCTTGGACACTCATTGTAAGCTCTGCGCCTTCACCACCCACACACCGAAGAAAATAAAGAAGGGTCCTCTCTTTGTACATACGTATCTCTTGTTTATTGAAGTCCAGTAGTCGGTAGTAGCTGACTACTACATATATCGTCTAGGGTTAGTGACGATACCCGCTACGTATGCAGATACACGAAGTAGGGCCGTGAATTTGAAGCCAGTATATAACAACCTTTTTTTCTTTATGAAATGGGAAAATGGATTAAATGCTTTGAAACAAAATAAATTTAGCAGGGAATCGGTAAAAATGTTGAAAGATAATGTTGATTGGTTATTTGGTTTAATAACATATAAATCTTTGTGGGTTACTAATGCCAAATCTTGTTTTTTATATTATCTTATTATAATGGAGATTGTGTGTTTTTTTGTCTGTAACCGAAACTATATTACTATTCAAGTCACAATTCCCTTAGTTATTTACGTCACATTCTACAGAATTTTATTTTTATTTAAACCTCAATTATTAATAAAATTGTTTTACATTATTAATACTGTTGGTAATATCTACATACTAATACCATGCAATTGTATTTATATATACAACAAAATAGCAGCTTACAGTGTGAATGGGAAGGCTAATTTGCATATTGATATTAACAATCTGATTTTAATAAATATGTGTTTAGTATTATTAATTTCTAATTGTTTGGTTTTATCTTAATGAATATTATCTAAAATCTCAGGGATAAATCTTAAAAGAAATCCATTAACAAGTAAAAATAACTGTAATTTTATTCTTTACTTCCTATTTTAACTAAATAATTAAATTAGGAAAATTTAGCAATGAAAGACGGGAGTGATGGAAGAGTAAGTTTCAGTTGTTCTATTTTTTTATTATAGCCTCCTCTGTGTCAAATATTTTTATCTGCTTTCTTATTTAGTTTCATTAGCATTTCTAATTTGATATAATATTTTATTACATTAAAACTTAAATACTTGCACCCGGAGGGTGCATATATTTGCTAGTTTCTATAAAGAAATAATTTTCATTATCTTCATGTGTATTCAGAAATACTGGTGGTAGACCCTCAGTCTTCTAGTACTTGTATAATAAAAAGGGTTGTGTATTTGCTATAATAGCAATTTGAAGAATACTGTCGGGGCAATCATATAGTTGCTATGGCTTGACATGACCAGCCGATTGATCGGATGCTGCCTCTCTGGCCGCCCGTCTACTCCAAGTAAGGGCCAGATTGGTGTGTTACATATCAAGGGACCACTTAGTATCCGGTTCATAGACCTCTCAATCACCACAACCCTGTTCTCTGGCATTAGGGGTCACAACAAACGGCCAATAGGTGATCCTATGGGAGGGTCTATAGGAATAAGTCTTACAGCATTAAATGAAGAGAGAAAGAAAACTGGTTAGAAGTATAGATAGAGACTTTATTGAAAACCGTTGATAAGGACGCCAGAGTACAGACACCAAGAACTGTTTATTTATTTATTTTATTTTATTTTATTTACTTTTATTAATCCTCACAGGCCTGAGTCTTCTGCAGAGGTGTAGTCGGCATATTCTACAGCTCCAGCTGGCAGAGTGGCTGAAAAATAAATTTACTTTCTTTGGATCTCTTTTTTCCGTTATTCTATTAGAGTCTCTATCTCGATAAATCACGTTTTTAGATGAGAAAAACTTATTGTAGAGACTTTACTTATCAACCAATCTTCGTATATAATCATTAAAGTAAATTGAGTTTTATTTTTTATGCACGCCAAGTCCACCAAGAAAGACCAATAAATTGGATCCATTTTATCCGCCTTACTCGCAACTGACAGAATTGACGTGTATTAAGTTTCGAGTTTAGCTCTCATTTTCTATATATATATATATATATATATATATATATATATATATATATATATATATATAAGTTAAAAGAAAGGAAATGAATCCGACAGTATGAGCATGAAAAGGTGGAATGAAAACATCACACAATGCTGTTAAAGAGAAAAAAGAAAAGATTATATTATAAATTGTTTTCTCTTTAACAGCATTGTGTGATGTTTTCATTCCACCTTTTCATACTCATATATATATATATATATATATATATATAATAGTCAGACATAGGCACAGTGTTTCGACGTTTACGTCTCATCAGCGCGGCTCGAATTTATAAAAGCTACTTCTAGCCGGGAGCGAAACCCGACACAATTTTCGTCTGTCAAGCTCCTTACCCTCACGGCCGTCGAAAACTGTCACTCAGACGCAAACAATTAATTGGTACGTACTTACGTAGATGTATGTTTTACAGTCACCAGAGAACTCAAATCTGTAAACAACAGGCGAGTAAATGCCTTACGCTAAACGGCGAAAGTTCAATTAATGTATCCTCTACAGTGTTCTACCCGGTATTGGGAGAATATATATATATATATATATATATATATATATATATATATATATATATATACCAAAATTTCCCTTAGGATGTGACACATGGTCAAATTCTTAAGCGGAATTTAACAGGTTTCAATTCAGAGTTTTCTTTCTAGACTGGTTGCCTGACCAAGGTTAAAGGGCCTAGTCCTCCATACTATTTATCCATAGCTTGAGGGGAATAGGTGGATTCATACCTTTCCCAAGGGTGTTACCACAATATGAAATGCAAACAGCCTCCTCTTTGATTTGAACTTGTCTCGCCGTATCCATTTCCTACGACGGTAACCATTACACCACGCGCCTCCGCGCTTTAAATGAATATAGCACTGACATCTGACGTGTATAAACACATTATATTGTATTGTTCCATTTATTGTTGTGTTACATTCGTGTTAATGTATGATGCAAATGTTATTGTTTTTTTTATACGAGTTAGTATTAATTTCTATTCTAACAATTATAAATGTACATTTTTCTGGCACCCGATTAATTGGTAAAAGTTTTCAATCACTCGGACGAGTCAAAAGTTTTATAATATTTTGATACGTGCGGTATGTATATCACATTGTTGTATACCCTTCTTTTTTACTTCTTCCCTTACTTCTTTCTTACTCTATTCTTCTGGCCGTCTTTGGAATCTTATAACATCTTGTCTTGGTCTGGAATCTTCTAAGGTCTGGACTTCTCTTGGGGACTTCGTGTCTGGTCTTCCATTGGGGATTTGTCTTTATCAGAAGCCCTGTGTCATTGTTAGCTTTTAGAGGTAATAACACAAGACTCCCATTTACTTTGATCTTACTTTATTTTTAAATCCTCAACCAGACAATCTGCGCAGATGAGAGGACGCGCGTATAATGCGACTTACCCCTTCGAGCTCGCTGCTACCTTCTAACTGAAACTTCTAATCTAAACCGGAAGAGGGTCTCCTCCACCGATTCTCACGGTATCCACCGGAAGGTTAGGACTAAGGTCAAGCTTTGTCACTCAAATCCTTCAAGGCCGTGGGCTGCAGCTTATAACGGCCATTTTGATTTCTACACTATTGTACATAGATATTAGGTATCTAATAATTATGTAACACACATGACTGAAGTAATTCAACCTGTGAAAGCTGCCTGTTCTGATTGATAGTATAGTGGTAGTTGGTGCGCTGACATAATACGCATTGCTTCATTTTGTGTGTGATTTGAAAGCTGCACATATGAACGTGCAACGTACTCTCACACGGAAACCTATGCTTTACGAGTTAGAACTGGGTATAACACCGCGTAAGCAACAAAAAAAAAATTGGTGCGAAAGGTGAAGCCACAGCTAATCCCAGTATAGTACCCAGAAGACATTTCTCTCAGGCTGCAAGAACCTCGACTATCAGGTAGGCTTATAACCGTGGCTTCCTCTAAATCCATCCTCCAAACCAGAAGTAAATCCAGTGAGTAGCACTCAGAGAGTATCAGTCGAGCTTAGCAGCTCACAGTCCAGTGTAGTTCGTCATCTTCATGATTTTGGCAAATATGGAGCTGCCTGATGTTATCAAAATATTGCAAGACTTTTGTTTGGCTTCTGTAATTCATTTTTTCAAGTTGTTTTTCCATCTTAAAATTTTCAACATTTTATTTCGAGCTTTAAAAATGTTTGAATGTGTTTTATGTTTTGTATTCTAAATCTGACAAAAATATGAAAACATATTTGTTCAATTTTTCCATGTGCTTTTGTTTATTTGTTTTTCACATCTGGTGTTCCTAAAATTACATTTAATCAGTAGTATTCCAATTTTGATTGCCTCGGGTCAAATGTAAAAGCAACAAAAATATGTTGGCACGTTTTGTACGTAATTTCAAAGATGTATTCTTTAAAAAAGTGTTTTCATATTTTAGTATCTAAAAATATTTTAACTGCAGAACATTATTAGTAATAAGTAATGAGACTAACAGACTTTTATTTCCTCTTCAATAAGTAAAAGTCTTTCTCTTTTTTTTTTTTTTTCTTACTTTTTTTTTTTTCTGGTTTTTTTTCCCTTTCTTTTGCATTTAATGTCAGTAAAGAAAATTTCAGTTCACATAAAAATGAAATAGAAAATTGGATCAAAATAGTTGAATTTTTGCATAAAGCCTAAAAGTTTGTTTTGTTTGATTGCTTAGTTGGGTTGGTTGGTTGGTTGGTTTTCTAGCATTGTCAACTCTTGGTTTGTTTTGTTTTACGGCATATCAACCTCAGTGGGTCATTTAATGCCAATAAAGTTTTGAAATAAATCAATTCTTAATGGATAATACAATTTTTTTATAAATCATGTTTTTCTATTCAACCCATAGATGGGACCCTAACAGGTACTACCACTCCGGGTCAGAGTGGACCAGGGAGCAATGGTGATGAAGGGGTGCTCCACATTCCCCAAACCTCCAAAACTGGAACCTCACCATCAGATAGAGTTTAACGTCATTCCCAGGACATGTAGACCCACAGCCACCGTATGATAAAAAGGGGTTGGGGCTTGCCAATAGGGTTAGGAAAATCATATAGGTGCTAGGGCTTGACGTGACCAGCCGATTGATCGGAGGGGGCCTCTCCGACCGCCCGTCTAGCCCAAGATAGGGCCAAAGTGGAGTATTGCATGTCATGAACTGCTCATCCACCTGGGCTCTATCCTTAAGCATCACGAGTCGCCACCCACGGCCAACAGGTGGTCCCATTGGGGAAGTCTTACCCCTGTGCAGAGGTGCAAGTCGGTGCATTCTAACGCCCCAGCCGACAGGGCGGTCAACTCTTGGTTTATTTGACGTTTTTGTTTAATTCATTCTTTTTTTAGTACCGTTATTATTTGTGCTGGTGCAATCAGATATACTTAACCCATAGATAGCGGTAGTACCCTAACAGGCACAACCACTCCGTATCAGAGTGGACCTGGGAGTAATGAAAAGGAAGGGGTAATCCACACTCCCCAGAGCAAAATTGGAATCTCACTACTAGATGCAGTTTAGCGTCATATCCAGGACACGGTTTGCTTTGGTTTTGCTGTTTAGTGGCATATCAACCTACGTGGGTTATTTAATGCCCAAACCATCCTAGTAGAAGAACAGTGTTGGTACCATTTAACCCATTGCTGGTGGTATGAAAGGGTTTTATATCTTTCTCAAGGGTATTAGTTTGAAAGTGAAGGAAATCGCGCGACTGGTGTTTGAACTCGCTTATTCGGATGTCGCCGTCCAGCAAGTTAGCCACTGCCCGCAAAAGCCAAAAGAATCTTTCTTTAATAGAAATCTAAAATGTATTTACCCAACCTCTCCACCACGGACAGGATTAGGATGCAACACAAAGTCAATTTTTAAGTTGTATACTACTGGTTTTAAATCAGGGTTTTCCTTCTTCTAGATAGATTCCGTCGACGGGGCTTAGAATACGCTTACTATATCCCCTGTAGAAAGGCGAGACAAAGGGTTTGTCTTGGGTATTATGCTAAACTCCAGTTCTGGAATGTGGAGTAGCCCTTCATTGCCATTACCCACTGGTTCACTGGCCCAGAGTGATAATACATTTTAGGGTTCAATCTATGGATCAAATAGATATTTTTAAAGATTACTCGTATTCGATAGGACTGTGTACGAAAACAACTCTTAAGAAACAACTATATAGATAAATAAATAAATCTACATAAAAATAAATGAATAAATAAAATAATCTACATATAAATAAATACGTAAATAAATAAATAAATATACAATGAACGATGAAGTTACTGGCGATGAATTTACGGCGATGAAATTATCCGACACGATGTCGACGTTGTCATTTCATAATAATAACTCATCTTAGAAGATCGGACAGAAATTGTTTTTTTAGAATAAAATGAAACTTCTGTTTATTTATCTAAAAGCCAAAAATATTGTTCATCTTGAAGCAAGAATTTTTTTTTAATCTACATTTCATGCTTCGCTACTGGAACGCCGATCATAGGATAATTACAGTATCAATTCCAAATTATTTTTTCGATTTTTTTTCAAGGAATTCTTCCAACGGAAGGTTGTCTTGCTTCGAGGAGTTTTTTCCTTGTGTTCTTTGTTTCGATACAAGCCAAAATATATTTCCGATTATCGTGAAAGAATTATTATTTAATTCAAGAAACTCAGAACGAAAGCGTCTCTTCAAACAGACAAAACCAAAAATACGGATGTGAAGAAAGGCGCGAAAATGGAAAATAATGAATCGTGAAAAATTCTTCTGCTGTGTAAATATTTATTGTATCATTTATTTATAATTCTGTACGCAATTGCCTTGGTTCTTTTCTTCTTTTTTTTTTCTTTTTTTTTCTTTTCTTTTTTTTCATTCACCATTTCGAAAAGGTATGGTACAAGGCTGCATCTTGAACGAGGCTTTTCAACTTTTAATGCTGATATAAGAGGCGCGTTGGTGTACTGGTTAGAGTAGTAGGAAATGGACTCGTCGACCCGAGTTCAAATCTTGGTGAAGCCACAGTTCAAATAGCACTAATACTCTTGGGAAAAGTATGAATCCAACTATTCTCCCTCCAGCTATGGTTAAATAGTAGAACAGACTGGGCTCTTTAACCTTGGTTAGGCAACCAGTCTAGGAGAAGGAAAATCTCTGAATTCAAACCTGTTAAATCTCCGCTTGGGGTGGCCCCTACTAGAATAGGCCCAGTTCTACTTAGTGATCTATTTCAATTCATTTTCGACAGGTATTGGCTTAGGTTTAATTATTTAATGGCATATCAACCTTCGTGGTTATCTAATATCAAAGCCATCATTGTAGAAGAATAGTAATGATATTATTTAAATCATAGGTGTATGGATTGGCAGGTTCAAACTTTTGTTAAGGATACTATCCCGAAAGTGAACGTAATAGAGCAATTGAAGTTCGAACTCGCTTAATATGTCACAATCAACACGTTAGCCACTACACCACGGCGACATCTCTTGACGTGTAGTTTCACCTGACACAAAGCCACGCCTGTGGGTCAGCTGATGAGGATTTCACTCATCATCATCATGGTGCGCCAATAACACGGTTTCCTTTAGACCAAAGTTTTACAACCGGGGGTCCGCGGCACCACTAGTCTACCGTGAAGCTTCCATGGGTGTGCAGTGAGTGTTGAGGACGGAATCCTCTTATATTTTTATTCTATTAATTTAATATTTTTTGTTTTAATTGATTAAAAATAAACCTTTAGAAATAAAATTACGTTGTTTTCTTTTACACTTGTAGCATATTTTCACTATTCCTTTTCTTTTATAATTTGAATAATAAAATAATTATATATTTATATACTGATGGTATACCTCGATCAATTTATTGCACAGCTCACTGTGGTGTGAGATGAAAAAGGTTGAAAAACTCTGCTTTAGACTCTCATTCACCATTACTGGTTCTTTAAATCAGGATTTTCCTTCATCTGGACTAGATTCCGTCGACGGGGCTTAGAATACGCTTACTATATACGCTGCAGAAGGGCGAGACAAAGGGTTTGTCTTGGGTATTATACTAAACTCTAGTTCTGAAATGTGGATAGACACATTCATTGCCATTAGCCGCTGGTCCACTGACACGGAGTGATAATAAATCTAACCCTAACCCTAACCCTAACCCTAACCCTATCAGTCATCGCATTAGGTAAGGTTTTGCTGGCCGAACAATACTGATATGTCAATGTGTAGGATTCCCTAGGAGAACGTCGCTAATGAGACTGTCCTTACTTCTCCTGCAGTTTCCAACTCGCCTTTCTCAGATGGTTTGCTTTCAAGATTTGTTCAAAACAACATGCAGCATCATTGTGTAGCTCTCATCTTATCATACCCCACCCCTTTTATCATATATGTGTGTTGTGAGGTTTTAAGGGGTCAAATAAGAACAAAACGACGGGTAACAAATGTAGGAAAATGTATTAACAGAAAGTAGACAAATACAATACAGATAAGTGGAAATTACGTCCGACAAATAGAGTTATTGGCTTACTCGCATTGGCTTACTGCCAAGCCACAATTATCCCTGTTACTTATAGTAACCTGTCGGCGCATTCCATTAGTCTTATAGGGTGTATCACCTATAATAATGTGCTAGAAGGCGGTAGCAGAAGGTCTTAGTGTCCTAGGTATTGCAGTAAACTGTATCTAGTGGTAAAGTTCCAATTCTTGAGCTCTGCGTTGAGTGGAGAACCCCTTAATTGCCATTATTCCCAGGTCCACTCTGGCCCGAAGTGGTAGTACATGTTAGGGTCCCATCTATGGGTTAGATAGATCAAAAAATGAGTTTAAGAAAACCGGGTTTAAAAAATGTAGTTTTAAAAATAACTGAATACCCAACAATAATGAATAAAACAAAATGTCTTCGGCATAAAATAACCGTTACGTTGACGTGCCGTAAAATCCAATCAACCAACAAACAGGGACTCACTGGATTTGGACTTAATCATTGTTTCATGACGAACGCTCAAGATAGACATTTATTGGACCGAAGAATGGATCTACTGAAATGTCGGGTCAACATTCAAAATAGAGAAAAAAGAGTTTCAATTGACAGAACATAAATACCAGAATGTTAATGATTCTTTTCAAAGTTATCGATATATATATATATATATATATATATATATATATATATATATATACCAACTCCTCTGCACGAGCAGGATACGACACAAGGTCAATTTCTTAAGCGGAGTTCAACAGGTTTGAATTCAGAGTTTTCCTTCTCCTAGACTGGTTACCTAGCCATGGTTAAAGAACCCAGTCTGCCCTGCTATTTACCCATAGCTGGAGAGAGAGTAGGATTCATACCTTTCCCAAGGGTATTAGCGCAAAGTGAAATGCAATTACCACGTCCAGGATTTGAACTCGGGGCGATGAGTCCATTTCCCATGACTTTAACCATTACACCACGCGCTTCCTACGTAAAGTTATCTTAGACGGGTGCATGACAAAAAGTTAGAGGCAACCAGGGAGGATCGAACTCAGTACTGTTAATCAATGACACTAATTTGCTACATACTATTTAAGAGTCAGGCGACTTAAAGAGTTTTTGCACACGGTGCTCGTCTGGGAACCTCAATGTTCCTCGTTCTATACCGGCCCTCGCCAACTCAGCGTATGAGTTGCACAGGAGTCTGTGTGGTAAAGTGAGGAGCTGATGGTAAGTGTGGCGCTCCGCCTCAGATGCTAAAATAATCTCCTTGGTCTAGTGCTAGTGAAAAAGGGATAGACTCCCTCGCTGTCTGGCTGATACGTCTGGCCTAGACGACTTTACTACTCATTATAATTGATCAGAAAGACTCAGATTACAATAATATTAGGATCTCCTTGGTCTAGCACTAGTGAAAAGGGTATACACTCCTTCGCTGTCTGGCTGATACCGACTTTAGGTCACCCCGACGACTTTACTTACTTATATGATATTAAGGATTCCAATTAAATGCAAATAATTTACACACAGTTCTATGCTTTCAAGAAATGTTATATTTGTAATTATATGGTTTCAAGTAATTATTTCTATTTAATCATATACATCTGTTTGTACACAGTTATATGGTTCCAAGTTACAAATAATAATCCCCAGAAAACAGTACCATCTGTGGGTCAAATAGATCTGTTTAAAGATGTTTCTTGTTGAATAGAATCGTGTGCAAAAAAAAACACAAAAAACAACAGAAACCTCTCAAGGACAACAAAAACAACTCTTAAAAACTATGCTTAGTCTAGAACAAAACCAGTCACGTAATATGCAGCAGAAGAATGCTGCAAAATATTGCAAAACGTTTGACTCATATATGATTATTAGTTGATTTAGTCAAGGAACAGATGAAAATCTTATTTCACTGATAATATAAAGCGAAAATTCTTCCAGGTTGTAGCCGAGTCAGTGCTACTGTATAGATGCACCAATTGGACTCTAACACTTAGAGAAAAGGCTATATTGGAAATTTATAAGAATACTGCTGGTTGTCTTAAACAAATACTGGAAGCAGCACCCCACAAGAAAGCAGCTGTACAGCCACTTGCCTCCTATCACAAACATCATCCAATTAAGACCAACATGAAATGCTGGACACGGCTGGAAAAGTAAGGACGAACACATAAGTGGTGTTTTCCTGTGAGAACATAAACACATAGACACCCTAGTGTATGTAAAAACATACATCAATCAAATCTGTGCGTATTCTGAGCGAAAGACCTGTCAGTAGTGATGAACGAGAGAGTGGTGAGGGATAGTCATGGGTATCCTTGCTGTCAGTGCAACCTGATAATGAATGTTGTATTTTGGGCTGATGCTACAACACTTGATATTAATGTTTCTCTGAATGTTTGAGATGAGGCTTGAAGATTAATATTATCTGCGTTATTCGGACTATTGTCCCTATCTTCATTGTTATTTGTACAACGTTTCGACCGATGTGCCCTCCGGCCTTCTTCAGGTATTTCTTGTCGGACTCGGAACCTCTCGGACTCGGGAACCTTCTCGGGCTCGGGAACCTTCTTTTTAGAACTCGGGAACTTTCTTGTCGTATTTGGGAGCCATCACGAACCCGAGTTCATTCCTGAGTGAAAGCAGTTAGAAAAATAATTAATTAACACAACTCCTACCCCAGCTATGGTTAGCGGAATGAGAACAGGATACCCCCGTGGAATAAATAAAGGGTTTGGTTCAAAGTTCCGTGATGGCTCCCGATTACGACAAGAAAGTTCCCGAGTTCGAAAAGAAGGTTCCGAGTCCGACAAGAAATACCTGAAGAATGCCGGAGGGTATACCGGTCGAAACGTTGTACAAATAACAATGAAGATGGGGACAATAGTCCGAATAACGCAGATAATACTATTGATATTAATGGTTGTCATTATTTTAGTATTTATTTTAAGCAGTCATTATTAATTACCAAATTAATGTTAGTGACTCATTTTTAGTTTAGTGTCCATTTCTTTTTGTGGTTGAACCTATATCCTTGAACAATTAGCAATGAATTTCTGTTCCCGCCCAGTCAAGTCTATGTTCATTTCCTCTTTGGAACAGCTGCTGCATTCGTTTATTATATAATTCATTGTTCCAACACTTTTCTACATCGTAGATACTTACTTGTTTTTGTTTGTTTGTTTTTTTGTTTTTTCTTGTTTTTGCTTTTTTTTTTGTTTGTTTGTTTTTTGGAGGGGGGATTGTTTAGTTTTAGTCTTTCACCTTGAGGTATTTTGACACTTCTTTTGTTTACATGTAGAGTAGTTATTTTTCATCTTTCTCTTTCCCTCGAGCGATTATTCTACAAGTATTTTTATTGCAACGTCAACGCTGTTTTCGATAACACTAAACAACAAAAAATTCATTTACTATTCAGACAATAGAAATGTGGTACGAGACTTAATCAAGTATATATACTGATTCTGAATCGGGACTCAGGATTGTCATTTGATGTCAGGTTTTTTTTAGAGAGATCTTATTATAATAAAGATTGTGTGTTTGTCTGTAACCGAAACTCTATGACTACTCAAGTCACAATTCCATTAGTGACTTTCCCCATGATTTTATTTTTATTTAAACCTCAATTAATAATAAAATTGCTTTACATTACTTATACTGTTGACCATATCTACATACGAATAACATGCAATTGTATTTATATATACAACAAAATAGCGATTTACAGTGTGAACGAGAAGGCTAATTTGTATATTGATATTAGAAATTTGATTTTAATAAATATGTGCTTAGTATTATTGATTTCTAATTGTTTGGTTTTATATTAATGTATATAAGAAAAGCTTTCGGGGATAAATCTTAAAAGAAATCCATTAGCAAGAAGAAATAACTGTAATTTTATTCTTTACTTCCTATTTTAACTAAATGGTTAGATTAGGAAAATTTAACAATGGAGTGAATACGAGAGTGAAGAAAGAGTACGTTTGAATTTTGTTGAACTGGTTTTGATATCTCGTTTTGATGTTTCAGATATGTCCTGGTGGGCACCGTGCTAATTTCTTATCGCCACCAAGATCCGTTGGGAAAAATTGAGATGAGAATGCAATAAGTGCATTTTTATATACTGTTCATTGGCATTGCAGTCTCGGAAGAATATATAGTTCTTGTGCCCCTGAAGTTACAGCGCCTCCTGTGCATGTGAAGTCCAATATTCGAAAATCATTCTCGACCACAGATGTCGCATGTGAAGACTGCCCCTGAAGATGTTGATGTGCCGGTACTTTGTTGCCGCCGCTTTCTTCTGGGCATATTGACTTCATAGTGTTGCACCAGGGTGATTTCAGACATTAACAGTTCGCTACGGAGAGCTTGCCGCCACCGACGGCGGTCCTGAGCCAAATTTTCCCAGCTGGAAAGGGTAATGCTAAAGCACCTGAGATCATTCTTGCAGACATCCTTAAAACACAGTTGGGGGGCGACCAATGAAAAATTGAGATGAGAATGCAATAAGTGCATTTTATATGCTGTTAGCATATTGTATATCAAATCAAAATTTCAGCAGTATGAAACCCTAGAAAATTCTGTGTAACTAACAAAGTTAAATCCCACAACACAAACAAATACAATTTATATGTGAACTTGTCATGAGACATTAATTCACAGATCTGGGGTCCAATGAAAATGTCCCTTTTTAATTTTACATCATTTGTTAAAAGGGTAACGGAAGTTTTAGCAAATTATGTGTAAAGAGTTTGTAAATTTAACGAGTTCGAAAATGTAGCTTAATATTGTAGCATTGGATTTTTCCGGGTAATGCTGAAATGAATTATGAATAAGAAAGACAAGCAAAAAGAAAATAAATAACAGGTGGTTGAGTTATCTTTTATTTATTATTTGGCAATAAGCAAAAATATGTTTTGTCTGAGTATTAAGTTTTTAATGCGTACAGTGCACATAAATGTATCTAATATTAATTTTTAATTACTTGTGTGACATTCCTAAAATCTTTTGAGGATAAAACTTAGTTATCGTCATTAGGACTGATATTTTTGGTTTTGTGGCTGAGTAAACAAAGGTATGAATCTGTCTTTTTTGACAACTACTGGCTAGGACGGTGGATCTGGTATATTCAGATTGTAGGAGTATATTAAGTATAAGGTGTGTTAATGACCATGATTATATTTATAGACTGTTCCGAAACAGCGGTGACTGAATTGGCCAATCAAAAATTCCCAAATACGTTTTCAATTTACTTTTAAAGGCGTTGATAAATTGTTCTAAAATTACTCGCTGGAAAAAATAGATAAACAAACAAGTATTATACAACTCCTTTCTACTTCAAGACAGGATAAACTCTGATACAACTCCTAATCACAAAGGATCTCCACTGTAAAACTGTTTTCCACTATTCAAATAACAACAATAAAAAAAAGGCCAATAGTTTTAGTTATCCAATGTTTTCATGAATGGATCAAATTTTGTGGTCGGTTAAAAAAAGATCTTAGTGGAGAGCTGTTCTTAAGGGAGATAATCCGGAGCACCAGCCACGGGAGAAGAAGAAGAAGAAGAAGAAGAAGAAGAAGAAGAAGAAGAAGAAGAAGAAGAGAGGGAGAGAGATAGAGAGATACGAGGAAAGACGATAGAAAAGAGAGCACAAGATGGTTAAAAGAAGAAAGTGAGAAGTTGAGATCTGAGGAGGAGGAAGAAGAAGAAGAAGAAGAAGAAGAAGAAGAAGAAGAAGAAATGCAAACAGCCTCGTCCTGGAATTGAACTCGAGTCAATGCGTCCATTTCCAATGACGATAGCCATTACACCACGTTCCTCCACATTTTACTTTTAGGTACTGGAATCCACGACAATCGTGTATCATTGTTTTTATGACCTTCTTCACGAGACAGATTGATTGATTGATTCGGAGTTCATTGGGGAAATGAAGGGATATTCAATTACTCACTAGATGTCCAGAACCTGTACTTCGCTATCAGATGCAGTTTAATTTCATAACCCATGGCTTCTTGAGACAGAGTTTGGTGTGATGGCTCTAAAGAAAGACCTTTTTAGGGTCTACCCGTTGCATGTGCTGTATGTACATTGTACCGACTAACTATGTATTCATTTTTTTGGAACCCAGTCTTTTACCACGTAATCATTGCTGCCATGATGACTGTCCCATTGACAGAAGAAGCACATATTTATGGTATATACCAGCTACAGCCTCAGAGCGAAGGAACTCACCTCTACACCATGACAAATATTTCACTTGTGTCGTGAGTAATTATCTCCTTTCAGAATGAATTCAATCGATTCGTGTATTCCTTTCATACTAACAATATGACCCACAGAAATTGAAGTCTTTTCATTACCATTGTGCAACAACGCAGCTTTGAGGCCGGGCACCTCACATGGTGGAATAGTTAGTAAATGACAACACAGCTTTACTCGAGTCTGTAAACAATCTCCAGTTGTGAGCCACATGCTTGTATTATAGTTTATGCATGAGTGAATTAATATCAGTACAGAAGCGAGCATTATTTTCTGGCTTGAAAAAAGAAAAGAACATCAAAATATTCATGTCGAGAACAGAAAATGGAAATGTTTGTAATTTTCTGTGGGCGGTTCTATTGGTGGAGTCTCCGTTCCAACACTTCTGCCTTTCGAAAGTGACAATGAGACATTTTTTTTCTAATTCATTCAAATCTTGGTCGAAGCTAACAAGACGCTGAGAGTACCCCCTGCAGAGGAGTAAGACCCCTCCCACCCCCCCACCCCCCAAAAAAAAGAAAATATTTATTCAAAAGTGCATTTTATGGTAAGGCTCCAGTTCTGGAGATCTGGGGCATGTGGAGTATTTCTTCATTGCCATTACTCACAGGTCCACTCTGACTTGGAGTGGTAGTACCTATTGAGGTCCCATCTATAGGTCAAATAGATATGTTTGAAAATTATTCGTATTCGATCGGAACACTTGAAACTGTAAAAGTGATTGTATTAAGAATAGTTACTTGAAGCTATTATTGTTTACTAAGGATTATTATTAGTTACTTGAAACCATATAACTATCTGTAAATAAATTACTATTATTAGATAGAAATAATTACTTGAAACCATATAGTAACTAATATTGAATAGGAATCTTTGAAACCATACAACTGTGTATAAATTATTTGTATTTTATGTGAAAAACGTGTGCAGAAATTCTTACGAAAGAACTGCACAAAAATTTGATTATAAATGTACAATGAACTCAATTCCCTAACCATAACGTATAAGTTAACCCTATACGGTTTGCAAGTCCGTTAAAATCAATCAATCACTCATTCAATCAATCAACGAATATTTGATTTAACAGGCGCGACTCATTTTACTTAGATTCGACTTTGTACACTTCATCCATATGAGAATCAGAAACGTTGTGAGATGTGTAACTACCCAACCCCTCCGAACAAGCAAGATGCGACTCGTCAATTTCTTAAGTGAAGTTCAACAGATTTGAATTCAGTTTTCTTTCTCCTAGACTGGTTGGCATACCAAGGTTAAAGAGCCCAGTCAGTCCTACTATTTTACCCATAGGTGGAGGGATAATAGTTGGATGCCTACCTTTCCCAAGAGTATTAGTGCTATTTGAAATACAAACAGCTTCGTTGAAGATTTAAACTTGGTTAGCCATGTCCATTTCCTACGACGATGCCCATTACACGACGAGCGCCTCCTTGTGAGACTTATCAAGTTTTTCAAGCAAATTATCATAATTTGCAACAGAATTTTTGAAACTCTTACTGGACCAGTTACAATGTGGACCAGTTACAATCTGCAAACAGAATTTCTATTTGTTTTTGTTTTTTATTGAGAAACCAGAAATATTGGCCAAGAAAAAGTAAAAGAGATATAATTGATTTACTCACGTCACACCATTAATACGGAAAAAGACAATCGTTTCCGTGTTCCATTCAACTGTAACGTTTACCCTCGACAGAAAGAAAGAAGAAAGGAGGCAGACGAGGCTAACCCCCACTGACTCCGTGCGTGTTTATTCTTAAAGACTCTCTCTCTCTCTCTCTCTCTCTCTCTCTCTCTCTCTCTCTCTCTCTCTCTCTCTCTCTCTCTCTCAGAACTTTTCATATATCTATCTCCTCATATTCTAATTACCTAAAGATTTTTGATTAACTAATAAGTTCCCCTAATCGGTCCGTTTAACGTCTCTGTCGATTTACAAACATCTGCTGATTCTTTACTGATCTTCCAACCAATTAACTACATTATTTCCCTATAGTTTCAATGTTTTTCTGTAGCATTTTAACGGGATGATTTCTAAATAACCGTTTATTCTCGGATGTTTTCATATCAACGAAATTTCTAGTGTTTGTTTTGGATCTAAAATCCCAAATTACAAATACGATTTTTTTAAATAATAAACTAATTACTAAAATAATTAATTGAGATACTTATTAATTTTACTCAGTTATTGTCTTAGCCTCGTATAACACATGATTCTCAATTAATTTCTTTGTCTTCAACGTTATACCCAAAGTAATATTTTTAGGAAGGGTCGGTTTAGCTCAGTCGGTAGAGTGTCCGGCTAGGAATCGCAAGGTTCCTGTTTCGATACCGGTCCTAGCCAACTCAGCGTATGAGTAGCACAGGGATCTGTGCGGTAAAGTAAGGAGCTGATGGTAGGTGTGGTGCACCATCTCAGATGCTAAAACAATCTCCTTGGCCTAGCGCTAGTGAAAAGGGGATAGACTCCCTCGCTCTCTGGCTGATACCAACATTAGGCCACCCCGACGAATTGTTAATATTCTCGTTGCCATTTTTAAACTGCAAGTGACAGCAATTTACAATGGAGATCCCTTGTGGCATTAAGATTGATCCATGTTGAGTAGAATCCAATGATCCTTGTGTTTTTCAGTCTAAAGCAGAATCCTTGTTTGTTCGTCCGTGTGTTTGAATCCTATGATCCTTGGGTTCCTCAGTGTTAAGCACGAGCAACTGAACGCTTTTCCACCAAGGCCTTTAAATATTTAACCAGCCACGTATTCGAGCGTGTTGATTGTGCCGATTCAGTCCACACAGCTTCGAAGAATCTATATATTTGTAATCCACAGCCCACCTTATATACCAGAAATATTCCCACACTAATTTAGTGTCAGTGTTCTTCCGCTGGTCAAGCAGAGTAATTTGATTAATATAGGACCTTATATACATAATCTAAGGGCACCTCACGTGGTGTAATGGTTAGCAAGCTAGATTCGCAGATCATTGTTAGTGATTTCAATTCTTATTGGATGCCCGTCCTTCTGGCCTTAAGCTAATAACTATACATAATCTAATATACATTAATACAATAATTACGCCCAGCAAGAGCTACAGAAACCACACCTAGCCCAAAATGACATGAATGACAAGAAAAAATACTATAATTAAAGTGTGATCATAAGAGGGTGCAGTAAGCTCAGTAAGCTCAGTCAATAGAGCATCCACTTAAGAATCACAAGGTCCCAGGTTCGATACCGGCCTTCGCGGTATGAGTAGTACAGCTTGAATCTGTTGGATAAAGTGAAAAGCTGATGGTCGGCGTGGCGCTTCACCTGAAATGCAAAAAAATCTCCCTGGTTTAGCGCTTGTGATGTGGGGATAGACTCCTTCACTGTACGGTTCATACTGATTATAGGTCACTCCGCAGACTTGACTTTATTTATTACATATTTTAATTGGGTGTTCCATCATGGTGTTATGGTTAGAATGCTAGTCTCGCAAATCCATTGCTACTGAATAGAGAGCTAGATCCTCACTGGATGCCCCAAACTTGCAACCTTGTGCCAAATCCAAGCTATGTTTTTTTTTAATGAGGCACGCCTACGTAACGGTTATTGTCGTAGAAAATGAAGCCAGAAACCTGAGTTCAAATCCTGGAGGAGGCCGTTTGTGCTAATATTCTAGGATAAGGAAGGAATCATCTGTCCCCCCGCCCACCCACCCCGAGCTATGGGTAAATACTTATGCAAACTTGGTTCTTTAGTCTTGGTTAGGCAACCAGTCTAGGAGAAGGAAAATTCAAACCAGCAGTACTCTGCTTAAAGACTGGCCTTGTGTCACATCCTGCTTGTGGCGGAGTTGTTGGGTAAATACATTCATATTGCTACATGCTTTACATTATATTGACAATTATTACAGTGCATCATAAAAAAATATTCTCTAAATGCAAATAGTATAGTCTGAAAATACGTCTGGTGTGTCCTGGGTATGACCCTAAAATATATCTGAGGGTGAGGCTCCAGTTCCAGACCTAAGTACAAAACAACCCTATATGGTATTATCTGCGTTATTCGGACTATTGTCCCCATCTTCATTGTTATTTGTACAGCGTTTCGGCCGATATGCCCTCGGCCTTCTTCAGGTATTTCTTGTCGGACTCGGGAACTTTCTTGTCGTAATCGAAAGTTCCCGAGTCCGAGATGGTTCCCGAGTCCGACATGAAATACCTGAAGAAGGTCGGAGGGCATATCGGCCGAAACGTTGTACAAATAACAATGAAGATGGGGACAATAGTCCGAATAACGCAGATAATACTAATCTTCAAGCCTCATCTCAAACATTCAGAGAAATAACCCTAGATGGGTTGCCATGCCGTTAAAATCGATCAATTAATCAGACTGTTTCCGACATCAATTCTCTTTACATAGAATTCAGGAGCCTCACTGGAATTTAAAAGACAATGCATCATCATTAATTTCTTAGACGATTAAATTCTTTTCCACTTTAGGAATGGGCCAGACGATCAACACATAATTTCTTATAGATAATATTGTATGTGGGTGGGGTTCAAGTATCCATAGTGAATCGACAAGAACGACTCCAAAATCTGATTATGAAAGCGGCCTATAAAAAAGGCCAACATTGCTGTTGGTTTCTGTTCGTCGCTTTTGAGAAATAATGAACATGGAGACAAAAACTGAGAAAAAAAGAAACCACAGGGGAAAAATAAAACTTGATTAGTGGCGGGAAAAAATGCCGGCTTTCGAGGCAAGTTAAAAAAAAAAAAAGGTTTATTTAGTTTTTTCATTCGTTGATACAATGTAAGGAAATTAATGAATGTAGTTGTCAGAGCAGGAAACGGTGAAGAGAAACGTGAAGAGACGTGAAGAGACGTGAAGAGACGAGAGTTGAAATTAATGAACATCCGTTGTATTGGTTGCAGTGAGGAAAAAGAATAAATGAAATAACATCAACAGCGGCAGTGACAAGATTATAGGTTAAGTGGAAAGGAATGGAAGGAAGGAAGGAAGGAGGAAGGACGGAAGGAAGGAAGGAAGGGAGGGAAGGGAGGAAGGAAGGGAAGGAAGGAGAGAAGGAAGGAATGAAGGGAGGGAGGAGGGAGGAAGGAAGGAAGGAAGGAAGGGAGGAAGGAGAGAAGGAGGAGAATGAAGAGAGGAAGGATAAGGAAGGAAGGATGGAAGGAAGGAAGGAAGGGAGGAGGGAGGGAAAGAAGGAAGAAGGGAGGGAGGGAGGGAAGGAAGGAAGGAAGGGACTAAGGAAGGAAAAGAAGGAAGGAAAGAAGGGAGGAGGAAGGAAGGAAGGAAGGAAGGAAGGAAAGAAGGGAGGACGGAAGGAAGGAGGGAAAGAAGGAAGGAAGGAAGGGAGGAAGGAATAAAGTAAGGAAGGAAGGGAGGAAGGAATGAAGGAAGGAAGATAATGAGTGAAAAAGAAAAAGGAAGGCAGGAGAAAGTAGCGAAAAAGACGGAAATGATAAAAGTTGTAAGGTGTGGCGATGGACGACTGAAAAGATGATGAAGGAAGGAAGGAAGGAAGGAAGGAAGGAAGGAAGGGTGAAATTAAAGAAGCAGGAGGAGAATGAGGAAAATAAAAATCAAGGAAAGGTGAAAGATATGAAGAAGGAAGAGGAGAATGAAGGAAAGGATGAAGGAAGGAAGAGAGAAAAGAAGGGTGGAAAGTGAAAATTGGCGTAGAAGAAATGAAAGTGGCGAAAAAGATGGAAATTGTGAAAGACGGAAGGAAGAAGGAGTGAAGAAGGAAGACTGAAAAGATGAATGAAAGAAGGAAGGAAGGGTGAAATGAAGAAAGAAGAGGAAGCAGAATGAGTAAGAGGGAAAATTGAAGAGGAATTGAAGGAAAGAGGAGAAGAATGAGGGAAAGGAGGAAGAAAGAAATAAATGAGTGAATAAAAGAAGGAAGAAAAGAAGGAAGAAATGAGGGGGGAGGAAGGAAAAGCGGGATGGTTGGCAAAAAATGAAAAAAGACAGAAATGGTCAAGGAATGAATGAGAGGCGAAGGAAGAGTGAAAAGATTAAGGAAAAAAGGTAAAGTAGAAAGGTAGGAAGGAGGAATGAAAGAAGGAAAAGGGGCTGACGGGAAGATATGCGAAAGTGAAGTGTCGGAAAAAAATACGGAAATAATAAAGGAAAGAAATAAGGAAGAGGGAACCACGAAAAAAGGCTGAAAAGAGGAACGAAGAAAGAGAAGGAAGTGTGAAGGAAGGTTAAAAGAAAGAAAGAAAGAAAGAAAGAAAGAAAGAAAGAAAGGAAAAGGGGTTAGCAGAAAGATAGACGAATGTATCGGGGGGGAAAGACGGAAATTATGACGGAAGGAAGTAAAAATGGGAGGCTGAAAAGATGAAGAAAGGAAGAAAGAAAGGAAGGAAGGAAGGAAATTAGGAAAGAAGGAGGAAAAGAAAAAGGAGGAAGGAAGAAAAAAAGATGGAAATGATAAAGGAAAGAAGTAAGGAAGAGAGAGTGACAAAGGAATGCTAAAAATAAGAAACAAAGAAGGAAGTAAGGAATGAAAGAAGGAAGAAAGGAAGAGAGGGACGAAGGAAAGTAAGAAGGAAGAGGAAAAGGAAAAGGAAAAGGGGGAGGAAGGAAGAAAAAGTGGTTGGCTGGAAGATTGGTGAACGAGTTTTAAAAAAGACGGAAAAGATAAAGCAAGTAAGGAAGATGGAGTCGCGAAGAAAGGCTGAAAAGATGAAGGGGAAAAGGAAGGAAAGAAAGAAGAAAGGAAGTGAAAGTAACAAAAGAAGAAGTGAAAGAAAACGGAAGAAAGGAGGAACTGGTGATCAATAAAAGAACTGGCGAAATGATAAAAATAATCATGGCGAAGAAAGTGAATTCAGAGGAAGTGATGAAGTTAAGGATGAAAAAGGAAGTGAAGTACGTAGAACAAGATATCGAATCAGGAAATGACATAGAGTGGATTGACAAAGTAAGGAATGAAGCCAGAAGTAATGTAAAATAGAAAGAAAAGTTTTATATTGAAAGCGACTGCTAAATTGAGACGTTCAAGGGGTTCGAGCGACAAGTTTAACGGTCAGGCCTGTCGTCGAAAGGTAACAAAATAAGCTATATCTGACACACTAGCGTGAAAACAGCAATTAAGAAAGGGTTTCTGAAATTCGCAGACTCCATCAGTCTTCTAAGTGTTCGATAGAATGGGTCAAGCGTGCCACCTACACAGACGGAATTTTGGTTTCGCTGTTCTGGGAATTCCCATAAAAGAATATCTCTCTCTCTCTCTCTCTCTCTCTCTCTCTCTCTCTCTCTCTCTCTCTCTCTCTCTCTCTCTCTGTGTGGAGGGGAGCTAGAGAAGCCGTAGTGTGAGCTGAAAGCAAGCCTTCTCAAACTAGTCCATATCGACCCTTGAGGTGAATAAAATTTTGGCTGAGTGAATAAAAGCATAGAGAAAACTCTTAAGAAATTGTTATACAAAAAATGTAACTATAAATATACAATAAATGAAATTTCCCAAATAAAATAACCATAGACTGACATACTGTCGATCAATCAATCAAAATTTTTCCTTGCGCAGCCAAATTCACGTCAATAGATTTTGCAGACTGGAGTTAGCTTCCGAACGGAACGTGCATCCTTGATTCAAATATTTTGTGACGATTTGTATCGCCGAGATAAATGTGATCGGGATAGAATTGCATCTATGAGGGTGAGTAAAAAAAGTAATGCCATTTTGTTTAGGACAGCTATAATTATCAACACAGCAACATGTAACATACATAAAAATAAAGTTGGCCCTCTGTGGATCACATCCCTATTTCTCCACATAATCACTGTTTTTCTCTATAACAATGTTCGTAAAATTCTGTTGACTGTTCTTTGAGTCACTTCTTCACTACAGATTTCACTTCCTCATTACTGGAATAATGGTTTGCCTCTCAAATTCTCTTTCATGGGACTGAAGAGATGATTTTCTGAAAGCGCTAATTCTGATGAGTATGGAGGAAGCGGTAAAGTTCTATGTGATATACAATTGTGAACGGAAATTGTGTACCAAATAAATTATTATATTTTTGTAAACGAGAGTTTTCATGTTTTTCGCTTTTTATATTTTGTTTTTGAGTCACCAACACTTGGCAACTCTTTCCAACCAGCTGCCGATACAACGGAAAAGTCATAGACTAGAATAACTCATCCTCATCCAGTGCTGGAACTAAAGTGATGGCACATATTTGGCGCCGTGATTCCGAGATGATATCAACAGCGCCATAGGGTTACATGTTGTCCTCATCTTTGTTATCATATACACAATATTTCGGCCAATGTGCCCTCCGGCCTTCTTCAGGTGTTTCTTGTCGAACTCTGGAACCTTCTGGTCCAAGTCTTGAGCCGTTTTATCATATTCGGGATCCTACATGGAACTTCGAACCGAACCCTTATCTAATCCATTCAGGCAGATTGTTTTCTTTCCGTTAATCATGACTGGGTACAAGTTTAAGCTATCTTAAGTACCCTATATTATTTTTCACCTTAGCCAGGTTGAACCTGCAACCTACAGATTATTGTCACTTAGAACTGTACTAACTCACCGCCCTGTCGGCTGGGGCGTTAGAATGCACCGACTGCACCTCTGCAGAGGGGTAAGACTCCCCCAATGGGGCCACCTGTTGGCCGTGGGTGGCGACCCGTGATGCTTAAGGATAGAGCCCGGGTGGATGAGCAGTTCATGACATGCAATACTCCACTTTGGCCCTATCTTGGGCTAGACGGGCGGTCGGAGAGGCCCCCTCCGATCAATCGGCTGGTCACGTCAAGCCCTAGCACCTGTATGATTTTCCTAACCCTATTGCCCTTATAGCAAGCCCCAACCCCTTTTTATCATATGGGTGCTAGAAGGCGGTGGCTGCGGGTCTAAATGTCCTGGGAATGACGTTAAAATCTGATGGTGAGGTTCCAGTTTTGGAGGTTTGAGGAATGTGGAGCACCCCTTCATCACCATTGCTCCCTGGTATCTAACTCGGAGTGGTAGTACCTGTTAGGGTCCCATCTATGGATTAAATAGAAAAATGTATTTATAAAAAAAATTGTATTATCCATTAAGAATTGATTTATTTCAAAACTTTATCGGCATTAAATGACCCACTGAGGTTGATATGCCGTAAAACAAAACAAACAAAATGTACTAACTCAACCCTATATCCGTTGCGCCATGTGACAAACTATCTCCATCTTGGTTGTTGTTATACTAACGACATTTCATCTGTTCTACCCTTCTGAATTCTTTGGGTGTCTCTTAGAATCGGTAACGTTCTCAGAATTTTAAACCGAATCGTATTCAATCCAATAGAATATTTTCATTCATGTCGTCCATTCTTCACGCACTGCCTCCTTTGATAACGGCGTAAATCTTGGGCTGAGATTGTAAATCGATTGAAGGGAATCAGTGTGGGGATTTTACTTCAGTATACAGGAGGATTCCTTTGTTACCGACACAAGAATGAGAACAATTCATGGATTGAATAAAAATGTTTTGCTCAAAAACTACAACCGACACCTGAAGAAGGCCGGGGGAATAACGGCCACAACAATGTGACTACAATAACAACCCAAACAACTGAACAAATTTCAATAAATAATAAATACCAGCAACATCATAAACTTCTTTAAAAAATATCTCTATTTCTTTCTTTTTTCTTTTTTTTTTTTTTTTTTTTTTTTTTCTTCTTCTTTTTTTCTTTCTTTCTTTTAACTTTTTCGTTCTTAGGACTTATATGATTGTCCCGGCCTGTTGGCCTCATGACAAACTCCAACCCTTTTTTATCATATATGTGTTGGATTGCTGTGAGTGAGATTCTTGTTGTCCTGGGTATGACGTTAAACTGCATCTAATGTTGAAGTTCTAATTCTGGAGTTCTGAGGAATGTAGAGTACCCCTTCATCGCCATTACTCCAGGTCCACTCTGACCCAGAGTTAAACTATATCTAGTGGTGAGGTTCCAATTCTGGAGTTCTGAGGAATGTAGAGTACCCCTTCATCGCCATTACTCCCAGGTCCACTCTGACCCAGAGTTAAACTATATCTAGTGGTGAGGTTCCAATTCTGGAGCTCTGGGGAGTGTGGAGTACCCCCTTCATCGCCATTACTTCCAGGTCCACTCTGACCCAAAGTTAAACTATATCTAGTGGTGAGGTTCCAATTCTGGAGCTCTGAGGAATGTAGAGTACCCCTTCATTACTTCCAGGTCCAATCTGACCCAGAGTGGTAGTACCCGTTAGGGTCCCATCTATGGGTTAAATAGATGTAAAAATGTGTTTTAAAAATCTAATACCCATCAAGAATGAGTAAAACAAAACCATCTTGGCATAAAATAATCAATGGATTGATAGGGTCCCATCGGCAGGGTTAAATAGATTTAAAAAATGAGTTTATAAAAATTTAGTTTTAAAAAATTGAATATCCAACAATGAATGAATGAAACAAAACATCTTCGGCGTGAAATAACCCAATGATTGACATACCCTAAAATATAATATAATATATATGTGCATGTCAGTGAGACAGTGTATCACATTTTTCAACTTTATTCCTGTGTAGCCCCACATATCATTTCGGACTGAATACGGACCCGCGATCCTGAAATTTTAGATTCCAAACTTTTAATTACTGCGAATGTTTTCAGCGATTTTTTAACGTGAGTTTTCGCGAAGATTTCTTTTTTATTTTGAACGATAACAATTTTTATAACTTGGAATGAATTGGGAATAATCAAAATTAATTGTAAAATTGTTCGAAAAATATTGTTCAAGTTTAATAGAATTTAAAAGGTATTCAATGTATGAAATATCATTGCTGAATCCAAGACTCAATCAAGAGCTATCCGCAGGAGCTAGCTTAATTGTCGCCTAATAGAGCGGTTTTCTAATTCCTGCTCAATTTCTACCAAGGCGCGTTCGTTCATTGTCAACAATTCATAACCCACAGTTTATAGACAACATTTTTATTGTCATAGGTAATTCATCCCCAATAATTCATAAGGGTTGATTAGGGAACATGTATCACTATATATTCATAGCCATCTTTCCGGCTTATATAATAGTATCATTATATCATTGTATCCATGCACGTAGTCAGGCGAACCAGACATCTTGTCCTTTGGTAAGTTACTTCCAATGTGCCTTATCATTATTAATTTGATCTTTAGGAATAAATACAAAATGTCCATTCTTGCATTTTTCTTTTTTCCGTTTCTAGATAACTAAGTGACATTGAGACATATTTGAT
Source organism: Doryteuthis pealeii (assembly GCA_023376005.1). Lineage (NCBI taxonomy): Eukaryota > Metazoa > Mollusca > Cephalopoda > Myopsida > Loliginidae > Doryteuthis > Doryteuthis pealeii. The sequence continues at coordinate 92,460,422 of CM042156.1, read as the reverse complement.
AGAAGAGCATTTCTGACCGCAAAAGTTACATCGGATTCGTTTCTGTCTGTTGAATGCTTCCCGCTTCAGTAAAAGGTGTAGCCTGTCTCCTCTCTAATGCTTCCATTCTCAGCGAATCTGACTTCGCTCAGAGCAGCAATGTCGATGTTATATTTTTAAAGCTCTTTGGCTATTATGGCGTTCCTTCTTTCTGAGTCCATCATGCATTGTCCAGATGTTCCATATAAATAATTCAATAAATGTTATTCGTATTTTATTTATTTTATAATTATAATTATATCATATTTGAAATACGAAATATCATGTTAGTGTTCGTCTAGATAGGGTTGGGTTTTTTTTAGGTTTGAAAAAACACGTTATACTTCTTTCTAGCTCACTACATTGGAATTACAAGCAACATTTATCTTAGCAACACCAGCAAAATCAGAAAAGACAGAATCCTGTCTAAATGAAACGGACAGATTTCAATTAAAAGATTAACAAGATTGATTAAAAATTCCATGTCAATCTGTCGCGGGTTATTTTATGCCTAGAAGTTAGAGAATCGCGTTCATTGTACATTCCTTGATTGATTGCTTTAACAGTATGTCAATCAGTCGCGGGTTATTTTATGCATAGAAGTTAAGGAATCGCGTTCATTGTACATTCATATTTAGATTCTTTGATTTGATTTCTTTATTCAATGTATATCAACTTTCGTAGGATATTTTAGTGTCAAAACCATCCTTGTAGAAGAACAGTAGTGGTACTATTTAACCCATAGTTGGGTGCATTTTTGTGTAGTTGTCACTTAAGAGGTTTTTTAAGTGTTTTTGTTTGTTTTTGGGTTTTTTGGTTTATGTTTATTTGTTGTTATTTTTTTATTTTTTGTTTTTTGTTTTTTTGCACACGTTCCTATCGAATACGAATACTTTTTAAACAGGTCTTATTGACTCATAGATGGTACCTTAACAGGTACTACCATTCCGGGTCAGAGTTGATCTGGGGGTAATGGCAATGAGGGGGCACTCTACATTACTCATATCTCCAAAACTGTAATCTCTGCATCAGATACAGTTAAGTGTCATACCCAAGACATGCCTTTGTGAAGGGTTTTACCCTTCTGCAGTTTTGGTACACTCAACGTATTCTATAAAAGTATAATAAAAGATAAATGTTGATAATATGAGTTCAATCATAAAAATGTAGATTCTTTGAAACTTCCTTCACTCTTTATCTCACTTGTTACTTACTGATTTATCCAGCCACCGACACTCCTTCGACAAGTTGACAGTTATTAATAACTAGATGCGGCTACCCAGCGTCGCCTAGGTAGAGGGGGGTAGCAGACAAAGTAAGTCTCGCAGATCCATTATTACTGAATCACGAGGTGGATCCTCGCAGGATGCCCCATTAAAATCCCTATGTAAAAAAAAAGACCCTGCGTTGATTCAGCCACTCTGAAAATAAAAATTATTGTCTACAATTTAAAATCTTAAATGCAAAAGAAATTCTATGCTGTTATGATTTAGATTTTATTTATCTTCACAAATATGAATCAAACCTTCATTATTTTTGCTAAAAAATCAAGCCCTGTTGATATTTAATGTGTATATTGAGTCAGTTAGTCTACTGTTGGTTTGAATAACAGCAACTAGCTAAGCACAATTCAAGCAGTGTCCAAGACAGTTGGTATTTATAGAAATCAAGAATGATCCATTCATGCATTTGGTTTCAGGGATATTGTAGAGTTTTATAAATACCCTGTCATTCTGCAGTAGAATTGCGACAAGACGGGTTGTATTAAGTTACAACCGCTTGTTGCCGTGTCTTACCAATTCGACGGTAATTGGAACTTAGTTTGATTATTCTTCAGTGTATATATATATTTACTTTGTTTTTTAATTTTTTTTATTTTCGTAGTTCCATCTGGACATACCCATACACACAACTATCCTTTATATATGTATAAATGTTTCTATGTCAGCAAGAGTCGTGAAATCAAATTTATTGTAATGTAGGAGATTCATTTGTTAATATTGTTAAATAAGTTTGGGAACGAATTGTCTGTGGTTTTTAAATGTTGGCAATGAATATTCCGTCATCTGATGCGTATTTCAAATGAGACAATATCTAACTTGGCACGGAAACTGTTTTTCTTCTTCTCCTCCAGTCTTATCAGTTATGAAAGGGAAATCACGGTAACACTGACTGAACTTGTGTTGCCGTATCGGTAAACTTAAGCGAGAGAAAAACACAAAGCGCCGTCTCTTGTCAGTTATGAAACAAAGTGAGAGAATATAATAGTAGATATCTCCTTTGCCTGTGCATTGATAGTCACCAAAAATAATTGCCTTAACATTTGAAAGGTAAGCTTCAAATTGAATCTGATGCTGAATTGAATAGAACTTAACAAACTACTTATATAACTTTCCCTGTGATACTATAATACATATTTACCTAATCCGCCTGCACGGACTTCTCAACCCTATTGCCCTTATGGCAAGCCTCAACCCTTTTTATCATATGGATGCTAGAAGGCGGTGGCTGCGGGTCTACATGTCCTGGGAATGACGTTAAACTCTATCTGATGGTGAGGTTCCAGTTTTGTAGGTTTGGGGAATGTGGAGCACCCCTTCATCACCATTGCTCCCTGGTCCACTCTGACCCGGAGTGGTAGTACCTGTTAGGGTCCCATCTATGGTTAAATAGAAAAATGTATTTATAAAAAAATTGTATTATCCATTAAGAATTGATTTATTTTAAAACTTTATTGGCATTAAATGACCCACTGAGGTTGATATGCCGTAAAACAAAACAAACCAAACAGACTTCTCACTCGGCCTAGCTGGGGGCCCAGTGAACTTCGACCGCTGGACTTGTTGAGAGTTAAATAATAGCATCGATCCCAGGGGGCTATCCCCCCAGGCAATACCTGCCCCCTTGACTTAAAGGGGCGGGGCTGGGTTTATTGCCTGAGGCGCCCTTGAGGGGAATGCCGAAGGGATCGACGCAATTTTTGTTCTTTCCCACCCATGAGCCTCGGCTTGTGGGTGGGCCCACATTAAAATGAGGCCTTGTGCCCAGTCAATACAAGTGGGGTATGAGGCAAATATCCCTAATCCGCCTGCACGAGTAGGATGTGACACAACGTCAATTTTTTAAGCCAAGTTTTAATTCAGATCTTTCCTTCTCCTAGACTGGTTTTATAACCAAGGTTAAAGAGCCCAGTCTATCTTACTATTTACGCACTGATATCTTTTCAGATATATTAAAGCTATGTGAAATGCAAATAGCCTCGTCCAGGATTTGAACTCATCTCGCCGTGTCCATTTCCTGCGACGATAACCATTACACGACGCGTCTTCACAACTATATTCTATAATGTCACCTAGCTCGCGTACCGACCTGTCGACGAGGCTTAGAATAAGTTGACTGTGTGTCTTACAGAGGAGTAACACCTACACAAAAAAGGATGCACTGTGTATGATATTGAACTGTATATGTGAGGACAATTGACATTACTATCAGGTTCACTCTATCCGGAGTGATAGGGTCCTATTAAGGTCCTATTGTGCATAGCCATCAATTCTTCGCTACTCTGAATCGTATACGTTGCTGGTATACTGCAGGTAGGTTAGTAGTCGGCGTAGAGACTCAACACATGGGCATTGTAACAAACTTTAGTTTATTTCTTTACATTCTCTCGTGGTGCGTGTGAGTTGACAATGAAATGACCGCGGGTTGACAATGACTTCCACTCCTACTGCTGCTGGGATGGTGAGGTAAGGGGGTGCTGAACCCCACTGCCCGCTAGCAGCGCTCGACCGTGTCGACGGTCAGACTCCTTGTGCTCTGTTCGCCGTCTCCTATCTGACTCTCTAACTGCTACTGCTGACCCCTTAAGTAAAGGCAGCCGCCCGCACATCCTTTTGTTCCTTTGGCCGGAAGTTCTTTCTTCCCTTCCAGTCTCTTTGTTCAAATTTTCCTTTGTCTTTTCGAACTTCCCGCAAAACAAATTGAAACAATAGTCAATCTGAAACACTATCTCTTTATCAGGGTGCCCACAAAGTCTTGGGTACATAGAGATTTCACTATTCTATTTATTTGTCATTTTTTCGAGATGACAGATAATGGTAATTTCGTAGTAAATAAAATCATAACATAAACAATTAAATAGAAGAAATAATAATTTTCTATTTCACTTTTGTTTAAATTAAATAAAAAAATACTTTACTTATATAAATGTATTTATGTTATTTTTTTCTACTCAGATCAAATGATGGATTTGTCTTATGAAGAAATAATCGAGTTAGTACTCTTAAGTGGACGAGAGGGGGGGTTACATAATCTATGCGGTTGCATAAGATTATTATCAATCCCCTGTATTTCTAAAGGGATGGCTTTTTTCATATCACGGGCGGGACTTTCCATGGAATAGTACAGAAAGCCCGCGAAATACGTGAAGTCACGTGGGACCTGGTTGGGTCCTCAGTTTTCAGTTGGAAGTCAGGCAGAGAAGATGTACTGCCTTAACTGGAACTCACCTGCATACGTGCGCTATGTTTAGTTACATGAAATGTTTAGTTAAGTAAATAAAAGCTTACGAAAATAACACGGTTTTGTGGTTGGTGAATGTCTTGGTAACAAGACTGATTTAGAAGAAGAAATGAGTTAAGTACCACCGACCACCAAGACGAAGTCCAGATGTTAGAAGAGACGCTAGAAGAACAGAAGAAGAAGAATAGAAGTAAGAAGTAATGAAAAGGGTATACAACAATGTCATGACACTTCATTTTTGTCCTTACTTAGGCTAGACGGACGGTTGGAGAGGACACCTCCGATCAATCGGCTTGTCCCGACAGGCCCTTTATGATTGTCGCGACACTATTGCTCTTATGGAAAACACAACACTTTTTTTTATTATATATGCGTAGAAAGCAATGGTTGAAGGTCTTATTATCTTGGGTATGACGTTAAACTCTATCTAGAGGTGAGTTTTCAATTTTGGAGCTCTGAGTAGTGTGGAGTACCCATTCATTGCAATTATAAGAATAAATGAGTTAAGTACGACCGACCACCAAGACGAAGTCCAGACGCTAGAAGAATAGAGGAAGAAAGAAAGTAAAGAAAGAGGTATACAACAGATGGTCTTATTGCAAAATTTCCTTTCTCCCCTTGGCTTCTTTTTCTGGGGTTGAAAGAGAAAGTTTACTCAATAAAGATTACAGATTTAGAGAGAGAATGCATTACCAGTCAGTATGCTAAAATTGATGGCAATGTAGATTTATTTAATCGAGTTCACCTGAATTTTGCAAGGCGCATCAAGTTGTGCATTGAAAATGATGGAAATCATATTGAAAATATTATTTATTAACATTATAATTAAATAGAATTGTTTTGTTTTAAAAATATGTGTTAATCTCCATGTACCCAGATTTGTGGACATCCTATAGATCTGTCTAAAAATTATTCGTATTGGATAGAACCGTGAACCAAAAAAATCTCTTTAGGAACATCCACACAAAAAATATAAACGTACAATGAACACAGTTCCCTAACCGCTAGACATAAAATAACCCTAAACGTATTGATATGCCGTTAAAATCAATCAATCAATCTGATTCATGTGCAGGTAAAATGTATATGTATTAACGGGACCGAGGGATTTTCTATTAAGATAGTATGTGGTGAAAGTTATTGACAAACATACACACTTAGCATAATGGTTATCGTCGTAGGAAAGAGAATCGGTGCGAAGACTTCAAATCCAAAACCCTTGAGAAAGGCATGAATCCATGTCTTCTACCAACTACTGGTAAATTACAGGACAGACTGGGTTATCTAGCCTTGGTTAGGCAACCCATCTAGGAAAAGGTTTGCTTTGTTTTCTTTTACGGCATATCAACCTCAGTGGGTCATTTAATGCCGACAAAGTTTTGAAATAAATTCATTCTTAATGGATATTCAATTTTTTATAAACACATTTTTTCTATTTAACCCATAGATGGGACCCTAATAAGTACTACCACTCCAAGTTAGAATAGACCTGGGAGCGCTCCACATTCTCCAAACCTCCAGAAATGGAACCTCACCATCAGATAGAGTTTAACATCATATCCAGGACATGAAGAACCGCCTTCAAGCACGCATATTATAAAAAGGGTTGGGGCTTGCCATGAAGGCCATGGGGTTAGGACTATCATATAGGTGCTAGGGCTTGGCATGACCAGCCGATTGATAGGAGGGGGCCTCTCCAAACGCCCGTCTAGTCTAAGTAAGGGCCAAAGTGGAGTGTCTGCATGTCATGGACTGTTCAGACACCAGGATTCCATTCTTGAGTACCACAAGTCGCCACATACGGCCAACAGGTGGCCCCACTGGGGGGTACCCCTCTGCAGAGGTGCAGTCGGTATATTCTAAAGCCCCAGACGACAGGGCTTCAATCTAGGAAAAGGAAAACTCTGAATTCAAACAAGCGGTATTCCACCTGGAAATTGACCTTGTGCCACATCCTGCCAGTGACAGAGGGGTAGAGTGAATATATACCACGTGTTTGACACGGGGTTATCTATGATCGACCTGTACAGATAGAAATGAATTAGTTAAATAATGTAGATAAGTATATGTCTACTAAACCCATTTGTCACAGCCAGGATGTGACACAAGGTCAAGTAAGGCTGGTTTTAATTTAGTTTCCTTCCCTTTAGACTGGTTGTATAAACAAAGACTAAAGAACCCAGTCTACCCTACAATTTTTCCACAGCTGGGGGGAGAATAGCTAGATTCATAGTTTTCCCAAGGAAATTGTCACTACTAGCAAAATAAAAAACACCCTCCGGGCGGTGTAAAAATAGATTTTTGAAACATATTACCTGAGGGATGAGAGTTAAAAATTCAATGTCAGCGAGTGTGTACCCTAAGTAAGTAAAATCATCAAATTCATTAAAGGATTAAAAAATAAAACAATTCGAAATGTAAACTTTAAATATGTATTAAAATAAAACAAACTATATATAGATATATAATACCAGTCATGTATTTATTAAAACTTGTTTTAAAAAACAATGAGGACTGTCAAATGTTGCATGTTCAAATTTTCAGTGTATTTATTCTATGTTATGACGATTCTGAGTAATGTGACGTAAGCAGTGACGTAGTTTTTGTTACAGACAAAAACCGGAAGCTAATCTCCATTATTAATAGATGTGAAATGCAAACAGCTTCGTCTAAGTTTAGAACTCTGGTCCTACGACGATAACCATTACCCCAAACAAGCATCAATAGAATAATGTTAAGGTTTAGTCATGTAGTAAAAAAGTGGAAGGGTGACTAATTTGAATGATGCATTCTTTTTTTTAAATAATACCCTGTAAGAAATGGGAAGAATTTATTCAAGTAACATAAGATATTTCCTGCAATGTTATCTTGCTAAACACTCCAAGAGGCGAAACACCCAAATTGTGGACATCTATGCCAAAATTTAACCAAAGAATTCAGATTATTTTTTTATCAGTAAGAAAAATGTGTAACTGGATAGTCTACTAAAAGCAAAAGCTCGAAAACTGTTAAACAAGAATAATTTTAACATCAAAAAGTAAAAGAATATCATTTCAATAGCACAAAATAGCAGATTTTAGTAACATCTAAATCTTATTATAATGGAGATTGTGGGTTTTTCTGTCTGTAACCGAAACTATATTACTATACAAGTCAAAATTCCTTTCGTTATTTACATCATATTCTCCATGATTATATTTAAACCTCAATTATTAATAAAATTGTTTTACATTACTTACACTGTTGACCATATCTACATACTAATAACATGCAATTGTATTTATATATACAACAAAATAGAGGTTTACAGTGGGAATTGGAAGGCTAATTTGCATATTGATCTTAAAAAATTGATTTTAATAAATATATGCTTAGTATTATTGATTTCTAATTGTTTGGTTTTATCTTATTGAATATGAGCAAAAATCTCTTCAATAAATCTTAAAAGAAATCCCTTAACAAGAAGAAATAACTGTAATATTATTCTTTACTTCCTATTTTAACTAAACAGTTTAATTAGGAAAATTTAACAATGAAAGACGGGAGTAACGGAAAATGATGGAAGAGTTAGTTTCAAAGTTGTTCTATTTTTCAATTATACCCCCTCTGTTCAAAATCTTTTTATCTACATTCTTATTCAGTTTCATTAGCCTTTCTAATTTAATATGATATTTTATTATAAAATTCAACTAAAATACTTGCACCCGGAGGGTGCATATATTTGCTAGTACATATAACTAAACTTTTTTTTAAATATGATTGTTTTATATTGATGTATATTTCATGTTAAAATACTATTGAACAATATTTTAATCTATTTGGGAAAGGCATGAATCTACTTTTCCCTTCAATATCTAGCCATAGGTAACTAAACTAAATAAGATCATTTCATTTTTTTCATTCCATTCATATGTTTGTCTATTTTATGTTAATAGATTTTAATAAGTGTTTTAATTCTTTAGGAAAGGCACGAATCCACTTTTCCCTTCAACATCTAGCCACATGTAACAAAATATTGCAAAATATTTTTTTTTTCATTTTTCCCCTGCATTAATATTTTCGTCTATTTTATGTTAAAATATTATTGCACTGTGTATGATTTCCTTTGGGAAAGGCATTAAACCATTTCTACCCTGAACACCTACCTACATGTATGTATTTACCAACGCCTCCACACGAGCAGGATATGACACAAGGTCAATTTATAAAGCGGAGTTTAACAGGTTTGAATTCAGAGTTTTCCTTCTCTTAGACTAGTTGCGTAACCAAGATTGAAGAGTCCAGTCTGCCTTACTATTTACCCATAGCTGAAGAGAGAATAGTTTTTCATACCTTTCCCAAAAGTATTAGCGCTATGTGAAATGTAAACAACCCCGTCCACGATTTGAACTCGTTCCGTCGTGTCGATTTCCTAGGACGATATCCATTACACCACACTAACCACATGTGATTAAACTTGTTCCCTGCATTAATATTTTTCGTCTATTTTGTGTTAAAAATTATTGAAAAGTGTTCTTTAGAAAAGGCATGAGATGATTTTCCCTACAAAATCTACCCATATGTAATTAAACTTTTCTCCTGCAAAAGTATTTTTCGTTTATGTTAAATATTATATAATGTTTTATTTCCTTTGGAAAAGAAATGAAACTATTTATCTCTTCAACATCTACATCATCAGGTAACTAAACTGTTTTTTTCTTTTGTTTTTGTTTTGGTTTTTGGTTTTGTTTTTTGTTGTTATTTATTTATTTTTTATTTATTTTTTAGCTTGTAAAATCTCATTAATTCTTTGCGAGGCTACATTTTTCCTTTAGTGTTTTTTGTTAATAGTGTAGCGTTAGTTTCGTATTTGCCCGGTGGAGTTGTCTGCCCGATTTAGTTTGCTGGTGCCCGCTAGGGGGCTATAGTATTTAAGCGCCGGGTTCAAACCCTTTCGCTCTCTTTTCTGTGCCTGATACTACGAGACACCATGGGTTAGTTAAGGTCTAACCCCGTCTCGTTGGGGCATTACTGTAAGTTCTTCACACAGCATGGACTATCCCTAGTCTCATGTCTGTACTTTTATATGTTATCTTGTACCATTCATGAATGTGTCTTCATCTTTATTTGTGTACTCCTTGTTTATGTACCCTTTTACCTATGTCCTTTATATCTCGTCATATCCATGTGCTGTACTATATTAAATGTTTTGTCTGTTAACCTTCGTCGGAGTTTTTGTATATCAAGTATATAACTTTGAACAATTCTTACAATAGAAAGAATCATAGTAAAAATGGTTAAATGTATATTAAATTTAGTAAAAAACAAATGAATATAATAATAATGATATTGATGATATATTAATATTAATAATAATAATATTAATAATAATAAATGATTAAATTGATTTATATTACATCCAACACGAAATATTATACATCACCATGACCACCAAACACAAATACGCTCTTTAATACGCACATACACACGTGCAATCCCGCCCTAGGATACAGTCATAACGTCACAACCAACACGCATTTTCATGGACACGCGCATGACAACATACGCACAAGTACAAAAAAAACGCATTCACGTAAACATACAACACGAGAATACAGTTATATAAAAATACCATCATTTTCAAAAAAAGTTCATTTAAATAGAAATGGCATAACTAACTGCTTCAGTTCCAGTGATCTTTTGAAAAAGAGATATTATCTCGAAAATTCAAGAATTAAATACAGGTTAACACACAACATCATTATTACCGTATTATTATTTTTTTTCTTTACGCCTGCATTGTGATAGCCTTCTAAATCAACCTCCTAACCAATATATACACAATGATTCAAGCAAATTATAAAACTCTCGTATATTAATACATTTGAATATAATAACTGTAGAAACTGTAGAATGATGACTGTGCATCTCTTGCGGGTTCTGTTGATGTTAATTCTCAAAATATTGTGAAAGTTGATCAATTCGTGTGGTATAATTTTGAGCTTCTGAAATTAGTAGACCAGTTCACATATATAGATAGTAATATCTCATCTACAGAAAGCGATATCGATATATGTATAGGAATGGCATGAACTGCAATAGACAGATTATCGATCCTATGGAAATTTGATCTCTCTGATAAGATAAGGCAAGAATTCTTCCCCGCTGTAACCGTGTCAGTGCTACTATATAGCTGCACCACCTGAACGAAACCCTTAGAGAAAAAGTTAGACGGAGACTACGCAAGGATGTTGTGTGTTGACTTTAACAAATCCTAGAAAGAGCACCTTACAAAAGGAAATTGTCCGGCCACTTACCTCATATCACAGAAACTTCCAAGTAAGACAAACAAGATATGCTGGAGAAGCACAATTGGAGAATTGACGTTCTCCAGTGGAAACCTACACATAGACACATCAGTGTAGGCCGACCAACAAAAACCTACATCAGCTCTGTGCGGATTCCGGTTGCCGTGGGGAACACCTAGCAGGGGGCGATGACCGATAGGGACGAGTGGCCAGAGAGCGTCATATGTATCCTTGCGGTCAGCGTGACCCGACGACGACGACGACGACGACGATGATGATGATGATGATGATGATGATGATGACAAATAACATTTATAAATTAAATCTACTTTTGATATTTTTCAGTCTATTGTCTTTTATTAAACTTTTTAGAAATTCACTTCGTCATCAAGATTTGGTTCTTTAACCTGGGGAAGTCAAATGGCGTTGGATTTAGAAAGTTCTTCTTAATTCAAACCAGCTGCACTCAACTTTAAAAAAGAAATGTGGGGTAAATGTATATAGCCACCCACGGCAAATTTATATTATTAGATTCTATTTTCATTAAAACGAAAATGTTTGATCTACCTGATCTGGCAGATTTGTCAAGTAGGAATCCATTCTAGATATGGGTTCGGTTTCAATTTCTTAAAATATTGCTAAATTAGATGAAACCATAAAATCTAATTTTGAGCCAATTTAATATAAGTCACTATGAACAGACTGACAAAATTTCATTAGTGAATAAAAATTTACTTCAGATAATTTTTCACTCTATTTTTTTATTATTAAACTATTTGTTTTGTTGTTGTTTTTGTTTGTTTGTTTGTTTTGGAGTTTTTTATTTTCTAAACTCATTTTGTCAACTACTGAGTAATTTTCAAACTTTTCAATTTTGTTTAATGCAGTTTATTTTTACAAGATAAATCTGCAAAGTTATTTTCGTTTGGTTTAAGTGAAAATCAATAGAGAAAAAAGTAAAATTTAATTCCCTTCTGTTATTTTAAGTTTAACAAAAATAAATAAATAATGTGGCAGTTAACAACTTTATTTACAAAGCGAGAAACGATCGAGCCAATTTCAGCCATTTTTAGCTATTTTAAAAGCCAGTCTCCCGTATTTTAGGACCGGATTGTATAAGTTAACCAAGGAGAACCGCTGAATTAAAAAGAAAAACGAAAGAAAGAAAAAGAAAAAGAAAAGAGAAATGTATTTTTTATTTCACAAAATAGGCGTTGGCAGTTTTCTGTTTGTTTGTCTTTTAAACAAAAATCAAGATTTTCGAAAAAGTTTGAGGCTTTATTTTCTTAACTTGAATCTAAGATACAAATTTTAAAAGAAAATGGATTTTTGCTTTACGTTTTTAATAGAAAAACAACACTGTATTATATAAAAACATAATAAAATAGATTTATATTAATTATGTGCTGTAATATGTTTTAATGTTTATTTTTTATAAATATTTATATTTATTTGTCATTGTAAAGTAACAACAACGAAGTAGTATTATTGGACCATATTACCTTTAGGCACCCATTTTTGATCTCGATTAAGAAAGGACATGTTTCTCATTTAGATCGTCAATATCCAGTTGTTTGTTAGGGGTTAGTGTTAGGGTTAGGGTTAGGGTTAGGGGTTAGAGTCAGGGGTTATTGTTAGGGGTTAGGGTTAGTTTTATAATTTTTTTTGAAAATCTAAAAATCGTCTGTTAAAACAACTGGATATTGATGGTGTAAATGAAAAACAGAGAAATGTATTTTTTATTTCTCAAAATAGGCGTTGGCAGTTTTCTGTCTGTTTGTCTTTTAAACAAAAGTCAAGATTTTCGAAAAAGTTTGAGGTTTATTTTCTTAACTTGAATCTAAGATATCTTATTATAATGGAGATTGTGGGTTTGTCTGTCTGTAACCGAAACTATATTACTATAAAAGTCACAATTCCCTGAGTTATTTACATCATATTCTCCATGATTTTATTTTTAATTTAAACTTCAATTATTAATAAAATTGTTTTACATCATTAAGACTGTTGACCATATCTACATGATATTTTCCACGTACCCCACTTGTACGGGTCAGGCACGAAGGCCCTTATTTATGTGGGACCACCCACAAGCCGAGACTCATGGGGTGGCAGGTGAAAAATTGCGTCGATCCCGTCGGCATTCCCCCTCAAGGGGGGCGCCTCAGGCGCTGGGCAATAAACCCAGCCCTGCCCCTTTAAATCAAGGGGGCAGGTGTTGCCTGGGGGGATGGCCCCCTGCGATCGACGCCGTTAATTATATCAATGGTCCAGAGACCGAAGCCACTGTTGACCATATCTACATACTATTTACCGCGTACCCCACTTGTACGGGTTAGGCACAAAGTCCCTATTAACGTGGGACCACCCACAAGCCGAAGCTCATGGAGTGGCAGGTGAAAAATTGCGTCGATCCCGTCGGCATTCCCCCTCAAGGGGGCGCCTCAGGCACTGGGCAATAAACCCAGCCCTGCCCCTTTAAATCAAGGGGGCAGGTGTTGCCTGGGGGGATAGCCCCCTGGGATCGACGCTATTAACTCGTAAAGATCCAGGGCCGAAGCCACTGGACCCCCGGCGTTGGCCAGGTCTACATACTAATAACATGCAATTGTATTTATATATACAACAAAATGGCGGATTACAGTGTGAATGGGAAGGCTAATTTGCATATTGATCTTAAAAATTTGATTTTAATAAATATGTGCTTAGTATTATTGATTTCTAATTGTTTGGTTTTATCTTAATCAATATGAGCAAACATCTCGGGGATAAATCTTAAAAGAAATCCATTAACAAGAAAAACTATTACTTTATTCTTTACTTCCTATTTTAACTAAATAGTTAAATTAGGAAAATTTACCAATGAAAGACGGGAGTAATTGAAAATGATGAAGAGTTAGTTTCAAAGTTGTTCTATTTTTCAATCATACCCCCTCTGTTCCAAATCTTTTTATCTGCATTCTTATTCAGTTTCATTAGCCTTTCTAATTTAATATGATATTTTATTAGATTAAAACTTAAATACTTGCACCCGGAGGGTGCATATATTTGCTAGTAAATTTTAAAAGAAAATGGATTTTTGCTTTACGTTTTTAATAAGAAAAACAACACTGTATTATATAAAAACATAATAAAATAGACTGTAATAAATTATGTACTGTAATATGTTTTAATGTTTATTTTTTATAAATATTTATATTTATTTGTCATTGTAAGTAACAACAACGAAGTAGTAATAGCAGTAGTAGTATTGACACTGTTATTTTTCAATATCAAGAGTAAATACAAATTTTCCGATCTCTAAAGACTAGGCTCTTTTACATCATCGGGGGAAGTAACTTCTGTAGTTCAATGCTTGCCTGTAGAAACCCCATCATTTAATGGGACGGTCCATTTCTACTCTACAAGCGTAATATTAATAAATTTAAAAACTTAGATGTCTTAGTGAACTTATTAACACAAACTTACCTGGATATCGCTTGTACCTCAAATTTTAGCTAGCAACAAAACATCAAAATTAGCGAAATAGATCACTTGTTACATAATCATTAGATACCTAATGATTATGACAATAGTGTAGAAATCATATTAGTGCAGCTGATGGCTTTGAGAGTAACTGACAGCGTTTGACCTCACTCTGACCTTGCGTTCTGGGGATGATCGTGAGAATCGGAAGCCGATAGAAGCCCCTTCCGGTTTAAGGAGTAAGCAACTCAGTTAGTTGGAGTTAGAACCTAGAAGCGAAGCTAGCAAGATGTGAGTCTCACTGCGTGATTGTCTGGTCTGGGGTTCTACAAATAAAGTAACATCAAAAGTAAATCGAAGTCTTGTGGTTATTACTAAAAGCTAACAATGACACAAGGCTTCTGATAAGAAGTGGTCCCCAACAGAAACCAGATACGGAATCATCAATAGAAGACCAGACGAGACCTTAGAAGATATACCAGACCAAGATAGATGATAGACGATCAGAAGCGGCCAGAAGAATAGACCAGAGTAAGAAGCAAGAGAAGTATATAACATATAGATATTTAGGGCCGGTAAAGAGGGTATGCAACATATATCTATTTGGTACCGTCAAGGAAAAGGCACTACGTAACACACTAATTAGGACTGAGCCTATTCTAGTAGAAACCACTCCAAGCGGAGTTTAGCAAGTTTGATTTCTCCTAGACTGGTTACCTAACCAAGGTTAAAAAGCCCAGTCTGTCCAACTATTTAACCATAGCTGGATGGAGAGTAGATGGATTCATACCTTTCCCAAGGGTATTATGTGAACTGTAGCTCCGTCCAGGATTTGAACTCGAGTCGACGGGTCCATTTCCTACTACTCTAACTATTACACCACGGCCTCCAACAACACAATGCAAAAAATTCGATTTGATTGATAATGTCTTGATTATTTAACGTTTTTCTGGTCTGACTCCTACATTTGTCAGATATTTTATGTCTACTGGTAAGAAATAGAAAAAATCCGACAAACGAAATAGCACCTTTTTCCAGGTTGTCTCCAAGGAGGAAAATGGAGTTGGAAGCGTTAAAGATAACAGTTGTGTTGCCAATATCCAAGTTGCACACAGAAAATGAATTGATGAACGTTATTCATAGAGATTTTAATCGATATAACACCTGTGTCAAATTTAGTAGTGATCCCACTAGATGCAACCTGCTCACCGGAGTAGGGCGGTCACATGACACGACTCTGACCAATAACTGAATGTTTAGTTCAACTCATAGATTTGGAAAAGAATTTAAAACGATCATATGAGATGACCTCTAGAAGTCAGACTCAAGAGACACAGAAGAAATCCAACTAGAAGAATAAAGTATGGCGAACTGCATCTGAAGAGAAATAGGTGATAGTATATATATATATATATATATATATATATATATATATATATATATATATATATGTTCATTATTATTAACAGCACAATTTTAAAATACATTTAAAAAATACATTATATTAATTTGCACATAACATACGTAACCAAGAATACCAAACACAAATACGCATATTTATACGCACACACGCGCGTGGAGACAATTATATCATCACAGCCTTCATACATTCCCACGCGCACACGCATGACATCACATACATACGCACAAACAAAAATACGCACACGTAGAAGAAAAAAAACATTCCGCATCACGTAAACACGCAAACACGAGAATACAGTTAAAAAAAACGCACACATTTGACCATTTACACAATTTCTGTCATTTTTAAAGCAACTTTTCGTATTACCCGATGAATGCTCTAAGCAAGAAACCGCTGGTTGTAATACCGTTCCCGTAATTAAATAAATAAAAGCAAAAACTTTTATTTGTTTTGATTTCTCATTGAACTATATATATATATATATATATATATATATATATAATGAATAGTGAATGAAAAAATGAGAAAAGTATTTGCATGGAAAGGTGCTCAATGCTAATAAAGCAGAGCAGATTTATAATTAATGGTGATATTATGATTTCACACTCATAACTTAAAGTTTCTTGGTAATCCAATCATCAGATGAGAAGTGGTTGAGATGTCAAAAACAGTCCTGGACTGGTTTTTGACATCTCAACCACTTCTCATCTGATGATTGGATTACAAAGAAACTTTAAGTTATGAGTGTGAAATCATAATATCACCATTAATTTTTATATATATATATATATATATATATATATATATATATATATATGAAATAAATGGAAGTTAATCGGACAGTATGAATTTGTTTTTTCTAAAAAAATGTTAAATTATATATATATATATATATATATATATATATATATATATATATATAATTATAATTTATAAGTTTAATTCGTTCTGCTCATAACTCAATTTCCTCGTACGTCAAATCAATTTTCCCCATCTGAAATGAACTGAAATGCCATTAATTCGTTCCGCTCATAACTCAATTTCCTCGTACGTCAAATCAATTTTCCCCATTGAAATGAACTGAAATGCCATTAATTCGTTCCGGTTTCCTAAAAACATCCTAATTTTTTTGTTAAGTTTTTTAATAAGAAAAATGACACTGTATTGTAAGAAACAATAAAATAGAATGTAATGAATTATGTTTTAATGTTTATTTTTTATAAATATTTTTATTTATTTGGCATTGTAAAGTAACAACAACGAAGTAGTATTATTGGACCATATTACCTTTAGGCACCCCTTTTTGATTCGATTAAGAAAGGACATGTTTTTCATTTACACCGTCAATATCCAGTTGTTTGTTAGGGGTTAGTGTTAGTGTTAGGGTTAGGGGTTAGGGTTAGGGGTTAGTTTTATAATTTTTTTTAAATCTAAAAATCGTCTGTTAAAACAACTGGATATTGATGGTGTAAATAAAAAACATGTCCTTTCTTAATCGAGATCAAAAAGGGGTGCCTAAAGGTCATATGGTCCGTATTATTGACACTCCGTTACTTCTAGGATGAATTTTAAAAAACATAGACAAGTAATACCGTAGGAAACTGAAAGTAATAAGGGGGGGGTAGATGACCATAAAATCAAAATCATACCAGTAAATTAGTGAGTGGGTATTGGCCAAAATAGGTCAGCAAGTGAGGGTCAACGGGAGAGGATAGGAGAGTTGGGGGTGGGAAAGAGGAAGGATATAAAAGTATAAAAGTATGTGAACACATACACGGACACACACACACGTACATACATATGCGCAAGCATCAATATAAACATAAAGACACAGATACATACATAGACGGCAAAGCATATATGTGAATATACACATATACACATATGAACACATACACACGTATAGCTACATATACATAAATATAAAAACATGAATTTTAAAATGAGGATAAAGTGAATGGAAAAATACAACGGTCACAAAGTTGGATAGACATTGTCACATTGAGATTATCTGGAAGCGCAGCTCTCATTAGCCTAGAGAGTTACGTGATTTATGGGGAGATAGATTAGAATTTAGACAGTTGAAGACTGAGAGCAGGATTCTGGCAGATGTAGTTATGTATCTCTGTTCAATTACGCGCGCGGGTCGGCAAAGAATGTATCGAGAAATGTGTGATTCTGGGTAATAAAAGTGTATACACAAAAATATATATCTGCGTTGTTTTCATGATTAAAAACTGAGAAATATGGGACACTCATAAAAGCAAACAACCTCGATGGATAAAGAAACAGCATCCTGATATGGATGAACAGATAACCCCGGCCAGAGGTGAACTGCGAAATAATAAAACCCCGATGAACAATGAAAGAATGGAGCAGAGAAAACTATGATAGAAGAAAAGTAAGAACTTAGGAAGCAGTATACAACACTAAAAATTTTATTTCTCTGAATGTTTGAGGATTAGTATTATCCGCGTTATTCGGACTATTGTCCTCATCTTTATTGTTATTTGTACAACGTTTCGACCGATATGCCCTCCGGCCTTCTTCAGGTATTTCTTGTTGGACTCGGGAACCTTCTTGGACTCGGGAACCTTCTTTTCGAACTTGGGAACTTTCTTGTAATCGGGAACTTTCTTGTCGTAATCGGGAGCCATCACGGAAGTTTGAACCTAACCCTTTATTTATTCCACGGGGGTATCCTGTTCTCATTCCGCTAAACATAGCTGGGGTAGGAGTTGTGTTAATTATTTTTCTATGTTACTGCCGCCACTCAGGATTGAACCCGGAATCCAGAGATAACTGTCACTTAGAACTGTCTCAACCTAACTACCTTAAAACTACTACTAAAAATCTTCTATAAAAAGGTTAATTTTCCTTGTATTTTTGGTTTAGAAGAAACTTGTTATAAAAATGTTTGTAATGTTTGTAATGTACTTATTTATGGGTGATACTGTATATAGAAAGATAAGAAAAATCTTAGTAATGTATAGATTATGTTGAGAACTTTGCTGATCTTTCTTTTAAAGGTTTTGTCACAAAGAAATTGTTTCAGTGATCCGATTAAATGAAAATCTTAATGTGCTAAGCCGATTGACTTAGAGAATTCTATTAAAAAATATCTCAACTCTATTTTACCGAGTTTACCTTATTGTACTGTTGTTCTGAAAAATGACCAGACATATTCCACCGATTGTTCACCAAGATTTTTTTTTCTGGCCACCAAATAAAGTTTGTTTATCTAACCGCCCCGCTTCAATAATTCTTAATAGTAAATATATTCAGTGATTATCTTGTCTTATTCTATAAGTTCGTAATATACAAAACCTGTCACATTCCACCACCTACTCACTAAGACCTTATACAAGTAGTTCTTTGGTTTTGATATTGACAGAAATGTATTTCTTCTAGAACCATAGATTCTTCAACAAGTAATAAATATAATTAGTTTTACGAGGGTGAGTCTAAAAGTAGTGCCATTTTGTTTAGGACAGGTATAATTACCAACACAGGAACATGTATCATACATCAAAATGAAGCTGGTCCCCTGTGGATCACATCCCTACTTCTCCACATAATCACCGTTTATCTCAATAGCAATTTCCACTTTCGAAGAAGAGCATGTGTCTCTGCCCCGTAAAATTCTATTGACTGTTCTTTGAGCCACTTCTTCACTCTTTGGGTCCGAAGATACTCAAAATGAAACTGGTCCACTGTGGATCACACCCCTCCTTTAACTGCTAGCAATGTTCTACCTTCGAATAAGAATATGTATCCCTGCCCCGTAAAATTCTGTTGACTGTTCTTTGAGCCACTTCTTCACTACAGATTTCCCTTCCTCGGCTCCATGAAAGAGGTTTTTAGAGGCAAACATTATTCCAGTGACGAAGAAGTGAAAATATACTTTTGTTGTATATCCGTAATAGACAAAACCTGTCACATTCCGCTTACTCACCAAGACCGTGATGTGAGGATTGCTTTGATTTCGATATTGATTTATTTCCTCGGGAATCATCGATTTTTTAGCAAACAATAAAAACAATTAGTTTTATATGTTTATGTTGTAATTTTGTAATATATTTTTGTTATATTCCACCAGAACACAGATCTCAAGTTGCTTGCGGCAGTGGTTCTCAACTATTTTTATACTCTGGATCCCTTTTAGTCCTATTTTACAATGGTGGACCCCCCACCCCAGCCATTCGATGGTTTAAACTATAGGGTTGACCATAATGATAGGACACGTTTAAAATGCTATTTTCTCAGATTATAAAAACGACACAGAGTACTAAATATATTTATTACATAACTGATACACACGAGTTTTAGCTGTAATTTTGAGTTGGTCACTCTCATGACTAAAATATTTGAGAGCTCGATTCTTCATATCACATAAAGTGCTGTTTAGCATATCAATTTGAATAGCTGTTATCTCTCTACGGACGATTTCTTTCAGTTCCGCTATCGTGTGGGGCCTGTCTGCGTATACCCGATTTTTCAAGTAATCCCACACGACAGCCGAACTGAAATAAATCATCCGTAGAAGCATAACAAATATTCTAGTTGATAAGGTAAACAACACTTTACATTTCTCTGAATGTTTGAGATGAGGCTTGAAGATTAGTATTATCTGTGTTATTCGGACTATTGTCCCCATCTTCATTGTTATTTGTACAACGTTTCGGTCGATATGCCCTCCGACCTTCTTCAGGTATTTCTTGTCGGACTCGGTTCAAAGTTCCGTGATGGCTCCCGATTACGACAAGAAAGTTCCCGAATTCGAAAAGAAGGTTCCCGAGTCGAGAAGGTTCCTGATTCCGACATGAAATACCTGAAGAAGGCCGGAGGATATATCGGCCGAAACGTTGTACGAATAACAATGAAGATGAGGACAATAGTCCGAATAACATAGATAATACTAACACTTTACGTGATGTGAGAAATCGAACTCTCGAATGTTTTTGTCATAATGGTGACCATCTCAAGGACATAATATTCAAATCTTGGATCATAGGTAAAACTCCGTGCATCAGTAATGTAATAAATATACTTAGTAGTCTGTGTCTCTTTTGTAATCTGAGAAAATAACATTTAAAATGTGTCTCATCCTTATGGTCCACCCTGTACTATTGTATTTTTCTGATTAAATAGTTTTGCTTGCCTGGACCAAAAAAAAAATGTTATATGGTCACAGGGGTATATGGCCTTCAATTGAGTACCACTGGCTTACAATACTTACTCTTCTTTTGTGGTTACCATCCATATACTGATCAGCCTCATCACTGCTTAACTTCACTGCTTTCACCGTGATTTGATCCTACTCATGATGGTTATGTTCTTGACTAATTAACATTTACATTTGAAAACATTTTTTATATCCTTCTCTCTTAGTGCCGGTTTAGCTCAGTCGGTAGAGCGTCATCCTGGGAATCACAAGGTCCCTAGTTCGATACCGGCCCTCGCCAACTCAGCGTATGAGTAGCACAGGGATCTGCGCGGTAAAGTGAGGAGCTGATGGTAGGTGTGGCGCTACACCTCAGACACTGAAAAAAAACAATCTCCTCGATCTAGCGTTAGTGAAAAGGGGATAGACTCCCTCTCTGTCTGGTTGATACCGACTTTAGGCCACCCCGACGACTTTACTTTTACTTTTACTTATATCCTTCTCTAAGTAGGAAGCGCGTGGTGTAATGTTTAAAGTCATGGGAAATGGACTCGTCGCCCCGAGTTCAAATCCTGGACGTGGTAATTGCATTTCACTTAGCGCTAATACCCTTGGGAAAGGTATGAATCCTACTCTCCCTCCAGCTATGGTAAATAGTAGGGCAGACCGGGCTCTTTAACCTTGGTTAGGCAACCGGTCTAGGGGAAGGAAAACTCTGAATTCAAACCTGTTGAACTCCGCTTAAGAAATTGACCTTGTGTCGCATCCTGCTCGTGCGGAGGGGTTGGTAAATATATATATCCTTCTCTAAGATGTGACGTTACTTTCCGAACGTTAGACTTATTTCGAAGAGTATCTTCTGTTTTATCTTTCAACTATTTTTCCGCACAAACAAACCGAAGTCGCTTGTACTCTTATAATTCAATGCAGACTTGTCAAAATGCACACTTCATAAAAGAGTCGAACAAAAAAGACTCCATTCCAGCGAATCGTGGGCAAATTTCCACTTTTTCTTATTTTCCCTTTTCTTTTTGTTTCTTTTTTTTTTTTCTTCTTCTTCTTCTTTTAAGGCTCATCAAATTTTAATGAAGATTGATTTTGTTGTATCTTTAAATCCTGTTATAGATTTATTCAGATATCTGGTTTACTGGAATCAGACATTTTGACTGCGAACATTTTGACGGCCAACTTTTCGGCGCCGAGACTCTTAGAGAAAGAAGAAAACTTTTGTTGTCTACGGATATTTGGGCGCCAAAAACACAGTTTTCATTCCAAGAATAGAAGTTTCAATTTTCCCGATTAACCCAATTTTCGTTCGGTTTAGATTCATTGTTTAACGGCATACCAACTCCTTATGGTTCATTTAATGCCAAAATTGATAAAAATAATTTGCACAGTTATATGGTTTCAATTATTCTTATTTAATACTAATAATTATTTGTATTATTTAGATTTTTCGAACTGTTATCCTCATCTTTATTGTTATATATACTACGGCCTTCTTCGGGTGTTTCTTGTGAACTATGGAACCTTCTTGTCGAACTAGGGAGCCTTCGTATCGTAATTGGGATCCTTCACGGAACTTCAAACTGAACACTTTATTTAATCCATTGGGGTAAATTGTTCAAAATAATGCAAATTATCAAGCCTCATCTCAAAATCTCAGACAAATATTTCATTTTTATTTTTGCACACAAATAGTAACTATTCTTAATTAATAATGGTATTCATTTGTTTGCATAGAGTTATATGGTAGTAAGTATTCTAACCTAATACAAACAATGTTCTCAGTATTCAAATATTTTTGCACACGGTTGTATGGTTTCAAGTATTCTTATCTATTACTAATAAGTATATGGTTTTAAGTAACTCATCTTCATTATCATGTTGCGCTAGTAGCACGAATATCCATGGCAATCTCTTGCCAACCGTCCCTATCGCTCTCAGGAGGCCTCTGCACAGCATCCAGTATCCGCTCAGTTGGTCTTTGCTGGGCGGCCCGCACTGGCGTGCCCATGTGCTGATTTCCATAGGAGAACGTCATTTATGTGTTCATCCCCGCTTCTCCAGCAATGTCCCCTATATCTTGCTCGCCTCACTCGGATGGTTTGTGTGATAGGTGGCAAGTGGCCGTACAGCTGATTTCTTGTTGGGTGTTGTTTTCATGATTTTTTAAGATCGCGTGCAGCATTCTGGTGCAAATCCCATCTAGCTTATTTTCTAGGTGCTTCGTTAGGGTCCAAATGGTGTAGCCATACAGTAGCACTGATACATCTACGGCTTGAAATAATTGCCGCTTTAACTAGTCAGTGAGATAGAGTTTACATTTTGCACGCAGTTATATGTTTTCAAGTAATTAATAATAACTCTGTGTATACAATTTACTCTTGGCTGCTTCAGCAAATGCAAACTGATTAGTGTGAACGGGTACATTATCCTGAAGCATGAACACACCTACCCCCAGCTTACCTCTGCATTTCAACTTGATTTCTTTTTTTTTTAGTTTTAGTCTTAATTATGATGAATAGTATTGTCCCATAATAGTCGTTCTCTTTCCAAGATAGTCTATCAAGATCACGCTTTCAGAATTCTGAAAAATAGAAGCCATCATTTTGCCAACCTACACTGCCTCCTTGAAATCTTTCGAGAATGGAGAACCATTGTGTTTCTACCCTTGCTTTAAATCTTTGATTTAAGTTCGAAGTGGTGAACCCAGGTTTCATTTGGAGTTACTAATAACTAAATAAGTAAAGTCGTCGAGGTGGCCTAAATTCGGTATCAGCACGAGAGCAAGGGAGTATATCCCCTTTTCACAAGCGCTAGATCAAGGAGATTGTTTTTGGCATCTGATGCAGAGCGCCATACTTACCATCAGCTCCGTACTTTATCGCACAGATCCCTGTGCTACGCATACACTAAGTTGGCGAGGGCCGGTATCGAACCCGGAACCTTGTAGTTCCTAGACGGATGTTCTATGACTATGCTAAACCGGACATGCAGTGGAAATTCTGAGGATTTGCCCGGAAGCGAATCAGAAGTGTCCTGGAAATGTCAACCCTTTTCAGCTAGTGGAAAGACATTAGCACGAAATGAAACATAAACAGCCCCATAAAAAATTTGAGTTCGGATCGCTGATTCCATTTCCTAAGACGATAACCGTTAGGCTATTCATTTTTGTATTCCCCCCCCCCCCCGGCATTTTGACGTCTTAGGAAGGTTTCTCTTACTCAGTTGTTTTCGAAATACTGAGAAAAATATTTTCATTATTCCGAGAATTTTATTTAATTCTACCAAACCACAAGGACGAACATATGCAATAAAGACAATTTTAGGTGCAAAACATTCAGAAAATATGTTAAGTAAAAAAGGCAACAAGAAAGAAAAAATGAGGCAATTCAAAAAGAGATTTGTATGATTTCTCTCTCGTTTCATAAGGGCATAGTGAACCCTAATATGGCTTCACTCACCACAATCATTGTAGTTAGACATTCGAGCAGAGGCGGAAAAAACAAAGAGCAATAAACTGTATTTTAGATACACTGGTTAATATTAGGGTATGTCAAAAAGTAATGCCATTTTCTTTAGTTAATGTGAAGTCTTTTTTAACTAGAGCAACGAACATATATAACGAGGGGGTAATCAAGATATACAGAAAGAGGAGGAAAAAGACAGGCAGAATGTGAGTAAGAGACAGGTCAGTTTTTGACTTAATTGCAAATTACGACTAATTAGAACCAATTAAAATGGATTTTTTTTTCAAACATAACTTGGTCCTAGAACTAAGGAATATTCTGGTATGAACTGTGTCATTAAACTACATAGGAAAAAAGCCTTTAGCAAACAATCATTGATTCCCTCAGCTTTAGTATAACAATAGATAACTACACTGTTAACTGATGGTTCCCAAAGTCATAACACATTTGATCACGACTGAGTACTCAACTATTTCAGCCTTGTGTCAGACTAAAGCTTAGAAAATATCTTCAAGAGTGGATCAAAAAGAAATGCCATTTTCTTTATTTCATGTGAAGTCTTTTTTTTTATAAAACTAAGGCTTACATTGAGACCCTAACGCGGCTCAGAGCAAGAATTCGACAATTAAGACCCAACCTGCCAATCGACAATGTCCTCCTTCTGCGTGACAATGCTCGACCACACACAAGCATCAGGACAAGGGAGAAAATCGCCTCATTCGAATGGACTACTTTACCATATCCTCCATACACACCAGATTTAGCGCCCTCGGACTATTTGTCTGTGTTTTGTTTTTTTGTTTGTTTTTTTGTTTTTTTTGTTTTTTTGTGGATCAATAAATAAATAAATAAATAAATTTGTTTTTCACTAAATCTCGGGCATTGTTCTTTGGTGACCTTTTCAATACAAACCGTTGATATTTTATTACTATTAGGTTCTGAAAATAGAAAAAAAAAACAATAAAATCTCAAATTTTACTTACTACAGTGACATTTTAAAAAGGAGCAAAAGAAAAACAGAATAATTTTTCTTTTTTGTCCACCAGTGCATTTAAAATAAAGTGCATCTAGCTGTGGATTCGAGCATCCCAGTTAAAGACAGATTATCGTTCAGCTATTTAAATGTGGAATTAAATTAACCTAAAAATACATAGTTTTGTTTGTAATTAGACACTTTTGATTTAAAGAAAATAATATTCATTGGTTGAACACATCTATCTCTACATATATAAAGGGCAGATGTGTGAATTTGTATGTCCGGAGGAAACATCGAAAATAAAACAATTAATGACAAAGTAAATATATATACACATTAAATATCACCAGGGCTTGGTTTTTGATTTTAAAAAATAATGAAGATTTGATTTATATTATCGAACACATTTAAAAATTAAATATTATTATGAAATAATGTTAAAATTCTACTCGGCCATTTTCGGCGTTTCTTGCTAAAAAGTAAACGAATGGAAGCTCAATCAATTTTTTCTTTTCCTTTTTTTCATATTAAATCTACATTTTTATTGATTCAAAGTTGTAGTAAATATTTCATTGTACAAGATAAATAATCGTTTATTTAATCTATTTTTTATTTTTTATTATTCAATTTTTATGGACAATTTAAGAATGAATCACTTAGTTACACTTTTGACATCGAAATTACGGTGAGTTGATATTTGCATTTAATTTTCTTTTCTTTTCGTAATATTTTCAAGTCAGTGCACTTTTCGATTTAAAAAATAATATACTATACTTAGTATAGTATATTATTTTTATCAAATTTATAGTATAGTATACTATAATAATTAGATATTCGATCGACTACGCTTTCAATTAATAATGTTATTTTTTTTAAGATTATTTATCGTTTTACATTAATTTGATTACTTTATTTTATTTTTTTATTTTTTTTTTTTGCTTTGAAATATTAATTTGAAATTTAGCAAATCGCGTCATTTATATTTTATTTAAAAAATATAGTTAATCATTGAATTAAAATTACTTACTATATCATTATGTGATGTCATTCCCTCTACTGTGACGAAAAGAAATTCCCTGACCTCCCACCAGGCCGGATTAAAATAAGATCTTTTTTACGTGGTGATTTTATGGGCCATCCTGCGAGGATCGAACTCGCTATTCAGTAGTAATAGATCTACTAACGATTATTAAACCATGTTTTTTTCTCCTCTGCTAGTTTTAATAAGGAAATCTAAATTCAACATTTTCTGTTAAATGTATTTAATAATATACCCGTCGCTTCAAAGCTTAAAATCTATGGGTGCCTTCATGATTTTGCAATAAATAATTCATTTTCCTTTGTATAATGATTTCCTATAATAAAATATTTTACTTAACTTTCGATAGAGAATATTTGTTCGTCTTGCTACCCGTATTTAGCCATTACTATATTATAGATTCAAGGTAGGGTATGGGCCCAAGCATCTGCCCTATTCATATTTGAAAACGTACACTATATACAAAAAGTTTGGAGCAATACTATATATCTTTAAAAAACACCTTAAAATAAGATAATTTTGTATTTTTTAAGTTAAAGATAACATTTCAGTAACTATAGTGTACCTTAACATACGAATTTAATTCGTTCAATTTCCTCGAATATCAAATCAGTTTTCCCCATTGAAATAAACTGAAATTCCATTAAACCGTTTCAGACTCCCCAAAAACACCCTAATTTTTTGTTACGTTTTTAAATAAGGAATATAGCACTGTACGTGCTGTAATATGTTTTAATGTTTATTTTTTTTATAAATAATATTTTTCTTTGGCGTAATAAATTTGGAAAACTTAAATGTTTTTTGTAAACTTATAAACATAAAACCTCTTTGAAGTTGGCTTGTACCTCACATTTTAACTCTCAACGTAAAGCAAAAAGTTGACCGAGTGACAACTCGTAACTCGAAAAACTCGTAAGTTGAGGAATTCGTAAGTCAAGGTACAATTGTATTTGTTTTTTATTTTTCAGTATTTCTCCTATCTTTCTTCTGACATACACTTTCATATACTACCAAAAAGTTCAAATTTGAACTCCTCTGTTCACAATATATTTTGCTAAATTACGAATATTTTGTATGAGAAATATATTTTCTTTTCACTATTAAACACTCAATAGACTTTTTGAGATTAACTAAATTTTCAAGTTGAATATTAATTCAGGTTCTCAATGTTAACTCAATACTGATAAAGGTTGTATCTCTGATTGCTTACCTACAAACAACGCTCCTTTGGGTCATAGCTGTGTCAGTTTTAGGAGGTAAAGACTGTACCATTACAACAGTATTTTCATAGTATTATCTGCGTTATTTGGACTATTGTCCCCATCGTCATTGTTATTTGTACAAAGTTTTGGCCGATATGCCCTCCGGCCTTCGTCAGGTATTTCTTGTCGGACTCGGGAACCTTCTCGGACTCGGAACCTTCTTTTCTAACTCGGGAACTTTCTTGTCGTAATCGGGAGCCATCACGAAACTTTGAACCTAACCCTTTATTTAGTCCACGGGGGTATCCTGTTCTCAGTCCGAATAACGCAGATAATACTAATCTTCAAGCCTCATCTCAAACATTCAGAGAAATAGTATTTTCATTTTTTTTTTTTTTTTTTTTTCAATTTTGAAGTTATTTGCACAAATGACAAAATCAAAGCAGCTATAGAATTCGGGAAAATAATTCGCTCCCGTTCCCATAATGCATTTGGTTACCTAAAGGAGAGTAACCCAACATAGAATATTCGGTAGGAAAATAAAGACAAGACAATTAATAATATATAACATTTAATTTAATGTTTCAGGGAAGGAACAAAGTTCCTCAAACCCTGTGACAAAGAAAACTACTCTGTTTTCTCTCCCTACACAACTAAATATTGGTATTATTTATTCAAAGAACTCTCAAAGACAAACGATTTTCTTTTCTTCATTTTGTCCCAGATATTCACCGATAACAAATTCGTCAAAATAATTGTCATACAGCCACTCTTCTTAACTTTTGACTCAGGGCATCTTTTATTTTTATTTTATTTTTATAGAATAGTTTTTGTATTTTTGTATTTTCTGTAAAATGTTGGTTAATTGTAAAATATTGGTTGATTCCATTTGAACGATGATAATGGTAATCTTGTTTACTTTTAATTTACATTAATCCCATGTCGATTGTTAAATTCGGTGTCTGCTGGGTTAACGACGACATCGTCAAAGTGTTTTTCAACACAACAAAGACACGCGCTGGGAAATAGTTGCTGCTATCCCCAAACTAAATACTCGGGTATTTTGAAGTAAAAAGGAGGAAAATTTATGTAACTCCTTAACACTGTAAATTTTCCGTAAACAATAAAGAACAATCGTTAGTAATGATTTTAAATATAGAAAACTCTCGGAAAAATATATTGTGCATTTTTAATCATACATTTTTAGATAGATTAAATAAATTTTCATTTGTGACATTTTTTCTTGTGGTCTGGCTTTTTGGTCTTTACTTTTCTAGAAATGTAAAAATTAAGGATTAGAATTTAAATGACAAAAGGTTGGAAAAAAACTACAATCTTAATTGAGGAAAAACTTTTTTTCAAGTTTTCTTTTTAATAAAATAAGCTATTCACTATAAAATAAAAACCTTAATGAATAAAGTACTGAAAATTTAATTAAAATTCCCTGATTTTTGGTAATTGTTTTAAAATTTAAAAAATCTTATTAAATTTTCATTACCTCTACTGACAAAAATTGGACATACTTAGTTATAGAATAATAATAATAATAATAATAATAATAATAATAATAATAATAATAATAAAAGAAGAAGAAGAAGAAGAAGAAGAAGAAGAAGAAGAAGAATATATTAATTGTCAACACCTGTGGAATTTCCACGAATCAAGATATTAATGATTAGAATGTTTGTAAAAAAAATCGGAATAATCATAATTATTTAGAAATTCAGACAATATATAAGACCGAAGAATGCATCGGCCTTAGCATAATGATAGAACCAACAAATATAAGAATGTCAGCCCAATTAACTTCAGGAATAATAATCTAAGCAGCAATTTAAAAGATAAATAAATAGATAATGTGCCTTGATGTAAGGGAGACAACTTTAGATTTCTCCAAGTATTTAATGCAAGGGAGATAATTATGCATAATTTATTGTATATTCTTTTAATGTTTCAAACTTTTCATTCACTCTATTTTCATATGCAATTTTCAATTCTCAAATGTGGGAGAACAGATAAAATGGATTTTGGTGCGGACAGCATTTGAAAAAATGAGTATACGTTTGTATTTATCAACCTCTCCGCACGAGTAAGATGTGACACAAGGTCAATTTTTAAGCGTAATTTAACACGTTTGAATTTAGATTTTTCTTTCTACTAGACCGGTTGCTATACCAAATCTGCCCTGCTATTTACCCATAGCTGGATGGAGAATAGCTGGATGCATATCTTTTCCAGGGGTACTAAGCGCTATGTGAAATGCAAATAGCCTCGTTCAGGATTTGAACTCGGGTCATCATGTCCATTTCCTACGACGGTAACCATTGCACCACAAACACCTCTTCAAAGAAGAGTAAGTGTAGGTATGGTTTTGGTTTTTCAAATCGTTACCCACACGCTTTACCACAACTCCATCCCTACAAGGATTAGTTTTACGTATTACCTGCAATAACTAAATTGAAAATGATAAACAATCTTTGTACATTGGTGATTAAAAAGAATTGAATAGTCAGTGGTCAGGAACTAATGCAAACGTTGCGGTCAAAATATATGAAGAAATAATTCAAAACATGTATACTCAATGAGAAGAAATTTCTCTAATGAAAAAAAATACAGAACTAGAAAAAGATTTTGGTGTGAATATGGACCCTGAATTAAAACTTTCCAAACATTTTTGATTTCCATCTTTCCAACACACATGCTTACAAAGTCAAAAAACAGCACTGCTCACGTGACTTTCGGAAACATTTTTTCACGCTCAGAATTGCGGAGACATGGAATAAACTGCCCGCGTCTGTTGTAGGCTGCCGAAGCACTGAATCTTTCAAAGCCTCCATGCTTCCTGTAGTCCACCGACACTATACCTGATGCCACTCTCCACATACATATGCACACACGCGCACACATACATGCATATTACTGCTGTGAACTGTTCATGTTCCTGACACTAATACATTATTCTGTGTACTTGACATGAGACTTTGATGAGTTGTGGTGCACCTGAGCACTGTACACAATAAATTTCATTATTTATATAGAAATACAAGTAAATAAAGCAACAACATATTAGGATTAATACGTTGTTTATATGAACTAGCAAATATATGCACCCTCCGGGCGCATTGTATTAAATTAGAAAGGCTAATGAAACTAAATAGAATACAGATTTGAAACAGATTTGTATAAAAAAAATGGAACAACTGAAACTTACTCTTCCATCACTCTCGTCTTTCATTGTTATTTTTTTCTAATTTAAGTATTTAATTATAAGAGGAAAAAGAATAAAATGACAGTTATTTTATCTTGTTAATGGATTTCATTTAAGATTCATTGAAGAGATGTTTGCTTATATTCATTAAAATAAAACCAAACAGTTAGAAATCAATACTAAGCACATATTTATTAAATTCGATTTTTTAATATTAATATGCAAATTAGCCTTCCCGTTCACATTGTAAAGCGCTATTTTGTTGTATATATAAATATAATTGCATGTTGTCAGTATGTAGACATAGTTAACAGTATTAATAATGTAAGACAATTTTATTAATAATTGAGGTTTAGATAAAAATAAAATCATGGACAATGTGATGTCAATAACTAAGAGAATTGTGACTTGAGTAGGAATATAGTTTCGGTTACAGACAGAAAAACACACAATCTCTATTATAATAAGATACATGGATAAGGAAATGTTGAAAATATTATTCATTGCATTAGTGAGATCTCATTTGGAATTTGCTCATTTGATATGGAGTCCAAGATTAATCGAGGACATAAAACTCATCGAAGAAATACAAAGGAGAGCTACTAAGGTAATTAATGATTTAAAGAATCTTTCGTATGAAGAAAGACTTAGGAAGATTGACTTATCGACTTTAGCTTATCAACGAACCAGAGGAGATATGATTGAAGTCTATAAATATCCCATATTCAATAAAACTTTAATATACTGAATATTGCTCAAAAATCAATACCAGTGGTCGTAGATTAAAACTTAAAAAAAAATTGAAAAACAATTCTAAGACAAAATTATTTTAGCAACAGGGTAGTAGATTCATGAAATAAACTACAATCATCAGTAGTGAATGCTCCATCTCTGAACTCTTTTAAGGCAGGGTTAGATGAATTGTGGAAAGAATATAGATATTCAGTGGAAATAAGATAAATGTTTTAAATATAAGGAACATCTTACAGGTCTCAGACCTAAAACACAAGCTGGAGAAAAAAAAGATGTATAATGTAAATGTATTGCTAATTATATAAAATATATAAGTTATCTCCCCTTAGTTCTCTGTGACTTTCATATAGAAGTCGCCATTAGGTATGTTTCTTAACCAATAAGAATTGAGTCCCATTTTAGGGTACCAATTCTGGTTGATATACAGGTAGTTGCATCAAGTACTTTAGGGTGAGCGGTAGTTTGACTTCGACCTCTGATGGAAGAGTTGGTCTAACACAGAAGGCACAAGATAGTTGTAAAAGGGCTCTTCGGGCAAGCGGACAGTTTGACTACAACTCCTGATGGAAGAGTTGGTATAAACACAGAAGGGACAAGAAAATATAAAGTGACTCGGCTCCATACTGACACGCTCACGAAGATAAGTGACTTCATAAAATATATTCATACATTTCTTAAGACAACAGCTGGACAAGAAATGTTTTCTAAACTTATTCTCTTACTATTTCTCTTCTGTAAAATAAATGTTTTGAATCTGATATATAATGTGATATCTTTAAAAGCGTATGGTTTGCAAAGAAGAAATGGACGAGAAAATTTTGGTTTAATATCGTTTATTTTTAAAATAAACAAAAGCTGGAATCGTTGGTATTGTCGTCAGTTGTAGTAGTAGTAATCCCCTTTCGCTTGCTTGATGAAATGATGGTAGGCGTGGAGTTACAAGTCAGTTCTGGCTCTGCGGAACGCAAGGAGCGGTGTGGGTAATAAGTCAGGAAGGGCCCAGTGGCCTAGTGAGTTGTAGTGGATAGTGCTGTGGTGGTCAGGGAAGGTAAGGGGTATCGTGCCGGCTGAGGCGTAAAGTCGAAGCAAGGTTGAGTTGGTTGGGTAGACGCGGATGTGCATGGTAGTGGGTGTGTAGCGGCTCTTTGATCCTGCCTGTCGGGTGATGTTCTCAGCGTGGGGGCCCTCGGTCAACTGCCTTAGCTTTAAGCCGGCTCGTTATATATAGTAAAGAGATAGGCTCCAGAAGGGCCTTTCATGATTTTAGGGGAAGGTTTTTTATTGGCCGAAAATCCGGATTCTGTTTATAATATTATTTTTTATTGTTTAGGAATTCCTTTCAAGCGGAACTCAATCCGAGCCTATGCGCAGAACTGTGTTAATTTGGTCGCTTTGTTTTAGGGTACCATTGGGTTAACTCCCGCTTAGCGTCTGCGACTTGTGTTGTTTGTTTTGTTTTTAATTTTGTTTTGTTGGCGAGTGGATGTATTGTGAAATAAGAATTGTGAATCATTAGAGATATCTTATTTCTGTTATAACAAATTTAAATGCATTATTCTTTTTTTTTTTCAATTATGACACATATATGAATGTCATTAAATATTCCTATCATGTCCGTATCGATGGACAGACTAGAGAATCAGATGAAAGTGTTTGAGGTTCAGGAATGATTGAATAACGTATCATTGTGTCACGTGACCTGTTCAGAATTACATCAATTGATGCAAATGTCAAAGAGAGTTGTTGTATGCATAATGTAAGTTTTATGAGGGGATTGTTATCTGATAGTGGAAATTTGGCTCATCAATATGACCAATCTACAAATTTATAAATAAATTTAGTTGAAATAAGTGATTGATTAATGGACAGTTATGTATGAAATAACAGAAAGCAGTCAATGGCACTTTTGCTTTCCTGTCCAAATTCTAGTGGGCTCATCGAAGATTGTTGCCGGGCAGTGGGTGCTACTAGTTCAAGTTCAAAGGTCAGGTTAAACGAACAAGCTGAAAGAAATTAAACAAGTAAACAAGATTGGATAACTTATAAACAAAATTTTTTTTATAAAGCACTAGCGGTGTTGACTGGGACTTAAAAAGTTAAAAATAAATGTCTTATATATATTTATATATAGATTAATAAAAATAATTCTGTTTCTATATATTTGTTTTATAATCTTTCATTCTTTATATATTTTTGTTTTTAAGTTGATTATTTTTATTTTTATTCTTGTTTGTATTTTTTATTTGTCATTTATTTGCTTTTTATGCTGTTTTATCCGTTATTAATTCGTTTTATTTTTTAGTATTGATTTTAGTGTTGATTGGTTGGTGGTTGGCTGGTTGGTTGGTTGGTTGGTTGGTTGGTTAGATGGCTGGTTGGATTTTATGGCACGTCAATGCTTGGTGTGTTATTTTTATGACGGAAATATTTTGTTTAATTCATTCTTGTTGGATATTCAACATTCCCCAGCTTTCCATAATTGGAACTTCACCACTAAATGAAGTTTAACGTCATACCCTGAACACTAAGACCTCAGTCACTAGTACATATACCATAAAAAGGGGGTTGGGAGTTGCCATAAGGACAATAGGGTTGGCAAATATAGGTACTAGTGCTTGACGTGACCAGCCGATTGATCAGGCGGGGTGCGATGGATTTCTACCCTGGATGAGAATAAATGGATTCATACTTTTCAAAGAACATTAGCGTGGAGTGAAACGCAAACAGTCTCGTGCAGGATTTGAACTCGGGTCGTTGGGTCTATTTAATCCTTTCTATAAAGTACTTGCAGAGTTGCTAATGGAATAAATCACGTTCACGTCTTTCAATGAATTTTGTAGATCTATTCCGCCCTGTCGGCTGGGACTATAGAATACGCTGACTGCACCTCTTCAAAAAGTAAACATCCAATGGGACTACCTGTTCATCGTGGGTGGCAACCCATGATGCTTTAGGACGGAATCCTGGTGGCTGAGCAATCCAGGATATGTAATACTTCACTTTGGCCTTCACTTGGTGACAGGTGGTCTAAAAATGAGTTTTAAAAAATGTGTTTAAGAAAAAAAATTGAGATTGGAAAAAAACTTGAATGAATGGGACAAAGCATCTTCGGCATGAATAGCACAAGGTTTGACATATTGTAGAATTCAACCAACCAGCATGTTTGATAAACAAAATACTTAAATTATTCACTTACAATCATACACCACCACCCCAAAGCATGGCATTAAATAACCCACAAAGGTTGATATGCCATAAAACCAAACAAACAATGCAGATCTATTGGCGACAGTGTGCGGTTTCTGGGAATTTTGAACCGACGGGACTTGGTATTGGCAGAATTATGTAATGAAAGAGTATTCCTCAGTCCCCAGATTTCAAGAACTGGAGCCTCATCATCAAATGCAGTTTAATCTTGTGCACAGGACATTCCTTTTTTGTAGAGGCTTACTCCACTGTATTGGAAATTCCATAGTTAATTATCTCCCGCTGCCGCTAAGGGGCGAATCACCAACGTCATATGTTGGCGCCAATACCAAAAACTTCACTTATCACGGAGCACCCACTGGGGGTAGTCGCGTAAATAGCGGTCCCTACACTTCATTCATCACTTAGCCCAAAAACAGGGCTTACTTCTAAGGACCGTTGACCTGGACGGAGGCATATTTTCACAGCACACTTTCGAAGGCATTGTGTCCACAGACCACAGGCTGTCACAATAGCACACTACAGAAGGCTAAGAAGACCAAATAGTCTACTTGAAAAGGGCCCATTCACCATCATTTAAAAGAACTGTTACCAGGGCGAGAAGCTTCTAAAATAACATCCCCCATTACTTATCACTGAACCGGTTACGAGGAAGAACGAGAAACGTCCGAAGAAGCGTCTTATCAACATTTCCTACCGACGAACAGAATACCCCTGTTATCAACACTACTCCAAGAACATTACTTAACTCAGATAAGTCTCGTAGCAAATACCAATAAAATTTGCAACAAGTCCTGTATTATTTGTCAATACATGTATTAAATTTCCCTTGTGTGTTTGTCTTCTTTGTCCGACAATTTGCCTACAACTACGGAGAAATCAAAGCTCCTTCGAAAACCGTAAATACTCTTAAGACATTCCTTTTTTGTAGAGGCTTACTCCACTGTTGAAAATAGTCAGTGTATTCTAAGTCCTGTCGACAGGGAGAAGAGGTGAAAAGAGATCGAGCATGCTCTTTTTAAACTGTCATGTGACCCTCTGTAGTATCAGGAAATTATATTCCGGATAGAAATTTGTCCCAAAGACACAGGCGAAAGTGAACACCGCCAATTGTATGCTTGTTGTAATAAATATTTTTATTAGAGCCGCCATCTTGTGGTTTAAACGTGTTGTTCTTAGGTGAGCATTAAGAGATAATATATAGACATTCTTAGTAAGAATAGAAGATATTACACCCACTATTGAACATGGGAATTATCTGAGGGAGATTATTATCTATTGTATACCTACAATGCTAATATTTATCTTATACTCTCTGTTACTTCCCTTTAGGCTACATCAGAAATTCTGACACTCCTTAAAAGATATAGGACGTAGAATTTCCTTGAAGTTGATGCCAACGCCCTCAATGTTGTCTGACATCACAAAAGTTCTTTAAATCAAACTTATTTCCTTGTTGCTGCTGCTGCTGCTTCAAGTGATGACAGCTGACCATCAACTCTAAGAAAAAGTTGTTTCTGAAAATTAACCTGTTTCTCTCTCTCTCTCTCTCTCTCTCTCTCTCTCTCTCTCTCTCTCTCTCTCTCTCTCTCTCTCTCTCTAATAAATGAATGAATCACTGTGCAAGAATGTCACTAATTAAAATATACCCACGGCTATTTCAACAGAGCTAAATGCGTACGGACTGTGAACAAACACATTAACAGATTTTATGTTATATGCAAAAAAATAAAATAAAATAAAATAACTGACATCAGTGCAAGAAAGGAGGTCAAGATGAACAGACAAATGTCAATAATCCTTTCTGTTTATTTAATTTATCTAAGCCATGTCTATTTTAAACACTAGGGTGAGTCAAAAGTTTTGCAATATTTGCATATGCAAGTTAAACATTTTGCTATATTTGCATACGCGCTAGATTCCGGAAACTGGAGTAAATTGAACTGGTGCCACACCCAGCAAATAGAACGGACCTAGCTCCTTCGGATTATTACTTGTTCTTATCCATGGCTCACTTACTGCTCTCGTGTTGCTTCAACAACCAAGAGGTGGTGGAAGTATCGGTAGAGGAGTCCTTCGCCTCGAAGAACAAGAACCGATATCAGCGTGAGATGAAAGAACTGGCAGAAAAATGGCTACACCCAGCATATAATCCGATCCTAGCACCCTTGGACTATTACTTGTTCTGATCCACGGTTCACTTCCTGAGCTCACGGGGCTTCAACAACCTCGAAGGACAAGAATTGCAATCAACGTGGGATCAAAGACCTGGCAGAAAGGTGGCTTCAGATGGTGCAACATAGTGGCTTCTACTTTTGAGTGCTCGGCTGCTTTGGTTGTAACGTGAAGAATTCAAATAAGTTACGTGGGGTTTTAAGGGGTCAAATAAGAACAAAACGACCGGTAAGAAATGTCGGAAAATGTATTAACAAAAGAGTAGACAATTACAGTACAGAGAAATGTGAATTATGTCCGACAAATAGAGTTATGAGCTGACTCGCATTGGCTTCCTCTCAAGCCATAATTGTCCCTGTTACTTATAGCAACCGTCGGCGCATTCCATTAGTCTATAGGGTATATCACCTATAACAGTTACCAAAATATTGAATCACCCTAGAATTTTCCCAACACTTCCGCCATGGGCAGAATGTGACACAAGGTCAATTTTTAAGCAGGTAAAACTGGTTTGAATTCAGAGTTTCCCTTTTCCAGGACTGACTACCTAACAAAGACTAAAGAATCCAGTCGGTCCTGTTATCGTCAGAAACCTGGATACTTCAAATTGACCCTTTTATTCAACCCACTGAGGTAAATTATTTTGATGTCCAATTATAAAGGATATTAGTTCATTGGTTATTTCCTATAACTCCAACATAAACAAAGGGGAACCACTCTTGACTGATACATTATTTATTTATTTTCCCATTAAACTGACCCTAACCCTAAACCCTAACCCTAACCCCGTCTTCTTTTTTCCTAGTAGATCAATAAATAAATAAATAATTTATCAGTCAAGAGTGGTTCCCCTTTGTTTATGTTTGAGTTATAGGAAATAACCAGCTCATTCTTCTTAGTTAATTCATCTCGGTGACGTCACTTGTCAAACGTTCACTGAAAATGATTTCCGTCCGGTCGGTTGGGGCTGTACAATACAATTGCACCTCTACAGAGGAGTAAGACCCCCCCCCCTCAATGGAACCACCTGTCGGTCATAGGTAGCAACCTTTAATAATTGAGGACAGGATTGTGGTGACTGAGCTGTCTGTGATCCGGATACTGATTGGTCCCGTGACTCCACTTCGGTCCTTACTTGGGCAAAACGGGTGGTTGAAGAGAACTGAACCGATTATCCAGCTGGTCATATCAAGCCATATCAATTATATGATCGTCCCAACCGTATTTTTCAAATTGCTCTTGTGGCAAACACCTTTCTATCATATAGGTGCTAGATGGCGGTGGTTGAGGGTCAATCCCCATTATTCATAAATATGCATGAAGTTAATGAAAATGATTTCTACCAATTCTTGACCAATGGGATCCAAGCACTGTCAGATCGATTGGAAGAAGAAGTATGTCCACTGCAAAGGGTGGATCTTTCTTACAAAGATAAAACCTTATTTGGTCACATTCCATGAAAGTATCTTTTTCGACCTATGAGTCGATCCACGTATGACAGACAGCTGAAGAGTACAATAACTAGAGAACTCTAGCCTCGTAGTAATATGGGGGAGTGGGTCATTTCTAAGTACAAATCTGAAGATGTGAATTGAAATTTTCCATTTACCAATACTGGAAGATAATAATTCGAAGAATTCATGATTATCTATCTGAAATATGACTTAGAAATAATGGATATGTAACGATTGTCTGCCCCTTGCTGGGATGGATATGGGTCAAAAAGGGTTATCTTCCCTTGCTACCAGGGTTTCGCCAATAGGGGTGGCTGTGTATTTAAACATGAATTCTCCACGAACTCCTTCTTATTTCTTGAGGATACAATCATATTTGTTTCGGTATCATTTGTGCATCTCTGTCATTGTATTTGTTTATTCATCCACGTGCTCAGACAATAAAGTCTGCATTGTTATGTTTTACATCTTTGTCTGGATTTACTTTATGTACATCTATGTACTATTGGAAATTCCATAACCAATTATCTCCCCCTGTCGCTAGGGGGCGGGTCGCCAACATCGTATGTTGGCGCCAAATACCAAAAACTTCACTTATCGAAAAGCAGTACTGAAGGAGAGACGTAAAAAACCAAGCTCTCATCACTTAGCCCAAAAACAGGACCCACTTATCACAGAACTCTACAACCAGCTCACTTCTAAGGCATTGTATCTGCATACGTTAAAAGGCCGGTACAATTGCACACTTACTGAAGGACGAGAAACTACCAAGACGAAGCGTCTTATCAACATGTCCTACCGACGAAAAGAATACCCTGTTATCACGATTACTCCAAGAAAATTACCTAACTCAGATAAGTCTGGTAGCAAATACCATTAAAATTTGCAACAATTTTATGTAATTTTTTGTCAATACAAGTGTCTGCATTTACTTTCGTGTTTGTTCCTTCTTTGTCCGACAATTTGCCTACAACTACGGAGAAATAAGAGCTCCTTCGAAAACCGTAAATACTCTTAGTACCTACGTTGGAAGGTTAGTCTGGGCCTTCTAACGTATTATTAAAAACCCACACCTATATTCTTATAGATATACATTAACAGGGTGTCTTTTAGAAACAAGGAATTAAAATGTACGCATACAAAAATTATCTTACTTATTCGCTTTCATGATCGATGAAAATTGGAGAGAACGTATGTTTTTCTCGAATATATTTCAGTCGAGAGGCTGAGTCTATGTTTAGCTGAACTTATACATACATACAGAGATATCTTAACGTGGTCAAAACATGTTGTAGTAGTTAGTCCTTTTTAAAGCCCGTGTGGCAGTTTTTATACCCTCTCTTTTTTTGGGGGGATATGTGAATCGAAATATCCTACGTTTGGTAAAATAAACAGTTTAGTAAAGAAAAACATAAAATGTATAAAAAAAATAACATTTAATAAAGCAAAAATGGAAATTGATGAAATGTGTAGGGATACAATAGATAAGTATCTCTATAAGAGAATTGGTAAGTCCTTTGAGGGCCTCGTGGGGTATCACATGACAATCTCCAAAGCCCATTCTTGACCTTTAATCGCTTCTGGTATTTGAGCACTATAGACATTTCTAGCCTTGACAGGGAACGGTAAAGCCACATGACCATCATTAATAGAATTAACTAGTAAGACTTTTGTTATTTTGTACACCTCCTCATACTGCTTGTTCATAGAACAATATCTTGTGGCGAGAGATACCACCGAGCATGTCCCGCTTAGACGAAGTAGCAGACTAAAGAGACCTGCTCCGCACTGCAGTTCGCGATTGTACTCCTCTTGGAGATGGATAGGGATGGTATATTCTGCTAGCCTGTTTTTCAACGTGGCTGGTGGCTGGTTGTCGCACCACTTCCACGATGCGGTCCGACAACCAGCCACCAGCCACGTTGAAAAACAGGCTAGCAGAATATACCATCCCTATCCATCTCCAAGAGGAGTACAATCGCGAACTGCAGTGCGGAGCAGGTCTCTTTAGTCTGCTACTTCGTCTAAGCGGGACACGCTCGGTGGTATCTCTCGTCACACACACCCACCCCCCACAGCTAATTCATGGAGCGTGCTCAGCCGACGTCTTATTAACATCTCTGATTCCGCTGAATCCTCCCACGTAAAATCCTCATACAGCCTCGGCGCTTCATCGTCAGAGGAAGTGATGCGGCAACCAGCTACCAGCCACGTCGGGACACGCTCGGTGGTATCTCTCACCACATATCTATATAATTCTAGCTGTTGGAAGACGTTTGTGTATTATTTCTATGTAATGTCATCTGCATTATACACTGAGTGTATAAAATGTCAACTGCTCTTGTATTTGTAATCTAATTTATTTTGCTTTTCCTTCGATTTGTGGGGATTAGAATAAATAAAAATAAAAAAATAAAAAATGACAATCTCTCAGACAGGATGAACCCTCTGAGCATGTGCAGAAAAAAGGACCCACTTCATACCACTAAGATAATCTCTCAGCCATTTTGACTCAGGACTCAATGGATCAGACATTATTACTGGAGAAGAAAAAAATTCCTCTCCACGAGGTAGCTATGACCCATGAATAAAGCCTGAATCTTAAAACTACCTTTTATAGTATGTATTGGGTTGGTTAGTGTCTCTTCATTTTCTTCCCTTTAATTAGTTGGTAATTTATGAGGAAGTGCGTCCCGGTGTCCTGCCTCAAGAGTTGCTTCCCGGTGACAATTAAAATAACGACCCAGCTCAGTCCATTCATAACTATCCATCTTCATATCTATCTATCTATCTCAATTTGTTCATATTTATCTATATTACTTTAAATACTAAGATTTTCTTTTATTCATGTTTGTTTAATGTCTTGTTTTTAGTTTAGAAGATAAACAAGAATTACGACAAAAAAAGAAGCGACCCCCCCCCCAAAATACATTTACTTGTCGAAAATATCTATCTATCTCCATTTGTTCGTAACTATTTATATTATTTTGTTTGTTTATCTATCTATCTATCTCAGCCTATTCAAAACTATATATCCATCTTCATATCTAAACAAGATTTACGAGAAATTACGATAAATAAACAAGAATTACGACGAGCTGGGGTTGTTATTTTGATAATTACCGGGTAGCGGTTGTTGAGGCGGGAGACCGGGACGCACTTCCTCATAAATTACCAATTAATTTTTAATATAATGAGGTTAAAAGGAAAATCTGTGAATAGCCATCAGAAATAACCAGTAACCTTTCAACTAACATCAAAATCTTTAAAACCCCACATATATCATGGATATATAAATCTTAATGTTGGTCGTTGGAGTATATATTTTCCATACCACCAAGCAACGCAATTCGGTTCACATACAGAAACATTTAATACATACATAATGTACATTATTGACAAGACTACAAAAACGTGTCCCAACAAATAAGATGTTTACATAATGTTCTATTGACAAACAGTATATGAAAGGGGGTTCAAAAACGGTAAAATAAAAGGTCTTGCTTGAGAATTACGACAGATAAATTATACGGTGTGGGGATTGAAATAAAACAAAAATAAAATTAGAATAAACAACAAAAAAACTCCCATGTGGCCTTCGCCGGAAGAACCCTCCGCGCATGTCCGACAAAAAGGACTGTCCCCTGACCCCCCAAAAATCTCTCGACCATTTGGAGTTCAGGCCTTAACTAAGTGTAGTCGCTTCCTCGGTCAGGGCAATATCCCCTTGCCACGGTCGACTATGACCCGGTCAATAAAGCCTAAGTCATGAAACTGTCGCGTTCACTACTACGCTCCAAATTACTCACTCACTCACTACTCGCCCCTTCCTCTCTCGGATTTCCAGCTTAACTGGGTCAAGCTAGCGACCGGCACCCAGGCCAAATTTCGAAACAAGGTCAAGTTCGCCCCCAAAGACATTCGCCTACCACTTCCGCCGTTAATGGTCCGAAATACCCACATTCCTGCACGAATGTGCATTTTCGGTGCATTACGACCTGCACCAGGCTGTAGCGACCTCAACGAGAGGTCATAAATAGTCATGGCTTTCTGCCTTGCGAAAGTTCGGTCCTGACTTATGTGGGAGACCACACCCACAATTCAAGGAAATACAATTATTTTTTGTCTCCCTATACCCCCATTATCTAAGGGAGACAATCATCCATTGTTTCCCTGCAATATAAAATATATTAAAACAAAATGCCTAAACGAAATAGATTTCAACAAAAAATAAACAAGTGCATACGAGGACATCATAGAAAAAAAAGGAAAACTAACAAATAAGAAACGTGGTTTCCCTCGGCAAATAAAGTGAAAAAAAATAATAACCATACCCAGGACTTAAACTCGGCTCGTCGAGACCGTTTTCAACTATCATAAACGTTACGCCAAGCGATTCTTAGCCAATAATTGTTTACGCGAACTAATGTGTGCTCATTGGCTCCGGTTCGTTCAATGGCAGAGCCGGATTTGTGTGACGTCACTTCACCTATGAGTGATTGGTCTGCGTACTGTTTATATATCCAATAAGTATGCGTAAAATTATATGAATTTAACTGATTAATACATAAACAGGTAAACACTGAGACGTTCTTTATCTTATTTACGTTTTACAGTGAGAAAGACAAATTAGGATTATTAGCGAGAGTGGAGGAGAGATTCTAAATCACAACACCACAAATTATGGTCAAGTCACGCTGAAAGCACCGGTTCCCACTGGATCACATTACGCTGCGATGAACCTGTTCAATTCTTAATAAGGAGACCTCTTAAGCAATAGCAGGTACTGGATCCTTTGTTTATTAAAATCACTTGATTCAACATTGAATGACCCGAAAAGGGTTTATATGCCGTAAAACAAAACTAGACCACTACAAAGAATACCGTAGAGGATGGGATGGGTAGAAAAGTAAGTTAGCTAAAAACTAAACAGGCTACGCATTATTATTATAATGTTATAAAAGGGAAAGCAAGGGTAATAAAGGACTATTTGCTCGTAAATTCCTACCATAAAATAAACTGAACCCCCATTTTATGTCCGTGTTTTTGCAATAAATGTTTTATTTTTCTTGCACCCGTTATTTTACAATACTAAATATATTTTATTTATTTATATTAATATTCACTTCAATGTGTATATTCTAAAAGTTTTTATTTCGTAAAATGGTTAGTTCTAAAGTGGGGGCTCGTTTTTACACTTCAACTTTTTACTCGTAAATTCCTGCCATAAAATGCCCAAGCCTAATTTTATGGTTGGAATTTACGAGTAAAAAGTTGAATATTACCTTTTGTTGTTGTTATTTCTTTTCTTTTCGGCTTTGGTACTCTAAAATAAAAACGTCAGATTTTAATCATCGTCGACGAAAAAACAAAATTACGGTCATAAAAGGAGGATCCAATTTATGCCTAAATTATAAAACGAGCCCCCACTTTAAAACTAAACATTCTCACAAAATAATTTTTTTTTAGAATATACACATTGAAGTGAATATTAATATAAATAAATAAAATATATTCAGTATTGTAAAATAACGGGTGCAAGAAAAATAAAACATTTATTGCAAAAACACGGACATAAAATGGGGGTTCAGTTTATTTTATGGTAGGAATTTACGAGCAAATAGTCCTTTATTACCAATTTTCACATTTTTTATTTAAAAATCCCTAAAGTCTCAGGTACATGACAGGCGCCTCTTAGCACTTGATGTCCTATGCGACTGCGAGTGTAACAGGTATTTTGGACAGTCTCAGAAGATTGATTCATTAAACGCTTCTTCTAAAAAAAAAAATTCAGTCATCAGAAAAAAAAATCGATAAGATTTACAGAAACAAATTTTAAAAATTGATAAAGGTTTCATAAAAAATAATTGAATTATTGAAAGATGTGTACGTGAGAGATAGTGGTAGGGTAGGGGTTAATCCAGAATTTATCGTTTTATTGTGAGAGATAGTGGTAGGGTAGGGGTTAATACAGAATTTATCGTTTTATTATTGAATAATTATTATTGAATAATAAAACGATAAATTCTGGATTAACCCCTACCCTACCACTATCTCTCACGTACACATCTTTCAATAATTGAAAAAGAGTTTTTTAATCCTGTACTTCGTAGATCCCAGAAGTTACCAACTAAGTCAACCTTTAAGTGACACATTTCATTTACGTTTCAAATCCACATAATACAATGAAATTGCTTTTTAAAAAAAGTTTAAATACAATAGTTGTTTGTGTGTTTACTGTTTTGTTTATATATTTATAGCGCTTAAAAGCCACCATAGTCGAATAAAGCAATCTGCTGAACTAGCACGAATACATTTAAATTCCTTTTAATATGTTGATATTAAACCCATTTCCGATTATTTAAATATTTTTTATCTATCAAATAACTCTTTACTTCCCATATTTAATCCTCTAAGCACAAAACCGTTAAGGAATTAAATGAATATTAGATTTATTTTCTAAATATTTACCGTGCCGAACAGGCAATTTTTTAAATTCCCGCCCGAATGATAGAAAAACGGTG
Source organism: Doryteuthis pealeii (assembly GCA_023376005.1). Lineage (NCBI taxonomy): Eukaryota > Metazoa > Mollusca > Cephalopoda > Myopsida > Loliginidae > Doryteuthis > Doryteuthis pealeii. The sequence continues at coordinate 92,415,533 of CM042156.1, read as the reverse complement.
TATGTCCCCTAGTTTAAAAATAAGCTTAACTCTAATATAACTCTTTTGAGTAATCTTGATAAATACATAATTAAATAAGTAATGGATCTACTAATAGCTAAATAGATGTGAGTTTGAAGATATTCTAACTTTCGGTGGGTGAATGATGATTCATATTTTATTTTTAATATGCGGTCAGTCCGGCCCACATCATCCGGTCGACATACAAGTGTGAGTCACCAGAAAACAATTCATCTTCTTCCCTACTGCATGGATTTCTCTTTATATATATAAACATTGCATCGATTCCTATTGAATAAGGTATTTATTTCACTTTATATATTTCTATTAATCTTTATAGTGTCTTGTTTGTTCGCTTATTTTACTGTACTTTTATTTTGTTGCAAAAGAAATGTTTATTTTTTACGTTGTTTGGTTCGTCGATGTAAAAACTTCTCGGTATTAAAACACAAAAACTTCATGAATTAAATCTAATGTTTTTATGTTCTTTTTTCGTTATAATTTTTTTTCACTGCCTTTAGGTTTTTTTAACACAACATTTAAACAACTTTCTTTAGGGTAGTTATCTTTGTAACTTTGTTTTAATTGTCTTTGATAATGTTGTCAAAGAAGTTCGAAAAATATATAAGGAATTTCTCAAAAATAAAATCGAAAAAAATTCAAATAATTGTCGGGGGTTGCTTATTTTGTTTTGTTTTTTAAATTAAGCTTCAATAATATTTTGTTTCATACAAAAAATAACTTGCATTATGTCATTTATCTATTAAAAATATGTACGGGGTGACAAGACTTTCGGACCACTCTGTCGAAAAAAAAAGTTTCAAATGTTTAACCCCAAACCCTAACCCTAAACCCCCAGTTAAAATTATCAGTTTTATTACAAAATTTGTGGGTTTTGTTTTTTCTGTGTCACCTTAATTTTGACACCTTTGTGCAAATTCAGCCCAACTATTAAGGTAGAGCGGTTCGGATATGGGGGATCGGTTTACGGGGAAATGAGCACCCCTGATAACTCGAAAAATAAATAACTTTTTTGATTTTTGTTTTTACAATCTGATAGATTGGTGTGTAATCGATAATAATCCATTGAAGAAAAAGAAAAAAAAATTAAAACCAAAAATTTTAGATGGAGTTCCAGATGCTCAGGTCCGCCTATCTTTATTTTTTTTTTTTTTTAAAGATTTATTTATTGTCAATTGTTCAGTAATTTAATCCGTCCTAATCTCTTAATTTCCCCTTTTGGCAATTTTAATATAATTTTTATTTGTCACTAACAAGTTGTCAGATTTAAATGTCATTTATTTCTAACAAAATAAAAATACTACTACCTTTCTGTCCCATAAGATTGTGACATTTAGTCTATGAAATTTATATGTAACTGCAACAACTATTTTGGGACAGTAGTACTAAGTACTTAAATTGGATAATAATTCAATTTGTAAATAATAGTTATTTGCTTAGCTTAGATCTGGCACAAGGCCAGAAGTATATAAGAGCCCTGTGACGATCGAACTCGCTACTATTGGTCTGCTAATCTAGCTCGCTAACCATTACACCACATGAAGTGCTTTATTTGCAACATTAATATTTGTATCTGAAATTTAAAATTATATACTAAAGACACTTCGTGTGTCGGACGAGATTCGGCACCCGGTACACTTTTATTTTTATTGTCTCGTCCCGGAGGAGTTACAAGTTAATTTCATGGCCGGTGGATATGCCCCATATTTGTAGTCTTGTGTCATATTGAGATAAGTTTAGTTTTTACAGAATTTGAATTAATTTTACAATCTAAAGGCAAGATTAAGCTTAATGGTTATCGTCGTAGGAAATGACATCGGCGACCAGAGTTCAAATCCTGGACGAGGCTGTTGGCGTTTCACTTCGCCTTGGGAAAGGCATGAATCTATTTGTCTCCCACTCCGACTATCAGTAAATAGTAGAGCAGATTGTGTTCGTTAAACTTTGTATAAGCAACCAGTCTAGGAGAAGGAAAAGTCTGAATTCAAAGCAACTTCATTCTGCTTAAAAATTGACCTTGTATCACACCCTGCCTTGTCATTTTCATTTTATTTATTTATTTGTTTACAAAAAAAAATCGACCGACATTCTACTGAATTCCTAAAAGCAAACATTACTCATTTGTCAATTTTCCTTTCACTTTTTATTGCAGTGCCAATTAAAATTGGGTTTGGTTTCAATTTTTTTCTTTTCTTTTTTTTTAACCAAGTTTACTCCAATTTTTGTTACGTAAAAAGAAAAAAGATATTTGCAAAAGTTAGTTAAATTTGAAATATGAGAAGGGAAAAGTTTTGAAAGTTTAGGCATTGAAAAAACAAAAATAGTTGCTGTTATCGAACGTTGATTTATGATTTCCTCTGTTGCTGAGTGATAACCCTTTCCCTCCCACTTGGTCTATTTTGGGGGGAGACAAAAATCTTAAATTTAAAAATAAACAAAAATGTATGATTTGTGGCTCCTAAAATATAAACAGAAAGCAGTACTATTTCAGCCTATGAATAGGATTAAATACATCTTGTGTGTGTGTCTGGTGAAATATAAATCAGTGAGTTCAAATTCAAGAGGCCGCCTCCTCCCATTCACAAACAGGACCTGACACCTCGTTTAAATCGGGTAGGATCAGGTTTTGTCTGATGTATGAAGTACGACAAAAGGGGAGTGTCGACGGAGCTAAACTATTTCTGACATCGCCCTCAACCGTGCATTCTTCAGCAGGGTTCTCTCCGCCTAATACAATGACTTTGTGTTGCACTCTGATTTTATCAGAGCAAAGATTGATTTTAACGGCATGTCAACCCATCTTTGGTTATGTTATTCATAGAGGTTAGGGAATAGCGTTCATTGTACGTTCATGTTTACATTTTTTGTGTAGTTGTTTCTTAAGATTTCTTCTTTTTTTTTCAACCGATTCTATCCAATACAAATAATTTTTAAACAAGTACTACCACTTGTGTTACTTTTAACTGCAGCAGCTTAAGGCTGGAGCACAGGATTCTCCAAGTCCTGACCAACAAGCTTCAAAGCAAACATACAGTCTGGATATATACAACTTTTTTTCTTCTTTGAAAATCTATCAATTTCTAGAAAAGTAGTAATCAGAGTAATGATTTATTTACTTCTCATTCATTCCATGTCAATTCACCATTCCACCGACACCGAATTACTTGAAATTTGGCACAAATGTTCCCCTTCATGAGTTAGGAAAGTGTGCCAAATTATTTTGTGTTAAACTTTACCGTTCCGATTGTAGAGGGGGGGGTTATAATTTTCCTATTTCGCTTCAAAATTAAGGCTGTGCAGTGTCGCAGAATCTCAGTATTATTTTTTAAAAGTTTTAAAATACTTCCATGCATTCAATATTTCTGGAATTTGGTATGTAGGGCAAATAAGGATTGTAGAATCCAAATATCCAACTATTCTAACCCTATACCTGATAGAAAATTTTATTTTGCTCACCCAAATGCATGACTCTAAAATCAACAACTTTTCACCTATGTAGCTATCGAAAATGGGTCCTCTTCAATTTTCATATTTTTTTCTTAACATCTACTATGTCTGCCTAAGTTCACCAAAGAATTTTGTGAGGGGGTTCAAGTCTACTTTAGAAGATATGAACCTGCAAAGTTTAGCGTTTTTTCCTATGTACATGCAGGATTTCAGTGATAGATTATAATTAAAGACAATCATCCTAATGCTCTATGAACTCTCAAATGTTGATATTGTGCTCAGGGACTTCTTAAACTATTCAATAATATTGTTTTTATTAATTTTTAAAAATATATATATTTTGCAGATATTACTTTTTGTACAAATAGATTGTCTTTAACAACTGGTAAACATTGCTTCAGACATGATAATCAACAGTGCATAGAATATTTTGTAGATAGCACTAAACATGAAGTTGAAAGAAATTCTTTCTGTTCGTGTTTTTTTTTTGGGTGGGGGGGGTTAAATTTAATTTTTATATTTTTTACTATTTTTCAATTATTTTCATGAAACAAAAACATTTGATTTTTTTTTCATTCTGAAAAAAGTGATAATAAAAATGAATATACAAGGAGTCTTTAAAACATTACAGTTTAAACTACACTGTGCAATAAATTTTGTTGTGTATGTAGACCATCTTGGACAGATGATAAACTCTACCATTTGGTGTTCTAGGGACATCAACAGTGCACATAATATTTGTGAATGGCACAAAACATATCCTTAAAGTCCTCTTCCCAGTAAAATGAACAAGATGGAAGAGCTGGGTGCATAAACTTAATCAGGAAGTCCTTATTCTCTGTATTAATCCAAATTTTATTGTCACACCTGCAACAAACATATCCTGAAACAACAAATTTCATTGTTTTTCTTCAGTTCCAATAGAGAAGTCATGTATTCGGTCATAGTTTTCATCTTCACTACATTGTTTCATGGCTATTTTATCTCTGAGGAGTGGAATAGATTAATGAAAACTTCTTGTTCCTGGGACTGTGGATGCATTTTTGAATCTCATGTTGAGGCTCCTCCTTGCTTCATCAACTTCCTTCAATTTTTAAAAAACTGAGATTCTGCGACACTGCACGGCCTTAATTTTGAAGCAAAATAGGAAAATTATAAAACCCCTCTAAAATCGGAATGGTAAGGTTTAAAACAAAATAATTTGGCACACTTTCCTAACTCATGAAGGGGAACATTTGTGCCAAATTTCAAGTAATTCGGTGTCGGTGGGTGCAGATTTCAACTTTTTGCTGGTGTTTTGACATGGAATGACCGTTCTGTCATAAGCACACCAAAAGGCATTTCCTTCTTTTTACCATTTTTCCTGCATAATTCCAGAGTTTCAAACAGGTGAGGAATCGCCATGGTGTAATGGCTAACATGCTGGACTGCAACATTGTAGTTCAAATTCCAGCCACACTATTACGTTCACTTTAAGACTAATACTCTTGGGAAAGGTATGAACCTCTTCATCCCTCAAATATGGGTTAAATAATACCACTACTGTTCTTTTAAAAGGTTGGCATTGGAATTAGATAACCTATAAAGATTGATATGCCATTAAACAAAGAAGCCAAACCAAATTACAAACAGTACAGCAAACATGAGATGGCCAGGTTTTGTGTTGATCTCAAACTTTACATCCAAAATAAAACAGTTTTCACTCAACTTGTCAAGATTCTTCTGCTGATCATGTCGGACTGGGATGTATTTTCCTCAAATCTAAAACCTTATGAGAATTCACTCAGGAACATCTATCCATAATATCTGTATTGCATGAAAAGACAAACAGATATATTAGGCTGGTAGAGCGTTCAACTAGGAACCATAAGGTTTCAATACCGGCCCTCGCCAACTCAGTGTATGAGTAGCACAGTCAAGTAATAAGCTGATGGTAGGTGTAGTGCTCTACCTCAGACGCCAAAACAATCTCCTTAGTCTAGCGCTAGTGAAAAGGGGGATAGACTCCCTTGCTGTCTGGTTAATAGCGACTCTAAGCCACCGACGACTTTATTATAACATGATGAAAACTAATCACTGAACGTCTATTCCTTAGGCTTTATTGAACAAGAAAGCTAGACACCTCAACCAAATAAAATGGTACCTTGACTATCAAGTTACGTGCTGTCATTTGGTCAGTTTTTTGCTTTGAGTTGTCAGCTAAAATGTGAGGTACAAACAAGCTTCAGATACATTTATATTAACAAGTTCATTAAAAACATTTTTAAGTTTACAAAATTATTATGCCAAAGAAAAATATTTATAAAAAAAATGAACATCAAAACAATTCATTACATTCTATTTTATTATGCTTTTATACAATACAGTCGGCTTTTTTTCTTTTTAAAAAGAATTTGGTTGTTTTTACTCTTAACGTCCTATACCACCTCATTCCACCTGGCTGGAAGTCAGTCATTTTTCTAATCTACCCCAAATGATAGCCTTTGTTTAAATGTAATATTAAACATATTTAGAAGTCTTTGATTTAAGGGAAATAACAGGTAACTTTAAATGAAAAGGCCAATTTTAGCCATTTTTTTGATAAATCCATAAAAGAATGGAGCCCTGGACTTAAATTCTTAACAGGATGTTAAGAGTTAAGGTGGCTGGAACAGATTAATGGCATTTCAGTTTATTTCAATGGGAGAAATTGATTTGATATTCGATGATGTTGAGTTATGAGTGGAACAAATAAAACTAACAAGTCAAAGTAGCAGTGTATAAATTTATATATTAATACTGATGTTCCTTAATCATCCATCTGTTATCATCTTGCAATGTAAATACTGATTATCTGGTGTCTCTTATCCACGGAATTCTTATTTCTTATTAGTGTTGTCATCTCAGCTAAATAATGGACCATTCCGTTTTTATTATAAAGAAAGGACATTCTATACAGCAAAAATATAAGAAAGAGAGTAGGAGAAAGATAGAGAAGGAGTGAACATGAAAACAATAATACTAATCTTTTTCAATTGAACATAATGAAAATAAAAAGAATGAAAGAAAGAAAAAAAAAGGGTGATAGAGTTAAATCAATATTATTGTATTTTTTACATATTGAACTATTTTGCAATACCTAATATAGTAAACATAAACGTTGTAATGATTAAATTATCATACTTGTGGTATATCCACAGGTCCAGCTAGTATAACTTAAAAGGATACTTTAGAGTCTGCTTACAGTTACTTCACAACCAATATCTATATATGAAAATCTGATGTCTCTGATAAGACAAAGCAAGAATTCTTCCAAGTGGCAACTGTGTCGGTGCTACTGTATGGCTGCACTACTTGAACTCTAACAAAATGCTTAGAGAAAAAGTTAGATGGGAACTACACGATTCTGCATGCTGTCTAACAAATCCTGGAACGCCCACCTTGGTTCAATCTGATCCCTGCCATGTTGTGCTTTTTGATCTTAGATAGGAATTTGATCAAGCCAAGCGCTCAGACTGAAACTCCGACATCAAAGGGTGAAGTGACTGCTACAAAATGAACTCGTTTCTCAGATGAAAAACAATCAGAAGGCAGATAAACGATAATATCTTTTATAATAATCAAAAAAAGATTATTACAAAGTCAATAAAAGCCTCCACTTTGGCCCTATCTTAGGCTAAACGGGCAGTCAGAGATCAATCGGCTGGTCACATCAAGCCCTAGCACTTATATGATTTTCCCAACCCTATTGCCCTTATGGCAAGCCCCAATCCCTTTTTATCATATGGGTGCTAGAAGGCGGTGACTGAGGGTCTACATGTCCTGGGAATGACGTTAAACTCTATCTGATGGTGAGGTTCCAGTTTTGGAGGTTTGGGGAATGTGGAGCACCCCTTCATCGCCATTGCTCCCTGGTCCACTCTGACCCGGAGTGGTAGTACCTGTTAGGGTCCCATCTATGGGTTAAATAGAAAAATGTATTTATAAAAAAATTGTATCATCCATTAAGAATTGATTTATTTCAAAACTTTATCGGCATTAAATAACCCACTGAGGTTGATATGCCGTAAAACAAAACAAAACAATAAAAGCCCGTCCCTCATATTGATATCAGTAATGTGGCATCCGTTGTTAGTAGCTCTTATGGTTTTTAAGAGTTAATTTCAAATATTTAGATTCAATTCAGAAAAGTTCTCACTGAGTTTTAGTCCCGTCTCAGTATCAGAGAATCAAAATACTAAATTAGCTCAGGGTCTAAGATTCAGGAGATTTTGTCGTTAAAGGGTGATGTATCTCTGCTCCGCCATTGTTTTTCACATCAGAACCTTGGGTTTAAGTAATAATCTTACCCAACTGGGGTGGGTCCGTTGATAAGGGAAGAGTCTTCCAATAATTACTTTTCGTTGGTTTAATCTCTGTTTACTCCTCCCATATTATCTAATATCCAGGATTGTCAACCTCACCTCTCCTTGTTACCTTACCATATGACTCCACCTCAAGGGTATCATCACTGGTCCACATCAGCAACAAAAAATAAATTCTAATTATCTTTCAGGTGAATTGTACTTTCTATAACAATTTTTGAAAATACATTTCTTATTATTTTCCAAAATATTTTTTTCTTCTTGACATTATTTGGTAATTTATGAGGAAGTGCATCCCGGTCACCCGCCTCAAAAACTGCTACCTGGTGACTATCAAAATAACAACCCCGGCTCGTCGTAATTCTTGTTTATTTATCGTAATTTGTTGTAATTCTTGCTAATGTTTAGATATGAAGATGGATATATAGTTCTGAATAGATTGAGATAGATAGATAGATAAACAAACAAAATAATATAGATAGATATGAACAAATGGAGATAGATATTTTCGACAAGTAAATATATTTGGGGGGGTGGTCGCTTCTTTTTTTGTCATAATTCTTGTTTATTTAAACTAAAAAGAAGACATTAAACAAAGATGAATAAAAAAAAAATCTTAGTATTTAAAGTAATATAGATAAGTATGAACAAATTGAGATAGATGGATAGATAGATATGAAGATGGATAGTTTTGAATAGACTGAGCTGGGTCGTTATTTTAATAGTCACCGGGCAGCAACTCTTGAGGCAGGAGACCGGGACGCACTTCCTCATAAAAAGACCTCATGTGATCTTGGGCAGCAGTTAAAGCTCGCCCTCCCCTATTGTGTCAGCCTATTCGATTAAAAAAAAAAAAACATCTTATGGAACACACCTGCAATTATGACTCGTTATAGTCCTATTGTTTTTAAATTCTGTTTATAAACAGGTATATCATGTGTCAGAAATTTGAGTTTGACTCTTTCTGACCTGGCCAATGTCCATTTACAAGTTATGTAAGTACAAAATGTTTAACTTTGTCGGTTAACCCTCTTCAGACCATTGTCAATTATAAATCCTATCAATTAACCCTCTACAGGTTATTGTGCCACAACTGGAGTCGGTCAGTAAAACTATACAGATTCCAACTCCAGTTGAATTTACACTTTATATTGCCCTAGTTTAGTTTGTATAATGGACACTCCTTATAAATAGATATTAAAAAGTCATGGTTTCATATTTATTTGTAGGTCATAATCACTTAATTACATAAAGAGGAGTCAGTCAGTCGAAGATGCTAAAATAGAAAAGTCAAAGGAGTTGTGTTCCAACTCTACAGCTCTGGTTAAAATGCCAAACTAGGATTTCCTTCAGTTCTATCTGCAGGGGCTTATAATACTCTAATTGTATCCCCCTGCTGAAGGGTAAGACACCCCCCTTTCTCTATAAAAAAGGGTAACCTGAATATGACATGTCTGCATTTGATGGTGATACTCCAGTTCTGGAGATCTGAGTTGTGTGGAGTACCCCTTCTTTGCCATTACTCCCAGGTCCACACTGACCTGTTAGAGGCCCACCTAGGAGTCAAATAGATCTATGTGAAAATCATTTGTATTAGATAAGAATACTTGATATCATCTGTGAGCAAAAAACTCTTAAGAAACTAAGACAAATAATGAATATCTTATTATAATGGAGATTGTGGGTTTGTCTGTCTGTAACCAAAACTATATTACTAATCAAGTCACAATTCCTTTTGTTATTTATACCACATTCTCCATGATTTTATTTTTAATTTAAACTTCAATTATTAATTATTTTATATCATTAAGACTGTTGACCATATCTACAAACTATTAACATGCAATTGTATTTATATATACAACAAAATAGTGGTTTACAGTGTGAATGGGAAGGCTAATTTGCATATTGATCTTAAAAATTTGATTTTAATAAATATATGCTTAGTATTATTAATTTCTAATTGTTTGGTTTTATCTTGATGAATATGACCAAAAATCTCTTCAATAAATCTTTTAAAAAATCCATTAACAAGATGAAATAACTGTAATATTATTCTTTACTTCCTATTTTAACTAAATAGTTAAATTATGAAAATTTACCAATGAAAGACGGGAGTAAGGGAAAATGATGGAAGAGTTAGTTTCAAAGTTGTTCTATTTTTCAATCATACCCCCTCTGTTCCAGATCTTTTTATTTGCATTCTTATTCAGTTTCATTAGACTCTCTAATTTAACATGATATTTTATTATATTAAAACTTAAATACTTGCACCTGGAGGGTGCATATATTTGCTAGTATATATAATGTACAATATGTGATTCCCTAACTTCTAGGCATAACATAACCCCAGTCAGGTTGACATGCCATTAAACTCAATCGGATTTCTTTGATTTGGATCATCTTTTTACAACTTTTAGAATATTCTCTTGAATTTATTGATAACTAACTTAAAAGCCGCCCTATCAGGCAGCAATTAAGCTAGCTTTTGCAGAGGGTTCTTGATTGGTTCTTCGGGCAAACAATGACAATACATATTAAATTTTATTAAACTTGAACAATATTTTTCAAACAATTTCAAGATTGTGCATCCAAATTCGGTCCAGAATGTTTTGGTCTGATTCGCAAAAGTTGTATACGTTTGGCTATGGCTTCTACGAGTTGAAAAAATGGGACACACTGATATTTGCATTTATTATTAGAGATAGTATTTGTGTTGTATTGTCCTCTGAGGGAAAACGAAGCTTCCGGCAAAAAGACAAAGAGAAATATAAAATATATATATTTTTAAAAAAAGGGAAAACGGAGGCGAGGCTTTCCGGTCAAGGAAGTAGGGAGAAGATAAAGAAAAATATAACAAATGTCCTTTATCAGATCAAAAGATAAAAATGCGTAGGCATGTTAGCAGATGTGAAGACCAGATCAAAAGATAAAGATGCGTAGGAGTATCTATGAATATAAAGGCCTGAGGGTTCGAGCCGACAAGGCAGTCAGACATAAGTCCCAGAACAGAGCACGAGTGAGTGACCGTCGCTACGGTCCATCACTGCCAACGGGCAGTGAGGTTCGTCTACCCCTTCCACCCCACCAACGTTAGTTATCCCAATAGTAGTAGTCATTGTCAACACTCACCACCCACTATGGCAGAGATTAAAGAAATAAACTCAAAGTTTTTACAATACCCATGTGTTGTGGTTTCTAAGTGACCATATATACCCGACTACTAACATACACGATTTAGCAGCGTGAATTTGAAGAAGCCGCTATGCAACATTTGAAAGATTTATTTAACTTTTTTTTTTAAATACAAAAACAGGTAACTTTTGAAGCGGTATCCAAAACTGAATGCGTGTTGTCTTTTTCCAGGTCTATTCCAACATATTGAACTTTTGAACTAATACCCTTGGGAAAGGTATGAACCCCTTCATTCCCCAGCTATGGGTTAAAGTACCACTACTGTTCTACAAGGATGGCTTTGGCATTAGATAAACCATGATGGTTGATATGCCATTAAAAAAAGAAAACAAACTATCCAACATATTTATATATAAATATTATATAAGTTTTAATTTAATTGTAAAGAGATGAAAAAAATAAAATCAGATTTGTAAAAGAACGGAATGAATCCAACTACACTTTTAAAAAGGCAGAGTATCAGGTCACCATGGGCAACAGGCAGAGGTACAGCATCTGTTTAGGTTAAAAATGTTATAGAAATACAAGACTTTAACTATTTGTGGTGGTGGTGAGGGGGAGTATAGAGTATCCAGTGAAAATCATATTACCACACCATATGTATCTCTGTAATAGGATGATAGGTTAGTTTCATTTTCAATGCTTACTTGTTGGCCACAACCCTATTACAGAGGTGTGGTGTGTGTGTGTGTGTGCTAGAGATTTTAAATCTTTAGCTGGCTTAAAAAGCTGTTCATGGCATTGTTGATACTTTTACAAAATGACACCATGCAAGTGGAAGCAACACACACACACACACACACACACACACACACACACACACACACACACACATACATACATACATATATACATTTGTGAGAAAGTGTACTTTTAAAAAAAATGTATGTGTATATTTGTTTTAAAAAAATTGCTCATGGCATTACTGTTACTATACTGTTTATTTGTGTAGTGTTCAAAATGTATTTTAATTTTATTTGTTGTGTTGATATATACTACAAAAAATCAGAAATATTGTAGAGTTTAGCATTATTTCTAACTATGATACTATTAAACAAATACCTGTTTTTTTTGTTTTTGTTTTTCAACTTATCCCGTTATTTAGTCAAATCTGTGAGGGTTTTCTTTCTTTCTTCCTTCCTTCGTATACTTGTGTAATATCTCATGTTACCATTTATAATTGGAATATTTCATTACTCTAGTAAAATCAGGTTGCATAGGAGCATGTGCAAACAAAACCTCTTGAGAAAACACTACACAAAAAAAAATGTAAATATGAACTCAGAAACTTGCTTGGTAAGCTGTGGGGAGACCTCCAAAATGCCGCACTGGGAGCCCCAAGATCTGGCAAGTGACTGAGGGAGCTAAGATCCCTCGTAAAGACAAAGGCCCGAGTGACTTCAAATGAGGAAGGACTGAATGCTGCTGCTGCTGCTGTAGGATGTTCCAAACTACTACAGTGGCAGAATACAGTAAATCATCATCATGTATGCAATTCCCTAACCCCTTGGCATAAAATAACCCTTGACAGGTTGACATGCTGTAAAAATCAATCCATCCAGGTTGCAGGATTCACACACACATGGATATTTCAAGGAGGTGCTCATGGTGTAATGGTTATCTGCATAGAAATGGAATTGCTGACCAGAGTTCAAATCCTAAGCTGCTTGTATTTCCTGTCATGCTTATCTATCTCCCTTTCCCCATCAGCTATGGGTGAATAGTAGGATAGACTGGGTGTTGTATATTGAAGATATTTAAAAGAAGGTGAAAACGGAAATAGGGTCTTCCGGTTGGATCGAGGCAGGGAGAAGACGAAAAGAGTAACAAAGGACTTTTTCCGGGTAAAGCAAACAAAGAAGGATGGGTAACAATAAGTTCGGAAATAGATTTGTCCGCTGATAAAGATAACAAAAGAAAACGCGTAGGCGTTTGATATATATAAAAGGAAGTCAGGGATCCCAGGTCAGGGAGAGTCAGACAGGAGAACAAGTGAGCAACAGACGTTCATGGTCCATTGCAGCCAACGGCTGTGGGACCCACCAGCCACCCCTTTACCTCACCATCGCCACCCACCACGTACAGCCGAGAAGAAGAAGAAATAAAGTCAAAACTCCTACTATACCCATGTGTTGTGGTTTCTTAAGTCCGACTACATACTTCGCCATGTGACCATATATACCCGCAACGTATACAGATACACGATTTAGCAGCGTGAGTTTGAAGAAGCCGCTATATAACGTATAGATATTTAGTGCCGGTAAGGAAGGCACTACGTAACAGGGGTTCTTTAGCTGTGTTATTGCAACCAGTTTAGGATAAGGAAAACTCTGGATTCAAACCAGCTGTATTCTGCTTAAAAATTGACCTTGTGTTTTTTTGTTTTTTTTCCTAGTACCCCACTCGTACCAGGTCAGGCACAAAGGCCCTATTAACGTGGGAACCACCCACAAACCGAAGTTCATGGGATGGTGGGTGAAAAATTGCGTCTATCCCCTCGGCATTCCCCTCAAGGGGGGCGCCTCAGGCACTGGGCAATAAACCCAGCTCTGCCCCTTTAAATCAAGGGGGCAGGTATTGCCTGGGAGGATGGCCCCCTGGGATCGACGCTATTAATACAACATAATCGGTCCAGCGGCCAAAGCTCACCGGACCCCCGATCGAAACCGGGGTTTTGACCTTGTGTTGTATCTTGCCCATAGCATAGGGGTTGCATAAATACACACACACATGGATATTTTTTGATGAAGGGTTTTGGTAATAAGGCACCCAGTGAGAATTAACTTCACTCTAGAATTGTTTGTTTACCATCACATTGCTCATTATAAATATGTACAATGCTCAATCTCGTTTGGCACAGGTTTATATTAATAGCTCACCTAGTGTGGATGATGTGGGCTACATTAGCAATGGCTTATAAGATTAGCTCATTAACCACTGCTCTATAGCAGTGTTAATGAAGTTTATCCTCACTGTGTGCATTAATATTATAGGCTTATGCTAAGCTTGGTAAATATCTTCTTTTTTCTTTTGTGTGTGTGTGTGTGCGCGCTGGTCCATAAGCTAGATTCACTGACTGGTTTATAAAGTGAATGCACTTCTCACTAAGTGCTCTGCTATCATGACCCTATGCCACACTAATATTGCTAAATATCTATATATTCTTTTATTATTAGTTTTTTTCCATTTTATTATTGTTGTTGTTTTTTTTTTTTATCTTGACACGTGTTTGTGTAGCAATCAGTGTATTTCATTTATTCTGAGTCAGCTGTGAATCAAAACTGGTTTAAATAAGAATAAATTTCCTAAAAAGGAAATGAGTTTTTCATGCTTATAATCCTTCCTAGTCTTCTTCTTTTCTTCTTTTTCTTCTTCTTCTTTTTCTTCTTTTTCTTTTTTCTTCTTTGTCTTCTTCTTTTTTCTTCTTCTTTTCTTCTTCTTTTTCTTCTTCTTCTTGATCTTCCTCATCTTTTTCTTCTTCTTTTTCTTCTTCTTCTTCTTTTTCTTAGACTGACAGTTGACTGACAGCTTTTCATATTTATCTTTAATGAGTCATTTTTGTTAAATAAAAAAAAAAATATCAATTTGAGTTTTATTTTTATTTGCTTTTTTTTTTTTTTTTATTGATTCTATTATCTGCTTCATTAGAAATAGATTTTTTTTTTTTTTTAGTTTCAGGGAACGATGACTTTCCATTTTCAACCTGTAGAGCTACACGTTGAAAATTGAAAGTCATTGTTTTATTTATATATACTAGCAAATTTATGCACCCTCCGGGTGCAAGTTTTTAAGTTTTAATATAATAAAATATCATGTTGAATTAGAAAGGCTAATAAAACTAAATAAAAATGCAGATAAAAAGATTTGGAACAGAGGGGGTATTATCGAAAAATAGAACAGCTTTGAAACTAACTCTTCCATCATTTTCCATTACTCCCGTCTTTCATTGGTAAATTTTCCTAATTTAACTCTTTACTTAAAATAGGAAGTAAAGGATGATATTACAGTTATTTCTTCTTCTTAATGAATTTCTTTTAAGATTTATCCCAGAGATTTTTGCTCATATTCAATAAGATAAAACCAAACAATTAGAAATCAATAATACTTAGCATATATTTATTAAAATCAATTTTTTAAGATCAATATGCAAATTAGCCTTCCCATTCACACTGTAAACCACTATTTTGTTGTATATATAAATACAATTGCGTATTATGAGTATGTAGATATGGTCAACAGTCTTAATAATGTAAAACAATTTTATTATTCATTGAGGTTTAAATAAAAATAAAATCATGGAGAATGATGTAAATAACTAAGGGAACTGTGAATTGAGTAGTAATCTAGTTTCGGTTACAGACAGACAAACACACAATCTCCATTATAATAAGATATATATAATGGATGTTAGGAAACTTCTTTGGTTGTATTAGAAGCCTGGAAAAGTACAAAATAAGGAATAAAATTCAAAGTGATGAATATTATGTTATTTTGATTTCTGAAAACTCCGGCAGACCTCTACATTTTGTCACAGAGTTTTGTATCTTCTTTTACAACCAAAAGAGTTTCTTAACATCCATCACATATATCTACAAAGAAGCAAACATGGACTCTATAAGAACATAGTTGACATTTAACACTAGTAGTTCTTTTTAATCTTTAAAATCTTTACATGAAAATGCAAAGCCATATAACAATATATTTCAAAACAGGATAAAAACTCACAACTCAGTTTCACGCTCAGGTGAATTACTATGAATTACTATGAAGAGTATTAGCTCACCTGAAAGTTGACAACATAAAACTTTTGAATCATGAGTTTATACCCTATTTTATTATCATACTTGAAATGTGTGTCAGCCAGTTCACACATACCCATTCTTGGAATTTCCTTAGTTCCAAGAACCGGTTATTAACTTAAATCAGGGGTTGTCAACCCTTTTTTTTTTTTTTTTTTTTACTAATGGATACACTTGAGACTGTGACAGGGTGAGAACCTGTTCTTAAGATATTTGAATCCCATCACTTATATATATATATATATATATTGGTTTGTTGGTTGGTTTTGAAGGCTGTCACAATGTGAGTGTAAAGAAAAAAGGAGGTAACTATGATGTTTTTTATTAACATGACAGGTTAACAAAAAACATCATAGTTACTCCTACTTTGTAACCTATCCTATGTAATTTGTTTCTAAGAAACTATTGAAATGTATTTACAGTTAGCTTGAAATCGTGAGGGAAGAAAAAAAGAAAAACACTGGGCTGCATGGATATGATCTTACTGCGTCCTTTTAGATTTTTGTGCATCAGGGCCGCAGGACACGTATCTATCGGCATCTCTGTATATATATCATGTATGTTCGTGTGTAAGGAGAAATTTGCCATATTGGAGTTCAGAACCAAATAAATTATTGAATAAAAAGATCGGAATTGATATCAAAATATCACCATTTTAATAATTGGTTGCTGTATTACTTGTCCTCAGATTAACAAAAATATTTACCCACAAATGATTTAAAAACTAAATATAAACAGGTTCCTCTTTACACAGGATTTAAGGAAGATAACATTGACACTAAAATAAATTGGGTGTTTGCACAATGAACATGTACTTTAACACAAATATCTATGAGGTTCATTTAATAAATAATTTTGGATACTATCTTATTACTTTCTTATGTTATCTGTTAAGTCTCACCTTTTCTTTTTATCACTGGCTGTGTTGCGGACATCTTCCTCATTGTGTCATATTGGGAGTTGGCTTTAGACAATCGTAAGGTAGGTTAGTTTTATCCCCACTGATTGGCACGTCTGTTATATCAACCCTGGCCACGGCTAACCTGTCTATTACAAAAGGAACAGAGAGATTTCAGAAACAATTTGCGGACTCGCTTGAATGAACAGCAGTGCCAAGCGGCTTTTGTATGATTACACATGAAAGCCTCAAACTTGGAACTGTGACTCGTGTCATTACATTATCTGATAATAAAACGTGTCTCTTTTCGTTCCACTGGGGCCTCTCATAGCAGTTGTCTTTGTCATCAATAGAGGCAACAGTTGCAGTCGGAGGGAGGGTGGTTGATTTTTTTCCCTCCTAAAATAACTTATTATATATGCAGCAGGTGTGCATGAATGGGTGAACTGACTTAACATCCACGGGTATTTGCCTCATACCCCACTTGTATGGGCTGGGCACAAGGCCTCGTTTTAACGTGGGCCCACCCACAAGCTGAAGCTCATGGGTGGGAAAGAACAAAAATTGCGTCGATCCCTTCGGCATTCCTCCACGGGGGGGGGGGAGATCAGGCACTGGGCAATAAACCCAGCCCTGCCCTTTAAATCAAGGGGGCAGGTATTGCCTGGGGGGGGAGCCCCCTGGGATCGACACTATTAACTTGTAAAGATCCAGGGCTGAAGCCACTGACTTAACATCCACAGGAGGAGTGATTTTTCATCTCATTAAGGTTTCCCCAAGTAAAAAGGGATGATTGTCTGAATCCCATTAGAGGTGTCTTCTTTACTTCTGATCCACTCTATATAACAATAACAACCAGAAAATGATAATCTGAACAATTGCAAATAAACTGATGGTGAGGCTCCAGTTCTGGGGAGTGTGGAGTACACTTTTATTGCCATTACTCTCAGGTCCCACCACCCTGATGAGGTTTTAAGAAAAATCAGTTGAGTACAAAAAAAAGAAGTTTTTAACTTTATTTACAGAGCCGATTTTGTTGTATGGTCAAAATTTAGTTTCTTCCACAATTCCCAGAGGATCACCTTTCCAACCAAATCATGCCCAGCCTTGAATTCTCGTTGTGCTAGTTTGCTGCATTTGCAAACATGATTGATAGTCTCGTCTTGTCTATCTCTCTACATACGACATTTGATGTTCTGTTGTCTTATCTATTTTTGCGTTGATACAATTGCTTCTTATGGAATTGTTTTGTGCTGTAATTATGGGCAACTCAGTTTCTCTCGTCTTCATTTTCTTAACCCTTTCCAGGTCTTTTCATGTGCAATCTCTAGCATTCCCAATTGATTTTTTTTTTATTTGAGGTTATTATTATTTAGTTAAATAGAGCTCTGTAAATGGAGTTCAAAACTGTTTGAATTATGCAAATATCCACAGCAGTTAAAAAGTTATGAAAATTTAAAGCCCCGAAATTGGGGGTACAAAAGTGGACATTTAACATCCTGTTGAAAATTTTCTAAGTCTAGAGCCCAATTCCTATAACCATTTATTAAAAGTGGGTAAAAATTGCTGTTTCATTAAAAGTTACATGTTATTTCCCATAAATTAAAGACTTCTAAATATGTTCAATATTATATTTAAACAAAGGCTATAATATCGGGTAGATTAGGAAAATGAATGTGACTTCCAGTCGGGTGGAATGAGGTGGTACAGGACTTTAAGAGTTAAAAAGATTTTAAAAAAAAAAAAAAAAAATCATGGACCAATTCAAAACAAGAAATTCAGTCATTTCTTCATTTCTTGAGCAAAAACTTGGCATTTCATATGTAAAATTGTACGTTCTTTCTGATTCTAAACTCAAATTCTATGTATTTCGAATATTTAGAGCATTTTTTAAATGTTTACTACAAGATTATTCAACATTTTCATTTTAATTCTGCATGTAAACATTTATATAGCATTAATTTAAATAAATAATACCATTTTGAACTTAAAAATAGTGTTTTTTAAATACCTGCTATGCTGTATTACATACAAGAAATAAAATACATTTTTACATAGTTTTTCATGATGAAAAGAAATAGAAAAACAAATATTAAATAATATATTAATAATTTGAAGGCAATTACAATGCATATAAAAATAAAAACAAAAAGATGTTATTTTTGTCTTATTGATTTCTAAGTAGAAACTTCATCTTCAGAGGTGCATATCAGAAATATTTCTGATATGCACCTCTGAAGATGAAGTTTCAATAAGACAAAAATAACATCTTTTTGTTTTTATTTTTATATGCATTGTAATTGCCTTCAAATTATTAATATATTATAACATACATAACAATGCTTCAAGCAAATTACCAATTAAATATTAAATAATATGCTGACAGCTATCTGTTTCAACTTGTGGGGTTTATAAAGTATAATTCAATTGAAATCATTTTAAAATTAGAATGAAGACAATTGTAAAAGACACTTTATAAAGCCGGTCTTCATCAGAGCACATATATTGTTAAATTAAAGAAGGGGGAAAATTTAACCATTTGGCATGAGAGGTTCAAATAACGCTTGTTTTGTATAAAAATGCATATATTGGATTAAAAATAATGTAAATTTTATTTTTAAACCTAAAAGTCTGAAAAATCAATGAGAAAAACACAACAAAGTTTGAAAATAAAAGTGTATATAATTCATTTATTAAAAAAACATGTTACACTGCTAAAAAGATGTTTATTTCAAAGTAAACTCTCCTTTACTTATATTCTAATACTTGGCAAAACATTTAAAACCTCTCTTGACATATCTCGTGTGTGTATATGTATATATAATTGGAATAATCATGACAAGCAAACTGGCGAATACCATGTGCAGTGTGAGGAACACTGTACAGCTGTTTCGACCTAATTTGGTCTCATCAGCAGTGTATATCAGAGATCAAACCGGAGAACCCAGGATGCAGAGTCAGAGACTCTACCCCTAGGCCAACCAGACACACCACGCATGAAACTCGCCAAAAATGATTATTCCAATTATATAAATAAAATTTCTCTAAAATAAAATTTCCTATATAATATATATATATATATATATATATATATATATATATATATAATGAATCATATAATTAAAATCATTGATAATCTGTTGTTTTTTATGTTACCATGACACTACAAAAATGGCACATCAAAAGAGTTTTATTAGCACACTAAAATTAAAATGCTCCAAAATAGGAAATAAAACAGTTTCCAGTCCATTTTGCAACTTTATAATTATTGTAAGTGGTCATTAGAATTTCTTCAGGGAGATAACAATTAAATACTAATGGAGTACATCCCACTTATTTATTTATTTATTTGCAATTATGATAAAATTCTATAAATAGGATCGGGTATTGAAATAGGATCGGCTGCCAAAAACTGGCCTTTAAGTGAGTCTAACTGAAATACATTTTCTTTAATTTCTATCACCAGAAAAACCATTAGAAATGAAAGAAAAAGTAAAAATATATATAAAGATTATTATATTATGCCTATAAATAAACATGTCTACCAAAGTTTTATAAAAAGTTAATTTTCTTCTCAACCAAAAATACCAAGATTTTGTATTTAAAGGAACATTGTACTATCAAAACGGATATTATTAAGTACTATTTATTACCAAACTCTACTGCATTGAAACTCTGTATCCAAATATATAAATATATAGCAGTCCAGTAAGTACTTTATAATTTCTTCAGGGAGATAACTATTAAATACTAATTTAAGAGTACTCCCCTTATTTATTTGCAATTATAATAACATTCTATAAGTAAGATGTAATATGAAATAAAATGTTGGCCTTTTAACTAAAATACATTTAACTTTTCTTTTTCTTTTTCTCATCAGAATAACCATTTAAAAAATTGAAGAAAAAAAAACCTGATTCAAAATGGCTGCTTCTCCTGACCGGAAGCAAAGTCCTGTCATTTCACATACAACATCAAATTCCATCATAAGTTCAGATGAAGACCCAAAAGTTGAAGAAGAAATTAAACAACTTAGAAATCTCCATGACCAGCAACTTTTTGACGTCAAAACTTGGCTTACAAATCAATCAGAAGAACACAAAGTCTGGGAAGAAACAGGTAAGAATTATTAGAATTCAAAATGATCTCATAAGAATAGCATTCCCAGTTGATTTTTTTATTTGAGGTTATAATTTTTGTGTAACACATTTTCGCCCCTTTTAAGAAATCCCGTTTTAACACGCTGTAAAAAATAATTCAATTTTATGTTTTTGTTTATTTTTTCGAAGCAAAATATCATTTAAAAAATTCTTCAATATATAAAAACACAAAAATTACATATTTAGAAAGATTATTTTATTTTCTTTCCAACCATATAAATATTTTTAAGATTGGATCAGAAATACCAGAGTAATTGCGATTTGAACCAATTAAGGTGAAAAATTGTTTATGTCCAACGATTTTACAAAACGAGCTGTTATTGCTAATAAGAATTTCATTTGTTTTTATTTTGTTTTTGTTTGTTTGTTTTTTATAGTTTGTTTTTATTTTTTGTATAGAGGTATAGAATTTGTTGTTTTTATTTATTTATTTATTATTTTGTCTTTTGTATAGAGGTATTTAACTGCTAGGAAACTAGTGATAAAATATCTCAAGGAATTTCTTTGTTCTGAATTTTACTTTGTGCATTGATCAATGAGTCAAGAGAATTTCTAGATGGTGATGAAAATAGTAAAAAAAAAAAAAATTATTCTGCGGCAAAATATTTTATCCAAATTTCTCAATCCCAATTTCTTGAAATCAGTTTCCAATTCTTTAGAATTGCAGAAATATTACTTTATTCTTGATTTGTAGCAACAAGTTTTTTTTAGTGACCAATTTATATTAGTATATATATATATATATATATATATATATATATATATATATAAATTGATTCAGTAACCATCAGTGTGTTTATGTATATAATATATAGGTGCATGTTGTTGTAATGGTTAGTGTCATAAGAAATGGACTCATTGGCCAGAGTTCAAATCCTGGACAAGGCTGTTTACATTTCACATACTGCTAATACCCTTAGGAAAGGTATGCACCTAACTACTCTCCCTTGAGCTATAGTAGAGCAGACTGAGTTTTTATCATTAACTAGGTGAATACTCTAGAAGGAAAACTCTGAATTCAAACCTGTTAGACTCCGTTTAAGAAATTGACCTTGTGTCACATCCTACTCATTTGGAGGGATTGGTGTGTGTGTGTGTGTGTGAGAGAGAAAAAGAAAAGAAAAAAACAAGTAAGTCACAATATTGACTTTGTTAAAAAAAACAAATGAGTCACAATAGATATTGAAAAAGTGTACAATACATCAGTAGAGCTGATAAGTAACAAAATCTTACTACGTGGGTTTCACTGAAAAGGATCTTCAGGAAAATTCTGCCAGAAAAGTTATTGGGACAAACGGATGAATATATAAAAGAGCACAGTAGAATTAGCTAAGAGGTTGAACAAAATGCATAAATAAACAGTTAATGATTAAGCAGGCATTTATTTTTGTGCCTGCCTCCATTTCATTTATATATATATATATATATATATATATATATATATATATATATATATATATATATATATATATACGCACACACACACACAATTGTTCATCACTTTATGTCTGTTTACTTGTCTATCATCTGTGAATAGAAATAAAAGATTGAATTCAATTCAAACAGTGCACATAAGTGATCTCTGAACAGGTGTACATACTTTACCTGTTGTATGTATATTTACATATGTATATAAATACATTTATATACATTTATCAATGTATATAAAAGGTGTATATTTTTTTACTTCATTGCCAGTTCTGCTATTAATTTGTTTCTTTTTTAGGCTTATTTTGAGGCTTTAGAAAGAAAAAGGTTTTGATCACACATGTACATCCAATACACAGAACAGGTCTTGTGCTACATTAAGTTTTATAAAAATATTGTAAACTAGAAGAACTACCAGGCATTACCCAGGTTTGAAAAGTTCAAAATAAATATCTTATCTCCATTTCAGTATAGATTAATAAACATTCTTCTATATTTATTTTCTCTTTTATTCTTTATATATTTTTATTTTGAAGTTATTTATTTTTATTATTATTCTTATTTGTATTTTTTCTTTTATTTGTCTTTTATTTGCTTTTGTTTTATTAATTTGTTTCATTTTAAATCATTTTTTAAATTAATTTTTTAATATATCATTGATTTTATACCCTTATATTTTAAACTGCATCTAATGGTGAAGTTCCAATTTTGGAGCTCTGGGAGTGTGGAGTACCCCTTTATCACCATTACTCCTGTGTCCACTCTGACCCGGAGTGGTAGTACTTGTTAGGGTCCCATCTGTGGGTTAAATAGAAAAAAATGTTTAGAAAAATGTGTTTAAAAATGTTGTATACCCATCAAAAATGAATAAAACAAAACGTCTTAGGCATAAAATGATCCAACAAGGGTTGACATTCCATAAAATCCAACCAATCAATCCTTGTATTTTTATTTAGCTTTCCTTTTAAGAAATGAGGATTTTTTTCACCCCCACTCAAAAAAATATAGGGTGTGGATTTTTATTGAAGTTGGACTTTGGTCTCCACCAAATTTTCTCCATAAAAGGATGTGGGCTCAGTCATTGTTTGAACAAACATACAGACAGACAGAATCTTTCTTTTATATATCTAGTAGCAACACCAGATGTTTTGTTGATTGTGTTGGACATTTGCAAATTCCGACCTTAATCTGTTTAAATCGAAATTTCTCGGGTTTTACTGGCCCAAGCTTAAAGATATTTATATGGTTGAAAGAAAATGAAATAATCTTTTTTTTTTTCTCAGAATAAAAATTACACGATAATTTATTTCGTAAATTCAAAGTGGCTAATCTTTATCAATATTCTTGAAATTTGACATTTAATTAGCACACACCTTAAAATACAAGTAGAAACTTTTTTTCTTTTTTTTTTTTCTTTTCTGACATTTGGAAGTGAAAATATGATAGACAAAAATAAACAGATTTCTTCAAAAAGTATAAAATAAGCAAAAAAAAAAAAAAGCACTATGTCACTAATAAAAGTCTCAGAATTATTTTTATATGTAACATGTGTTATTTAGATGTTGCATAACTGTTACATAATCATTATATACCTAATACATTTTTAAGGTATTGTAGAAATCATTATGGCAATCAGTACAGCTGATTATATGTTAATTTATACTTTTATAAATGTTTGATTACAATCTATTGCATTTGTTTAAACAGAGCATCTTTTTTGTATTTGTCTTCAAGCGTCATCCTACAATCTTAAGCATTCCTGTATAATTCTAATAATACATACACAAATGAAACGACTACTTCTGTTTAATAATCATCTTTTTTACACCCGTTAAAGAATTTTTGGTAATAAAAATTATTAGCAAATGTTTAAAATTTCAGGTAACTATTCTTAATAATAATAGTTTGCTCACTTTATGCCCTATCAAGTATTCCTAAGTAATACAAACAATATTGAAACATACTTATTTGACCCATAGATGAGGCAATAATAGCTACTCCCACTCCGATCTACAGTGAACCTCGAGGGATTGTCAATGAGGTGGATACTCCATGCCTCAACCAGCGCTTTGGAACAACAGCCTGATCAACGGCTGTAGTTATCTGTCATGCGCACAATACTTCCTTTGTGAAGAATGCAGAATTCTAAGCCCCACTAAGTTGGCGATTTAGAACTATTTGTTTCTTTTGTTAGATCGTTCAAAAAGCTTTTATTATTTGTGTTTTCTTATCTCTTGATTCAGTAGTTTTCATCTGAGAGATCGTGTATATGTGCTCCAGTATCCCTCCCAAACTCCCATTTCTGTTTGAACATGTTTATAACATCTGTATTAAGGTGTACAAATCAGAACTTACTTGTCGTATGAAATATCAATCGGAGGTGGTTTTATACAGTATCTACAGATAAAGTAACATCATCGTAAATCGAAGTCTTGTAGTTATTACTAAAAGCTAACAATGACACAGGGCTTCTGATAAGGAATGATCCCCAACAGAGACCAGACACGGAATCCTCAATAGAAGACCAGACGAGACCTTAGAAGATATACCAGACCAAGATAGAAGATAGACGATAGAAGAAGCAAAGCCGGCCAGAAGAGAAGTATATAACATACAGATATATAGTGCCGTCAAAGAAAGGCACTACGTTACATAACCATCAGGGTTTTATCTTAAAGTTTAAATTTTGGAAGAAAAAAAAATTAAAATTATGAGAAATGTAAACAAAACTCGGCACACACAGACCGGGTTTGTGCAAAAACATATGTAAATAGGTAATCTATTTCTTTTATGTAATTCAACATAAGCATTTAGAAATGTATTTTTAAGTTCAAAGTGATGTTATATATTTAAATCAATATTATATGTGTATACATGCAGTATAAAAATGAAAATGTTAAATAATCTTTTGGTAAACTTTTAAAAAAAAACAACAAAAAACTGCTATCGGTACCTCTTATTGTCTAAATAATTAGTTACAGCATAGAGATACATCCAATTTGAGTGCAGAATCAGAAAGAACATACAATTTTACATAAGAATTCCAAGTTTTATCAAAATTACTCCAAAAATAAAGAAATGGTAAACAAATTACTGAATGTTTTGTTTTGAATTGGTCCGTGATTTGACATATTTTTTAACAAAATCATGTCCACATTTGTACCCCCAATTTCGGGGCTTTAAATTCTCATAACTTTTGAACCACTGGGGATATTTGTATAATTCAAACAGTTTTGAACTCCATTTACAAAGCTCTATTTAACTAATATGATTAACTCTTAAAATCCTGTTGAGAATTTTCCAAATTCAGAGCCCCATTCCTATAAGGATTTATTAAAAAAATGGCTAAAGATGGCCTTTTCATTTAAAGTTACCTATTATTTCTCTTAACTCAAAGACTTCTAAATATGTTTAATATTACATTTAAACAAAGGCTATCATTTGGAGCAGATTAGAAAAATGAATGTGACTTCTGGCTGGGTGGAATGAGGTGGAATAGGATGTTAAGAGTTAAATAACAATAACCTCAAATAAAAAAAAAAAATAAACTGGGAATGCTATATGTATATATTTCCTTTTTTTTTTATTCCCACTGTTTTCTTCAACAGTTAAAGGTGGTATCAACTCAGCATAATCTCTGAAAATATCTCCTACAAAAAACAACAATCTATTTATGTATAGAAATACAATGTGTTTTATTTTTAATAATGTATTTATTTTAATAATGATAATATTTAATAATGTATTTATTACTAATGATAATATTTAATAATGTATTTATTTTAATAATGTATTTATTACTAATGAGTAATAATATTATTACTAATGTATTTAATAATGTATTTAATAATGTATTTAATATTTAATAATGTATTTAATAATAATAATGTGTTTTATGTATACATTTATGTATACATTTATTGGTCACACAATCTTGTTTCACTCCAGTGTAATAAGAAATTCCATTCGTATTGTAAAACAAGGTATTATTAGAGTAAACAAAAGAATGAAGAAAAGACATATAGGAAAAAATGAAGGAAAAGAAAAGCCTAGAGAGAATAATGTGGAAGGAAAGATAAATAAAAAGAAATAACGAAGCGATGCAAAGAAAGAAACAAAAAAAAAAGATTTAAGTACAGTTGTGTGTCATATAACTTTCAACTGAACAACGATTGTTCTTATTCATTTTATTGTTCCCTGTTAATAGTAATAAAAGAAAACTTAAAGCCAAACGGTGCATAGCAGACATAAATGGTCTTTAACACACAATACAAATAGATAATTGACCAACGAGAAAAGGTGAAGGTTGTGCCAGGCAGACAGTTAAATTTCTAAAGTCTATAATACAATATATAATAATGTTTCTTTTACAAGAAACGTCTCAAACACCACCACCCTTCCACCCACCCCGCCTTAACTTGGTGATTCTATTAAAATTCTCAGCTGTTTACTCATAAATTCTCTCTATTAAAGCAACAACATTCTTGAATCTAAGTGTTGTGTTTATGTTTAAGAATTGTATATTTTTTCATTATATATTCACCTGTTCGTTTCTTTTTCTTTTTAAGATTAATAACAAAAAAAGCTTTTGTCCTCAGTGTCTAATTCATATGTGATTGCTTTTGTTTTAATTTATTTTATCTTTTTAAGAACATATATCATATGTTATACTTGTGTGTGTGATATATATATATAGTGTGTGTGTGTGTGTGTGTGTGTGTGTGTGTGTGTTGAAAAAATAAATAAAGGAAAGAAAATGTTGAATGGATAAAAATTATTTATTTCATTATTATATTATCCATTCGACATTTTCTTTCCTTTTATTTATTTTTTCAAGATATTGTTGGGTTTACTTCCATTTTTCAACTTACATGCATATATATATCTATATCTATATCTATATATCTATATCTATATATATATATATATATATATATATAGCATTACAAGCATTTAGCTGAAAAACACTGACATTTTCAAATTTGCGACCTTAATCAGTTAAATTTGCAATTTCTCGAGTATTTCTTAACCAATCTTTAAAAAAATTATATGGTTTGAAAGAGAATAGAGTAATCTGTCTATATATTTCATTTTTATCGGTTTTCATCAATTGAATTATTTTGTACAGCAAGTTAAAACCGTATTTTCGGTCGAACAGCTGAAAACAAAAATGTGATAGGGTTTTTTTTTTTATTATTTGGATAAATTTTACATGCTGTTTTGTTTTTCAAAATCAAAGTGGCTAATCTTTATCAATATTCTTGAAATGTTGCACTGAAATAGAAGACACCTGGAAGTACAAACGGGGTCTTTTTTGTTGTTTCTAGGACGCGTGGAAATGAAAATATGAGAGGGCAAAGTTCAAGGCTATTTGTTTAAAAAATATAAAAGAAGCAGAAGAAAACCACTATGTCCGTAAAATTAGAGAGTTTCAAAATTATTTTCTTATAAAATTTGTGAAATTTAAAGACTGCTAAACCTTTCGGGATTTGCTCCGAAACTTTGAATTTTGAAGAAAAAACTCGAATTTACGTGACTTTCGGATGTAAAAACACCCTGTCAACTGACGTCACAAATCGGATCTTATTGGTTTAAAATTACAATTTCTTGTATATTTATGGTTCAATCTTTGAAATATTTATATGGTTGGAAAGAGAATAAAATAATCTCTCTAAATATGTAATTTGTATGTGTTTTTATTTATTGAATAATTTTTTACAGCGGATTAAAAACGTATTTTGCTTCAAACAACCGAAAATGCGTGATAGGAATTTTTTTTCCGATAATATATTTTACACTCTACATTTCTTTGGAAAATCTAAGTGGCTAATCTTTAACAATATTCTTGAAATTTTGCATTCAATTAAAAGACACCTTTTTTTTTTTTCTTTTTTCCTTATTTTATGGGTGAATCGGCCTTTTTTTTTTTTTTTTTGCATTTCTTTTTCCGGCTACCTATTCTAAAATTTCTTTATTTGCAAATTGGATTATCTGGGACTTTTTTAGGGGTGAGGTGCACCATTTAAGTTATAAAAATAATATATATATATATATATATATATATATATATATATATGAGTATGAAAAGGTGGAATGAAAACATCACACAATGCTGTTAAAGAAGAAAACAATTTATAATATAATCATAGCTATGTTTTCTTCTTTAACAGCATTGTGTGGTGTTTTCATTCCACCTTTTCATACTCATATTGTCGGATTCATTTCCTTTCTTTTAACTTATATATATGAATAAATAAATAAATGGATATATACCTTGTATAGAATATAAATTTATTTCGAGATATTGTCTCTTCAAAATAAATTTATATTCTAAACAAGGTATATATCCGTTTATTTATTTATAATACTCCATATATGTAAAAATATCTATGCAAATTTTTATATGTACCTTTTGATTTCTCAATTTTGGTTGAAAGTAACTTGATATCATCCACTTGTATATATGAGAGAGAGAGAGAGAGATTGTAACCATTGATTCTTCTTTATAACACCAATCTGCCTCTCCGATGAGTAGCATTCCCAGTTGATTTTTTTTATTTGAGGTTATTGTTATTTAATCACATTAGTTAAATAGAGCTTTGTAAATGGAGTTCAAAACTGTTTGAATTATGCAAATATCCCCAGTGGTTCAAAAGTTATGAGAATTTAAAGCCCCGAAATTGGGGGTACAAAAGTGGACATGATTTTGTTTAAAAAAAATGTCAATTCATGGACCAATTCAAAACAAGAAATTCAGTAATTTCTTCACCATTTCTTTATTTTTGGAGCAATTTTGATAAAACTTTGTATTCTTATGTAAAATTCTATGTTCTTTCTGAGTCTATATGATTGTGTGTATCTCTATGCTGTAACCCATTATTTAGTGTATAAGGGGTACATTTTTTTTTTTAAGTTTACCACAAGATTATTCAACATTTTCATTTTAATGCTGCATATATACACATATATAGTATTAATTTAAAGATATAACATCACTTTGAATTTAAAAATAACTCTTTAAATACCTCTGTTGAATTACATACAAGAAATAGAATACCTATTTACATAGTTTTATTTTAAACAAAGCCGGTTCAGCGTGTGCTAAGTTTTGTTTACATTTCTCGTAATTTTAAGGTTTTTTCAAAAATTGAAAGTTTGACGAAAAAACCTTGACGGAGAACAGCATCATTAATATTTCACTCCTCATATATAAAAATAATTCCGAGACTAATCTTCTATTAGTGATATAGTGCTTTTTTTTTTTTTCTTTTCTTTTTTTTTTTTTTCTGATCTTATACTTTTTGAAGAAATCTCCATCAAATTGTCTATCATATTTTCGCTTCCAAAGGTCGGAAAAGAAAAAAACAAGTTCCTGCTTGTATTTTAAGGTGTGTTCTAATTAAGTGTAAAATTTCAAGAATATTAATAAAGTTTATCCCCTTTGATTTTACAAAAGAAATTACTGAGTAAATTTTAGTCTCAGAAAAAAAATTGTATTTCGTGTTTTTTGGCTGGTCAAAGCAAAATACCATTTTAAATCACTGTAAAAAATAATTCAATGGATAAAAACACATGGAAATTACATATTTAGACAGATTATTTTATTTTCTTTCCAACCATATAAATATTTTTACGATTGTACCAGAAATACTCAAGACATTGCAATTTTAAACCGATTAAAGTTGGAATTTGTCAACATCCCACAAAATCATCGAAAGTGCTGAGGTTGCTACAATGAACCTGTGTATAGCTTTTGTACTACCTGGTGTCAGGATTGAACCTAAGACTTCCAGGGCATCAGATAAGCTTCACCAATACTTTATACTCACTGTTCACTATTAAATTGGACAACTTACAAGCAATCTTGTTTAAAAAATAATTAATCCTAAAATTTTCAAATAAATTGTTTTCCTTTTTTTCGTGTTTGGGTTTAATCACCTTTTCATTTTTTCATTTTTTTTTTCTTTTCCAGAAAAGATAAATCTTCCCCCATCAGATGCTGACATTGAAATTGAGTGAGTAAATAACAAATAGAATTAAAAGATTTTTTTGTTTTTTAATTCTTAATCAAAACCTGTTTTGATCATCTTGTCATATGTGTGTGAAGGGTCACATGATATCAATTTGTAACTATCTTCTGATATATATATATATTTACCAACCCCTCCACACAAGCAGGATGCGACATAAGATCAATTTCTTAAATGGAGTTTAACAGGCTTGTATTCAATTTTCCTTCTCCTAGACCGGTTGCCTAAGCAAGGTTAAAGAGCCCAGTCTGCCCTATTATATACCCATAACTGGAGGGAGAATAGTTAGATTCATACCTTTCCCAAGAGTATTAGCAATATATGAAATGCAAACAGCTTCATCCAAGATACCTGAAGAAGGTCGGAGGGCATATCAGCCGAAACGTTGTACAAATAACAATGAAGATGGGGACAATAGTCTGAATAACGCAAATAATACTAATCTTCAAGCCTCATCTCAAACATTCAGAGAAATAGCTTCATCCAAGATTTGAACTCTGGTTGCTGAGTTCATTTTCCTATGATGATAACCATTACACAATGAGCGTTTCCAATATCAAACAATGTCTGTGCCTGAAGTTTTTTTATAGTGAGGAAATAAGTCCGTCGCACTCACTGAGTTTCAATAACGTATCCCCAAAAAGAGAGCTGCCCTACATCATTCGATGTTTTTATATCAGTGTTCTTTTCTTGGATGGATGCAACGGGTCCATCACTCCGGTTGTCTCTCTCCAAGATGGAGGATTAATTAAAAACATCTTTGTAAACCCTCACAGTATGAGGGTGCTAGATGGCTGTTGTGGCCCCTAAAAAGGGGGTTCCAACAAGGTTTAAATTCCATCTAAGAGTCAAATAGAAGAAGGTGAGTTTGAAAAAAAATGTGTTTAAAAAAAGTGGAGTACCCATCAAGGATGAATAAAAGAAAATGTCTTTGGCATAAAATAACCCAACAAGAGTTCACATGCCATAAAATCCATCCAACCAACATCTTAAGGGTCTTAATGTCCTGAGTAGGAAGTTAAATTATCTGATGGAGAATTCCCAATTCTGGAGCTCTAGGGAATGTGGAGTACTTCTTCATCACCTTTAATCCCAGGTGCACTCTGACCGGGAGTGGTAGTACCTGTTAGAGTCCAAACTATGGGTTAAATAGAAAAAATGAGTTTGAAAAAATGTGTTTAAAAAAAAGTGGAGTACCCATTAAGAATGAATAAAACAAAATGTCTTTGGCATAAAAATAGAGCTCCAGAATTGGGAATTCTCCATCAGATAATTTAACTTCCTACTCAGGACATTAAGACCCTTAAGATGTTGGTTGGATGGATTTTATGGCATGTGAACTCTTGTTGGGTTATTTTATGCCAAAGACATTTTCTTTTATTCATCCTTGATGGGTACTCCACTTTTTTTAAACACATTTTTTTTCAAACTCACCTTCTTCTATTTGACTCCGGTTGTCTCTCTCCAAG
This sequence comes from Doryteuthis pealeii, assembly GCA_023376005.1. Taxonomy (NCBI): domain Eukaryota; kingdom Metazoa; phylum Mollusca; class Cephalopoda; order Myopsida; family Loliginidae; genus Doryteuthis; species Doryteuthis pealeii. The sequence goes on along the minus strand of CM042156.1, from coordinate 92,383,743 downwards.
ATGGAGGATTAATTAAAAACATCTTTGTAACCCTCACAGTATGAGGGTGCTAGATGGCTGTTGTGGCCCCTAAAAAGGGGGTTCCAACAAGGTTTAAATTCCATCTAAGAGTCAAATAGAAGAAGGTGAGTTTGAAAAAAAATGTGTTTAAAAAAAGTGGAGTACCCATCAAGGATGAATAAAAGAAAATGTCTTTGGCATAAAATAACCCAACAAGAGTTCACATGCCATAAAATCCATCCAACCAACATCTTAAGGGTCTTAATGTCCTGAGTAGGAAGTTAAATTATCTGATGGAGAATTCCCAATTCTGGAGCTCTAGGGAATGTGGAGTACTTCTTCATCACCTTTAATCCCAGGTGCACTCTGACCGGGAGTGGTAGTACCTGTTAGAGTCCAAACTATGGGTTAAATAGAAAAAATGAGTTTGAAAAAATGTGTTTAAAAAAAAGTGGAGTACCCATTAAGAATGAATAAAACAAAATGTCTTTGGCATAAAATAACCCAACAAGGGTTGACATGCCATAAAATCCAACCAACCAAGGATTTATTTAATGAAGAAGACATAACTCTTGCTAGAAACAATATTAATTTCAAGTGGACATACCACATTAAACACTCAACTCTTGGTCTCTTTTTTGTATTGACTTGTTTCTATGCTACATTCTGTGTGGGTGTGTCTGTCTAAGTGTGTAATTTGTGGCAAAAAATTATCCACCCATTCTGTTACATAATCTATGCATAAATTATTGTCAACCCCCTGTGTTTCTGAAGGGATGGCCCCTTTTCATATCACGGGTGGGACTTTCCATGAAATATTACAGAAAGCCCGCAAAATACGTGAAGTCACATGGGACCTGGTTGGCTCCCAGTTTCAGCTTGGACATCAGGCAGAGAAGATATAACTGCCCTAGTTGGGATTCACCTGCATATGCGCGCTATGTTTAGTTAGAGAAATATGTTTAGTTAAGTAAATAAAAGCTTACATAAATAATATGGTTTTGTGGTTGATGAATTTCTTGGCAACAAGACTGATCTAGAAGAAGAAATGAGTTAAGTGCGACCGACCACCAAGACGAAGTCCAGACGCTAGAAGATGAACGTAAGATACCAAAAATGAGCAGAAGAATAATAGAACTAAAAGAAGAGTATACAACAATTCGACCACAGTCGGACAAGATGCCAATCAGTGAAACTCTGGTATCAATTTTAGTTTGAATTTGCTCATCATTCGTCGCTTGTGTCAAAAAAATGCACTAATGATCCCCCCAAAAAAGGTCACTTCTGTCCTCTCCTCAAATTCTCTATCCCACTGAGCGTAATTCACAAATGCTTCATCTTCGGTGGTAGAGTTGCTTTTCCAAACATTGAATTCATAAAGGGGACATAACTCTTGCATAGGTGTGCTACTAATTTCGAGAGTTCGTACCGCACCAAATGCACCCAACTCTGAGCCTCTTTTTACATCAACTTTTTTTTTCTCTGATAGAAAACTAGTCAAAATATGTGTAAAATAAAAAAATAAAAATAATCTGAAAAACAATTAAAGAATTATTTTCTCTGTGCTTTTCTATTTAAAACAAAACTAAAAGAAGATTTATGACCAGTTTAAATATTTATGGGTGAGATGTTTTGTTTTTTTATAAAAGAAAATTTTCTTTTTTTTTTTTTCCTTTTTTTAATTATTTCTTTTTTTCTTTTTCCTTTTTATTCTAAAATCCAGAATTAGTCATCTTATCAAAAAGTTACAACAAAAGACCTGTATTAATTCCCGAAGAGAACTGACTGTCGAAAAGTGAGTATCTGATATTTATCATTAACATCATTCTTTGGAGAAAAAAAAACACCTGAAAGATCTTTGGTTTAGTAAAATACAGTCAGCAGAATCAGCCAGGGAGTCCATCCCCTTTTCACTAGCACTAGACCAGGGAGATTGTTTTTTGTATCTGAGGTGGAGTGCCTCACCTACCACCAGCTCTCTACTTGGCTGCACAGATCAAAGTTGTGCTACTCATACACTGAGTTGGCAAGGGATGGTATCTAACCTTGACCCTTGTGGTTCTAGGCAGATTCTCTACCGACTAGTTTTGTTTATTTAACAGCATATGAAATGCCAAAAATCTGATTCCTTTCTGTTTCATTGTAATCATAACTATATTTTCAATATTTCAATGCATTCCTTTTATAATGACACTTTTATTAAACAGGGAAAAGATTTTATTCATTAAGTTTTGAAATTTTAATGTCATTCTTCCTAGTGTTACTATGGTAACTGAAAATCTTAATCTATTCTACAATGAACGTAATATTGCGATAATACTCAAAATGTCTAATCATTTCTGGGCTGTATTTCATTCTGGCCATTTTTGGAGCTTTTGCTGAAAAGTGACTCATGATATCTTTCTTGTAATCAAAGGTCGTACAATTCAAATATCAGATCACAGAATTTAAAATAAATTTCACCAGATTGTTTTACCATTTTTTTTTTTTGGTGGAGTTTTCAAGAGGTTTTCTAATTGTATTTCTATAAGGAAAAAAATACACATTTTTAAAATTTTCCTTTTTAATTTCTTTTTCTCTTTTTACAGATTACAAATTGGAAATGTCCTCTTAAAAAGTTTGTTTGAAAAAGACGAGTTGACAAACCCTTACTTCAGGTTTGTTGTTTGTTGTTTTGTTTTGTTTGTTTTTTTTTTTTTTTTGTTTTTTTTTGGTGGCGGGGTCTTCTCTGCCAGATTAATCTTCTCTTGAAATCCCTTTTTTTCCAAGTAAGCAATGCCAGACCTTTTTTTGGAATTGGTACAGCATTTTTCTTCTCCAATTTAACCTATTAACCTACGAGGGTGAGTCAAAAAATTTGCAATATTTTGGTAATGTTAGGCCCAATTCGGGGGGGGGGGGCTCTAGATGTTTTTGCCAGGATCATGAAGGTATCAAACCACACTGGACTGGGAGATGTCAAGTATCTCACCTGATATTCTCAATATTGCAAAACTTTTGACTCACCTTAGTAGTTACTTGTCATCATTCATCTTTACATCACAAGTTAAATTAATTGGTAATCTAAACATTAGCTACATAAATGAGAGTAACCTCCACTTGTTTCTTTCACTTTGAGGAAGCCTTAATAACAATTAAGTTCATTTCAAATAATGCGCAAGCACAATTAACAACACATTTTATGATATTGTGTTAAAACATTCAGTTGTATTGATTCGAACAAATTCGTATTTTCAGTGTAGATTTATGGTGAAATGAAAATGGCAAACCAAAACATAAGTGTTATGTAATCGCCGCCCAGCACCTATATTTGTGGCCTTGTGCCAGACTTAGAAAAATGTACTACCGATTATCTTATATTACTGGGTGGTCTTTGTGGAATCTCCGAAAAAGTAGTTAGGAAAGATAATATCTTTTTAACGAGAGAAACGAGACGATAAGTCTATGATTAGGAAAAACCCAGTCTTTTGGGCTACAGAGAAGTCTTTGATCTTAGGCTTCGTGAACTCTGTGTGACCAGTGAGAATAGAAGGAATCGAACCTTCGATTTGGTCCAGAAGGTGGTCGAAAATTCTAGAGAAAGAATCTTCTGGAAGATTATTTAGAAATGCTATTTAAGAGACCCGTGAATAGAATCAGGATGAGTTGGAGTCTGCGATCAGAGCAGTGAGGGTCCGAGAGTCAGAAGCAGTTAGAGCCAGGAGGCCATGCGTGGCAGTTGGCAGTTGATGAACTGAGGTCGCTGATGTGTGAAACCCGAGATGTAATATTTTACACTGGACGAAGTTGAAAACATATTTTAAGTGTGAAGCCTGATAATTGGAACGAAGTTAAGAGCATCACTAAAAACATATTTAAGGAAGCTGACCATCTCTCTCTCTCAATAAACTTTCATTGAGAAAATAAATTTACGTAAAGCAAGAAATACTGTCCACATCTTTATTTACTACACGCCAAGGAAATAGTACTCATGAATGAAAGTCATTAGCGTGTATACTTGTCAACAAGTCAAATTGGCCGTAACGAAGGGCACGCGACGGCCGTACATAAAGTGATATCTTCCCTTGACCAAAAGAAGTGGAGGAAGATTTTGGGGCTAAGAAGACGATGACTGCTAGGTCTGGGAGTGTGTATGTAAACAAACTCCGTACGGTACGAAGATACGAATTGTAGTGCGAGAAAGAAAAGGCACTACGTTGCATATTAAGAATTAAGGCCGCTACATTACATAAGGCTTCCTCAAAGTGAAAGAAACAAGGGGAGGTTACTCATTTATGTAGCTACTGTTCAGATTATCAATTAATCCACATTAAAACTGTTTTAATGTAATAAAAATTAATGAAAATTGTATAATACCTCCTCAACCAGAAAAAAAAAAAAATGTTTCCCTGTATTATGAATTAAGCACTCCAGATCACAAAAAAAAAAAGTTTTTTCTTTTTTTTTTTTTTTTTTTTTTCTTCTTAAAGAGGTGGTTCAAATTGCGATGTAATTTTATTATGCATATTTATTTTGTACTAGCCCGCCCTATATATCCCACAGTATATTTTAATTATTTCAACATTTGATATCTTTACTAAATATGTAAAAAGTACAATAATCTTGATTTAACTCTGGCTCTTTTTTTCTTTCTTTTCTTCATGTTCAATTGAAACAGATTAGAATTATTAATTCCACTTACTCTTTTTGTCTTTCTTATATTTTTTATGTATCGCATGTCCTTTTCTTGCTTTTCTTTCTTTATAATAAAAATAGAATGATCCATTTTAACTGCACATCAAACTTTCCTGGGTTATTTTATACCAAGCGGTAAATTGTGAGGGATTATTTATGATTTTTCCAAGGATTTCTGAATAAATTGGGAAATGCTTTGAGGGATAAGTTCATTGTTATATTTTTTTTTTTTTGGTATAATTTTATTTCTTTCATAAAGGACAAAATTAGATTGGGGGTGGGGGAGTATATTATTCATGATGTGGACTATTTTAATCAATAGTAATTGGGGGGGGGTGAAAAACATTTTCTTTTCTGGTAGTTGGCATTTTCACTGACTTTTTTTTTTTTTTTTTTTTTTTAGTTTTCTTTCAATAATTTTTCACCCACAGAACAATGCTTTCAAATTCTTTGAAATTCTCTTTAAAAATCCAAAATTACAAAATAGCAAACTTTATTTGTGATTTGTAGGATATTCTTTCTTTGTAACTTTGAAAATTTTCAATGTTTCTCAAGAAAAGAAAAAATAACAGTAAAATTGTTGCAGTTCAATTTCATTTTTGGGACAAACTTCATATTTTTCTTTGGTATCCCTTTGTAATGGTTTACAAGTTAGTTTGGCAGATCCATTACTATTGAATGGCGAGTTCAATCCTTGCTGAATGCCCTATACGTGTGACACATCCTACCCATAACAAACAGGTTGGGCAAATACCTACTTCACATTTATCTTTTCTTTTTCAGTAAACGCCTAAAAAAGTTGTTGCTTTACCAATGTCGACAATCAGCTGAAATTTTGGAAACTCAAAAAGTAAGAACTTTTACCAACTTGCATCCATTTAGAATTTTTTCTTTCTTTTTTCTTTGTGTGAACTTGATGTATTAGAATTCTTTTTCCATCTGATACTAGAAGCCTTTGACTCTTTTTAAAAAAAAACCCTAGGTTTTCTGAATCCCTGAACTGATGTAATATCGTAGATAGGAGAAATACTTTGATTACTGTATTTCTTCTTTGTGGAATTATTAAAAGAAAATACAAAATGTTGATTTAATGAGGTTTTATTTTTGGTTCGAGAAAATTAGGCTTTTACATCAAGTTGTACTAAGCTTGGTTGTAACCTCTTAAACTTTTGTGTGGATCCAGGAGCTGAAGGCTGAGTAGGTTCACCGGTGACTCGTGGAAGCTGGTCTGTACCTCCTGGGGTCTAGTCATCAACTGACTTCTCCACGTGTCCCTTTCAGTGGTTCCTTACAATTACTACTATATCTACCTCCTATTATTACCTCTCATATTCCCATTTAAAAGAAACGGTTCCTTATTTTACCGCCCAAATTTGAATTCTTGGTGCCAGTGTGTCTACATTTTTCTATTTTTAGAACACTAGCCAAACACCATTGTATCAACCATTACAATGCTATATGAATACTTGTATGAATATAATTTTGTCAAAAACAAAACAAAAAAAATGGCAACCTCCATACCAACTTAAATTCTTAAAGATTTTCTTCATACTCACTAATCATATATCTAGCAAGAGGACAATCTTTAGGCCACTTGGCACAACCCATGTCATTTAATAGGCAGTTTCTTGGAGATTTTTCCAGTTTCCTCAAATTTGTTGCATGATCTTGACATGTTATTGTAACTCTTGAAAGAGACATTCTCAATCTTTTTTACTCTGAGGCAATGTATTCAACTCTTTACTTTTTCCTACCTCCTATACTTTGAGTGTTTTGAGTTTTCTTTGTATTATATTCTTTTGTCACCATTAGGCTAAGCTTCTGCCCAATTATTTCACACAAATGAGAAGGCAGAATATTGATAGATTGAACTTTTTTTTTTTAGTTTAAACAGTCAAATTACTTCTCTGTTCATCTCATCAAATTGGTCCTCTTGAGAAAAGGAATGAATTCATTTCTCAAATGATATTGTTCTGTATCAATTAAGATAAGAAAGCAGAAATGTTTTATTTCCCCTTTTTTTCAATACTCTCATTCTTTTCCAGGAATTGTCAACACTTCAAACTGAACTTGATGACCTTAAAGATCTTAACCAAAGTAAGTTTCTGTTCCTTCTCCTCCACTCTTTAATGAACTCACAAAACTTGAGAAATTTTTGAATTCCTTGTCCTAAAATTAAAGTTTCAGTCTTGTATCTTTACTGATACTTTTTACCCATTTTTGTCACCAACTGCCAAATTAGACTTCTGGTAGTTTTTACATGTTGCAAATACAAGGATTTAATTGGTTTATTTAAATAAAAAAAATTAGCTGAATCTCTAAGGTGTCATGAATCATAATAGGAAATTTCAATGATTTCAGCTGCTGAAATAAATATTATGGGAACAGTCAAAATAACATTTCCACAATTTTTGTGATTTTCTACTGAATTCTTTTTATATACTTTTTTTTTTTTTTTTTAGTTAACTAAAGATGTTTTACTTGTTTTAAGCCTGTATCTTTTTTACACTGCTAAACTTTGTTTTTTGGTTCAGTTTCGAACAAGCTTTGAATGGTTATGTAACTCGGTTATTAATTGAACTGCCAAGAAAAATTTCTTACTTTTTTATGTAGGTAAATAGATTGTTGCAAAACCTATATTGGGATACACCTACTATACTATCTTTCTACTCTAGAGATGTCATGAAGAACCTACCATTACACAAATCTAAGTGTTGTTATTTTCACATGAATCTAAAATAGTGACTTTATGGAAAATCTATCAATCTCTGTAAAAGCATAATATTTAGACAGTTTTTGAGCTCTGAAAATTGAAAGTTTTGTAAAGACTTAAAATGCATTGCAAACATTAAACGAGCTTTAAATCACATTTCTGGTTCTACATTACAAGCTTTTTCTCTTCTTTTTTTTTTAAACTAAAAGAACTATTAATACTTACAATTACAAATTTAAGAATCTTAAGTTTGTAACATGAAAAGTTGTTAAAATTACTCAGAATATACAATTTGCAGATATTACACTTTGAAGTCCTCTGGAAAATATTAGTAAAATTTTAATACTATTTAAAAAGGTTGTAATTATAAAACTTAAAATAGATTTTTTTTTTTTAAATTACTTTAATTATTAATTTTTAGGATTAAATGGGAGACATATTTAATTGGCAAATCTTTTTGTCAATCCGATTTCTTTCTCTTTCCAGAAACAATGACGCAGAACAGAGAACTTATGACTTTTTTGGACAACACGAATAAAAATTTACAGACGGTGAACAAACGTTTTGATAGCAAAAAAGAAGAATCACTGTAAGTGAATTTCTTATGGTTTTTGTTTTTTTATAGAATACGATTATCTCCCTTAGATTACACGACCGATTTTGTTAGTCCAAGGGAGATAATCATTTTAAAATTAAAGATGCTGCAATTGAATTTCAATAGTTTTGTAGAATTAAGTATTTTTTAATTATTTTTTATTTTATTTTACAGAATTTTGGAGGAACTTCAGATCAAGAAGAAACAGAATAACGCTATTAAATATATTATGCAAACGCTCATCATAGCAAGTGGTGTGAATTGGGCTGATGATCCAGAATTATTGGACACTATGATACAATTGGGTATTGAAGTGCAAGCTTGAAACCTCTACAACCAACTCATCTACGTGCACCACCACCCTGCTTTGTTACCCACCGTCTCAAATTCATCCCTACCTTCCACATCTACAGAAACAGTCTTAAGATATCATCAAGAAATTTTTTTTCTCTTTTTATGGTTATAATTAAAATGCTTTTTCTTTGAACATATCACTTTAGGTTAGGTTGGTAATTCTTTTATGAGCCGCCTCTTTTGTATTTTTCCTCCATGTATTCACTCAGTATACCTTCATCATTTAGGGGTTTTTCTTTATGCAGGATTTTTACCAAATCCCAATTCTTTCTCATCTCTTAAATAGATACCAAAGAATAGAGATGACTCATCTCTTAAAACTGGTGTGAAGAATCTCAAAGCTTTATCACTGAATTGAAGACACACATTGTAAACAATGGATTCTTAATGTTCTTTGCTATATTTATTGCAGCCAGCAAATTCTCACACTACATTTGTCCCCCCCATTAGTCAATGATATTTCTATGAAGAATGGGACTGTGGTAGTATATCCACCCCACCTCTCTAGCTAAAGATTCAATCCTTTTTGAGAACTCTACAAAAACTGTTTCTCCCAAATTTCAAATTATCCATCATTTGTGTTTTACATATCACCACCCCACATAAAAGTGAAGTTGATAAGTCTTGGCCATTGTTGTTTTTTCTCAGCTTATTCATGCTTCTGTTTTCTAACGGAATGGCCTATTGTAACAGTGGGTCCATAATAATAATATTGATGTTTCAATTTAGGAAAGAGTGAAAGACTACAAAAATAGTCAACTTTTAAAAAAGTTTTACTATTTTAATTATTTAAAAAGATATTGCCAAATGAATACTGACCTTGTGCAATTGTTTTCACATTCTGTATTACTGACCTTACCAAAAGTTTTGAGACAATTTTCATTGTTTTTAAAAAAACAACCTCAGTCTTCAGTTATTAACTCAGAAAAACAAAAAATACTTTATCTGAAAACACTAAATTCTTTTTTGCTCTCATCACCTTGAAGAAGAGGAATTGAAGAAGGTAGTGAGTGGTCCTGTTTTTTTTATACATGTGTAACAAAACAATTGGAGTTCTCATTGAGCACTCCATAATAATAATAATAAAGTAAAAGTTGAGGTTTTTGCTTTTTTATTTTACGTTTTTTTGTTATTTTTTTTTCTTTTGCATAATACCCTTCACTTTGTTCCATGAATCAAAAACATTTAATAATGTAATAGAGAAATATAAAGGCATGAACCCAGTATGGGCTAACTGTACACTTGGACTGCAATGCAATCACAAAATGACAGAATTAAAAACAACAAAAATCCATTTATTAACATGTGGTGAGTGAGGAGGCAAAAGATTTTTTTTTTTCTCTGTAGATTCTACGATATTGGAGAAGGAAGTTCTCCCTCATTTATACAATGTATTTTCAGATTGTAGAGGAATCCAAGTAACCATGTTTGTTTAAAATAAAAAGAAACTTTACAATATGACATCAAATCTGTTCCTCTTAAAAGTTGAGGGAGGGGGAGGGGGGTAATGAAATGAATTTGTGGTTATCATATTTGGTGACACTTTACAAATGAATAAGGACAGCAGATATGCAAGGCCAAACATGGTAAAAGAAATGGGGAGCTTCCAAAGTTCATAATTACAATCTCAGAGAATAAGGGTTTTCTTTAGTACCAAATATTGAGTTGATTAGACCATGGAACCCAAACAATTCCCTTAGTTAGAGGAGAAAAGTATAAAAGAAGCAAAATTAAGAAAATTCCAAACGCTTTAATTCCCGACTCATTTTTAATTCACAAATTTAAGATTATCATAGCCCAGCTTTGAACAGTTTGCAATAAGACCAATAGTTTTCTGTAATGTGGGATCTCTAAAAAAAAAAAAAAATGTACCTTTCTACCCAGACACATTGAAGTGAATATTTTACGAGGCTGGGTGGATTCTAGTCCAAACCAGTAGAGGACATTTTTACAATACATTAAATCGGATTTAATTTTACACAACCATTCTCATTTTTCCCAATAAATAATTCATTAAATTACATTTGTAAATTTTAATCTTAATGTTTTGGAGACAAGTTAGAGAATGATCAGTCAAAAGAAAAAAAGTTATTTACGAAGCCTAGCTTGTATTAGGGCACTAATAATAAGTTATAATCAAACTGACTAATGTGAGGTGGCCTTAGATATTCAAGTTGGTGATATGAAAAAATTGGAGTTGGACTGGTTTATCTAACAGAAAATAAAATGATCAACTTTTAAACATGAAAGGAAATTTTGGCACTTAGTCCAGGTTAAAAGTGTGGTAAGGCCACACTTCTTTAGACCTTATTTTTTCCGTTGCAAGTATCATTGGGGAAACTACAATTTGATTTCTTTTCTATTTTCTCATTCCTAATATCTATATTGGAAAAATAAAGTCTTTAAGAAAGAAAAAAAGTTTGACTTTGGGTTCCACTTATGCTTTTAACCTGGACTAACCATTTTCACCTAGAAAAAAAATTTAGTATCTGTCATAATCCTGTTGATAAGCATGTAGATTTTACAGATAAAAAAAAGTTAAAAAACATTTTTGGTTTGGCCTTGTGGGGCAGGGAGAGAAAAAGACAAAAGAGGAACAGAATTTGTCAGAATGAAGTAACCTGTCGGATTTGAATTTGAATTTACGATGGATATTTGGTAAGGAATCTTTCATGAAAGGTCAGGACCAATTTATTTCAAAAGATGGGGGGGGATGTTAAAATTTGGCCATAAGATAATAGTTAAACAATAACTGTCTCTACAAATCAATTTTTGTATAAATCACTGATTTTCTTTCCTGAGGAAAGACATTTTTTCTTTTAATTCATAACTTCAAGCAGCACATTTTACTTATCTGGGACATTGACATTTATGTGGGTCGTGAAAATTATTTCAATATTAATAAAGACAGCATAAGTTACTTTATCAATAAAACAAATAAGTTTGGACTTGGTGAAGGTGGGGGATATTTTCTTACCCCGCCCCACAGACATCACCCTAGATAAACAAAATAAATAAAATTAGTACGTGTGGCAAAATTAAGGTGAGAATGAGGGGGGGGGGTGAGGCAGAATAAAATCGTGAAGAAAAGTGGGGGTTTTTTTTTTTGGCTTTTTTTTTAATTGAAGGAATTCCTCTCAGAATTTAAGGGGCTTAACAAGAAAGCAATCTCATCCAAAGATTTTAATGTGTTCTCAGGTTGAGTTTTTTTTTGGGGGGGGGGGTTTAAGACTAGACACACTTAAAAGAAAAAAAAAAAAAATCACAGAACAGACAAATCAAGAGAAGGCAGTTGATGCCAATTTCAGTGAGACATATATGGGGGGAGGGGGGGGGTGATTAAATGCAAGTGTTAGACATTTGCATGAAATCCACAACTGAAGAAGAAATCATTTAATGAAAGAAAATGTCACTTGAATTGTCAAAAGATTATACAAATGAAAATTATTTTCCTTATGAAAATGGTTGAACTAAAAACATTTTTTTTTCTTTAATTTAAAAAAAAAAAAAAAAATTAAATTTCTATTCCACATACCCCTCTTCAGCCCCGAAGAAAAGAGGAAAACTTTTTTTTAAATTTTTATTGATTCATTCAATCCCAAACATGGAGATTGAATTTTTTTAGATGAGGCTCAATATGTATTATTTTGATTTTTCAGACCATTGTCTTCATCTTTGTCAGGATATATGAAAACTCTTTTTGGCTGTTATACCCTTCTTCAGGTGTACTCCTTGTCTGTCCGAGCATAACAATGATTCAACCTAGGAATAAACGCCTTGTTTGCTCAACAAACTATTCAAAATGATTTAAACCCAGGTTTGCTATGCTCAGACAGACAAGGGAGGACACCCGAAAAAGGCTGGAGAATACAATGGCTAAAATGTGTTTTTATATATTACAATAAAGATGAGGGCAACAGTACGAAAAATCAAAATAATGGAGATAGAAGATTGTATTGTACCAACTTGTTTTATTTTATTTCAACCCGAGTTTAAACTTTAAAGACAAGTGCAACACAATCTTCAGCCATATCGCCCTATGCTAAGGTGAGCTTACTAAATGACTATAGTAACCAAGACTTTTTTTTTATCTTAAAGGTTAAGGTTTCTTTGCTTAATGGCATATCAACCTTTGTGGATTATTTAATGCCAAAGCCTGCCTTGCAGAAAAATATTAGTGGTATTATTTAATACATAGCGGGGGGGGGGGTGTCATACCTTTCCCAATGATTATTAGTCCAAAAGTGAATATAATAGCCCAACTGGAGTTTGAACTTGCACTTCACAATGTCACAGTTCAGCACATTAGCCTCTCTGCTATGGGGGACACCCCCATGTGAAAAGCTATTGCTAAAAAAAAAGAGAAGGTTGTTTCCTTTTTAATTCTAAAAAGCATTTTTAATTACAAAATAATATATCTACCTTTCAGCAAATAAAAAGTATAGAAAGAAAAGAGTTTGGGTTTTTGTTTTAATTTTTTAAATAGCAAATTCATAAGAAATTGACTTCACTTTACTCCCCTCTAAAGACTTTTATCTCATGCATTTTACATTCTATCTTTCATACAAAATTCCCCTATTAAAATTATGGGAGGCAGTGTTGTATCTGTATCTATGAAAATAGAAATTATTTTTTCACATTACAGTATTTACTCTAAATAAAAAATTAAATAAAAACAAAAAAAATGTTCATATTTTTGTAATCTTATAAATGGAGATTTTGGGTGTAACTGCCAACATTTATGTCACATTCTCCATGATTTTATATTAATATTGTTGGCCTCATCTACATAGTAAGAATTTATTTATATATATAAACAAACACACAAACAAATAGTATTTTACAGTGTAAAGGAGAAGACTAATTTACATATTGATCTTTAAAATTTATTTTAATAAATATTTCCTTGGTATTATCGATTCCTAATTATTTGGTTTTATTCTAATAAATATGAACAAAAATCATTAAATTTTAAAAGAAATAAATTAACCAAAAGAAGTAACTAATTTTACTATTTACTGTCTAATTTAGTTAAATTAGGAAAATTTAGCAATGAAAACCAAAAGTGATGGAAAGAATTAACATTCAAGCTGTTCTATTCTTCAATTGTGTCTATTTTAACTTTTTCCTTTTTGTGTTCTTTAGATTTGTTAAGAATTTAAGTTTTGATGTAATAAAATCCTAAATTAGATTTTGTCCAGAGGGCTCATATTTTTGGTAGTATGATAGTTGGTAGGTATCCACTTGGGTAATCAGATCTGAGCAGTGGGAAGCAAAAACCAATCTCTAACAATCTCTCTGATCTAGTGACAATAGGCTATTCTATCATTACTTATTTTTTTATATAATTAATCATATTTCTACAGATACAGATACTACCCTATGATTCTGGGCAAACATTCAGGAAACCAACAACTGGACTGTCGGCAAGGTATAGATAATACTAACAGAAGACATACCATTTCACACACACACACACTTAAATGCCATATCTTGATTCTTATGAATATTGTGGTTAGTATCTAAAAGCTCACTTATCTACTGATCTGCCATTAGAGAAAATTATTCTATTTGATACATAAAGCCTTTATGTACTTTCAAATAAATCAAAAATTGATTCAACATCCAGACATTCATAAATGAGTAAAGCAGAAACAACAATTGATTAAGAAAAAGAAAAAGAAAAAAAACTATAACATTTTAATACTCGATTTTGTGTGACTACTATTAGTGGTCAGTTTAGCATGAATGCAGTCAAATATGGAAGGAGTTTTTAAGTCTTATTTTTGTGTAATATAAGCCTCATTCTGGAAGCAATAATTAGACGCCTATTATGATTGGAGGGGGGGATGCACAATCAAAATAGGAGTGCGAGGGATGTAACAACACGAAAAATGGAATCAGCAGCAAACATAGTTCAGATTCCAGCTGAGACAATGTTCACTTCATACTAATTTTCTCCTCTTCACAGTGTAATAGATAAATAGCAGGGACAACTGAACCGACTTTCTAGCCTTGATTAGCAACCAGTCTAGGAGACAAACACCTATTAAATCAGGACTTTATTCCAAGGTCATTTAAAGAAGAGCTGTTAATTCTCATTGGCCTGAAAAATGACACATTGACAATTTAAGGAGTCATAGACCAAATTGGAATTTAAAAATCAATAGGAGAATTGTCAAAAAGGATTCAGTTTCTTAGTTTTACCTTTCACAGTAACTATTAACTTATCTAAAGAGTGTGTAACAGTATTTTTAGTCCTGATGATATTGTGAATATGTTTTCAGTAATATCTAGCAAAAATTAAAATAATATCCCAATATGAAGCATTAAAATAATCACTAAATATCAATTGATAAACAATCAACAGTTTCAGATCTCTCAACCACCCTCTCCCATAATGTTCATCAACCAATGTTTTGAAGGGTGAGGGTGAGGGTGGGGGTAATATTATTTTAAAATTTCTGTTTCAATTTTTTGGGAGAGATAATGAAAGAAAAAAAAAAATTAAAAATCAGCTAGAACTTTAAACATTTAATTTACATCAAATAAATATATTTCAATCTTAAATATTTGAATTTTGTTTCGGGCTTTCTCTACCCTCCCCCCACAACTCTAAAAAATTATTTCTAAAAGATTAAAAGAAATTTAAAAAATTCAAAAGAAAAACATTTAAAAAGATTTTGCTAAAATATTCACTATTTACAAGGAAGGGATTGAAGTGTTTTGGGAAGAGGGAGAGGGGGTAAAAATTATAAATATGAAAAGAAATCTCAAGAAAATTTGGAAAAAAAAAATGACAACTGAGTCTTGAGAGAAGTGGACAGTCATAACAGTGCAAAAACCGTGAAACCAAAAAGACCAACAACTGTGACAATAATTTTAAATATAAGTTAAATTGATAACAAAGCAGCAATAAAATAGTTTGAAAATAAGGGTGGCACTTGGGGGGAGGGAATAGGACAATATGGTGGTGGTGGTGGGAGGGATAGGACAATATGGTGGTGGTGGGAGGGGATAGGACAATATGGTGGCAGAAGAAATATTTAAAAATTTGAAGAAAAAAAATTACCAGGAAGACCACTTTTTTGAGATCAAATTGCAGTTTTAAAAATTCTTAAGAGATCTGTAGGAAGTGGGGGAGTTTATGGGAGGAAAAATGTGTGTACAATTCTGGAGTGGAAGGGAGGGGCTTATGGGGGGTTTTGGTTTTTTTTATGCCTCCTCCTTTGCTACCACTTGTGACACCCACTCTCAATTTAAAAAAAAAATTTTTTCTTTTTTTTCCTGCTGCAAATATCACAGTTTTTGAGGTTTGGGAGGTTTGATCACAGCCTGAAAATAGAAAATAAGAATTGAATTCAATAAAATTAAAATAAAAAATAAAAAATTCAAATTCGATCATTTAAATGCAAAATTGCCTCCCCCACACCAATATTCAAAAATACGATCCTTCACTGTCAAATAAATAGCACCATATCGAAGTACATATCTCTATTAAATCTTACAACCATGTGGGTCTGACTACCCAAAACTTCTAGCTGAAGAAGAGTTGAAATTGTAATCTGTTTATTAAATAGGTTTATTAGCTGTATTATTGCTCGGTAATAGCAATTTAAAAATGGAGATTCTCTCGTTAGAATTTCAACCAGCCATGTATATTTATTTCTAGATAGCAGAACAAATATTGGTCATTCTGCTTCTTTGATCGATTCAATGACAGAAATGAATATAACAGAACTTTTCTTTTTGCAGCTAACACTATACATGCGGATCTGGAGAGACTGCATTCAAATTTTTATATTCTTATGATACTCCTTTGACAAATTCACCTACAATCTCGACTTCTGCAAAAACTGACACATCCAGTCTCATTGGTCCGAGTGTCAAATTAGCAAGCTAGGATATTCAAATACAAAGCGCGGTGCTTTGTATTTGAATGGGTTAGTTCTACCGTCCATAAATTTCTCAACGTCTTTTAGCTGTTATTGTTGGTGGTTGTACCAGAGTTTGATCACCTCTGATAGGGTCAGCAGGGCGAGGGAAGTCTGATGTTGGAAGACCCAAAACTTCCCAATGAACCTGGCGGATAACATCACTGACGACAACCACCAGCGCCCCAAATGTAGGAGCGTATATTTAAAGTGTCACAGAGAATTTCATCATTTTGCATCCTGGAATGTCCAAACACTAAAATTTGAAAAACACAAGCTCTTACAATGCACACCTTTCATCAGTATGACATCAATGTCGCCTAACTTTCAGGAGGTACGGCTACCGGATAGCAGCTGCCACACTATCAAGATCCCGCATGCTAATGTATCCTGTAATCTCTATCACAAAGGCCCCTACTGATAACTCTGGACATCCTGGTGTAGCGTTGGCATTCGAGATACAGTAAATTCGTTAGGTGGTGCCAGCTCAACCGACTCTGGGTGAATGCTGTAACAGTAGTGTAAGATTGAGAATTTTTCTCAACTATTTCCAAAACTTAGCAATGATGAATAAATAGAAATACTCACCGTCCATCGTAAAGGTTCATTATCCTCTTCCAAAATACAATTGACCAATGTGAAGACACAAATCTCTTGCATAACAACTGAACCTCCCTCCATTTTCCAATGAAGAGTCAGGGTGGGAATTTTCTTCTTCCTCGAAGCAACG
Organism: Doryteuthis pealeii; assembly: GCA_023376005.1. Taxonomy (NCBI): domain Eukaryota; kingdom Metazoa; phylum Mollusca; class Cephalopoda; order Myopsida; family Loliginidae; genus Doryteuthis; species Doryteuthis pealeii. Next base: position 92,366,743 of record CM042156.1, on the reverse strand, counting down.
AATTCAGTTAGATTTAATTTCTAAAAAAAGAAAAAAAAAAAAAATTAGTTTTAATATCCAGTAAGAAAATAAACACAAAGATTTGTATTATTTAGATTTTTTTGACTGTTGTCCTCATCTTTATTTTTGGTTTTATGTTTTTCTCAAACATAAAAGGCACACAGAAGAAGCCTCAACTTAAATTCGGTTTCAACACATCACAATGTTAAACTTCAATACAAAATAATCAACTGATTTGTCTAAGAAGAAAAAAAAAAAGTTAAACTCACGTTACAGTAAACTCGTTTCACAATTCCATATTTAAGGATAAAGACATCGAAAGCACGATCCAATACAGACATTACCATTCCTTTCTCATGTAGAGGACCAACAGCCTGCAGTAAAAAAAAGGTTGAAAAGCCGATTAAAAACTGGGAAAGAAAACAACCACAAAATGCTTGGGGGGGGGGGGAAGACTTTAGGATTAACAAATAATCAACTCTGAACTATAAAAATAAATGTTCCTGTTTTTGTCACTTTTTATATATATATATATTACACACACACACACACACATGCTGATAGGTAAGCGTCCTGTGTCCCTGACACACAAAAATCTAAAAGGACACAGTTAAATCATATCCATGCATCCCAGCATTTTTCTTCCCTCACCATTTCAAGCTATAAATACATTTCAATACTTTCATAGAAATTAATTACACAGGATAGGTTACAAGGTAGGAGTTAGATGGCTTTAGTTGGGACCCATAGATTTTCCCAGGGACTCATTCAAAGCAAATATGTGCATCCCAGGACATACTAAATCAAACAGCTATCAGCATACATATATATATATACATACATACATATATATATATATATATACATATATATACATACATATATACATACATACATATACACATACATACATACATACACATGGCTTTAGTTAAAGAATAAAATTAACATCATTTCAAACAAGTAGAAAATTGGAAACTTTTTGATACTCCAATATGTAATCCACTTGTCCTTATTTGGCAAAATGGAAACCTAATCTTCAAAAGGATTATCCAATTAATCTTCAAAAGGATTATCCAATTAATCTTCAATCTTATCAAGGAAATGATTCAACTGATTAGTGGAATAAATAAATTAATTTCAAAGTTTCAAACTCATTTTCAGATAAGTCTATCAAGTTGCCTACATCTCTGGTGACTACTTTATAATTGGCCAGTTTAGCTAAGAAGTTTTAACCAATTTCATCAAAATATCTTCTGTGGATCTTTTAACAAAACATGAACATAGAAGACACTGACATAATGAAACCAACCCATAACTGAGGCCATAACCATATATGGTCACAAAACAAATTATTCAAATTACTAACTTATACATTTAAAAATGTTAAAAAGATGAAATAAAGTGAGGAAAAAAAAGTTTTTTACCTTCACAAAAGCAGCAAAGAACATTTCATTGCTCAATTCTTGCGCTCGTTTAGAATTGTACTTTTTGTCATTGCAGTGTTGGGCTTGTTTCTCCATTTCTTCCATTGACTGTTCAGTTAATGGACAATAATCTAAATAAAAAATGAACGGATCAATATAGCTTCAAAAAATTGCGGGGAAAAAAACGAAAATGATTAATATTTGGTCAATTTTATATTGTAGAAAGACTTTTAAATATTTGACTTTTAATACAAAAAATACTAAAATCCAAAACAAAACAAAAAATATTTTATATATTTTTTTTTTTGTGGGGGGGATACCATAAAACATCAATTTGAGAGACAGGTTGGTTGGTTGGTTGGTTTTATTGCATATCCCTACTTGTTGGGTTATTTAATAATAATCATTTATTTTCACAATAGTTCCAAGTATTCCTATCTAATACTAATAATTTCCAAACAGATCTATTTGATCCATAGATAGAACTCTAATAGGTACTATCACTCCTGGTCAGAGTGGACCAGAGAGTTATGGCAATGATAGAGATACTCCACATTCTATTACTGAACACCCAGGTAAATCATTTAGGGAGGTCTGGCAAGTCATTTTTTTTTTTGTAAAAGTAGAACAAAATTTATATATTTACTTAAAAAGGTAATTTGTCAAAATGTAATGATATATGAGGTATCAATGTCAGCACTTAAGTGCACTTTGCTGACACCAGGTCAAGTGGAACCTACACTTGATTAATGAGCATTTTGAAGATCTGACAAAACAAAGAGGACGAAACACTCATAAAAGCAACATGCATTTTTTCATCTGGCAGACAGTAGTTGGACAGTCAACTTAAGTGTTCAGACTAGCCAGGATCCATGCTGAGACAATTTGTTGTCCTTCTCTTTACCCTAAGTCTGTTAACTCAGATGTTGCTGACAATAAAATGATATTCAATATAATTTGTTGTCTGAAGTTTTTGTCTTCCCAATATTTGTTTTCTAGACGATTCTGTCATTGATTCTATGTCCAGTCACAAACAATGATCTAAGAAGCTGAATCTACAAGTCAAACAGATGTCTAAGCCACAACACTTCAAAATCTAAAGGAGTTGGATTTCAAACAATAACTTTTTGAAAACAACAATTGTGACATTCTAATATTGAATATTTCATCTAGGTATTTCCTAGGGGTCGAGTTAGCTCAGTCGGTAGAGCGTTCGGCTAGAAACCGCAAGGTTCTTAGTTCGATACTGGCCCTCGCCAACTCAGCGTATGAGTAGCACAGGGATCTGTGCGGTAAAGGAGCTGATGGTAGGTGTGGTGCTCCACCTCAGATGCAAAAATAATCCCCTTTGTCGAGCGCTAGTGAAAAGGGGATAGACTCCCTCGATGATTGGCTGATACCGACATTAGGCCGCCCCGACGACTTTACTTTACTTTTTACTTTCTAAACAATGACACTGACTTTCTACAATAGTTTTTCAAAAGTGTGAAATATCACACTTCATTCTTTTTTTTGGGGGGGGGGCGGATTTGCTTATTCCAACCCCTCCTTCCTCAGACCACTCACCCCCACCAAATAATTTTAAAAGTCTTACAATCTGAATACATAATTATCAACACATACAGGTCATTTCCCATTGTGCTACCCAACAACTGGCAACTCACTTGGTAAACACATGCAAAATTAATAACCATTTTGCCAACAGCAACCTTGAATACCTTTTTGATTTCCATTTGTCTAACACATGTGGCCATGCCTACAAAGTAAAAAAAAAACAAAAAAAAAAAACAGCACAGCTCCCAGGACCTTCAGAAACATTTTTTCACACTCAGAGTTGCTGAAGCATGGAACAAACTACCTGAATTAGTCGTTAGCTGTCGAGACACTGCATCCTTCAAAACACATCCATGCTTCCTGAATTTCACCAACATACCCCTCCCTCCCCATACACTGTTCATTTTCCTGACATCTGTACATTATTCTATTCACTATGCATGCATATTTGACGTGTTGTAGTGCACTTGAGCATTATACACAAATTTTTTATTATTATATAGCCAAGGGTTAATCAATCCTTTGTGCTGAGAGCAAAGATTCCAATGACTCGTCACCTATCCCTATCGGTAATCGCACCTGGTAGGTCTTCCGCATGGCATCCAGTATCCACAGCCGATTGATCTAGGTTTTTGCTGATCAGCCTATACTAGTGACACACATCCGTAGGAGTCCACAGGAGAATATCACTTATGAGTTGGTCCTTGCTTCTAATGTGGACAAGACATGCTGGACAAGGGTTAATACCTCAGTGAATAGACAATTAACATCAAATATTTTTGATCAAGCAAAGACCCCCACCCCCACCAGATCTATCCATCACACTTATATAGTTGGTAGTAAGTACATTTGTAGAAAGAGATCAGCGTTGTGTCCGAAAGCCGATCCTTTTGTATCTTATGAATATTGCTTACATTATTTAAAATATTTTACTGCTTCAAGAGTTAATTAGGTTAAAACAAAGTGGGTTTCCCTTGCCCTGTGAAATAGAGTTGTACTCACCCAGAGCAGCAGCAAGCAATCTATGAACAATGACATCAGCATATCTTCGAATGGGTGAGGTGAAATGGGTATAGAGGGGAACATTCAAGGCATAATGCCAAAATTGGGATTCATCCTTCAAAATCCCAGTACAGAAATACAAAGCCAACTGGAAGAGAAAAAGACAAAGAAAAAAAAACATCAGACACTTTAGTAAAATTCAAGACATTAAAAGTATTAAAACTTTTATTGAAAGAAATGAAAAATGATATATCGAGTATATTTGTTTTTAGGATTTACAATCATGTCACGAATGGACACACATGGTGTAATGGTTATTGTCGTAAGAAATTGACACGGTGACACAAATTCAAACTTTGGACAAGTCTGCTTGCATTTCACATAGAACTAATTCTCTTGAGAAAAGGTAGGCATCCAACTATTCTCCCTCTAGCTATGGGAAAGTAGTAAGGCAGATTGGACTTTTTAACCAGTTTAGAAGGAAAATCTGGATTCAAACCTGTTATTCTCTGCTTAAGAAATTGACCATATATGTCACATTCTACTTATGTGAAAGATTTGATAAATAAATATATGATCAAGTTGTACCAAAATATCAGTTCCCAATAGATCACCAAAAGTAAGCAGCACTTAGATTGGTGTCGACTTAGGTACTAGGGTGAGTCAAAAGTTTTGATAACATAAGGCACAATATGGCAGCTCTGGATGATTTTGTTAAAGATGTGAAAGTGACTAACCCCACTGGATTGTGAGATACTAAATTTACCTGATACTCTCTAAGAGCTACTAACCAGAATTATCTATCACTTAAATCACAACCTTGGAATTTAGTTTGAAACCTACCTAATCATCAAGGTTCTTGCAACCAAAGCGAAATTTCTTTTAGGAATTAGTTTAGTCATCAAAAATAGCAACAGGATTATCAAAGGTTTTGCAATATTTTGGTAATTTAATTCAGCGCCAGAAGCTTTTGGCTTGAAGTATGGCCTCGGAATCCACGTTTTTAGGCCTACATAACTTTGCCCGATTTTTGAGTTTCTTGCAACCCATGCAAAATTCTTCAACCATCTGTTTACTGTACTGTAATCAACTGTGCCTTTATCTTATGCACAACAAATGTTTTTGATTCATGTCATTATAGACAAATTCAAACTCATAAAGCATAAGTAAATGAATTAGACTACATTGCATGTTTATCTGTGTGACTTTCAAATCGCATATGGAGTGAAGCAATGCACATGCCCCAATTACCAAAATACTACCAACCGTACTTTCCAGGATTTGAACTAAATATATTTTTTTTAGATATAATCTCTTTTTCACCTTGTCAAATTCTTTTTCTTTTAATCAAGAAAATAGCTAACACTGATAAACAAGATGTTAAAAAATAACTATTGGAAAAATATAAACAATATATCAGTTGGAAATATCAAAACAGTAATTGTGTAGCCGAACAAAGACGCATTCTGATAAGTTATACTTTATATTTACTTCCGAATTATTCCTGAATTTTAAAAACATTGTCTTTAACACTTTTTTGTACTCTGTTAATGTTCACTGCTAATAGTCTTAATTCCAGTGACATGCAAAAAATATTAACTTAATTCATGTAAATATAAAGTGAAATTATAAAATTGTATCAACGTCACCTATTTAATAGAAAACGGTACTTGTTGACTTATACTAAGTTAAAACTTGGAAAAAAATATTAGGCTTTTTTTTTTTTTTTTTTTAACCAGTGTGGTGGACCCGTTGATCTCATCAGATCATCCACCTGCGCTCCCCTAATACTTTCAGTCATCTTGCCTCGGCTTGTCACTGATATTAGTCTTTGGAGAAGGAGAACATGCGGTGCATGTCGCACAAGCGCAAAACATGTCAACATGTGCAGATATTTCTACAAGTCCCACGGTGATGGAGGAATGATGGTGTGGGCTGGCTTGACGGGCTGGAAGCACAACTATTAATCTACCCGTGGCGAAGTTGTGAGTGACTGAGCAACCCCGTGGGTAGCACTGCCCATCCAGACATCTGGGAAAGGTATAGAAAAGGTAACCTAAACAAATGCCTGTTCCCCTACCAAACTGGCCAGCAACCTGCGGCTGTTCACATTAACAGGTCGGAAACAAGAAAATATTACAACAACAAACCTAGGCTAATAATAGCCACCTGGAATGTTCAGATACTTCTCGATCTTGTGGAATCATGGCAAAGAACTCTCGATATGGGGTAAACATAGCGACCCTTTTGGAAGTCTGTTTCAGCGATGAAGACAAATTGACAGAAGTGGAGACTGGGTACACATTCTTTTATTTAAGCTATGAAAGACCTTTAAAAGTTGGGGGTGTTTTTGTTTTTTAAGTAAATAGTTTTAGCATATGAGTGATAATAACCTTTGGTATTGAAACAGTTCAAAATTAATGACATTTTTACCTTCATTGGTTTTGAACACATAGCAACCAATACTTGCATCTGGGCAGCAACAAATTCATCGTCATTTTTTATATTAAAATACTTTTTAATAGATTTCTGAAAATATAAAAAAAAGTCATTTTCAATAACATTGCAACTGATTTTTTTTTTTTTTATAAATCAGAACAAAATGTTAAAGTTATTAAAGAAAAAGTGACAATTTTACAGAAAATATTTCATTTCATAATGCAAATTTTCCAATTAAAAGTACAAAATTATTTTTGACAAATAACAGGTTTAAAAAATTTATTATAATGGACAAAATCTTTTAATTATTAAATGAGAACAACAAAGAAATCCAAACTTTTATGTTACTGGGAATGCTAACATAGTGCAAATTCTTCTCATTCTGTTGCCACTAAGATGGAATTTGAAATTCCTAGAAGATTGACTCTACTGAGTGATGGACACCTAAAAATATTTATGTTACTTCACAATATTGCAAAGAAATTGAATTACCATCAGTTGATAGTTTCCTTAAAAATCTTTGTCTATCAATTGTTAAAAGTATGACCAGATGTTGTCAGGCAATAATTAATGTCAAGGTGTTGAATGTTATAATTTCTCCAGGTAGTTACTAGTTCAGTCCCAAAAGACAAACTGCAATAGATTAAGTAGTTGTTGCTACTACTGCTGCTAGGAACAGTCCACTAAGTTGAGGAGTGTTTAGCTTGTTCCATTTACCAATAGTTAACAATCTAAAACAGTTCTAAGTGACTTATTTCTAGGCTGCAGGTTCAATCCTGGTCAAGGGTGAGAGTATCATAGAATAATAATTAAAAGATACCCTACCAAATATCAAGTGTTTACAAATTGTCCTAACTTGTTAGAAACTTCATCAAATGTCTTAATTTTAAAAAATTGATGTCAGCTGGGTTTTTTTTTGTTGTTGTTTTTTGTTCATACATCAAAGTGTATAATAATGATCATTTCTCATCTTAGAAATTCACACCAAAATAAATATAAAAACTTCACTTCAATGTTGGCTCTATATAAAGATTTCTTTATAGAATAAATGAGCAGATCTTACATTAATGGTTCCTGCACTGGAAATATCAATTGGGATTTCCAAGTTTTGGCAGAGGTCATTCTGAAGAAAACAAGAAAAACAAAAAAAAATTAATTAAATATTAAATGCAAGTCTGAGAAAATGAACAGAGGTTAATAAATTCAATCCCGTGCAAAAGGAAAACAAAAAAAATAAATGCAACTTCAGTAATCTGTCACCCACTCCCTTTTGAATATATATATATATATATATATATATACATACATACATGCCTGTGATAAAAGTTTAATTTATAGGTACAATAAAAGATTAACAATAATAATAAAATAGAACAATTCTAACGTTAATATAATAAAAGTTGTGTGATGGATTACATCCATTTAGCATCATTAAATAAAACTTGTTTCTCGTGTTGATGTATGTATTTACCAACCCCTCCGCATGAGTAGGACGTGACACAAAGTCAATTTTTAAGCGGCATTTAACATTTTAATTTTTCCTTCTTCTAGACTGATTGCCATGCTAAAGTTAAGAGCTCAGTCTGTCCTACTATTTACCCATATCTGGAAAGAGAATAGTTGGATTCATACCCTTCCCAAGGGTATTAGTGTTGTGTGAAAGTACAAATAACTTCATCCTAGATTTTTATTTTTATTTTTATTTTTTCTTAAATAATGTTTTTAAAAAACTGATCACTGTGCCCATTTCCCATGACATTGACCATTACATGACAAGCAATTCCCTTTTTATAGGTAAAGATTGTCTTTTTTAATGCAAATAGGGAATAAAATTAATGGCACTGTGCCTGATTTATATAGGAGTCAACAATATTTAAAATTAAAATTATGAGAAAGTTGACTTTTTAAGGATATATTTGTTAGAATGCACTCATGGTATTACACGGTTAACCTCGTAGAAAGTGGACTCTGCTACCAGAGTTCAAAGCATAAATGACTGTATTTCAAATAGCGCTAATACCCTTAGGAAAGGTAGGTATTTACCCAACGTGTTTGCCACGGGTAGGATGTAACACAAGGTCGCAAGTATGGGACAACATCCAGAAAGGATCAAACTCACTAATCAGAAGTTATGGATCTGCAAGACTAGTTTGCTAACCATTACACCATGAAAGGTATGGATCCAACTATTCTCCCTCCAACTACATGAGTAAATAAGGCAAACTAGATTCTTTAACTTTGGTATGGCAACCAATCTAAGAGAAGGAAAACAATTCAAATCAGTCAACCTGAAGAGGGATGGGCTCAATTAGGTTATTCCTGTTCAAATAGCAACCCAACAACCAAATCAGATGACAAGATGTCTTTTGTTTTCTTAGACGTTTCTAATGAACAAGAATAGATAAAAGCAACAAACACTGACATGAATGGTAAATGAAAGCAAAAGGAAAAGTTCCCCTAAACAGAGAAGAGAGAAGGTCATAAGAGTTGGTTTGTATTAAATTAAAGACATAAAAATGTAATTGTTTATACTAACCAGATTTTCTATCATCTTTGTCTGTGGCTCTGGATGTCGTCGCAGAAAAGATTTAGCAGGAAACGCTTTGTATATGCGATGTGCAACTGCCATGTTGGCAAGCAACATGTATTCTTCAATTAACCTGAATTTGGGAAGGAGGAACAAAATAAAAAATAAAAAACAAAAAAATAGAGATTAAGAGGAAAATAAACAGAAGAAATTGGAAGAGAGGGAAAAACAAAAAAAGACAGAGAGAACAATGCGTTTAGTAATGTTCCTAAATATATTGGTTCATAATTCTTTTGTACTCTCTTTGTATTTTTGAATGTAGACCAATTGAGCTTTTGGAATTGTCCTCGCTTCATCAACATTTTTGTAATTTTTCAGATCCTCAGAAATAAATGTAATAATTAGTCATAAAACTGGGAGATATATTTCTTTTATATTGAATTTGTTCCTCTTGTCTGATGGAGCAGCAAACATGCATATATATACCGCTTAGAAGAGCCCATTTTTTTTTTTCATTCTTTACTAATGGGTATAAGCGTCTCCTTTTTAAATTCCTTTACTTCTTATAAGCAATATCACATCTTTATAAATCCCACAAAATTGACAGTTAATTTACTATTTTGTTCAAGCCTTGTTAAAATCAAAAGATGGAATCACAGCAAATAAACTTTGTTAAACTAAAAATCAAACATTTAAAACTATCTAGCAATAAATTTGAAAGTTTCAATTTTTTACATTTGCGATTCACAATACTGACATAAGTGACAAATATTCAGTTTTTTTTTTCTTTTTGCCATGTTTAAACACAAGAGGTTTTTTCATTGAAAATTCTTCAGGATTATAATTAAATTCACCTATAGCATTCGCTGTGGGGTTAGTTTGATTTTTATGCAACAAAACTCCCAATATAACTTTTTGAAGTTCCAACTGTAGTTGTAGTTAGTTGTTAAGACAACTTTTAAGTCCCCTATTGTAACTTTTACTTGAAATCCTTGACTGTAACATGTAACTTTTTTTTTTACATGATTCAAAAAACTGTTATGCTGGCATCCAAAACTGTTTGATTTTCTTTTTGTTTTGTTTTTTTTGTGAGTTTGTACAAAAACTGTTAAGTCAGTGAATAAAATTGTAATTCATACAAATCTTTCATTGCCAATTTATTTTGGTGTATAGAATTAAATATCATGAGAATCCTTGTTGCCAACTGTTATATCTTCAGATCTTCTTAGAGAGAAAGAAATTTCAGGAATCAGTCGTAGCTGAGGGTCATATTTCTTGTATGTCAAATTTTTTTGTTTGTTTTGTTTTAGGCATATCAACCTCAGTGGGTCATTTAATGCCGGCAAAGTTTTGAATGATTTGTAGCGTTAGTTTGGAAGAAATTTTTTTAAACAGTTTTTTTTTTTGTAAAAATTTTTTCCATTTAACCCATAGATGGGACCCTAACAGGTACTACCATTCTGGGTCAGAGTGGAGCTGAGACCAATGGTGATGAAGGAGTGCTCCACATTTCCCAGACCTCCAGAACCATACCCAGGAAATGAAGACCCACAGCCACCGCCTTCTAGCACCCATATGATAAAAAGGGTTGGGGCTTGCCATAAGGGCAATAGGGCTGAGAATCATATAGGTACTAGGGCTCAACATGGCCAGCCGATTGATTGAAGGGGGTCTCTCCGACCGACCACCCATCTAGTCTAAGTAAGGGCCAAAGTGGAATGTTGCACATCATGGACTGCTCAGCCACCAGGATCCATCTATAAGCATCATGGGTCACCACCCATGGTCAACAGGTGGCCCTATTTGGGGTTGGAGGTCTTACCCCTCTGTAGAGGTGCTTTTCAACACAGATCTATTTGATCTATAGACGAGAGACCCTAACAAGTACAACCACTCCAGGTCAAAGTGGATCTGAAAGCAATAGCAATGAAAGGTTACTCCACACTCCTACAGAACAGGAGTCTCACCAACAGATGCAGTTTAGTTGTCATACTCAGAACACCATACAAGCTGAGTTACTTTAAGAAGTTTTGTTGCCTTTAGTCAAAATCTTTCTATCATCTGGAAAATGTTGCCTTTAGATCTGATGATATTTAACTCACCGATTACTATCTTTTTGTTCATACACAAATGTGCCAGTCGGTTGGAAAGTTTCTTTATCCAGAAGCCACTGCAGTTTGACCTGATCAAGTCGTAAAGCTCCGTCATCAAAACGTTTCTTTCGAAGAATTGTAGCCAGCTGAAAATAAACAAATGCAAATAATTGATAATTTATTTAGAAGAAGAAAAAAAGAAAAAGATAAATAAAGAATAAGTAAAGCACAATTTAAATTATTTTCTGAAATCAACAAGTTTACACTAGGATTATTTGGATTATTGTCCTCATCTTCATTGCTATCTGTACAACGTTTCAGTTGATGTGCCCTCTGGCCTTCTTCAAATGTTGTACATAACAATGAAGATGAGGACCAAAGACTGAATAATCCAAATAATACTAATTATCAAGCGTCATCTTAAAAATAGTTTAAACCAGTTCACTTTTACAAAAGACCTACTTGATATGTTTCTTTAACAATCTAAAATAGTAAAAAATAAATTGGAGAGTTCTTGTGGCATAATGGCCGATGTGCTGGAGTGCAACATTGTAGTAAGTAAGTTCAAACTCCATTCGCATTATAACATTCACTTTTGGATTAATAACCTTGGGAAAGGTATGAACACTCATCATCCTAGTTATGGGTTAAATAGTATCACTACTCTTCTATAGGGTCAGTTTAGCTCAATCGGTAGAGCATTCGCCTAGGAACCACAAGGTTCTGGGTTTGATACCGGCCTCACCAACTCAGCATATGAGTAGCACAGGGATCTGTGCAGTAAAGTGAAGAGCTGATAGTATGTGTGCTGCTCCACCTCAGACGCCAAAACAATCTCCTTGGTCTAGTGCTAGAGGGGATAGACTTCCTCGCCGAGTGATACCAACTTTAAGCCACCCCTGACTTTACTTTATTACTGTTCTTCTACAAGGATAGGTTTAGCATTAAATAACCCATGAAGGTTGATATGCCATTAAACAAAAAAAAATTGCAATTACTATTTATTTATATAGAAAAATTTGAGGTGTTCCCAACAGGCAGACGTAGGTTTTTTGGGTTTTTTTTTTTTTGGTGGAGGTGGTAGGGGAAATAAGCTAGTTCTGCTTCAAGATCAAAAGTCGAGGTTTGGTGTCAAAGGTGATGTGTAAAGCATGAAATAGTATTTTTGACTTAAAACCTCATATATAGCCTGGAGCAGTCAGCAAGTGGTATTGGTCTCTACATGAACTCAGAGAAAACAAGCTCATGATGACATTTAATTAATGGCAAACCTCTGAAATCAGACCAGCTTATATACTTAAGTAGCAATATATCATCTATGAAAGTGATGTTAACATATACATAGCTAAAGCATAGACTGCTATTGACAGGTTAACAACAGAAATCTGATCTCTGATAAAATAAAACAGAACCTTGACAATCAGGTAAGCCTAAAACGTGTCTTGTGTTTCTAAAATATTGCAAAACTTTTGACTCACTCTAGTATTTGCTCATTTGATACTTACATTGTTTAAAGTCAGAATTCTTTCTCTTATGTCTTTTATATTGAAGTTATAAATTTTAGGAAGCTGTTCCTCTGTATATTCATGGTGAGGGTCATCAATGAAATCCTAAATTTGAAGAAAAAAATTTAAAAAATAAAAAAAAAATTTCTGGTCAAAATAATGAATGGGAAATAGTTATTAAGAAAACTAGCAAAAATAAGCATGTCTGGGTACAAATTTATTAAATTAGAAAGACTAATGAAACTGAATAAGAATGCATATAAAAAGATTATTTTTATTTTATCCTAATTGATTTTTTATGTAAAATTATACATAAGATTGATTTTAATACATTTGAGAATAAAACAATATTAGAAATCAATGACACTAAGTAATTATTTAAACCTAGTTTTGTTAAAAACTGATATGCAATTATCCACATCATATACTATGTAAATCTTTATTTCTTAGTGATATATATAATATAAATTGCAGGATTTTAAACATTAATAACATGGGATGTTTTGAGACAAATCCAACTCAGCTAGACTTTAATAGAGACATTGTTAATAAGTAAAATGCTAATTAAGATTAAATAATGACCATTTGATAATCACTGAGAAAATAACTAAGGTAATTGTGACATCAGTGGTGACAGTTTATAGAAATTTGTTTTTTTGATTTACACTTAAGCAAAGAATCTTTTTTTTCCTAAATTAAATTTAAAAAATAAAAAAACCAAAAGGAGTGAATGAAAAGTTCTTACCTGAGCATTTGTATAACTCAACTTGGCACAAGAGTTAATCACTGACCGACCAAACCATTCGTTAACAATCTAAAAAAAGAGGAACAAAAGAAATAAATAAAATACATATGTAGGGAAACTACATAGCACTCAAAACAGGAGGTGGGTAATACCCACATCTGAACGAAAGAGAGAATATTATTTTAGTTTTGAATGAAAAGCAGTGCATATCAAAACTGTATTCGACTGAATGATGAGGTAGAACAAAAAAAAAGCTAGAAAGTTAAAATGCTAAAAACTTTTGATAATAATATCAAAATGAAGACATGTCATTGTAAAAATTGTTGTTGTTGGCAAAATAGAGTTTTTATGTCAATCTTTTTCAATACATAAATCAAGCCCAGAAAATATTTTGTAAAATTTATCGAATGCAACAATGTTTTAAGCTAGGCATAAATAATTTTAGGAGGTAAAATAAGTACATAATACAACTTGAAATACTACAAAATAATTTGATTTTTAAAGATTGTTTTTAATAATTACATAACAGGTAGAAATCCTCCAGGTGAGATTGAACATGAGAATAAAGACAATAAAGTGGTGACTACACTTCTCAAATCTCCAGAATGGGAGCCTCACCATCAGATGCAGTTTATTGGTTGACAATGTTTTATTTAAAAATATAGTAAACTAATATACAATCCCACTATTACTGATAAGTGCTAAGCTTGAAAATTTTGGGAAAATTTGAAAAATGTTAAAATCTAATGAACTGAACCATTTTCACTATGTATTAGTGTTTAAAAAACAAAAAAAAAATTGTGTACCAAACCTTAAAACAAAACAAACAAAACCCATCAATAATGGTGTTTATAGCAAATATACAATCTCATTATATCTGATAAGAGCCACGTCTGAAACTTGAGAAAATTTGAAAAAAATTGTGCATGTTAAAATCTAATGAAAATGCTTCTGGATCAAGCCATGATTATTATTTGGAAATAAAAATTGAAACTCACCTCAGCTTTATCATTCATATGCCAAACGACTGAAAATGTAAGACGAGGTTCACCAGGATGTAAACTGCATAATTGTTCACATAGGATTCTTGGTAACATGGGAATCACCTAAAAAGAGAAAAAAAAAAAGATTTATTAAGTTGTTGAAAAGAGAGGGGCAAAAAAAAAAAAAAAAAAAAAAGATTATGCATTACTTAAGAGATTTTTTTTTTTTTTTTAAGTCAGTGGTCATCAACCTTTTTATATGCCAACTATCCACTTAAGAGTTTAAATTCCAGATTGATGACCACTGGTTCAAACTCAACTTTTGAGAATTTTTTTTCTTTTTTTACTCTAAATAGACATGACAGGTCTCCAACTAGTGGTATAAGATTCAGTTGATAGGGAGTTATTCTTTATGGTTGGTCATTTTACAGCATATCAACCCTTTTGGGTTATTTAATGCTGAATCAAGTCATTTACATAAACAAAGAACTCCAGTTGTTTACAGTACCTATTGTTGCTTAAATGGTCACCCAATTAAGTATTGAACAGGTGCATCGCTGCTTAACTTTGGTGGGAACCTGTGCTTTCAGTGTGACATGACCATAATTATATATTCTTGTTGGTGATTCTCTAATTTGTTGTACCGCATGTTGAAAAAAATTGATTAATAATTAAAATAAATCATTTTAATTAATTTGAGGTATGTTCTGTGAAGCCAAAAAGTTTGGCTATTAAATAAAGTAGGTTTTCTCTCATATTTGTACTTAGTTTATTTACCATGGATTAAAAATAATGGAAAAAATGTTTTTTTAAGAGGGGTAAGTCCATATTTTTTCATAGTATCGTCTTAATTGTTTTGTTTTTTCTTTTATATAGTCTTTAACCTTCCTATTGTTGTCTGGATTTTGAAGTATTTATCTAATTCTAAAGATTTTTTTTGGGGGGGGGGTATACATTTTTATGAAGACTATACATCTTATTTTTCATATTAAAATTGAAAACTAAAATGTAAAAGATAGCTAGCTGACTGGTTTCAGAGGTCTCTCAACAGATTTAGGGAGAAAAAAAAAATGAGGAATATATTCACAATTAAGAAATATGTAATTGGGAGAGAAAGTTTACTAAAAAAAATTTTTTTTAAAAAAGCATACCCTAAGAGTGATAAAGAAATAGAAACTGAAATAGAAATGATATTAAGCCCAAGCAAATATTCTCTGTTTACAAAGAAACAGCTTGCTTGACTTAATATATAGTGTTGGAATTTTAGTAGACAAGGCGTGTGGTAAATGCCTACTTGTACTTATAGACTCGCCGACTACCATGTGACCAACTTCTTGTCCAATCACTGGCAGTGCTCTGCTGCTAATATTATTATTTATACTGGCTGATTCTAATCTTAGCTCATTACTACTTGGATATTCTTGGACGACGGACCAAAAGGATTCTATATCACAGGACTTATTGACTTACCAAAGGATTCTATAACTTGGACTTACTTACTTATTTACTTTAAGTTCTTTACAACTGGCCAAGGATGGCAGCCAGATACTTAACATATAGGGTCTCTTAGATTTTGAGATGAAAGGAAGTGTGTGACTTGCTCATAGTAGAAAATAAGTCAACACTAAATTTGTTTGCACAATTACAGTTATTTATAAGATGTTTGACAATTGAAGAGCCCTATGTATTGTTAAGTATTGTTATCTTAATCTACACATTTTCGTCAAAACTATTATGTTCATTTTTGTTTGCATGTCCGAGATGGGGAAGTATCTTATTATACACCAAAAGGTACTGACTATTATCCTCATCTTGGTTGTTATAGTTAAACAAGAGCTAGTTTACATTTAAAAAAAAAAAAAAAAAGGATCTGAAAGAAAATGACCTTTTGAACTAGATAAACACTTGTGGCCCTTGATGCTGCAATTTTATCAAGTTGTGAGTTTTCTCGCAAGAAATATGTGACATCTGCAATATGGACTCCAATTTCAAACAAACCTACGAAGAGAGAAAGAAAAGAATTAAATCTTAATAAAGTGTTAAAAACAAAAATAAAACTTGCTTGGTAAGATAACAGTTTATTTCCTATAGTCTTCAGTGATCAGGGTTCAAACCACAGTAAAGATTTCAAATACAGATTAAGACAAGCTGGAAAATTGGTACAATACAATATTATTTTCTACTTTTAAGTAATGAAGGTATGTCATTATGAAATGAGGCTATCAGCTGATTTTGTAACAGGAAAATGAGCCAAAGTCAGGGGAAATTGTAAACAGATTTCTTTTTTTTTTTTTGGGGGGGGGGGGTTAAAATTATATCCTTGTTAACTTAAAACACATCAACCCAGATGGCATTATAAAAAGGGCAGCATTGGATATAAATAGCATTCCCAGTCGGTTAGTTGAAATTGGGAGACACTGACAAATTTGCACCTCAATCGTTTCAATTCACAATTTCTCACGTATTTCTGGTCCAATCTTAAAAATATTTATATGGTTGGAAAGAAAAGAAAATCTTTCTAAATATCTCATTTGTATGTGTTTTATCCTTTGAATTATTTTTTTTTACGGGGAGTTAAAACAGTATTTTGTTTTGAACAGCCAAAAATGTGAAATATGAATTTTTTTTCATGACTAAATTTTATACGTTACTTTGTTTTGCAAAATCAAAGTAACTAATCTTTATCAATATTCTCGAAATTGTACATTCACTTAGACACCTTAAACTACAACCAGGAAGATGCTTTTTTTCTTCTCTGACCTGTGAAAGCAGAAACACAACTGAGCAAAGTTAATGGAGATTCCTTCAAAAATTATAAAGTAAAAAAAAAAAAAAAAAAAAAAAAAAAAGAAGAAGAAGAGAGAGCAACATCTCAATAATAGAATATTATCACAGAATCATTTTTATTCATGTAATGTGTGAAATTTTGATAATGTTTTCATGTCAGGCTTTCTGATGAAACTTTCAAATTTTGGAAAAAACAATTACGAACATGAAACGTAAACAAAAATGTTAGTAGGGCAACTTTTTTTGTTACATTTTCTTTACTACACGCTTTGCATAAATATCAAGAATAATTTTGTGCAATGGAAGGGTCCTTCACACTCCCCGGAACTAGAGCCTCATCATCAGAAGTAATTTAGCATCATATCTTGGACACCCTTTTGAGAGTGGGGTGTCTTACCCCTCTGCAGGGGATAGGGTCAGCATATTATAAGCCCAATGAAAAGGTAAGGATTTCTGTATAATCATCATTTGTTTGCAATCATATGGTTTCAACTAAATAATTAATAATAATCAAGTATTCAATCTAATAGAAATAATTTTTAAACAGATCCATAGATATACTACCACTATAGGTCAGAATGAGACCTGGGAGTAATGGCAATGAAGGGGTACTCCACACTTCCTAGATCTCAAGAACAGGAGCCTCACTACCAGATGTAATTTAGTGACATATCAATCTGTAATATTTAAATAATTTAACTTATTCAAAAGTTAGGGGGTGGTCATTCTGCTAATGAATCAGAAAATTAAAATTGCAAATCAATTTTTGTTACATCATTCAGCTTTGGAAGAAAAGGTAGAAATATAATTCCTTCCAACATCAACAGTTATCATTTATAAATAACATGCTATAATAGGAATGGTAATGCTGAGTATGTCTCCTCTACTACAATCTAATATACAAACAATGTATCCATAATTGATAGAATGATGACCAATTCATTAAATATGCTGGGGGTGGAGGGTGGGGGTGTTGGTACTCAATCAACAAAATGGATAAAATTCACATGACATTATAAGGAAGAATTACCATTTTCAAGTCTGTCACAAGATACAGCATCATCGAGATCTCGTGCAGATTCAGGGTCGATGGTGAAGACACACGTTTTGGTAAAATCACGTCTTTTACTGTATTCTTCACTTGGGATTGTCCATGGCTGGTCCACATTCAAAGGCAAAGACTTTAGACACTAAAGTAGTGAAAAGAAATGTTTTAATTGAAAACTTTTAAAAATAATATTTAGAACAAAACATTTAAAAATATAAATGAAATATAAAATAAAAATAAGAATACTTTCAGAAAACCTACACTTCCAGAGACTTCTGGGGAACTCCCCCTAAAATCATAGAAAATAATACCCAAAAGATTATAGATAGACAACTAGACATCAAACTGGGGGATTTCACAACAGAAGAACTCAACGAAGTCTTAAAGAAGCTAAAAGGTAGAAAAGCTGCAGGTCTTGACGAAATACCCCCCGAGGTATGGAAGATGGGAAAGTTCAATGATATACTGCTTAGGCTATGTAATGCAGTATATAGACAAAATAGAATAGATAAATGGATGAAAGGCTTCATCCTCCCATTCCCTAAAACTGGGCAATAACACTGTGGAAGCAACCAAAAACATTGGTTGTTCAAGATCGTTCAAAACTTTTGCTTGGGCTGCAGAAACCTTGATGATCAAGAAAAATCAGGTAAGGCTAAAACTATAGATTCTGACACCAGGCTCCAAGCCATAGAGGCAAATCCAAAGAGGAGCACTGAGTGTATCAGTCGGTGTTGGCATCTCACAGTCCAGTATGGTTTGCCACCTTCATGACTTTGGTAAAAGTATCCAGAGTTACTGAATTGTGTTTCATGTTACCAAAATATTGCACAACTTTTGATTCACCCAAGTAAAATGATGCAAGAAAAAAAAATTTCAGCCGGTAAGCAAATTGAATTAAAGAATTAAATGTAACCAAATAACAAAAATAGCATAAACAGCATAAACCCAAGTTCTAATTTTTTTGGGGGGGGGTCAAAGAAATGAAAAACAAGAGCCAATCTCTTAAAGATGAACTATACAAAGAAAATAAATGAATTGGCTAACAACTAAAAGAAAGAAAAAAGGGAAAAAATGATTGTGCTAATGAATGAAGCAGGATGAGAATCTTATCTCAAGAGGCAGAGGCAGGTGTGTAGATGCCTTGCATGCAAGATATTGCAAACATGACCATTCTTGAAGTCTCAATTTATAAAGAACTGGCCATGTGTTAATCTTGTGAGTGCAACAGATGCAAATTACAGTTCCTCTCTCTCTCTAGTTCCTAAAAGAGAACTACTTACCAAGGGGAAAGGTGTGCTTATTTTGTGTGTTCTGACTTCAGTATAAATGTGAGAGTAGATTTTATTAAATGAGAAAAAGAATAACACAAATGTATTGTAGACTTTGTTCAGATTTAGGATTGTTCAGAATTAAACTTATTTCTTTTCTCATAACAATCAATTCATCAAAAGATTAAAAAGAAAAAAAAAAACTCACTTCATCTGGAAATTCACTGAAGTCAACATCATTCTCAATGAGAATTCCTTCAGTTTCTGTGTCAATTTGTCCTGCATCACCAATTTTTTTCAACAGGCTCCTAAAATAACAAACATTTAAGATGAATACATTTTCTGCAACAATAATATTGGATAGCAGAATCACAATACTATTTTTTTAAAATCATTTTTGTCTACCTAAGAATTTAAATTGTCTACAACCTAAGATCAACCACAATGAAGTTTGGGTATGGTAGGAAGAATAAATTGAAGCACAGGTCATTTCAAAATTTTGAAGAGGGGAAGTGGGATTACCAATTCAAATACAAAATATCCATTCTGCAATAAGGACTTCACCTAATATTCTCTCTTTTTTAACAGCTAGTATCACAATTGGGTGTTGCAGTTATTTGGACAAAAATAGCAGACTTTTCATAAACTAAGTTATATCTCATACATCAAAAAAGATTAGAGAACATGTGTTTGCATATATATATATATATATATATTCCATAAAATCATTCATAATCATTCAATGGTGAACATGAAAATTTCCAGTGACCTAAAATTTATTTTATACTTTACAAATGAAATTATAATTTATTCATGGATTATTTTTATTTTAACTAAATTATTTTTAGCCTGCATATAATAAATGCAGGGTAATTTTGCAAATGCATTGCATTCATAAAATATTAAATATATAAAACTTTTAATATCGAATATGACAAATTTATGAATAGTATAAAAGATGAAGAATAACCTCTGGGTGTCTTTAGTGAGGAGGTAGAATATATCACCCATCAGACAGACTTAAAAGAAAATGATCTGGACATGTACCCTGGTATGTGTGATTGCCTGCAAGGTTCGTGAATCCGTAAGGCACGCTTAATGTAAACAATGTAATTCCCCTATCAGAATTTAAATCGAGTGATGGGTTTATGAATCAAAATTACCCCAACAGGATTTTAGGGCCCCATTGCCGAGTGACAGCACCCAGGAGAAGTTCTAAGCATGACAGGAATTCGAAGTTAAGCAGATAGAAAATGCACACAAAATTTACCACACTTTACCACAATATACACACTGCGTGCAACTCAGGTAATTGTGTGACATCAAGGATAGTTAATATGAGTGTATAATGTCATCAATGGGTGAAAGTAAAGGTGTTTTGTTAAGAAAATCACTAACTACATTCATAATGAAACTAAGATAAACAGACTTTCTTTTTTTTTTAAATACTTTGTCCGGTGGTGCTAGGAGTGGCAGTCCCACTTATAGCCACCGAAACTGTGTTACCACTCCTGGTTGTCGGCTGATGATGACAGGGTATTGCACAAAGTAATCATTACACATTGTATGCTATAAAAAATAAATTGACAGCATAGGTAAACTAATAGATTTTCTCAAAAGAAAATTTACAAGTTTAATCAGAAAAACTGACAATAAGTATATTCTTATGTAAAGATTTCCTTAAGGCTTATACTGATTCAATGTATAGAGTGTTACATAAAAAGAGTCATAACAACCTATATATATATATATATATATATATATATATATATATATATATATATATATATATATACACACACACAAATCTTTTACAATTTGGGCAGTTTTGAAAGAAAGAAAAGAAAAACATAATTCACTCACCCTGAAGCAAACATATCATTTGTACTCCAATCTTTTAGTTTGGCAACAAAACGAACTTTGGAAAAGGTTTCTGGTCTGTGAAGGAATTCTAAAAGAATAAAATTAAAAGGTTTCACTTTTTTCTTTAAATCAAATGAATTTAATGAAACACAGAAAAGTAAAACTACAACATTTTTTTTAAATCATTTGCTTTTATGCTTATGAGGTTTGTTCATGCTACATCATAGGCAAGGGGATAACTTTTTGGGTTTGGTTGGATTCATAAAAATTCTTTACGACAAATTGCTAGAATCTGGACAAACTATCACTGCAAAACACTGTAGTGAGCAACTGGCCTATTTGAATAATGCTTTGGAACAGAAAAAAAAAACATTTTTCTGGACAAGAAAGTCAAAATGATTTTGTTGTCTGAAAATGCTCAGAATTTTTATTTTTATTCTTTTTTAATGGTATATTAACCTTCATAGGTTATTTAATGGCAAAATCAAAATACTATTTAACCCAAAGATATTAGTCTGAAACTGAACAACTGGAGTTTGAACTTGCACTCCAGTATGTTAGCCACTACACCACTACCACTTGGAAATGTACAACAGTAAATAATTACAGAATTGGTAGGAGAAGTATTATTTGGATCATTCAGACAATTGTCCTCATCTTCATTGTTATCTGTACAACGTTTCGGCCAAAGTGCCCTCCTGCCTTCTTCAAGTATTTCTTCTTGGACTCAGGAACTTTCTTTTCAAACTCGGGAACCTTCTTGATGTAATCGGAAGCCATCACAGAACTTTGAACCTAGCCTTTATTCAGTTCATGAGGGTATCCTGTTCTCATTCTGCTAACCATAGCTGGGGTACAGGTGTTAAGCTGTGTTAATTATTATTCTATGTTACTGCTGCCCCTGACCAGGATTGAACCTGTAGTTTAGAGATAACTGTCACTTAGAATAGTCCAAATACTAATTATCAAGCCCTGGGTAAGCTGATCTGTGCGGTAAAGAGAGCCACCAACGGCAGGTGTGGTACTCCACCTACGAAAAAAAACAATTACCCAGGTCTAACACTAGCAAAAAGGGAATAGACTCCCTCGCTGTCTGGGATATACCTAGGCCTCTCCACTAACTTTACTTTTTTTTTTTTTTTTTTTTTTTTTTTTTACTGCTTGCAACAATCTTTGAAACTACGTAGAAGTAAAAAAAAAAAAACTACCAACCAAACCATAAAGATGAGGAAAGCCAATAAAAATGACAAACTAAAATGCATTGATTAAAAAAGAAAGAAAAAAAAAAAAACACAGCAAAAATAAGAATACTTGTTTGATTAATTTGTAATATTTTAAAATGAATTCTGAAAATATTTACACGTATCACTAAGAATAGAAAGAAATCTTTCTTTTTACCTTTGGGACATTCTGAAATTGGAATCACTACTCTGGGCAGACGTGAATCATTTGGATTAAATTTCACTTTTTTGTTATTCATCAATTGTAAATGACCAACACACAATCTGGAGTGTTTCTTTTCAGAAATGGCCACAACCTGAACAAAAACGAAAAAAATCTAAAAATCTCTGTAGGGGAGGGAGAAAAAAAGATAAGGAGAAACAAATGGTGAAAAAGAGGAGTGACAAATTAAAATCACTACTCAAAATAAGTATTATAACATACAGTGATGTAATTTATTGGAAAGATTTTTTATTCATTCTTTTTAGTCAATTAGAATTAGATATTAACATATTATAAAAGAATGTATTTTCCTTGAAATTTTCTTTGCAACAATATATATTTTAGAGGAAATGTTTTGGCATATTAACATCCCATTTCTTTAACTGTTTCACTACCAAGTTTGTTTTTTCTTTTATGTTTTGGATATTCAAAATTATGCTTAAAGTATACATTATGCTTTAAGGGTTAAAATGAAAATCAATTGGGACACTGGTGTTCCATTGGAGTGAAACTTTTGTTGAAACTTTTCTTATATTAGCTTTGAAACAGGAAACATCTTTGCAAATTAACAATTTATATTTTTATTCTATCAATTTAAAAATAAAAAGTTCAAAAAATAAAAAAACGTGTGTGTGTGAAAATAAATACACATTTTGGGATATGACTGTATGGGAGATATTTGACTAGTGCTAAAACTTATTAGTGAAATGGTATTTTTCTTAAAATCGGGAAAAAAAAATCTTTAACATGAAAAGATAATAATTCAACATTCAATTCAAAAGGTTCAAGGTGACTGCATATATTATCAACATTAACTACCAAGAATGTTATTGGCGAAATATGTCATTGGTGTTGTCAAATTTAAACTAACAAGAATGCTATTTAAAGAAAATGTGGCCTTAGGAATGTCAACATTTTTTAACAAGAATTTGGTTCTGGAATATAATTTCTGCCAAAAGGAATGTTTTTGTTTAAAGGAAAAATTGCACAATAAGCTATAAAAATTGAAGAGTCAGCTCTTTCAATAATCTTCCCAAAAAGTGTGGGTGAAGAGCATAAATTAATCAAACCTCTATATTGTGGTTTAAGTGCATAACCAATGAGGATCTGGCGCATAAGAGGTGTACCCTCCCTACAGGAGAATTGGAATTCTTATTGGGTAACCAATCAGAAGTGGTTGGTCTGGTGGAGCTCCCTATAAAGTGTTTAACATGATAGTGAAAAAGGAGAGAGAGAATTCAAACCACCCGAAGACAAAAGATGAAAGAATTCTCTCCAAAACGGTAAAACACCTCTTCAGAAAAACCAAAAACCTCAAAGTCCTTAACCATCTGGTAATTACACAAAATAGCACCAGGCGAATTAATTATTGTCTCCCTCTCTCAAAATAAAGATAATATTTTCTATCTGTATATTAATACGCTAGTTCCTAAACCTTCAGTCCATTATCATCCTGAAACACCCTCTGCTTAAAAAATGAGAATACGGATTATCTAGTGTCACTTTATCACAGATTTCTTATTTGTCCTATTTTATTTCACTCAAATTTAAAAATGAAACATTCCAAATGGATGATAACGGAAGATTTACGAAAACCAGTATTAATATATAGATTAGATTTCTACAAGTTCAAATACTAAACAAAGCCAAGGTAGAGGCACCAAGGAATGATATTTTGATCCTATGAAGAAACACACAGTTACTACACTGATTTTAAGGTTGAACAATAAAAAAAAAAGGAACAAACAGAAAAAATATACCAGTTTTATTATAGAGATAAATTCATTTGAAAAAGGAAGATATTTTTTTCATGATGAAGTCTACTACTTACCTTTCCTGTACGTTGGATGTACTTGTGAGAAAGATTATCTCCTGATTTGTTAGCCAATACTTTCTGCAGATTATCATCATTATTAAGGTCAGCAATACAAGTATACTTCTTACTTTGATTATCTTTTTTCTTTGGCTGTTGATGCTGTTGCCTACACAAACAAATATTTCAATTAGAAAAATCAGTTAAGATTTCAATTTTAAAGATTTAAATTTAAAAAGGTTACTACAAAAAGATTCTTTCAGATTTTATCTTCATCTTGATTGTTTTTATCACAAAATTTAAATGAAGATGTGTCCACAACTGAGAAACTTAGAACAAACTGATAATTTGTATTATTTTGATTTTTCAGACTGTTGTCCTCGTCTTTATAAAGAAACAACATTTCGGCCATCCTACCCTCTGGCCTTCTTCAGGTGTACCTTGTCCATCCAAGCATAGCAACGATTCAACCTGGGAAATCATTTTGAGTAGTTTGTCTGTTGAGCAAAAAAGGCATTGAATAATTTACAAAGATTTTATTCAAATAATGACATCAATGTCATTTTTGCATGCGCATCAAACCAAGAAGCATCACAGTCAAAACATTGTGTTTCTATATATTATGATAAAGACAAGGACAACAGTCTAGAAAATCAAAATATGAAGCCTCATCTCAACAATTCAGACAAATAAACTGATAATTTGTATTATTCGGACTATTATCCTCAACTTTATTGTTATCTACACAACTTTTCAGCCAATGTGCCCTCCGGGATTCTTTAGATATTTTTGTCAGACTAAGGAACTTTCTTGAACTTTGGAACACCCTCCTCAAACTTGGGAACCTTCTTTTGAACTCAGAAGCCATCACATGAAGGCTTCTGAGTTCAAAGAGAAGATTCCCGAATTCAAGGATGGGGTTTCCTGAATCCAAGAAGAAATACCTGAAGAAGGCCAGACGGCACATCGTCTGAAACATTGTGCAGATAATAAAGATGAGGACAATAGCCTGAATAATCAAAATAATAGAAATCATCAAGCCTCATTTCAAAAATTCAGAGAAATAATAAACTGATAATGTTTAGGTGAGTCAGTGCCAATTCTCAATACTTGTTGATATTTTGGAGAAAAAGAACCTAAACTAAAAATTTATCTCAAAGATTTGAAGACACAAGGAACATTAAAAGAATTACACAGTGCAGCTTCAGACCATTTCAACAGAGAAATTTCTATCAATGAAAAACTCACTGGAATAAGTGCGTTGAATGCCAAGATGAAGAAAATTAACATTTCATTCATTGTTCATTTCTGTCTTGGTAAATACAGCTTCAGTCTCAATACTTTTTGAATACAGCTTGTATTGGGATTAAAAAACAAAACAAAAAAGACAAAAATAAAATTCAACTCCAAAAGAATCATTGTACAATAATAAAATAAAATTCCTCAAACTTTTTTTGCTTTGAGTGTACTTTAAAAACAACAAAAATATTTTGGCACATCTCTACAAAATTTCAAATATGTAGTTTTTTTATTTTTTTTAGTATTTATATACTAACTTTTAAGAAATAATTTAATCTACAGGACATTAATAAATTTTGATAATTTTGATGTTTCCGACAAAAATTAATAAAAATTTTTATTTAGTAAATTAAAGAGAATTATCAATGCAAAATAGACCTGATGTTTTTTTTTATGTTACAATGTACATGAGACAAAAAGATTAATTTCCTTTTCAACAAACAGATTTTCTCTTTTTTTTTTGCATTTAATGTTAGAAAAGAAGAATATCTTAAATCATGTAAATATGAAATGAAAAACTCAATCAAAATAATGATTGTTTAACTATTAAAAGATAGTCTTTAAAAATGTATTAAACAGTAACCCTTCACGCTAAATATTAAAAACACAATCATTGGATATAGAAGCCAATTCTTCTCTTTTACATAATTTTAAATGAATATCAGATGAAATTTCTCTGAAAGGATTTTAAATTCAATCATTATCTTCTGAGTTTAATGATCTAAAATAAAAGTACAATTTCTCTTCCAAAGTTTTCAAATACCCTACGATAATAAGAACCATTTCTTTTATTCTACTTCTATAAATATATTTTTAGAAGTTTACATTGCAACATGTAGTGGGTACATCAGTACATCACATCATTTGGTAACTGCGGGATTAAAGTGGCTATTGCTGGGGTCTAAAGACCATCATTAAGAGTAGTTGAGTTTTGGGGGTTTGTTTTTAAATCTTTCTACTATACAAGAACTTACAAGACCTGCAGTGATAGAAAAACAATTTTAAAAATCTGTTAATAAAAACTCTTAAATAATTCACAAATCTGTGTCAAAGCAAAGACAGAACATTTCCAAAAATGAATATCAGTCAACAACAGCCAAAATGTGTGTCACCTCACAAGCAAAGAAAGTCCAAATTCAAAAAGTAATTTAAAAAGAATTATATATATATATATATATATATATATATAAGATAGAGGGTGGGGAGGTCTACTTGCTTCTTGATATTTGGGTCAACTGCATTTAAGGCTGTATTATCACTTGTTTCAGTGGCAATAGAATTTTGGGTCTTTGTCATATAAAGATTGAGTTTTTGGAACTGTTCAGGAAGATCTGCATTTGAAGTGGAAGCAGCTGTTGGGATATTGTTGGGCAACCGTGTCTCATTGGCAGGGACGTGCTGAGTATTATCACAATTATCGCTATTGGGGTTGAAATCGGAATCAAATTCTTCTTTATTCACCTGGAATAAAAGAAAAAGAAAAGGTAGAATGTGTTATGCCATTTTGGTAAAGAGAAAAAGAAAATGTGCAGCCGAAAAAAAGAGAGACAGAAAGAAAACTCAATGACTCAGTTTTATCAAAAAATTTAATCCAAGAATAAAACAGTCTCAAGAGGAAAATTTTTAATCCAAGCTGATATCGTTTGATAGAGTAGAAAAAAAAATTTCAATAAATAAAGTACGTATACCCATATTCATGGAAAACAAAATATTGGTACTCAAGGCTCGTGGTCTAATGGTTACCGTCATAGGAAATGGACACAATGAGACAAGTTCAAATCCTGGACACTTGGGAAAGGTATGAATCCAACTATTCTCCCTCCAGCTATGGGTAAATAGGAGTGGAGACTGGACTCTAACCTTGGTATGGCAACTAGTCTAGGAAAAGAAAAACTCTGAATTTAAACCTGTTAAACTTAAAAATTGACCTTGTGTGTCATCCTGCTCATGTGGAGGGGTTGGGTAAATACATAAAGGGATTGTTTCTTTATATTCATTAAGTCAAGGTCAATTAAGTCAACTTCTTTTTTTTTTCTTTCTTTGAATTCTAGGTTCATGTTTTTAACTAAGTAAAAAAAAAAAAAGGAAAGTCGTTAGGGTGGTCTAAAGTCGGTATCAGCCAGACAGCAAGGGAGTCTATCCCCTTTACACTAGCGCTAGAACAAAGATTGTTTTGTCATTTGAGGCCTAGCGGCACATCTACCATCACCTCCTCACTTTACCGCACAAATCCTTGTGCTACTCATATGCTGAATTGGTGAGGGTCGGTATCAAACCAGGAACCTTGTGGTTCCAAGTCGGATGCTCTACCAACTGAGCTAAACTATCTATTTTATAGTCTAGACAAATGTTTTTCTTGGATTACCAAAATGAAATAATTTTCTAGAGGTCAGGAACAACTACTTCTATGAGCTCTGCACCCAAAAACATGCAGTATCAATATATTTAATGACTATAGTTGATAGTATAAGACCTCACACTTCAACAGAGGGATTTTTTAAATGTTGGATGTTACATCAAATCTAACTGGAACTTCATCAATTTTCCCCTATTTTGACTAGTATAAAAAATTATTTTTATTCATTAGAAATTTAAGTATCCCCCTCATGTTATGGCTTTGTGTTCCTCAATCCTTATTTTTAGGGGAGGGCATCTAGATTTCCCCTTTGTATTCTTTGCTGCAGCTACAACGGATGTCATAAACGTTCTACTGGTGGTTTAATTTCGGTTGATTTGTTAGATTTTACAGCATCTCAACCCTTTTTAGGTTATTTTATATCAAAGACGTTTTGTTTTATTCATTCTTGATGGGTATTCAATTTTTTTTTAAACACATTTTTTAAAACTGATGTTTTTTCTATTTAACCCATTAGATAGGGACTTAACAGGTACAACCACTCCGGGTCAGGGTGGACCTGGGGGTAATGGTTATGAGGGTCTATTCCACATCCACCAGAGCTCCAGAATTGGAACTTCACCACTAGATGCAGTTTAACATCCTACCCAGGACCCTCAGCTACTGCTTTCTAGCACATTGATTGGAGGGGGCCTCTCCGACCGCCCATCTGGCCAAAGTGGAGTGTTACATGTTACAGACTGCTCAGCCAGCAGGATTGACCTTAAGTATCACAGGTTGCCACTCACAGCCAACAACAGGTGGTCCTATTGGGGGGGGGGTACCCCTCTGCAGAGGTGCAGCCGGTGTATTCTTCTGCCCCAAGCTGAGAGGGCATGTTTCATTTTGATGAGATAATTTCATAAATAGTGATATATTCAAATCTGCTGACTAAAATAGCAGGAGAGAACAAAATGCGGATACAAACCCTTTTAGAATGAGATCCAAAAAGCAGACAAATAAACAGATAAATAAGATGCCTAAACACAATGTTTGGGTGACCCTAACAACAAACTCAGTAGGGAAGTAAACAATATCTGAGAATCTCAGCAACTGGAGGAAAAAAATCTTTGCATTTGTATTGAAATTCACAAATGTTAACATTGAAAATTGTCAAATGTTGCTAAACACAAATGTCATTAGGGACAGCAGGTATGGAAATGACCCCTATGTTGTTGGGTACTGAGTGAGGAAGTGTAGCTGGAGAGAAGTTGGAAAGTAAACAAAATGTCATGTACTAGAAACCAAGCAGACATAAATATAGGTCCCACATGCAGGGGACAGAGACTCACAAATCGGCCAAGCAGCAAGACTCCTACCACTTATGCAAGACAGGTGTTAGAATTTGTACTTAACAAAAATTCCCTCTCATTCAGACTACTGGACTAAATACCTGCAACCCAGAGCCCCAAGAGGTGTCTAAGAATAAAATTTGTCATTTGTTTAGAAGACTTGTTGTTATTGTTTCTTTCCTATTATAAAGATAGTATCCTGTTAATATGGAATTTGAAACAAGAAAGTCCAGCAATAGAAAAATAATCAGTCTCATAAAAAAATAAATTACATTAATCCCTGTATCAAAATTCAGACAGGATCCTTTGCCATATTATATCTAATCTGTTTTCATTTATCCCTTGAGTACAGGGGAAAACTTCTATAAATAATCAGATATGGGAATTGATTGGTCAATGGTGAAAGTTACCTATCTTGACATTTAAGATATTCCACCACTAGAATTACCAAAACAAATTATTTTATAAAACATTTAGGAGATTTTTCCAGTGAGCTGAAGAGAAATATAGAAAGAGAAACTGACATTGTTCTTCCTTCATATAAGGTTCATATTCTCACCCACACACATCTGTTTAGACTCATCCCTCACTCTGTCCACATATCTCTCCTCTCTATTTAGACACATCCCTGTCTGTCAAGGTCATATATATTTACCAACTCCTCTGCACGAGCAGGATACAACACAAGGTCAATTCCTTAAGTAGAGTTTAACAGGTTCTGAATTCAGAGTTTTCCTTGTCCTAGACTGGTTACCTAGCCATGGTTAAAGAACCCAGTCTGCCCTGCTATTTACCCATAGCTGGAGGGAGAGTAGGATTCATATCTTTCCCAAGGGTATTAGCGCTAAGTGAAATGCAATTACCACATCCAGGATTTGAACTCAGGGCGACGAGTCCATTTCCCATTACACCACGCGCTTCCTGTCTGTCAAGGTCATAGGTCACTAAGACTCATAGGTTGAAAACTGCCTAACAACAGAGGGATGATCCTTAGGCCACCTGGTACCACATCATCGAATTGACAGTTTCTTCAAAAATTTCCCTGTTTCATTGAGTACATTATACAACACAAACGCATGATTGTAACTCTTAAAAGAGAAATTCTCAAATTCTTTTTTACCCCGAGGCTATCAGAGACTATTCAACTCTCTACTTTATCTTTATCTTCCTTCAATGTGTGTATTTGTTTAATAGTACCTCATTTTTTCATTATACTGTCTTAAGTTTTCTTTGTATTATTTTATATTCTTTCATTAGCATTTGGTTAAGCTTCTGTCTAATGGCTTCTCACAAGTGAGAAGGCAGAATAGTTATTGAATAAAATTTACTCACATTCATTTACAATGTTTAAAATATTGTGCAAATAAACTTACCCTCCATTTGCTTTGGTTATCCAGAAGAACAACAACAATGTCCCCATTAAGAGCACGATTTCTATTTTTCATACCACAAATGAAGACATCTGAATGGCCATCCTGAAAACAAAAGAAAAAAAACAACAATAAAAAAAAATAAAAAAAGAAGCAAAAACTCTTTAATTAATATCTTGCATGTTTTTTTAAATGTTGAATCATGCGTAGAGAAAAGAAATCAAGAATGAAGGTGATCACTGTATTAATAAGTTGTAGAGAATTCAGTGGGAAAAAGAAAGCAAAGAAAGAAAGGTGAGAGATAGGAAGCAATAGCACTTATCACCAATTTCAATGGAATAGAGAAAAAAAAGAGCAGAAAAGAAAGGGAAAGTTAGAAAAAATAAGGGTAAAGAAAGAAAGAATTTTGCCTGGGATTATTATACTTTATACATATTGAACATTCCAGTAGCTCTTAAGTAAACATATCAAATGTTGTAATATTCAAATTATTATACCATGATATATCTACGGTCCTGCTAGTTTTTATTAGAAAACTAAAACATGTTTTTTTACCCATATTCACTATTTATCGTATTCAGATATAATTTTGTCAGTTGGTTTGTTGGATTTTATGGCATTTCAACCCTTGTTGGGTTATTCTATGCCAAAGGCATTTGTTTTAGTCAATCTTTTTGGGTATTCAAATTTTTTCAAACTCATTTTTTGATCTATTTAACCCATAGATGAGACCCTAACAGGTACTACCACTCCGAGTCAGAGTGTACCAATGTAATGGCAATGAAGGGGTACTCCATACTCCCCAGAGCTCCAGAATTGGAACCTCACCACTAAATATAGTTTACCGTCATACCTAAGACACCAAGACCCTCAGCCACCACCTTCTAGCACGTATATGATAAAAGGGTTGGGCTTTACCATAAGAATAACAGTCAGGACAATCTTATAGATGCTAGGGTTTGACATGACCAGTCGATTGATCAGAGGGGGCATCTCCAACTGCTCACCAACATACCTTTGTTTACATACAAACATTTTCATCATTACACAAATGGTCACTAAACTCAATATCATAATGGAACTAGGTTTTTTGGGTGAAACCCTTCAAATTTGGTGTTGAAACTAGAATTACCAAAGTACAAATCAAAGAAACTACCTTCTGCCGTTGTTGTTGAAATTGAAGTTTCACTTTTGTTCTAAATTTAGAAATATGCCCTACAAGTTGGTGATATAACATGCTAATCCTATGCAAATATATGTACATATTAATCATATGCAAATGAGTTCTAGCAAATCTTTCTATTAGCTAGTAAAAACAAAATGTACATACTGCATCATATTAAATGTAGAGAATTCCAGAAAATACCCCACTATCAAAAACGAGTTAACTTAATTCTCATATCTCAATTGTACATGTTGGGAACCAAATATACTTTAAGGGTTAAAGTCCATAAAATGAAAATTTTCAAATTTTACATTGCTCTTTGAAATACAAAAATAAATAAAATTTTACTTACTGGATGTGGGACATAGCATTCTTGATAATCTTTAGGATTCACACGGATTTGTCCCTACAAGGAAAAAAAAAAGAAATTTAAAAAAGAAAAATTCACAATTACTTAATCTTACCTGTAATTGAAAGATTAAAGATTTTTAGCAACAAAATATTTCAACCATCTCTCTGCAGAATTTGAACCCATTTAACTGCAAACAGGTCACTTTCTTTGCTTCTATCACATACTAGAGTAAAACAATAAGGTTTCAATATACAAGAGTCAGCTGAAAAATTAATAGGCTGACCAAGAAAGATACTCTCATGGAATATGACCAAATGAGGTTTATTTTTCAGCAATTTTCCCTCACAATCCACAGACTTCTTTCAGTATTGCAATGCTTGGATTCCATTGGTAAAGAGAAAAAAGAAAAAAAAAAAAAGAAAAAAAAAAGACTAATATGTCACAAACTTTTCCACCCATTTAAAAGAGCTTCATTTCAATACTACAAACCCTCCAACACTTCCTCTCCTTCCCTATTCTTTGTGCAAACAACATTTCAACTTCTTATCACTTTTTATTTTTCTCAAACCAGGATTTTAATTGCTAAGCTTTTCTTTCTCATTTCTTAAGGAAGATATCAGTAAAAACCAGCAAATACTCCAACTTCAGAAACCCCAACAAAGGAGACACATAACAGTCCAGTTTAAAAGCATGGTAAGACAAACGTTTTTAGACCTTATCTTTCTAATGCAGGGGAATGAAAATTTCCAATGATACCTGCATCAGAAAATAAGGTCTAAAAATGTTTGGCTTTGGGTTAGCTTTAAGCCCTGGATTATAAGGGACGTGCAAGGGTGTTCTAAAGTTTCATTTCCTTTTAGCACCTAAGGGAGATGTTGCATGTCATTTTCCTTTCTTGTCATTGTGCTTCGATTTTTGGTTTGTATTGAATTGATTTTGTCTGCTAACAAGAACAAAAAGTTAAGAATTGAAAAATTATGTTGTGGAACATTGTATCCTTCATTGTTGGAACAATCCTCAAAAAAAGAAAATAAAAAATTTTTAAGAAAAAGAAAAAAAAAAAAAAAAAAGAAATAAAAGATCTTGTAAGAACTAAAAACATAAGGAAGAATCAAAAGAATCTAAATAACATTATTAAAACTAGCAAATATATGCACCCTCCGGGTGCAAGTATTTAAGTTTTAATGTAATAAAATATTGTATTAAATTAGAAAGGCTAATGAAACTAAATAAGAATACAGATAAAAAGATTTGAAACTAAAAAATGGAACAACTGAAACTTACTCTTCCATCACTCTCGTTTTCATTGTTATTTTTTCTAATTTAAGTATTTAGTTATAAGAGGAAGTAAAGAATAAAATGACAGTTATTTATCTTGTTAATGGATTTCATTTAAGATTCATTGAAGAGATTTTTGCTTATATTCATTAAAATAAAACCAAACAGTTAGAAATCAATAATACTAAGCACATATTTATTAAATTCGATTTTTTAATATTAATATGCAAATTAGCCTTCCCATTTACACTGTAAACTGCTATTTTGTTGTACATATAAATATAATTGCATGTTGTCAATATGTAGACATAGTTAACAGTATTAATAATGTATGACAATTTTATTAATAATTGAGATTAAATAAAAATAAAATCATGGAGAATGTGATGTCTATAACTAAGAGAATTGTGACTTGAGTAGGAATATAGTTTCGGTTACAGACAGAAAAACACACAATCTCCATTATAATAAGATTAGCTGGAATACTGAAGAAACTTACTTTTCCTTAAATTTTCAATATAAGCTACTAATACCTATATAAAAAGTAAACCAGTGAAATAATAATATGAAGGAAATACTTACAACAATAAGATTAGGATTCTGAAAAGTTTGCTGATCGATTGGCCAATAATCTTCAAAGGGCTGTCAAGGGAAAAAGATACAGATATCAATAACAGACATTTCAAAAGATCAAAGTTTGAATATTTATTTCAATATAAATAGTACACATGTAATTGTCACAGATTCTTTATAAACATCCCTTCCTCAAGAACAATGTTTTTCATTTTTTTAAACCTGTTACTGAACTGGAGACAAAACTTGACCAAAACTTTGTCAGAACATCTATCAATATTTTGCATGCATAATTTTTGTGGATACACCATAATTAATGCAATAATTAGCAAGCTTGTCTTGAAAATCAATCACCTCTGAGTTTGATCCTCACTAAGTGCCCTTATACGTGTAGCCTTGGGCCAAATCTATAACCATAGCTTGTTAACACCTGTGAAGTTGCAAGTCAAATAAATAGATTCAGACAAACATTCCAACAGTTTACACATAGGAAAGGCATGAACTGCTATAGGCAGATAACTGATCATATGGAAATCTGATTTCACTGATAAACTAAAATGAGAATTCTTACAAGCTGTAGCCATGTCAGTACTACTGTATAGTAGACTAACGAAATGTCCAGACAAAAAGCAAGATCAGAACACCATAAGGAAGCTGCAGACTGTCTTAAACAAATCTTGGAAAAAGCACCCCACAAAAAGCAGCTGTATGGCCACGTTTCCTTCTATCATACAAATCATCCAAGTAGGATAAACGACATACTGGACACTGTTGGAGAAACAAGGACGAGCTCATAAGTGATATTCTCTTGTGGACACTTACCCACATAGACACACCAGTGTAAGGCTAACCACCAAAAACCTATATCAATGGCTGATGGTATGTATGGAACTTCTCCTCAGACACAAAAATAATCTCCTTTGTCTAGTGCTAGTATAAAAGGGATAGACTCCCTCACTGTCCGGCTGATACTGACAATAGGCCACTTTGCCTACTTTACTTTTTTACAAATAAAGAGAAGTACTGAATAAGTATTCAATAGTTATCTTCTGAGAAATTATAATGATCAAAGTGAGCAGACTTCACACTATTAAGTTGTAAATTGGACAGTAAATTGCTTTAATCTCCAAGTTAGAGTATCTTAACACTATTCTTATCACTATGGTGTGCTATTTTTGTTATGTTAGATTGATTTTAACAGCAACCAGGTTTCCTATCAAATACTAATCATTTATACACAAATAGGGATTTACAGCACCAGACTGATAATGAATTCTTTAAGATAATTTGCATTTTAAGTTGTTCAAGTATAACAATATGTCAAATATTGATGGGGGAAAAAAAAGAAAGAAACCTACCAAAAAAGATTCATTGCTATTTTGTTTGTTGTTGTTTTTGGAATTCTGACCCTGGTGGATATTCTTTTTGGCTGGACTTGGATTCTGTGAACCATGACCTGAAAGAAATTGACAACAAGAAATACATTTTAAAAAAAGAAATCTTTAATTTTAAAAATTTAGCCAACACTTTCATATTCAACTGTCTGTATCTGGGTAAAAGTAATGGGGACATATTTTCAATAAAAATATTTTACATGTTGAATTAATATAACAATGTTTACAGCATTTTACAAACAAGACTTTTTTATACAGTCAAGTGTCAAATTCTAGATTATACAACTTTCACTCAAAAGACTCTGATAATGACAGATGAGCTGTATCTGGAAATTCTATGGAATACATGCAAATTTAAATTATAAATAACATCCATTAATTTTCAATCTTATTTTTTTAATTTTCTTAATTTTTAAAACAACATAAAATCATAATGAGAGAAAAAAAACATTACCTCTATAAAGTAAACTACTCAAAAACTTACAAGACAAGAAAACACTGCAGCTTATATAGAAGTTTTAATATTATAGATACAATCTCTGGAGAATCAGTTTCTCATATATATGATCATCCAGAGATTTGGTCTGATGATCACATATGTGAGCCACCAAACACCATTGACAATGTCTATGCTATTAAAACTTAGGTCTATATATGACCTATCACAGATATTAAGCACTCTTCCTTTATAAATGTAGCAAACCATAAAACTATTATCAATTTATATCTCAATCCTGACAAACATGCTATCAATGACCAAGACATCATTTATCTAGGTAACCCTTTTTTTTTATCAATATTATATAGTGGATACTTTCCAGACAGACCTTGCATAGCAAGTTTGATCCTAATAAGGTGCTCCCTTATTGTGGCTAGACTTGGTAAACACAATACTTTTCTAGCAAGACATTTGTTTCTGCTTTCAAAACCAAGAGGGTAGAAAGACAACAAATATAGTTTTGTTTGTTTGGGGGGGGGGGGGTTGTAGGGGGGTTAATAAACAAGCCTTGTTTCTAGATTAAGCAAAACCCAAAAGAAAATATCTGTCCACTTAATTCTGGTAAAGATATCCAAGTTAATTGGGAATTTCTGACATTACTGACCAACTTTCAAGCATCCCGTCAAGAAAGCAGTCAGAAAAAAAAAAAAAAAAAAAAAAAAAAAGATAATTACAATGTCTATCCATTTGACCACCAAATAGAGAGAAAGAGATAGAATTAGAGATATAAAGAAGGAAAGATTTTTAAAAGACATTGACAAAGCAAAAGGGATAATAGAAGCTTGATAATCAGTCTTAGCAAATTTATAACATTTTTTTCAAACAGATTTTTTTTGTTTTTAAATAAAAGATAATCACCAATAATCTATCTAAAATGTCAAATAAAATAGTTTTTCTTTTTTAAATGTTGTATAAGTGTCTTATGGGAAACGAGATAATTTAACCGTGGGGGTTGAAAATTAGTCAGGAGTAAATTATGCTGACCTCTAAAGGTTTATACGTCACTAGCAGCGGCTACCCGGCAAAGCCCGGGTAGTGGAGATAAAAACATGGTTTAATAATCGTTTGCACATCTATTACTACTGAATAGCGAGTTCGTTACTCGCAGGATGACCCATTAAAAAATAACCACTTAAAAACAATCTTAATTTAATTCTAACTGGTGGGAGGTCAGGGAATTTTCTTTTCATCAGATTTGAGGGAATGATATCATATGGCTAAACTTACAAATCGGTCAAAAAATTATAACATATTACAGCCGGGTTAGCTCAGTCGGTAGAGCGTTCGGCTAGAAATCACAAGGTTCCTAGTTCGATACAGGTCCTCACCAACTCAGCGTTATGAGTAGCACAGGGATCTGTGTGGTAAAGTAAAGAGCTGATGGTAGGTGTGGTGCTCCACCTCAGATGCAAAAACAATCTCCTTGGTCTAGCGCTAGTGAAAAGGGGATAGACTCCCTCGCTGATACCGACATTAGGCCGCCCCGACGACTTTACTTACAGGTGACCTAGAAAAAACAGAACCCAAATTATTTATTTTCTCATTAAACTAACCCTAAACTCCACCTCTAACCCTAACCCCTAGTTAAAATTAACAGTTTTATTACAAAATTTGTGCATTCTGTTTTTTTCTGGGTCACCCTAAATTTTCCAACCGATTTGCAAGTTTAGCCCATCACATAATGATATAGTAAGAAATTTTAATTCAATGATTAACTATATTTTTTAAATAAAATATAAATGACACGATTTGCTGAATTTCAAATTAATATTTGAAAAAAAAAAAAAAAAAAAGAATTAAATAAAGTAATCAAATTTATGTAAAACGATAAATAATCTTATAACATTATTAATTCAAAAACATAGTCGATCGAATGTCAAATTATTATAGTAAAGTATACTATATCATAAATTTGATAACAATTTAAGTTTTCAGGTATTTCCGTGAAATGTATTAGGTAATCTCTTGCGCACTATTCTACATTAGTATCATGATTTTATTTGTATTTCTAATATTAAAATAAATAAATTAACGCAATTATGAAAAATAAAAAAAAATGTTTTGTTTACAATTGACGAACCAAAAAAAACATTGATTTGTCGTTAAATGTTTTCATTTGATTTGTTATTTAATTCACTTTAAAAATAATTCAATGTATGAAAAGACATACTAATGTAGCAAGATGGGGATTATCCTGAGTTTTGCGAGAACTACTATTAGAAAAGAGAGGAAGAAGAAATAAGAGATAGTAAAGGTTTAAAAAAACAGTGATGAGCACAAAACAGGTTGTCGGGAATTTGACCGGGGCATGACCCCCCGAAGAGAGAATTGAATGTCAACCGGAAGTTTCGGGTGTTAACAGAAAGTTGAGCATCACAAGTCACAACCCACGGCCAACAGGTGTTTTTCAGTATAATCTGCATTCTTTAAAACATTTTTCCCCATCAAAAAACAGGCTTTTGTTTTCCTTCAGCATAGAAATCTTTGGGCTGAGTTTTTAATGTAAAAAAAAATTTAATGTGAGTGTGAATCCATGATCCTAAATAAAATTTGACAATATGGGAAAAGAGGAAGACATGTTTCACTATTCCTATATAGAAACATGTCAATCTGATTTAACATTCTGTCTTCCCTTCTCCTCTTATATTACTGTATATACTTGCGGATAGGTAGGACCAGTAAATAGGTCAAATAGGTCCTAATTTGCGGTTGTCAAAGTGGGTATTTGCAGTTGACCCTCAGGTAGGTCACATTATAATCTGGCTAGTTAGTCAACCTATTCTAACATAAAATTTATCAAATATTCACTTTTGTTTCAAGACTTTGCTTACAAACATTAAATCTAGAACATTTTGTCATAGACTGTGATGCAATATGCAAACATATAGAAATAAGGGTTGCTAAAATCGTAAATGAACCTATGTAAAAAGAAAAATTTTTTTAAAAAGCAAGTCAACTCAATAATAAAAAATAAAAGTTTTTAAAAAAATAAAGATCACTAATTATCTACTCAACAGTTACAAGCAGTATACAAGACTACAATTATACAATATAAAGAAAAAATGTTTAATCATTCAAGTTATTTAACTTCATCAGAACTGAATTCTAAAAATTCTTCATATTTTACTCATTTCCCGTCATTGCAATCGCTAATCATTGTAACTTAATAAAAATTAAAGTAGTGCTGTTTTACATTTATGACAAATGGATAGTTAGCACCATAGATTTTAGTGGAATTTTTGGTTAAGAAAAAAGTGTGATCTATCTGCGAGTATATACAATATATATCTAAGGACAGTATAGACACAAAGTTTGGTGAGTGCGCTATATTAACAATATTGATCACTCTCTATTCATAAATATAGCAAACTACATTTTTCAGGGTCTCTCAGAAAGAGGACTGTTTAAAAACATTGATTAGTTAAACAACAGTCTCCTAAATTTAAAAACTTTATAACAGACTTCATAGAATGAACAAGAAAAAAAGAAAGAAAAAAAAAAGAAAAAAAAAAAAAAAAAGGTGCTTAAATACTTACCCAAATTTCTATTGACTTGTTGAGAAACATTCTGATGGAATGTAGATCTTTGATTTTGTCGGTTGTGTGTCTGCCAAGAGAAAGTCAATAATAAAAAATGACAGGTAAAAAAAATCAAAAACAAAAAAAGATTTTTTTTTAAATAAAAAAGACAATTCTAACAATAAGATTATTTGTTATATTATTTTTTAATAAGAATAATATGATGATCATGAATTATGTTTCATTTTCTTAAAAGACAATTAAGGATGTACAGCACACCAACACTATTAGGATAAATTAAGATTATTTTTTGCCCTTACAAATTTCCATGGCAATATTTACAGAATGATGATGCTATGGAACTAAATTCCCTTATAGAATAACTAGCAGTGGCTACCTGGCAAAGCCCGGGTAGAGGAGAAAAAAAAAACATGGTTTAATAATCGTTTGTAGATCTATTAACTGAATAGCGAGTTCAATCCTCGCAAGATGACCCATAAAAATCACCATGTAAAAAAAGATCTAATTTAATTCGGCCTGGTGGGAGGTCAGGGAATTTTCTTGGTTAAACTTGCAAATCGTCATCAAAATTAAAACGGAAACTTATTTGTTGGTGATCCATGACAGTTTAACTACAGTGTATGAATTAACTTTTTGGGGTTTAGGGGTCAAGGTTGTTTTTAATTACGTATTGCTTAAAAAATTAAAAAAATTTTTAAATTACTATACATTTATAATTAACCATTTAAATTAATTATTGAATCCAACGGTAGACACATTAGTCTTAGTTGTTTGTGTTAGTATTGCAATTTGGTTTTTTTTTTTAAGCAATACATAATTAAAAACAACCTTAATCCCCAAACCTCTAAACCCAATTCATAAAAAAATTCATTCATACACTGTAGTTAAACTGTCATGGAGCACCACCAAATAAGTTTCTGTTTTAATTTTGACGACGATTTGCATGTTTAACCATTTTCTTTTCGTCAGATTTGAGGGAATGACATCACATGATATAGTAAGAAATTTTAATCCAATGATTAACTATATTTTTTAAATAAAATATAAATGACACGAATGAATATATTTGAATAAAACTATATTGGAACCTTTTTTTTTTTTTCTTTAGATTTTTTTCTCATATTGTGTAATCATACAGTTGTAATAATTTTGCTTAAAGTGAGAAGGGATTTCTAAAAAATATATATTTTTTTTAAAACTGTATGTGAGTAACTTACAAAATTATCTCCATTCTTCCATCCCGAAGGAGAATTCCTTTGGTTTGGTCCACCCCTGCAAGAAGCCATTGGTGAGAGGAGAGAGGCTATTTCTTCAGCAGGACGGTAGAGTAATGGTTCATCAATGCTCTTCAACAACTGCGAATAGGAGCCACGTACGTCTACAAGAAAGAAAAAGAACAGAAAGGTGAATTAATCTGTCAGGCAACTAGTAGCAAGAAACAGATACAATGAAGGGAAAAGAATTGGAAAAAATACAATCAGAATTTACAATGAAGATTGGTTTAGTTTATTTGTTAAATAGCATATGAAATCCTTATGGGTTATTTAATGCCAAATCTTCATTTGTAAATGTTTGATTGTAATCATAACTATATTTTCAATGTTCCATTGCATGTTTTTTTAATTACACTTTTTTTAATTTACTTATAATCATGTTTATGATAAGTTATTATATAAAAGTATTATTATCTAATACAAATAATTTATCAACAAATTAATGGTTCCAAGTAATTATTTCTATTTAATAATAATCATTTGTTTTACAGTATCAAATATCCCGGTCTAATATGTGATAATTTTCAAACAGATCTATGAGACATGTAGATGGGATGCCGAGTCAGAGTGGACCTGGGAATAATGGCAATTGAAGAGGTACTCTGTACTCCATAGAGCTCCTGAAATTGAGCCTCACCATCGGATGCATTTTGTCAGGGAAATCAAATAAAAAAAAGGGGCTATCAGGAGAAGTCTTCCATGATAAATGTAATTTAGGGTATAATGGAAAAATCAACAGCAAGATATATTTCTTAAACATCAGAATCAGTTTGTATATGATGAAGGACATGTTGAAAATCAAAAAATAAATTTCCTTTCACAGACAAATTCTATCACACCCACATATTTACCCAACCCTTCACACAAGTAGTATATGACACAGGGTCAATTTCTTAAGTAGAGTTTAACAGGTTTGAATTCAGAGTTTTCATTTTCCTAGACTGGTTGCCTAACCTAGGCTAAAGAGCTCAGTCCACCCTGCAATTTACCCATAGCAGAAGGGAAAATAACTGGTTTCATAACGTTCCCAAAGGTATTAGCAATATGTGAATTGTGAACAGCCTCAATTCATTAAAATTAAATTACTTAAAGTTAATCTAAATCTATTATATATAACTAAATTTTCATATTTATCATGCACAAATTTTACTATACTAACTCAGTTACCTCTTGTAATCTAAGTAAATATTTCGTTAAACAACGTAAACATTTTCTTCAAATGTTTTCCAACCAGAACACTAGTTTTCAAATCATGTTCTTTCTGACAGAGACAATGTTTATTTTTAATAAAACATTGTTATGACATAATCCCTTACACATGTGATATTCAGTTAATTGACATCACACTGCTTAAAAAGAGGGTACAATTTTTTTGACAACTTCTATATTTTGTTTGAATTTTTTTTTTATTGAAACCTTCTCCTGAGCGCAAGAAATATGCATATCAAATTTATTACACATTTGTAGGATTTCAACAGAAATCAAGTCTCAAGAATGAATATGTGTTCATTCAAGAGAAACAACATAAAAAGGAACTTAACATTTAACAGACATTTCAACAGCTAAATACTGCTGTACCCAGAGAATACAGTGTTGTGATGTGACTAATATTGTAGCATAACATTTATGTGTAGATAAATTCTACTACTTTTTATCCTTCAACATTATTTATAAAACAATTTTAGCCTGAAAGTTGGGAATTAGAAAAAAGAAAAAAAAATACACACACACATTATATATATATATATATATATATATATATATATATATATATATATATATATATATATATAACACAGAAAATGAAATAGTAACACTTTGAATAAATGTTCAATTTATTCATGATAAAAATACATATAATCTAACTTCATATATACAGATTCCAAAATAGGGAATCATTTGCCTGAATTTTTGAGATGATTGATAATTTGGATTTTTCAAACTATTGTCCTCATCTTTATTGTTATATACACAATGTTTTGGCCAATATGCCCTCCCACCTTCTTCAGGTGTTTCTTGTCAAACTCAGGTACTTTCACAGAACTTCCAACCAAACCCTTTATTCAATACACCAGGGTAAACTGTTCCCATTACGCTAACCATGACTAGGTAGAAGTGTTAAGCTATGTTATTATTGCCCATCGTCAAGATTGAACTTGCAACCTACAATGATTGTCACTTAGAACTATTTACTCAACCCCTATATCTGTTACACCATGTGTCCAACAACAACAACAACACCTGAAGAATGCCAGAGGGCACATCAGCCTAAAGATTGGTACAACAGTCCAAAACATCCAAATAAGGAACCATATCAACAGTATTCAGACCCCATGCACATACTGTACCCAGGTTAAAACCAGCAACATCCTTGCAATTTTATTTTCTATCAGTGTATATGTAAAAGTGTACATGACAAAAAAAAAAAAAATTACTTCAAATCATAATCAGAAACAAGACAAAGCATGAATAAATACCAATATTTCAATTTCAATATTTTTTTTAAATAATCAGAATTTTATTGTAAAAAATTGTCAAGGAGGCATGTGGTGTAATGGTTATCATCATAGGAAATAGACTCATCATTCAGTGTTCAAATCCTGCACAAGACAATTTGCATTTCACATAATGGTAATACCATTGAGAAAGGTGTATATCCAACAATTCTTCCTTCAGCTATGGGTAAATAGTAGAGCAGATTGGGCTCTTTAACCTTGATTAGGCAACCAGTCTAGAAGGAAAACTCAATTCAAACCTGCTAAACTACTTTTTAAAAATTGACGTTGTGTCACACCCCACTCATGTGGAGACGTTGGTGGGTGTATATATATATATAAATAAATAAAATGTATCAATTTTTTTTCCTTTTTAAAATTTCACATTATCATTATCTTACAATGATTGTCATTTTCCAAGTAAAAAATTAATCCTACAATTGGACAATATCAACTTCTATTGGAACAATAGAAATTTGTACTAATGTGAAACTTTAAAATGGAAACTACTGACATTAATAGTTAACAGCTAAAGTGTGTGTATAGAGAATTTTATCTAAAGAAAAAACTAATTACTAATTAAAGTGGGTAGTTATTTGGAGGCCACACCCTAATCACTTTGATAATTAAATTTTCAAATCTATTTCATTTTTTTTTCAAAGCAATAATTCTCTATTTCAATTAAAGAAATAATTTTTTTTTATAATCAATGACATATCTATA
Organism: Doryteuthis pealeii; assembly: GCA_023376005.1. NCBI lineage: Eukaryota > Metazoa > Mollusca > Cephalopoda > Myopsida > Loliginidae > Doryteuthis > Doryteuthis pealeii. The sequence goes on along the minus strand of CM042156.1, from coordinate 92,322,595 downwards.
TGGGTCATTAATAACAACTCATTTTCTAGTAAGCTGAAAATGGGGAAAACAGTAAAAAATTTGACAGCAAACAATTTTATCATCTGAAGTAATGTTTTGACAAGAATTTTCTTTCATCCAAGTTCTTAGTTTCAACACCACCTCACACTTTTTTATCAAATGACAACTTACTCTGGATTTCAATCTATAATGAAAAAAAAAAAAAAAACAGTACAGATCAGAAATAAAGGATAAGTTCTCATTGAAGAAAACACTAAATAAAAATTAATAATAAATTTTGCCCTTCAATTTCTGTTTGTAAATTTAGATTGAATAAAATTTTAAAAATTAAAAAAATAGAAATTCACCTGAAGACACTGATGTTCTTAGTTCCTTCTTTAAAATAAAATGAAGACAAAAATTCTCAACACCTAAATCTTCATATTTTGTTTTGAAACATCCACAAAGACAAATTATAAATAACTTTTTTTTAAATAGAAATAAAAATAAAAGAAAGAAAGCAGCTACCTTGGATTTGTTGTTTACAATGTAACTATTTGCAGTTAATGGTGGCTAGTTCCCAGGCAAGAATAAAGAATAGAGAACAAAAAGTCCAACCAACAATGAATGAAAAGGTGTTTGGAGATAAATAGACAGATAATTCAATTACAAAAAAGTCATTTATCCATTAAAAGAGCTCAACTGAAAAGTACAGAGTGTAAAATAAGAATATCAAACAGGAAGCAAGAGAAAGAAGGGTATTCTGGGAAAAAGAAAATCAGAAGACTTCCTTTACAACATAATCACTAGATTTTTTGCTTCTTGTATCAAAAATATAGATAAACCGAATAGGAGTCAGAAAAATGATAATTACATTGGACAGTATCAGGGAAAATTTGAAGACAATAACAATAGGCAAGTCATCTGTTTTATCTCTAATTGTGGGAACTCAATTGAAAGAGAGGCTACATATGATTTTCCAAATGCAAACAGCTACATGGGTCTTAGATTATTGCAATGGCTTATCTGGCAGAGAAATAGTTTCATTAATCAATTACACCCAAGTATGATCCAAAATGTTGAAGATTTTTATAAGTTTTACCTATCTTTTAAAAATAGGTTGTTTATTATATTATATACACACACACACACACACACACACATGAAAACAAGGTATTTAGATAAGGATTTTATTATAGTTAGAGATATTAGCCAACATTAAAACGTTTTGGTTTGTATATTAAACCATCATCAGGGCATTGTTAATATGTGATTTTTTTTTAAATAGAAAACTAACAGCCACAGAACACTAAGTTTTGTCTTTTTTCCATATTCATATTGAATATTATTTAGAAGTTACATCACTGAGGATTTTTTATAATAAAATAATTCTCTGAATAGTTTTTATATTTTTTTTTACATACAGTCCGATTTATTTCCATTTTCCCTGATATAAGTTTTGCTCCTACATAAGTATATTACTATTATTCAATGTAACCAAAGTGTATTAATAATTGTCCCCATAATTTTCTTGGATTTTCCTCATTTTTTAAAAATCAAGATTTGTGCACACCACAAATATTTGCCCCTTTTTATTAATCCTTTACCTACCAACGTACACTTAACAGTTATTGTCATAGGAAATGAAAATCAGCAACCAGAGTTCAAATCCCATTTGCATTCCCCTTTGTACTAATGCCCTTGAGAAAGGCAAGGATCTATCTGTTCTCCCCCAGCTATAGGTAAATTATAAGGTAGACAGAGTTATTTAGCCTTGGTTACATGATCTGTGTATGGGAAGGAAAACTGAATTCAAACCAGATTTTTTGTTGTTATAAAGTTAACTTTGAGGCAGAGGGGTTGGGTAAATATATACCTACCAAGTACAAAAGTGTCAAATGCACTACCATACACAGGTATATAGATTGAAATCACCCTACTCTACATCTTTTGTATGCCAGAATATTAAAAACAGAACAATAAGATTCTTTGCAAACAGTAGAGCAGGCAATTTTACTTCAATTCATATACAAAAGATCAGTAGGCAAAAGATTGATGGCCAAACTCATTGCTAAAGAAACAGATCACACATGCCATGTTCAAAACCATTTTAACAAATTAGAAAAAAAAATTTCTTTTCCAATAAATACATATATCAAGTGAGCAAGAAAGTCATCTAATATCAATCTTATTGACAATTATGGAACTATCATTAATTTTTTTTTTAAATCTGTATCGACAGGTTAACAACCATATAGAAACCTGATCTCTTATAAAATAAAACAGGAATTCTTCTGAGCTGTATCTGTGTTGTAATTCATATCAGAGATAATAGAAAAATGAGGAAGAAAATATTTTAAGTAAGGAAAATACTAGTGAAACAAGTAATCAGTACTTGATTGCTTCACCAGTCTGTGAAGTCTTGCGTGTTCTTTCATCTGGGGTGTCACTATTTATAGAAAACAGACAATTCCATTGTCCTTTTTTAGGTACTATATGACAAACCATGACAGTACTACTGTATGATTGCAACACTTGGACGCTAACAAAATGATTGGAAAAAAGCTAGATGGGAACTAAACAAGAATGCTGTTGAGACAGTCCCATTTTATTCCCTATATTGCAAATTTCTACTATGTGAATTTTCATAAATTTATTTTGACTGATAGTGGAGAAAATTGATTTTATTTATGAAAGGGTATATTTTGGGGTCTGAAATTCTGATTTTTGTTTCTTACTGTTTTTAGTGATAGAGAAATTCCTAATTTGGTAGAGGTGACAAATCTGAATTACTCAGCAACTGTTCAATGAATTTTTAAAATTCAAAAAGTATTTTCCTTGTTAAAATAAGCTCTATTAAAAAAAAAACTAACTTATATATACATTACATCAAATAAAAAAAATAACAAATTTAATGTGCATTGCTACATTCAAATAATGACATTGTTTTTGAATGCCCATCAATGACATCATTATTCGAATGAGATCTTTGTAAATTCTTCAACACCTTGTTTGCTCAACAGACAAACTATTCAAAATAATTTGCCAATTGAATCATTGCTATGCTCAGACAGACAAGGTACACCTGAAGAAGGATGGAGAGTACAACTGCTGTGTTTTTATATATCACAATAAAGATGAGGACAACAGTTTTAAAAAATCAAAATAATACAAAGAAAAAAGGTTTAGAAATATCCTTCATATATTCAAATGTTGACTTCTAGTGGGAATCAATTTTAAAATAATAAATAGATTTGGTGTTGCTTGCAAAGTCAGTTTTATTAGAAGACACACTTTAAGTTTAGTCTTATGAAAGACTCTCTAGAATATTGATTATACTCCATTGATGCTGCTTGCAAAAAAAAAAAAAAAAAAAAAAAAAAAAAAAAAAGTGTTGATGTTACATAATTTGCAAAACATTTAAACTTTATGTAACAGATACGCCAACCTATTGGATCTCATTGATATTTTATTGATCAGCATATTTTCTATTCATTCCTTTTTTTTTAACTATAAAAATAATTTTGATTCAAGTCCCCACCTCTTATCAACATCATGTTACACTGGCAGCATGGATACCCATGACTCTTGCCTTCCATTCCTATCAGTTGTTGCTCCTGGGAGATCTTCAACACAGCATCAAGAATCCACACAGAGCTGATTGGTGTCAGTTTTTGCTGGTCAGCCTACACTTGTGTACCAATGTTTACATGTCCACAGGAGAATGTCACTCATAAGTTCGTTCTTGCTTCTCCAACTGTGTCCAGCATGTTGTACTTAACTTACATGTATGATAAGAGGAAAATAGATGTATAGCTGATTTTTTGGGGTGTGGCTGCTTCCAAGATTTGCTCACAACACGCAGCATCCTTGCGTAGTTTCCATCTTGATTTTTCTCTAAGCATTTCATAAGAGTCTAAGTGGTGCAGCCATACAGTAGCACTGGCATGGCTGCAACTTGGAAGAATTTTCACTTTATCAGTTATTCTTATCAAATTGATGAAAAAGATGAAAAGTTAAATTAACTGTTTAAATACATGTATATATTAAAAATTAGTTTTATTTATTATAATTACTAGCAAGAATATGTGCCCTCTGGGCATAAGTGTTTAAGTTTTGATGTAATGAAATATATTCAATTAGAAAGACTAACGAAATTAGATAAGAACATAAAAATATTACTTATTTTATCTTATTTCAATCGATTTCTATATAAAAATCATTCATAGAATTGATTTTAATATGTTGGAGAATAAAGCAATAATATTAGAGATCAATAACACTAAGTAATTATTTATTAATAAACTTTATACTATGTATTAATGAATTTGACTAAATTAAATAGTGATAAATTTACATCATTTCTTGAGGGTATTGTGGCATAAGCAGTAATGTAGTTTCAGTTACAAACAGACACTGAATCTCCATTATAATAAGATGTTTATTTCTAACAAGGGAACAAGGCAATATTATCAATTGTTATCTTTACTTAATTCTTAGTTTAATATTCAGAAAGTATTGAATATAAACAAGAAAATGCAAAGCAACAAAGTTTCAGATATTGTACAAGTAGAATGTTATAGTAAAATTACTTAAATATTGCTGTCATTTTTTTATGGCATGTAAAATAGTTAAAAATAATTAAAAAATTTTTAAAAATTAAAAATACTGTTTCATCAAATTATCTGCAATAAAATTTAAAGTGTTTAGAAAAAGAAATCTTTAGACTCCAGTAGAATTTTAAGCAACAAATAAGTATTGAAGTTGGGTAGTTATAAACTGATATTGTTAATGTCTATAAATAAAATTTAAATGACAGTATCCCTTATTAATGTGGGAAGAATCAGGGAACAAAAAAATTTTTAAAAAGAAACATCAGGTCTAGCAGACAACATAGGGAGAAGGTGACAGAGAACTGAGTACTGCACTATCAGGGATGAAGTTCAAATCATAGACAAGGAGTGCCATTGGAAAATTAGAAATTGAGGAGGGAGCATACAAAATGTCAGAGAAATATATAAACCAGACAAACATAGAATTCAACTTGCTGCAGCTTTTCAATACAACAGAAACAAAAAAATGGGGTTCTGTAGAAAAAAAAAAAAAAAAAAATCCATAGTTTTGGGGAGTTTTTTTCTTCAATTTTGTCTGATATTTTTTTCCATGTGGAGTTGCATATCAAAATATTGTATTTGATGGCATATTCAACAAATTACTTTCAGGTCTTATATGGAAAGTAGAGATATCTGGTAGGTAAAGATGCCATAAGAACCAATATTTGTACCTAGCCTAACTTCATGACACCATAAAATTAAATGGAGATAGAGAGGGAACGTTCATATCCTATTAAGCTAAAATATTATCAAATCAAGAAAACATATTTAGTATCAGTGGAAAAAAATGTATTTTTAATGCATTTTTAAAAATTGTTTAAATCTTCGAGCATTCTTTTGAAATGGAGAATAATTTTTGGAACTCCTGTTGAAATTGATCTTAGACTGATATAAATATCAGAAAGCAACCCAATCATGTTGCAAACCTTTAATAAACAGAAATTTCATCAAAATCTGACTTATCCTAAAATTATCAGTCTTTTTCTAAAATTCCTTAAAACAAGTTACAAAGACAATGTAGCTTATACAACAAAAAACAATAGAAGTATAAATACTTTGAAAAATAAAATTGTGCAAAATTCTATCTGCCATTTTCAACATGATACCAGAGAGATACACCAGAGATAGAGAGAAGAAAAACACAGAGGAGATCAATAAGCAGAAATTATAACAATTGAGAAATCTTGACAGTGAAAAATAGGACTAATAAGAAATCTTTCCAAAACTTTATATCTAAAAAAAGGAATTCAGAAATTTTTATTTAAAAAATCAACTCTGGTAAATAGGCAGAAATTAAACATTCATTAAAATTCTCAAACAAAAATTCAAACTCAACAATAAAATAGACTAAGCAAGTTCATCATTCACTGTACAACCTATTTCAATAACAAATCTCAAAAACATAATGTGAGTTTTAAATATATACATATATATAAGGCATATTTTATTGAAAATGACAGAATGATTTAGCGTTTATCTTTTATAGTTGGCAAACTGTGGTTCAAAAACTGTCCAAAGTCTGTGTAGTTTGAGGATTTTTAACCATCTTTGAACAAGAGTACCCACAACCTCAACAATGACCAAAGATGGTCAAAAGTACCCGTATACAGACTAAACTCACAGATACTTCAGACAGTTTTAAAACTACTACAACCACAGTCGCAATATTTTTCACCAATAAGAAAAGCTGAATAAAAATCTAAACACTAAATTCTTGTTTTCAACAAAATATGCCTAAAAGAGAATCTGTTGTCTGAATACACCAACACACACGCCCACATATATCTTTCATACAAAGAATGAAAAAGGATAAACGTTAGAGTATATAAGCTTTTGTCAACTTTAAAAGAATTATGACAAAAGACGTACCTTTACCATTCTTGCCTTTGGTCGGAATTGTTTTACTCTGCTCCATTTTACTAGCAACAGTCTCCTTGTTAACTTTCTTTCTTTCGAAATTATTATTATTGCTACTGGCTGCAACACTAGTGGATCCATCATTTTTAGGCGTTGAATTTTGTTTAGACTTTATGTCTTTGTTAGATTTCAGGGAGGTTGCTTCCAATTCCTGGCACTCTGGAGATTGACTCTTGGACATAGTTTTAGCTGAGGATTTCCTACCATTATTCTGGGAATCCTTTTTGGACATTTCACTTTCTTTTTTGCTTGCTGATTTCCTACCATTGTTCTGTGAATCTGTTTTGGACACTTCAGGTTTTTTCTTCCTATTGGAATTTTTATTCCATAAAAGTTGATTTTCTGCTGGGCAAAGTTCAGCAGAAAGTTTCTTGCTCATTATTTTGCCAAATTCTTGGGATGCCTGATTTTCTTTCTCAGATTTTAATCTGGAATCCTTTCCACTTAGCATTGCAGTTAAGTTGGAACCGACCTTTTTCTTGAACACTGCCTTTTCCTTTAACACCTTCACCCGTTTCTGAACTCCAGATTTTGGCATTTTATTCTTGAGAATTTCTTCTGGAGTATCACAGCTTTCATCAATAGAAACGCATTTCTCTTGGGGTCCCTTCTTCACAGTGTTACCATCACCAGGATTTCTGCCAACCAAAGCCTGTTCTGGCATATTTTCTTTCTTGCACTTACCATTTTTTTTGTTCCGAATCCTTTTCCTAGCAGAGGCAGAGTTTTGTGTCAAGTTTTCCTTGTACTGCTGGATTTCAGAAACTAATTTTACCAATTCCATCTCGAAAGACTTCTTACGAATCTTCTTTTGAGAGGCAGATGCTGCTGCTTTCTTATTCCCAGAAGCAGCAGACTTACTGGGAGATTTTGGTGATGAATTTGTAATGGGTTCCATTTCTCAAAGATGGTTCCTATTCGAAATACACATGGTTATCCAGTTCCTAAATTTTGCTTTCAGAATCCTTAGTGGTTCAAGAAACACAAAAACACCATTTTTATCTAAAAAGATTCTTTGTATGCTTCTCTCTCCCCTGACCTTTTTAAATCCTAATTATACACAGCACAAGTTGTTTTGGAGAAAATTGGTTCTTTAGGAGGAAAAAAACTTCCAACTCTGCTAACAAAATATCATGTAAATTCCTGGTTTCCAGGAACATCAAAAGTTGAGAAATTAAGGTTTAAAAAATTTGTAAATAACAGTTCCATGAATATTTTTGAAAAGTAAAGCAGAAAAATAAGTTTACCAAAAGTTTCAGAGATGTTCAGTATTTTCTAATAACATCAAATATTTGCTGGTTAAAAAAAAAAAAAAAAAAAAAAATATAGTCGACGGGGCGGCCTAAAGTCGGTATCAGCCAGTCAGCTAGGGAGTCTATCCCCTTTTCAATAGCGCATAATTTCTTTTAATTGTTATTCATTTGGCACCACGTTAAAATGGAAAGAGCATTTTGGAGAAGCAGAAACCCTGAGATTGGAATTTGGCCAAAGTTGAAAACAACAAAGGATATCAGGGTTTTTGGTTTGTTTTTGTTCACCGAAGGCAAATGATCGATTCGATAAGCATCTTGTAGAGTTTCCTTTCCTTACATTCAGAGGAGTTAAAACACACACAACCCACTTCAACAAACAGAGGCTCCTAAAATAAAACAGAACAAAATCCATGAACAGAAATATGATAAACAGAATACAGAGGCCATAAGAGTAAGTAAAGCGGCCAAAAGAGAAAAAATTTTAAAGTATGTATTTACCAGGAAGAGAAAACAAGACTTCACAAGAAGAGGGGAAAAAAAAGGGGCAAGAATCAAGTAGAAAATTTGGCAGGAAAAGCAGTGAATAGTTATGCAAACATTTCAGCCAAAAAAATTGTTCAGTAAAAAAAAAAAAAAAAAAAAATTATCATTTAATATATGAACCAAAAGATAAAACTTAATTCAAAGCAAGTAGGTCATAGCAAAAAGCTGCAGGGTTTTAAGCCATATTACATATACAAGTCCTATAAAAGGCACCCAAATACATATATTACAATATAACATCCTATAACAGTCAACAACTATTTAAATAAAGATTAAAATCTTTAAAATATCAATAAAATTAAGAGTAGAAATATAATCATTTTACTACTAGTTTCACTCGTTATTGCCGTTTCTTCAATTATTAACCCTGCAATAATCCCCTGGGGAGTTTTGGCACAACACTTTCTTTTTTTAATGTTTATAATTTCTAGTTGGCAACTTATTTCTCTCATACCCAGTACTCTCTGATTAAATAAGAGCACAGAGTATGTAGTAGAGTGGTATACTCCTGGCTCAGCTGCAGTCAAACACACATATCATTCTTTCCTTCTTTTGGCATGTATTACATAAGATATACAACACAGGTTTATGTAACAAATTTATAGTAATTATCATTTCAATCTATATATTAATACTCTTGTTCCTTAATCTTCTGACTGTTATCATCTTGCAACACTCTCTAGTTAAAAATGAGACTGTCCAAATCGTCCAAGATGAAATACAAAAATGTAAATCCTAATTATCTGGTGTCGCTTAAACGCCAAATTATTTATGAGTGTTGTCACCCCCACTAAATAATGGACCATTCCATTTTTATTATAAAGAAAGTAAGAAAGAAAGAGGGGGTGATTGCACGGAAGCAGTAACGCTAATCTGTTTCAATCGAACATAAAAGGAAAGAAATAAAAAAATAGTGTGAGAGAGTTAAATCCAGATTATTATACTTTTTACATATTGAACTATTTTGAAATAGCTCTTAAGTAAACAAATCAAACATTGTAATAATTAAATTATCATACTGTGGTATATCCACACGTCCTGTTAATAATTATAGCTTTAGCTCATGTATTGATTTATATTATATTGTAACAGAAATTGTTATCTTTTCATATTGATTGTCCTCATACAATAAAAAAAAAAAACACATCACACTCAATAGAGTATCCTGTGGGTATTTTCCTCCAAATGTGATCTGGATGTAGATTTTCTTATAATTCATTTTATTGTATTATATTAGATGCAAGGCAATCAATCTCTTCAACAGTGAATGTAGAAATATGTTGAATCAGCAGTGCGAGTATATTTACATAATAGCAACACTATATGCATTTTTGCATTGAGGTGTATAAAGAGCCCATCAGACCAACAATGTTTGAATGACACAGCAGACTAATACTGGGTTAAAGAGTTTATCAATTAGAAATACCAATATCTAAAACAATAAAAAGGTGTATTAAAACTAGTAATGAAATTATAGTCATGATGATGATACATTAAAAAATATTTTTAATCTCAGAAGTAATCAAATTAAAAAGCTTAAAAAACACAGCCTAAAGCCAACTATACTTGTTTCAAATAAACATATATATAAACACATGGTAAAAGTGTAATATATAGTGTCACTTAAGTCACCAGATATATTTGAGTTTTCAAACCAATTGTATGAAAAAAATGATTATCAAAATCTCTCTGCATAAAGTGTAAGGCATGAATAAGTAAAGTCGACAGGGCGGCCTAAAGTCGGTATTAGCCAGTCAGCGAGGGAGTCTATCCCCTTTTCAATAGCACTAGACCAAGGAGATTGTTTTTAGCATCTGAGGTGGAGCGCCACACCTACCATCAGCTCCTTACTTTACCACACAGATCCCTGTGCTACTCATATGCTGAGTTGGTGAGGACTGGTATCGAATTAGGAACCTTGTGGTTTCTAGCCAAACGCTCTACCGACTGAGCTAACCCGGCCCCTTAATAATTTTTTGATATGGATCATAGCTGGCAGGATCAAAAAGATATCTCTTCATATTCACTAACACGACTCGATTAAATAGCAGACCTAACATGTCACTAAATGCTATGACCAACTAAGTACATGTTATCAAGTGCTGATGTGGATTTTGCCAGGGAACACACAAATACTACCAGGACATTTGTTGCATATTATTGTCATGCAAAGTATTTGGACAATTTCAAGTGTTCAGTACTTTGGCAGGGTTAGGGTTAATGCAATCTACATTTCTTGAAATGAAAGTATAAGGAAAATTTGTTCTTTATTTAATCTTACTCTCTCTCTCCATTCTGTATATGGATAAAGTGAGGGTAATCAACTGTAATGCACAAAATTGTGTTGTATTTTTTTTATTACTTCTATGGCATGAAAATCAGTGGCCTTTGTACAACCTATACACACCTTGCTCTCATGTAATGCACACGTTTCAGACAATGAGTGTGGAAAACTAGCAGTTTATTATAAAGCAAGAAACTATGTTATGGAAATAATATAAACAAACAAAATTGCTACCATCAAACAAGTTTAGTATAAACTGAAGTAATTCTTCAGAACAACTGGTTAGTAATCAAAATAAGAACAAACAGAGGAGAATATTGAAGACCTGACCATGTTCTTTTGTTATTAATTATTTACCAGAGATTGAATAAATAAAAGTAGTTTATGCCAAATCCATTTTAATCTGATTTTCTTTCAATAAATTAATTTTACTCACTCCATCAATGTAAACAAAAAGCACACAAATATTTAACAAATTCCAATGTTTTTGTAAATTCCATCAAATTTGGACAATTTCAAAATCTTCATTTATATAAAATAGTCATACCTTGACTTATGAGTAATTCTTTCCACTCATAACTCAATTTCCTCATATATCAAATCAGTTTTCTCCATTGAAATAACCTGAAATGTCAGTAATCAGTTCCACCCCCTCTCCCACAGAAAAAAAAAAAAAAAAAAAAAGACAATTTTTTTGTTAGTTTTTGTTTGTTTTTTTATAAGAAAAATAATGTATTGTATAAAAGACAATAAAATAGAATGCAATGAATTATGTGCTGTTTTATCGTTTATTTTTTTATATAAATATTTTTCTTTGGCATTATAAATTTGGAAACTTAAATATCTTTTTTTAACTTATTATTGTAAACATATCAGAAGCTCCTCAAATTTTAGCTCATAACAACACACAAAACAGAGTGACAGCTTGTAACTCAAAACTCTTAAGTCAAGGCACCACTGTATAATTAATGTACTTCACTGATTTCATTTTCATTTTAACCTAAATATAAATACCACCTCTATATAATTTTTATCTAAAATCTTTTTCAACTACATCAATACCTTAATTTAGAAGGTTTTTTTTAAGATAGTCAACGAGTGCTTTCAATGTTCTCAAGAAGCAAAGCTGACAGCAACAAGATAGGAGAATGCATTGACTTAACAGACTGACCCTCAATAAATAATAGACTGGAGCTGGTTGGCTATAGTAAACACACCACCCTCATTAATTCTGTGCATAACATTCATTTATTCATGTTGAATATCTTATGAATGTTGATTGATAAATTAAGGTTTCCTACAGAACATGCTGTTACTAATACTAGAGATAGAAATGTGTTGGGTGATGTCTGGCTCACAAAACACTGATCATTTTTTTTCTCCCTTTAAGGAACATTCATACCAACATACCAGGCTAGCTGTCACAAGATTTTTTCTTTTTTTAAATATGAATAATAAAAGGAAAGAATAAAAAATAACTAGAAAATATAGTCTTAAGATCATATAAATCATAAATGTTATTAATCCAGTAAATTAATTTAGAGACAAAAAACCTCATAAGTAGAATTTATTAATCTAAAATCTATCTAGTCATCCGATAAGTAATGTCTGAAATCTGAAAGTGATAGATTGAATAATAATTTCCTTCTATTCTTCTGAAATAATTAAAGCATGATTTAATTAGCTAAGTCACTGACTTGACTCTTCTAAAGATAGATATGTCTAAGAAGTAGAAAAGACGGAATGCTTTACATATTTACCAACCCCTCCTCCGCACGAGGAGGATGTGATACAAGATCAATCTCTTGAACAGAGTTTAACAGATTTGTATTTTTTCCCTTCTAGACTGATTGCCAAACCAAGGTTAAAGAGCTCAGTCTGCCCTACTATTTACCCATAGCTGGAGGGAGAATAGTTGGACACATACCTTTTCCCAAAGCTATTAACACTATGTGAAATGCAAACTGCCTTGTCCAGGATTTGACAACAATAACCATTACACCTAAAACCGTGATGCTTTATGAGTTTAGAACAGAAGCAATTAGAAATATCGATGGTATCTATGGAAAAGCTTTTTTAATTTTAAATCAAAGATTGTTTAAAAGATTTAGAAAATGTAGTTTCAGCTTCAAGAGATGAGCCATAAATATATCATCCTGTTGACATTAATAGTGACCGACATTTGTCTGAATTCAACAGAAAATGCAACTACATTTGAAAATATTAATTTAAGTCTTTCAATCAGTGGTTCAACATCATCCACAACAATTTGAAAAGGTGCTGAAACTTAGAAAATGCATTCACCATAATTTATTAACAGATGCCAATTGCAATGCAAGAATGGACATCTGCAGTCTCTGCACTTTTAGGAATATATATCACTATTTTTTTTTTGACTAGTTATAAAAATATATATTTTTTAAATGGATATTTCATGATAAAACTGCAAATAATAATATAAAACAATGCAAACTGATATAGATATACTTACTGATATATATATATATATATATATATATATATATATATATATATATATATATATATATATATATATATATATATATATATATATATATATACCAACCTCTCCACATGAGTAGGATGCGGCACAAGGTCAGTTTCTTAAGCAGAGTTTAACAGGTCTGAATTCAAAGTCTTCCTTCTCCTAAAATGGTTGCTATACCAAAGTTAAAATGCCCAATCTGCCCTACTATTTTACCAATACTTGGAGGGAGAATAGGTGGATTCGTATCTTTCCCAAACGCTATGTGAAATGCAAACAACCTCATCCAGGATTTGAACTATGTTGGCATATCCATTTCTATTACCATTACACCATGGGCACCTCCTTTTAATCTACATTAAATAAACATTTTTTTTTTTAATATTTTTCTTACCCTAAATTAAGACATTACTCATTGTAGCATTACAAGCATTTAGCTGAAAAACACTGACATTTTCAAATTTGTGACCTTAATCAGTTCAATTTGCAATTTCTCGAGTATTTCTTAACCAATCTTAAAAAAAAATTATATAGTTGGAAAGAGAATAGAGTAATCTTTCTAAATATGTAATTTTTATTGTTTTTCATCAATTGAATTATTTTTTACAGCGTTTTAAATCTTTATTTTCGGTCGAACAGCTGAAAACAAAAATATGACCGTTTTTTTTTTAGGATAGATTTTACACGCTGTTTTGTTTTTCAAAATCAAAGTGGCTAATCTTTTTCAATATTCTTGAAATTTTGCACTCAAATAGAAGACACCTGGAAGTACAAACGGGGCCTTTTTTTTTTTGTTTCAAAACAAACTATGACCCAGGAAAAACCAAACCCACAAATTTTGTAATAAAACTTAATTTTAACTAGGGTTAGGGTTAGTTTAATGGGAAAATAAATCATTTGGGTTCTGTTTTTTCTGGGTCACCCTGTAATATAATGGGATTTTGATAAGACTTTAGCCGTAATATCATGGGATTTTGAGTATGATTTGAAAGTTTTATCCAATATTTATTTAACATTAATTTTTGACATGAGAATTTTCAGATTCACACGTAAAAAAAAAAAATTGATAATTATTGTATTTTATGGAAATTTCCGCAACAACGAAATTACTATTTTTTTTTTCTGAACTTTTTTTTTTTTAGGTATGTTTTAAAGTCAGTAATCCTTAACTTTTTCCTTGTAAATTCCTACCATAAAATATACTGAACCCTCATTTTATGTCAGTGTTTTTGCAATAAATGTTTCATTTTTATTCAAAGTTGTGTTATTTATTTGAATTAATACTATACATGTATATACATGCAGTATTATAATGAAAATGTTAAATAATTGGGTGTTAAACTTTTAAAAAAACAACCAAAAACGCTGCTATCTGTATCTCTTATTCTCTAAATAATGGGTTAAAGCATAGAGATACATACAATTTGAGTGCATAATCAGAAGAACATCGAATTTTACATAAGAATACCAAATTTTATCAAAATTGCTCCAAAAATAAAGAAACAGTGAAGAAATCACTCAATTTCTTTTTCTTTTTTTTTTTTTTTTTTTTTTTTTTTTTTTTTAAATGGTCCGTGATTTGACATTTTTGAAACAAAATCATGTCCACATTTGTACCCCCAATTTCGGGGCTTTAAATTCTCATAACTTTTGAACCACTGGGGATATTTACATAATTCAAACGGTTCTGAACTCCATTTACACAGCTCTATATAACTAATGTGATTAAACAACCTCAAATAAAAAAAATCAACTGGGAATGCTACTCGTTGGATGACTTCATATAACACTGGATTGTAAAGATCAATCATCAACTAAAAGAGCTTTGACACAAGCATTGTCTTGGTAAAAAGGTTTCTCTATGCCTTTTCTTAAATGTTAAAATTTGGTTCCGGGGGGCAGGGGAGGGGCTCATGAAGACAGAAGTACACTTTGATGCCTGTAGCAAAAGCAAATAGATCTGGGAAATTTCTGAAGATACTCATCATTAAAGAAAAAAAAATCACATTTCCTTTGTGAGAAAGTTAAATTAGATTTAATTATTAGTCCAAATTCGAGATGAGGCTTGATATGTATTATTTTGATTTTTCACACTGTTGTCCTCATCTTTATCGTGATATATAAAAATAGGTTTCAGACATTCTTCAAATGTCTTGTTTTCTCAAGTCAAAATATCATATTCAAAAATGATTTTCCAAGTTGAATCATTGCTATACTCTGATAGACAAGATATACCTGAAGAAGCCGAGGGTACAATATTGAAACATTGTGTTTTTATATCACAAAGATGAGGACAATAGTCAAAAAAAAATAATAGATTTAATAATATTTTGAATGTTTGGGTTTGCAAAAAAATAAAGTCCACACCTCATGTTGGAGCAGTGATTAGTAAATGAATCTCCCATACCATTAATACTATAGCCAATTTAATATTCACTGGGTACATCACCCTTGCAGCTTTCTGTTATATTATGTTAAGCTTAAAAAATACCAGTGGTCTACTTTAGAGGTCAAATAATTATATTTCCAATCAATATCAAAAATCCTTATGTGAACCCAAAGTAAAATTCAATACTAATTTTAAAGCAGGTACAAAGCAATTGTTTTTACTCCTATTTGGAATCCTGAAAACATTTTAAATTTTATTAAAAAAAAGCAACCTTTTCAACAAAATATAACAGAACATAACCAATTATCTCCATAGAACCACTACTTTAAAGACTGAAATCCAAAATAACCTTTTTGGCATTAAATGACCCACAGAGGTTGATATACCGTTAAACAAAATTCAAACTCCTATTTGGTCTTATGCTAAGTATACATTGAAAGTAAATAGATTACTCAATTTGTTTTTAAGGATTTAAATTTTTTAGAAAAAGTTTTCTCTAAGCTTTCATATATCAACATTCTAAAGAGTAAGTATAACAGTAGTAGTAAAGTCAGCAGAGTGGCCTATTGTCAGTATCAGCCAGATAACAAGGGGAGTCTATCCCAATTTTGCTAGCGCTAGACCAGGGAGATTGTTTTTTGCTGAAGTGGAGTGCTACACCTACTGTGCTACTCATGCAGAGTTGGCAGTGACTGGTATCAAACCCAAAACTTTGCAATTCTTAGGCAGGTGCTTTATTAAAAAGCCTTAATAATTAAATTATTTACACCTTAAAACCATTTCTTTTATAGACACTGTATTATTACAATGGGTAACTTTAATTTCATCTATAACAGTAATAAAAATAAATAAGTAAAATAACGGACACACATCTCAGACATGGATGGTAAATTGAATTCTTACTAGGCACTCAAATATAATCTTCAACAAAAATTAGCTTAGTCCAAAACAAACCAAGACTTCTAATATACAACGTTATAGACAAAGCTATTAACAACATTGTTTTAATGTTGTTAATTCATATAAAAAGTAGAAAACATCAGATAAAATAATTTTCATGTGTCAAAAAAATGACTTGGACATCATAAATAACTCATCACAACAGATAAAGACATTAGATAGCAAAAAGAAGAACATTAAACTTTAAAAAATTTTGTAAGAATATATTAAAATTGTAAACGAGCTTTCCATTTCTTTTAAGAAAAAAAAATTGCCTTAAATCAAAATAAAAATGTGGACAAGCTTACTTTAAAAAGAAAAGCCTTTTTTTGACAATTTTTCTTTTCTCTACACTATGTTTCTGTCATAACTCCTGTCATAATAAAGCAAATATAAAATTAACTACTAAACTCTGCTCTGATTTAAATATCCAATTTAGATGTAGATAAACTAATTACATATCCACTACCACCAGTGTACTACTGCAGCTTTAACAGCATGATAAAATTAAATTAGAAATATCAAGTTAGACAAAGTACACATACTACCTGGGAGAGAGCAACATGTTAATCCTAATCAGATATACATAAATAATCACATTTTTTACAGGTATTATGCTAGTTATAAACTAACATTCCTGGGTGAAGTGTGGGTCTAGGACCAAAGCAGAAAATGAGAAGACTAATCTTAAAAGTTTTAAAAAGATTTCTTCCTGTTGGTACATTAAACAAGGTATTTTATGAAAGTCTCCAACTAAGAACATAAAATTGAGAAATTTAGTGACTAAATTAACCTTGTAAAAGCTACCAGCATTTTAAACTTTTATAGCATTCTTTTTACCTTTGTCTCTTAAAAAGATACTAGAATATCATTATATCACATTCTTTCATTTCAGGCTAAAATAACAATTCTGAATAATTATTACTATTGTTAAATGGGAAAATATTTTCTTTACAAACAGGTCATTTCTAAGCCAGAATGCTATTGGAATTTATCAAATCTATACATTGGAGAATTTAATTGGAACTTTGGCTATGTAAGATTGACATGTAAGGAGGTCATAGGTCATCAAACAGTACAGCATGTCACAAATGCTGAATTTACTATGAAGTACAAAAACTATCTTTGACGTAACAAATGTTAGGGTGAATAAAATCAAATTGGATCTCTGAGGTCAAAAGGTCATTGCAGGTAGAATTTGTGGCCTTTGTGATTGCAATCAAACAAGTACATTCTTGCAGATAAATTGATACCTGGGAATAACTTATTAAAAAAAAATTGATTGGAGGTAGGTTAGTAAAAAAAAAAAAATTACCTCCAAAGTCATTGGAGGACAATTTCCAATAAAAATAGGGTTTGGTTTGTTTTTTTAACCAAAACAAATAAAAACTTGATGGTTGTTATATTTAAAAGTTATTTCCTCTCTATAGCATTACCAGGTGTCTTTGCTAGTGTGCTTATAAATCAATTCATAGGTATCTATAACAGACCTATTATTTAAAGAAAAGATTTTTAAAATGAGCTTGATTACCTGGGATTTTAATTTAGTATTAGGTTCATGAATGTACATATATAGAGAAAACAAAAAAGATTAAAAGCATGTTTGAAAAATAAGGGTATCATTTTATGAGAAAATCATTGCTTAAATCTTTTTAGTGCCAAATAAAACTAAAACCCTTCATAATTCTGATTTGTTTGTTTTTTAATTAATCAAATAACAGATTCAGTTTATTTTATTCCACACAAAATCTAGATCAGGATTGGTGAACATTTTTTTTTTTTGAGAGCATGTGCTCACATTGGTGATAATCTAGAAAAGAGAAAAAAATGCCTTCACATAAAAACAAATTTTTAGCCAATTAGTTTTTTATTATAATTATATTTTAATAGATCTTTTTCAGAAAAAAAAATATTACATTAAAAGTTTTTTTTTAAATAAATAAAATCTTAACTTTTATTGAAAAAAGTACAGTGATTGAAAACTTACGTCACTCCCTACATATTTGATTAGAGGTAAAAAAAAAAAAAATTTTTTTAAATTCACCAACCCATTCACCAGAGTATCCAGTAAGGATCAAACTTGCTTTTCAGTAGTAATAACTACATACAATCGAAATCATACAACATAATTTTTAAAGATTTTTTTAGAAGTAAAATAATTACACAACTTATATATTATTAAAACAAAAAAAAATGAAAGTTAAAAGAAATATGTAGGGGTGACAAGACTTTCAGACCACTCTGTATTATGAAGATCTACAAGAATAACTTGAAAATTCTAAAAAGCTTGAAAATAGAGTAAAATATAGTCCTTCTCCAACTTTAGTTTAATCTGATTAATTATAATTTAGGTTTTATAAATTTCATAAGGGGAAAAGACAATACCCCTTAAAAATTATAAAATGAATAAAAAATTAGTTGTCTAAATTTTTGAGATGAGGCTTGATAATTTGTATTATTTAGATTTTTTGAACTGTTATCCTCATCTTTATAGTTATATACACAACATTTCAGCCGATGTACCTTTTTCAGGTGTTTTTTGTCAATCATCTACCCAATGGATTAAATAAAGGGTTTGGTTCAAAGTTCCATAAAGGCTCCTGAGTTTGCCAAAAATCACCTGAAGGATGGAGGCCACATCAGCCAAATTGTTGTATATAACAAAGATGAGGACAAGTCCCAAAAATCTAAATAATACAAAATAAAAAAATTACTTCCCTTAAATTAAATTAGGGAGGTATAAATGTAAATTGATTTTTTTTTTTTTTTTTTTTTTTTAAATCA
Source organism: Doryteuthis pealeii (assembly GCA_023376005.1). Taxonomy (NCBI): domain Eukaryota; kingdom Metazoa; phylum Mollusca; class Cephalopoda; order Myopsida; family Loliginidae; genus Doryteuthis; species Doryteuthis pealeii. The sequence goes on along the minus strand of CM042156.1, from coordinate 92,303,388 downwards.
ATAACAGAAAATGTTATGTCCTATAAAAAGTTTTACCCCGGCTGTAGAGTATGTATGTGCTCATAAAATTTATTCTTGATATAATAAAATTAGAGTTTTAGTGAAAAGAGAAAAAAAAAAAGTTAAGTTGGAAAGGATTATTTAGTACTTAGTGAATTTATTTCCTTAACTCATTAACTGTTGCTTATGGAAGTTCAGTGACTGCAATCCTCAATGGTTGAAATCAAATAAGCATTCCTTTCTCAAAATATTCAGTGGCCAGAAGCTATTTAGTCTAAGAAGGTCATTTCAAATTGGGTCTCATTCCACAAAATATTGATGAAGAGCTTTGTGAATATCTATGTGAAAGTGATCAATTAAGCTTAGAATCATCATCTGATAGTGAAGAATTGACTAATGAGGTCAAAATTAAGGATTTAGCAGATAAATAAATACACTAAGTAATTCTTATAATAGTCCTGAGATTAACTTGTTTGCAAATTTTATTAGCAATATATACATTAATGGGAGACCATTTTCAAAGTTATTTTAATACTTAGAAAGGATTCCAAAGTCTCAAAAACAATCTGTATTAAATTGTTTTATTTTGATACCTAAAGTTCTATTTGTTTTGCTTGATTTTTTTTTTTTAAGAAAAGGGAGAAAGAGAAAAAAGAGAGAAACAAAGAGGAAAGTTTTATTTTTATTTATATTTATTTTTTGCTTCTGGTGACTGACCATGCTGGTTGTAAAGTGACTTAGTTTATTCATTTGTAATCCCATAAATCTTCTGTTCATCTAAGAACCAGGATGTAAAGATGGCCAACAGTTAATGAGTTAAAGTTAGCCCCACAATTAATTAAAATAATCTGAGCTATTTCTATAAAGACATATAGGTAGACATTTCCACAAAACATTTTATGATGTTATTCTATAATCAAAATTTCAAAGGAAAGAAACCGAAGTAGCAATGCTCCCCCCCCCCAAATTTACTATTCAAGATAAAAGCAATGAAAAAGGGCATGTATAAGTAAAATTTGCTGATGAGTATTATGGAAACCTTAAAAAGACAACTTATTTGAGCTTCTTATAGTAACAATGCTCATAGACATGAATTTTTGATGGGTTCCATCTAAAAATAAATGAACCAATAAAATCCTATCAATTCAAACCATACATCAAATGAAAGGAAATTGACTTATCAACAATTCTAATAAGGATTGTTTATATATGTATCTTGTTTTTATAACATTTTAACAATGAGACAGGCAAGATATATTAGGAATATTTGAACACCAGTTTTTTTTCACGTGTAATTCACTCGCATGAGAATGTTTGTATATTTTGTTTATTTACAAAAACTCACTAATGTGAATCTGGTCAAATTTGGCAGAAAAATAGAATAATGAATGCTATTTAATGTAGTCTATGAGGGCTGGTTTAATTCAGTCGGTAAAACGTCTGACTAGGAACCACAAGGTTCCTGGTTCGATACTGGCCCTCACCAACTCAGTGTATGAGTAGCACAGGGATTCTGCGGTAAAGTAAGGAGCTGATGGTAGGTGTGGCGCTCGACCTCAGATGCAAAAACAATCTCCTTGGTCTAGCGTTAGTGAAAAGGGGATAGACTCCATCGCTGTTTGGCTGATACTGACTTTAGGCCACCCCAATGACTTTACATTCTTCTTTTTTTGAACTTATGAGCAGTTTCGATTGTCAGTTACTTTTGTTATAAGTCATTCAGCTTCTGTGGCATAGTAACTTTTTGTTGTAAAAATTAGTCTCAATCACTGATCACTGATTTTTTCCTATATGATAAACTTGTCCATTTCCTTTTGTTTAATGTATGGTTTGACAGGATTTTATGGATTTATAGAGATTTTACAAACATTTTTCAGCTGGAAACCACCAAAAATCCAAATGTAAATGTTTTAAAAGGTGCTGTGAGAATTGCTAGCCAAACATTTAGAAAGAAAAACAAACCAACAAAAAATAAAAAGGGAGGGAAAAAAAAACATTTCCCTAACCCAATGCTTTTGTCTTTCATCAAATCTTTTAATGTTGATTTTTGCTTTACTCAGTTTGTCAGCTAAAAATGAAATGATGACTCAGCAGTTTGAGACACTGTCCATCTCTGGCTTCACAACTTACTTTCAGGAAAGCCAACCAAATAAAATTTATAATAATTAATAAGATTTTGTCTATCCTCTATAGATAGGAAAATGGTATGCATAGTATTGGACCCAGGGGAAATTTTTAATATAAAAAGATCATATGGGAAAGAGGAATCATCAAGCAAGAATAGTCTAATAATATACTGGTTACTGCAAAACACAGACAGAATTTACATTTCCAAACTTCAAAAGAAAAATTAATTGTTTTACTAAAATAATTATCTACATTGAAGGTTTATATTTAGTTCCTTTAAGCTAGAGTTGTAAAATAATTACATAGTATTATTACTTAGTTAAGACTAAATCTGGACAGAGAAACAATTAGAATTTTATAGAGAAAGAAAAAAAATCTCTTAATTGTCATTCATATTAAAAAAATATATTTCTATACAAAAGTCCACAAAATGTTTATTTGAATAATAGTAAAAAAAAAGTAAAGTCGTCGGGGTGGCCTAAAGTCGGTATCAGCCAGTCAGCGAGGGAGTCTATCCCCCTTTCACTAGCACTAGACCAAGGAGATTGTTTTAGCATCTGAGGTGGAGCGCCACACCTACCATCAGCTCCTTACTTTACAGCACAGATCCCTGTGCTACTCAAATACTGAGTTGGCGATGACTGGTATCGAACTAGGAACCTTGTGGTTTCTAGCCGAACGCTCTACCAACTGAGCTAACCCGTAACCATTCATAACTATTGGTGAAAATATTTTAGTTGCTGAAGATTTTAAAATAACCAATCTCATACTGCTTGTGGCAGAAAGTTTAGTTGGTTTCTTTGTTTAATGGTATATCAACCTTTGTGGGTTATTTAATTCAATGTTGTGGAAGAACACTAGTGGTATTATTTAACCCATAGCTGGAGGGGGATGATAAAGTTCATACCTTTCCCAAGAGTATTAGTCTAAAAGTGAACATAATAGCATGACTAGAGCTCAAACCTACTATGATGTCACAATCCAACACATTAACCACCAAGCCATGAGGACTTTCCCCCCACCAGTAAGGTTGGCTAAATACATACATAATACTTCCTTAAGAAAGTAGTGTATTCAGTTTATAGATGCATTTTCATTACCCTAAACTCTACAGAAGAATTTTGCCTCAATAAAATAAAAAATAAATAAAGGCTTCAAAGAAAAATCTAAGTCCTATGAACAAATCAAAAAAAAAATTAGGAACACCAGAGTGTTTTCAGACATATTTACATCCAAAAGTAAATAGTTATGAAAATTTTCGTGAAAATCGGACCATTAGTTGATTTTTCATATAATTTTTTTAAATGCTCGTCATGACTTGTTTTTGGCTACGTTAAATTTCAGTTGATTTAACGGTGCAAAAATGAAAATATTGTTTTTCATTCATAATTTTCATTATTTCCGTAAGCCGAAAAAAATTTTTTTAAATCATCAGAGTTTGTTTAATGTTTCTTCTTTCAAATGGAAAAAAATTTTTTCAAGATAATATTAATTTTTATGCAAGTTTCATTGTGTTAAATATAGGGGGGAGGGGTAAATTTCACAGGGAAAATTGGTGGTACCTAATAATTGTCAAAAATTTATCTTAAAGGATTTTAGTAAAAAAAATTTTTTTAAATTAAAAAAAAAAATAAAAAATAAAAATTAATTTTTAAAAAATCTGTCTATTTATTATTAGAATTATATTCTTTATCAAATAACAAATTTTCTTATGTTACATACATTAGAATCATGTTTAAACACTAAACTTCATATAAGTTATTCAACTACCTCGTATTTTTACTTTTAAAATTTTGTTATTGTTATTCATTTACTTGTTATTGTAATTTTTTTTTTTTTTTTACTTTTATATAGAGAGATGTTTGTTTAGCATTAAAACATTGTAACATCGTTGCAGTACATTGTATTTCACATTTAAATGTTAAGCTAAGTGTTACTAAAAAAAAAAAAAATGTAAAGATAAATAAACTTTCGACAACTATATGTATGTATTTATTTAGATATTTCGTTATTCTTTTACTGTTTGACAAACAGTAAAATTAAATACTGATCATAATTAAATACCGGGTAATTTTGCTAGTTAATAAAAACAAAGTTGGGTTATTATTAATTGTTAAAACAAATGTTTTTGTTTATTATTTTTATTTCCTTTGCTGTAAAAAATAATTCAATCAATAAAACCACATACAAATTACATATTTAGAAAAATTATTTTATTTTATTTCTAACCAAATAAATATTTTTAAGACTAGACCAGTGATACACAAGAAATTCCGAACTGAAACGATTAGAGCACAAATTTGTCAACTTCAAATTACCAGCAGTGGCGCCATTTTACTGCTGATACAGGCAGCAGCCAGCAGAATTTTTTTTATTAGCAGCAGCAGCTATGCCACGATTATCGCAAATCATTTGATTTTTGTTTAATTAATTATATCCCTTAATCAGTAAAAATCATTTTTTTTTAAAAATATTCTTTTAATGTTTCTTAGTTAGATGGTTATTAATGTGTATGCATAATTTCGAATCCAAGTCCATATGTCGACACGTACATACCAAACTTCTTTATATACATATAAATATACATAGGGTCATCCACGGACACGTGTTTCGACTTATCAAGTCTCTTCAGTGTGGCTAGACATTTTGTAAGCTACCTACAGACGGAATTGAACTCCAGTCGGTTGGCGTCAGTCCGGCATATATATATATATATATATGCCGGACTGAGTAAGTTTCTGCACACTTATCAGTTGTTGAAGATCAATGGTATGACTTCAGCAGTATATTGTATCATGAATATCTTTATGCCTCTAATATTGTATGAACATAGATAGTTCCACATTGTGTACAGGTAGACTTTTACAGGTTTGATTATTGTTGAATGGGAATTTTTTTTTTTTAGATTTGCAGTCTACTTTAGAAAATAAATAATGACACACAGATAAGAAAATATAAAGGAAACTAAAAAAAAGTTCAGTAAAGCAGGCATAAAATATAGAATAGAATTTTTATTAAATCATTCACTATTATGAATAAACTTCCTGGACATGTATTGCATCATATGCTGTAAGTTTACTGCAACTTTAAATTTACAAAAACATATTGCTGCAATATATTGTTTTAATTCTTGTGCGTGTTGAGCCCTGAGCTCCTGAGCCTAAATTTACCCTCTGTTTTTTTAAATATGATCTCGGCACCAGTAAATCAGTGCTATAGTGTAAGGAGAAATAAAAGTTCCACTAGTATCCCAGTGTAGTGGGTTCAAAGAGTTAAAGTAAATAGAGTGGTCTATTGTTAGTATCAGCTGGAAAGTGAGGGAATCTATCCCCCTTTTCACTAGCACTAGACCAGGGAGATTTTTTGTGCTGAGGTGGCACACCACACCTACCGTCAGCCCCCACTTTACCGCACAGATCAGATTATCCAAGCTGTGCTACTCATACGCTGAGTTAACAGGGACTGGTATCAAACCCCGAAAACTTGTGGTCCCTAGTCGGATACTCTACTGACTGAGCAAAACAATTTAGAGATATTCAGTTTTTCTGTGCCCCTAACACAGGGGTCCCAAACCTACAAGATACTCTCTATACCCAACTTTCAAAATTTTCTTTGCCTTTTGATGTTGACTATGAAGAAGTATTATTAAAACTGTAGATGAGACTTATTGATCTTCAGAAGATTTAAAGTTCAAGTTTTTTTTGCTTGCCACATCCTCAATTTCTGTAAGAACCATGTGCTTCCATCTAGACAATTCCCAACCTCATCACTAACACCCAGCAAATATTGAGCATGTTTGGCACAAGATACCAATGTGAAACATTGTTATCTAAAATGAACCATGCCAAGAATACATTGCATTTGCAACTGTCAATTCATCACTTGCCTAATGTACTCCTTCTGTTAACTTCATTTAATTCTGATATTACATCTGTGATTGCAAACAGATGTCTCATTAATAAATAATTAGTTTATCTTGTGAATTCAGCTGATGGGGGATGGGGCATCTGTCCTTTTAAGATTATGGTCTCAGACCCTCCCAAGTTAAGCAAGTTACTTGTATAGCATGACAAAAGTGTGTAAAACAAAAAATGAAATATTTTCCATCAATGAACTCATAAAACGTGATTGAACTAACCCCAAATTAGGTATGTAGCATTGGTATAGGCAAGACACAAAAGAGAAATAAGGCAATTGATAAGCAGGTATAGGGTTATGAAATAGGGCCTAGGCAACCAAAGGTTCTGCAGAATAAAAAGATATTAAAAGAAAACATACAATTGAAGTGATGAAGATTCCACCAAAACTGGAGAGGGAAGGAAAAGAAAAAAAAAGATGGTTATTATCAGTTAGTAGCAATTGGGAACATCGGACTGTGAATATACAGAAGTCACTGAAAAAGACAAAAAAAAAAAAAACATGGATTGAACAATTTCAGTCTAATGTTACAACCAGTTTTGTGACCATCTCATTCATCAACCTCAGCACCATGTCCTTCTTCCACATAGGTTACTAAAAGACAAGTTACATCTCTCTCAAGTAGGCAGAAAAAAAAATTGCAGAAACATTGACCCACTAGAGAAAAATATCAAACTATCCAACCCAAATAACTTACATATATTTTTTTTTTTTTTTTTTTTTTTTTTTTTAATTAATTTTTTTTTTTTTTTTTTTAATTTAAAATAAAATAAAATAAAATAAAATAAAATATTCCACAGGGTCTTATACAGAACAGCAAATGTTGCTTAGCCAACAACAAACAGCGGCAAAGAACATACACTTTCAATGTGGATAAAACAAAAAGAAAAAGGGGGAGTAAGCTGTATCAAATGCATAACATGAACAGTAACTTTTATAGAATTTATGAATATGAAAACCAATACCCATGCATCCTTTAAATAGATTGCAATAAAACAATGAGCAAAAATTCAATGCAAAAAGAAAGATAATTTAACAAAAAAACAATTAGACAAAAAGATCTACAACTAAAGATATTTGTTTCAGGATTAGGAAAAGACAAATTATCCAATAGATATATTAATTAAAATATAAAAGTTTTCTAAATTTTAACTAAACAAATTCAAACATTTAGGTAGTAAAGAATACTTTTTACATATCAATGTATAAAACTTGATATGTTCATATTAAATAATTACACAAATTTTAAGTTTGTTAATTACTGTTGGCAATTTTTTAACAGTAATTAGAGTAACAATTCTATAGTAGAAAACCAACCATTTTTCTTAATGTTATATTTGTGTATAGACTAAGCACTCAGTTTAGTAAAGAAAAAATGGGTCAGAATAATAAAAGATAGAAAAGTCAATAATGGTTAAAATGAATAAAAAAATTTAAAATATAAGTATATAACCCAAGGTGGAAAGTGGATTAAACAAAAAGAAAAAATATTTCCACTTTACCATTCATAAAACAAATTGTAGAACTTTTTCCTGTTATTAAAACTTTTCATATCTTTCAAACGTTATAGAATATCTAATATCTTTAATTAAAATTAGGACTCCTTGCATATTAACACATATCAGTCAAGTAGCTAATATCTAGCACATTTGGTGTTACTAAATATAGAAAGAAAAACATTTGATAAGATGCCCCAACTGAACACTTCTCTTAAGCTAAAAAGTTCTGGATTTTTCAACTGGTTGTTCCTCATCTTTATTGTTTGGTTTCTTAACCAGTATTCTTAGTTAGTTGAAATAACAAGAAAAATTGAACAAAACAAATAAACATTCTTTACAGTACTTGTCATAGAAATAGGAATACTTTTATAAGTGTCTATAATGATCAAGGCAAAACACTTTGGGTGTAAGGGTGAGTAAGCGAGCCTTGCAGATCTATAATGATCAGGCAAAACACTTTGGGTGTAAGGGTGAGTAAGCGAGCCTTGCAGATCTATAATGATCAGGCAAAACACTTTGGGTGTGGTGAGTAAGCGAGCCTTGCAGATCTATAATGATCACGGCAAAACACTTTGGGTGTAAGGGTGAGTAAGCGAGCCTTGCAGATCTATAATGATCAAGCCAAAACACTTGGGTGTACGGGTGAGTAAGCGAGCCTTGCAGATCTATAATGATCATGGAAAAACACTTTGGGTGTAATGAGGAGTAAGCGAGCCTTGCAGATCTATAATGATCAAGGCAAAACACTTTGGGTGTAAGGGTGAGTAAGCGAGCCTTGCAGATCTATAATGATCACGGCAAAACACTTTGGGTGTAAGGGTGAGTAAGCGAGCCTTGCAGATCTATAATGATCAAGGCAAAACACTGTGGGTGTAAGGGTGAGTAAGCAAGCCTTGCAGATCTATAATGATCAGGCAAAACACTTTGGGTGTAAGGGTGAGTAAGCGAGCCTTGCAGATCTATAATGATCATGGAAAAACACTTTGGGTGTAAGGGTGAGTAAGCGAGCCTTGCAGATCTATAATGATCAAGGCAAAACACTTTGGGTGTAAGGGTGAGTAAGCGAGCCTTGCAGATCTATAATGATCAAAACACTGTGGGTGTAAGGGTGAGTAAGCGAGCCTTGCAGATCTATAATGATCACGGCAAAACACTTTGGGTGTAAGGGTGAGTAAGCGAGCCTTGCAGATCTATAATGATCATGGAAAAACACTTTGGGTGTAAGGGTGAGTAAGCGAGCCTTGCAGATCTATAATGATCACGGCAAAACACTTTGGGTGTAAGGGTGAGTAAGCGAGCCTTGCAGATCTATAATGATCACGGCAAAACACTTTGGGTGTAATGTGAGTAAGCGAGCCTTGCAGATCTATAATGATCACGGCAAAACACTTTGGGTGTAAGGGTGAGTAAGCGAGCCTTGCAGATCTATAATGATCAGGAAAACACTTTGGGTGTAAGGGTGAGTAAGCGAGCCTTGCAGATCTATAATGATCATGGAAAAACACTTTGGGTGTAAGGGTGAGTAAGCGAGCCTTGCAGATCTATAATGATCAAAAACACTTTGGTGTAATGAGTAAGCGAGCCTTGCAGATCTATAATGATCAAAACACTGTGGGTGTAAGGGTGAGTAAGCGAGCCTTGCAGATCTATAATGATCAAAAAACACTTTGGGTGTAAGGGTGAGTAAGCGAGCCTTGCAGATGCTATTGTTACTGAACAAGTTCAATCCTCACTGGATGCTCCATACTTGCGAACTTGTGTCACATCCTACCCATGGCAAATGGTTTGGGTAAAAAAAAGGTATCCCATCATGGTGTAACAGTCAGCAAGCTAGTCTCACAGATCCATTACTGCTGAAAAGAGAGTTTGATTCTCGCTGGATGCCCCATACTTGTGAGCTTGCATCACATTCTCCCCATGGCAAATTGGTTGGGTAGATACCTCGATCATTGGGCATTTCTCATAACCTATTATGTCATCAGAGTACCAGCCAAGTAATTCCACTTCATAACATCTTTCAAGGCAGTGCCCATCTCCTCTCAATATAGCATGTAATTGTACTGGTTACATGATACCAGTAGCAAGGAACAATCCCTGGCCTAATGGTCATTGAGCTAAATAAAATAAAAAATATTAAGGGCACATTTCATGTCTAAATGGTTAGCATGTTAGTTTAGCAGACTACTGCTAGCAAGTTTCATTGTCATCAGGTCTCCAACTATAATAGCCTTGTGCCAGGCTCATCAAAATTTAATAAGCACCTAAATGAAAGTAGTCTTTTAAATATCTATTTTTCTATTATCTATGATTTTTGATTATTACAATCACTTGGCATGTCAAACCAAAGCAGGAAAATGCTGCACGTTGCTTCTTGGCTTTTGATGGTGAAATCTTTATACAAATAAGTTGTTATAAATCAAAGAATCTCCACTGTTTGCAATACAAGAGTTTCAAACAGCTTACCATTTAAGGAACACCAGGGAGTGAGAGAGAAATAATTTAGCAAATTCTTTAGCAAATTGCTAAGAATTTGCATATTACAATGTTTATTTTAAGAATTGTTTTTTTGCTTACATTTAAAATATTTTTTTTTTTAAATGTAACCCTAAACTCATGAGTGTTTGGAAATATAATTCTATTTTTGTAAAAACTTTTTTGTACACGTGACAAATATAAATTTAGTTCTTAATTGCTTATTGAGTTAAAGTCATAAAAAAATGACTTCATTTAATCTATTTTACCCCTAAAAATAGAACAATAAAAAGTACCTAAAAATTAAATATGTGTCCTTATTTGGAGGCGGAAAATTTTGCATATTAATTCAAATGAAAATTATTCATTTACTTCTTTTTTTAAAAAAGTTTTTGAGTTACACTGATTAAAAATTAATATATTTTGTTCAAAGAAATAAGTCCTTAGAGGACAAAAATTTAAATTCTGTTCTTAATTGCCTGTTGAGTTACAGTGAAACAAATGTATTTGCTTTCACCTGTTTTTTTGTTTTGTTTTGTGCTTACTTATGAAGAAGTGGGAAGATCTCTACAAATCAATTGATTTTTTATCATTAAATTTTATCATCTAATGAATAAAAAATAAACTAAATTTTGTGTGCGCAATTTTAATGCTCAATGATATCTCTTTTCCAACTTATAAGTCAACACATACCACCAAGACTGACAACTCATTTATTAAGAAGCATGAATTTTAAATGAATACATAAGGTCAAAAACATTCATAAGTAACTGATATTTAATTAAGGAAAAAATGCAATACTATCCTCACATTTCAATTAGAACATTTGAATAATTTTTTTTTCTTTTTTTAAATACTACTTCTGTCCCATAATAGTTGTTACACTGGCATATGATTGGTTGATTTTAATGGTATGTCTGTCCATCTAGGGTTATTTCATGCCTAGATTAGAGAATTGCATACATTGTACATTTATACTATTTCTCTGAATGTTTGAGATGAGGCTTGATGATTAGTATTATCTGCGTTATTCGGATTATTGTCCTCATCTTCATTGGTATCTGTACAACATTTTGGCCGATATGCCCTCCGGCCTTCTTCAGGTATTTCTTCTCGGACTCAGGAACTTTGTCGTAGGCCTGGTGAAACTAGCTTGAGATCCCTGCATCTGTATAGGAATGTGAGGTGGTTCGTCATTCGTGCCAGTTTTTGATTTAGTTTCTCTAGGAGTTTCCACTGACTGATTATATTGGGTCCGTACCGATCATATACTATTTCTCTGAATGTTTGAGATGAGGCTTGATGATTAGTATTATCTGCGTTATTCAGACTATTGTCCTCATCTTCATTGTTATCTGTACAACGTTTCAGACAATATGCCCTCCGGCCTTCTTCACAATGAAAATGAGGACAATAGTCCAAATAATGCAAATACTTGTACGTTTATATTTACATTTTTGTGTAGTTTAAGATTTTTTTTACAGTTACAGAATATCAATTATTCCTATCTAATACCAATAATATATATATATATTTTTATGGTTTCAACTATTTCTATTCAATAATAATCATTTGTTTACAGTTATATGGTATCAAGTGTTCCTATTCCATAATTTTTAAGCCTCTATTTGTCCCATAAATGGGAGCCTAACAGGTACTATCAGATCAGGTCAGAGTTAACCTGAGAGTAATATCAATGAAGGGGTACTCCACACTCTCCAAAATTGGAGCCTCATAACCAGATGTGGTTTCGTATCATACCCAAGACACCGTATTTACAAAGGATATATTCAGCATATTTTAAACCCTATCATCAGGGCAAATTAGCAACAACAGTTTGTTTCGTAAAAATCGTTGGACATAAACAATTTTTCACCTTAATTGGTTCAAATCGCAATTACTCTTGTATTTCTGATCCAATTTTTAAATATTTATAAGGTTGGAAGTTTTTATCTATTGAATTATTTCTTACAGAGTGTTAAAACAGGATTTTTTTGTAAAACAGGGTGAAAACATGTTACACAAAAGTTTTTCCGCACTCAATTTTCTGTGTTATTTTTTTGTAAAATCAAAGTGGTTAATATTTATCAATATTCTTGAAATTATGCACTTAAATAGAAGACATTTTTAACTACAAGCAGAGACTTGTTTTTTTCTTTTCCGACCTTTAGGAGTGAAACTACAATAGAGCAAAGTTGAAGGTGAATTTTTTTTTAAATATAAGATAGGCAAATAAAGTTATTAGAGGACAGGGAGTCAAATTTAATAAATTGCAGAATTTGTCTAGAAGAAAACTTCAGACAGCAAAAGCAACAATCATATCCATTTTTGGAAGCGGGGGGGGGGGGGTAAAGTTATTATTCAACTCCAAGACATTCAAAGAAAAGTTTGAATCATCTGTCTGACTAATATTTCATCTTTGTAAGAAAAATCTTCTGAATCATTATATTGCTCGTAATATAAAACCCAGACACTTAATGAGGTTGAACAAATCAAAAAGAATTCATCCCAATTTATTCAACAAGACATTCTCTCACACAAGAGAAGAAAAAATAAATGTCTATTAAATTGCAACTTTTAAAATTGTCTTTTATTGAGATGAGGCTTGATTATTTGTATTATTTAGATTTTACGGAATCTTGTCATCTTTGTTATATGCACAACATTTCGGGCAATGTGCCCAACAGCCTTCTTCAGGTTTCAGAGTTCAACAAAAAACATCTAAATAAGACCAGAGGCAAGAACAAAACATTTTGTATATAATAAAGAGTAAAAAATCTAACTAATACAAATTTTAAAGTCATTTTATGCACATTCCAATTCAATTCAGTTAAGAAATAGAACACTTTAAACACATGATAAAAATATAATTACTCACAAGAATATAATGTCAAAAATCCCTCCCTTGTGTTTATAATCATCAGTTTCATTGGTAGAGAAAATGAACGTGTTGAATTTGGGGGTCCCAATAAGAATGCTGCAGATCTTACATTGAAATACACTCAAAATAAGCAGTTTTTGTTTTTGCATTTCATTTACCTATTCAAATAGACTTGACACATTTTGGCTTAAATTATTGCATCAAATACTTTATTCAATTGTTTTTAATCATTTTTAATGTATGGAATTCTATGTTTTGTTTATAAAATAACTTTATTAGGTATAAACACTGAGTTGATTCTTAAATCATAATATATATAATTTTTAATGCATAGAATTTTATGTTTATGTTTTATTTATAAAATAACTACCCATAAACATTGAGTTTCAATTCTTAATTGTTTTTCATTTTGTAATAAAAAAATAATCTGCTTTCATTTCAACTTATTGTTTTCTATTCCAACTTAGTAATCGTTTTTTGGAGTGGAAGGAGGTTTGTAATTTTAAATATGCTTTTTCTTTTTTTTTTTTTTGTCCCGACAATGAATTTTAGTTAAAAACAGGTCAATGGAATGAAAAGACAAAGACTGTTGGCTTTGATGAGAGCACACTTATAATGATAACAGCATTCCTCTTCGGACCCTCAAATCAAAACAAGTACTGATATACATAATGTTCCAAATAATGTATTTGAAATAAAGTTTTAATATTTATGAACCAAATAGATATTCAGAAAATAGAATTCTATGAAGAGAAAAAAAAGGGGGGGGGCATTTTTGATTTTTCAATGCAACTTCCCAATTTATCATTTTTACAACAAAAAGGTTCAAGAGAACTTTAGACAAGACTACCTCTATTTATATAATATTCTCTGTTGAAAATAAAATGATGAATCGTATTATTGGTATAAAACGAGCAGATAGTAAGAAAAGACCAAACTAATTGACTATCAAAACTCAAAAAGGTAAGCAGAAATAATATCCAAGAGAAAAGTGTCTTAGATTGAAGAAAATAAATACTTTTGCCAGAATTTCCTATGTGAAAAAGAATTGCCTCACTGAATATTTCAGTCATTGTTACATAAGTATGGCCAAAATTTCATGTTTTTTAATCCTTCATGAATCAAAATTAAAAAAAAAAAATTAAAAAAGAATGAAACTTAATGTTATTTTTTTGCAGTATTATGAAAGGGAAGGATTAAAATAAAAAATAATCTGTAAAAATTATTTGTTTTAGTCTTTAAAATGGATAATTTTATAAATCAAAATCAATGTTTAAAAATGGCTCATTTTTGTCAGTTTTTTTTTTCTTTTGAAGAAGTGCTCTTTTAAACATGATTTATTTCATTGTTATAATCAAGAAATTCATAGAAAAAAAATTTATACATAAGTTTAGGATCTGTTCTTAAGGAAATAAATAATTTACAATTTTTTATAAAAGTTTAAAGAAGGCGAAGATGTTGTCGAACTGAAATTTTAGCCATAACTATTTGTTATAAATGTATCAGCAGAGCCAATATGATAACTGTTCTTAATCTCAAATATAGCAAAGTTAAAAAAAATAAAAATGTTTTTTTTAATTACTAATAACAGAAAAGTGTTAAACTTTATTTTAAATTATTTTATTGAGAAGTCAAAAATCTCATTAATTTAAACAATATATTTTTTGGTTTTATGAATATTAATTTTATTATTTCAAATCAAAATATTTGAGGTATCCATACATTTTGTTTTTGCTTTAATTTTGTATTGTTTGAAATTGCTTTGTTTCTTTTGCCTAAGTTACCACTTGGAATAACTTTATTTAGAATAAATAAATTTAAAATTTAAAATTTAAAATTAAAAAAAAAAAAAAAAAACAACAGGTCAAAGAAATAAAGAAATTGCTGACTTTGTCTGACAAGAGCACATTTCAGTGTGATGCCAGCTACATTCTCTTAGGACCCTCAAATTAAACAGTACTTGTGTGGAAAAAAAAAAAAAAAAAAAAAAAAAAAAAATCACAGAATAAATAAATTTATTTGCCACACCTGTAAAATTGGGTACTTTGAAGCTGCTCTTAAACTTGAATGTAAAACAAGATTTTACTCCATAATATCTAATGATTTTGATACTTTTAAAAAGATATGGTCCCAAGGGAATGATGATGACATATGTTATGATGTCAATAACAATGTGTTGACTTTAAAGCAACAAAGTAGTTTTACATTAACCTGAAATTATTTTCAGGTTAAAGTTATTTTCAATATTAATTCAACAATATGATTCTTTTAATAATTACATTTCTCTATACAATAATTGTAACTGGGTTTTTTGGGGGGGGGGGGATAAAAAGTTTATTACAAATTATTTTATTAAATATTAAGTCACATTTTTATTTATTTTTAAAAAAAATCCTAATTTTTCATTTACAGACTTTTTTTTTTAATTTCTTCAATTTAACAAAAAAAAAAAAAAAAAAAAAAAATGCTTAGTCACCATAAAAGACAGCACATTCCATTGATGTCAGCACGTCTTAACATTAATCTGAATCAATGATTTTTATTCTTATTTCCAATGTTGGAATAATTCTAAGTAAATATCAAATGTGGAGCAAACATTTTCAGGAGAAATAAAAAGATTTAAATTAAAATAAAATAAATTTTATGTCATCAAGTTACACTAACAGCATGGATTCCTATGACTCTCTTGCTACCCAACCCTATCGGTCATCACTCCTGGCAAGTCCTCCTCATAACATCCAGTATCTGCACCGAGCTGATCAATGTAAGTCAGCCCACAGGAAAATGTCACTTATAAGTTCAGCCTTACTTTTCCAATGTGTCTTGTTCGTTTTACTTGGATGATTTGTGTGATAGGATATAAGTGACCATACAACTGCTGTTTTGCAAGGTGTTGCTTCCAAGATTCGTTCAAGACTGCATACAGCATCTTTGTGTAGTTCCCAAACTCCCCCCCCCCCCCAATCGTTTCATTAGAATCCATGTGGTGCAGTCAAAAAGAGCACTGCTATGGAAGTATTTTCACTTTATCTTATTAGAGATCATATATCCATAGGATTGAAACTGTCCATAGTAGTCCATGCCTTTCCTATACGTATATTGACCTCACTTTCCATGGATGAGATATTGCTACCCAAGATACGTGAACAGGTCTACCAATTTTCCAAGTCTTCCTATCCAGTATGGAGATGCATCCATTTGTTTAAAACACATGAACTCCATTTTATCTTAGTCCTGACAGAGGTCAATGCCTCTTTCTGCCTTCTCTAGGCTATGCAACAGTCATTTGGTTTGTGCAGGTGTATTTGCAAGAAGTGCTAGATCATCTATGTAGTCTGCAATAGTTTTGTGTGATATCACCTGCCTTTTTTTTTTTTTAGTATGAAGCACTTTTCTTATATTAGATCTAATAACATTCAGAGTACATATTCTAGGCATATAGATAAACATGGTGCTAATGTATCTCCTTGTAGGACTCCAGCAACAATGTCAAAGAAATCTATGTCACTATCAGGTAAACAAACCATTGCTTTCAGGTCTTTATAAAGAATAATTATAATAGTTTCTTTGGACAACCATATGCTTGTAGTATTTGACGCCATCTTTTCTCTGTGTATGGAGTCAAATGCCTTTGAGAAATTACAAACAGCAGCATTGCTTCAAGATTTTTATTTGAACCCGCAATTTGACAAATAGTCAGAACTGGACAAGTTGCAGATTAATTTCTATGAAAACAGTTGATTTTTCCTAATTTCTCCACTTCAAGTTGGATGCAATTGAGAAGGGCATTATAAACCTTGGTAGCTATGGCAATAAGAGTTAAATTTCAAAAGGTTGCCTTTCTTCAAAAATGGGAGGATGCAGCCTTTCATCCATTTCTCTATTTTATTTTGTTTGCTATGGTAATATCCATGTTCTTGTACACATATAATGTCTATATTCTTATTGGCTGTAAATGCTGTTAGCTTCAATAGTTTATCTAATGCTTTTATGGTTTAACATTAAAAGTTGGTATGTTGAATTTTTTTGCCGCGAAGTAAGTTTTTTGGGGGGATTGTGATTGGGTTCAGTAACTGATTTTTCAAACACTGGAATCAGAGTTATAACCTCTGCAAAACACACCCCTTGTTGATCCACATGAAAGCCATTTTGGTTTGGTTTCTAGTCATGTTAATCTTTTTGTTATCTCATCAATAGATTCCACCCTAAGAGATCAGTAGTTTCCTGACTGAACTCTTTGATCCTGGCCATTGACCTATTAGATTAATCCTCTCAACCTCTGGCGAAGCACACAGTTGACCAGCTTTTGGGTTCATCCACCATGCTGCTTCCCATGGTTTCCAATGTCACACACTTGTATAGCATATATTAAGATAGCCCAATTCAAAGTCATGATCGCCTTCTACCCACGTTGTCTGAAAAGTAGGGTGTGATCAAATGTAAATAAGTTTATCACTAAGCTTTCACTTTGATTTTTAAATAAATCAGGAAAAATTCTTAGAAAATAAGTCATAGATGATTTATAGAAAATTTAAAATAAACATAATTGGTATCAGTGGTTTATTTCATAATACTTCCTGTTTATTTCTTTTTTCTTTGCATTTGATGATGAAATATATTTCATCATCAACTGCAAAGAAAAAGGAAATAATGATTAATGCAAGTTTAACATGGCAGGTTATAGTTATTTACCCAACCCCTTCGCCACGGGTGGAGTGTGGTACAAGGTCGCAAGTATAGGGCATCCAACGAGGATTGAACTCGCTATTCAGTAGTAATGGATCTGCGAGACTAGCTTGTTAACCATTACACCACAAATATGTCCATGGTTTTACAAATAAATAAATATCAGTAAGTGGAGAAAACTAAAAAAAAAAAAACTAAAATATTTATAATCGAATTACTACAAACAAACCACGTGGTTAAAAAAAAAATTTAAAAAGAAAGAAAAATGTTCATTTTGTTGTGCCTATTATGAGAAACTAAACAAACGAAGAAAAAAATAGATGTATAATGGTACTAAATATTTTGTGGTGGAAAGATATCTCAATCGTAATTTTAAAAATTATTCAGTACCAAAATGTTGCACTATAAAACTAAAACATTGAAAAAAAAAAAAAAAAAATTTTAAATATATTAATTTTTTGTTAAATTTTAAAAAAAAATTTTTCATTCAAACTCTTCAAAAGAAGAAAATAGAGAATTTTTAAAAAAATTGAATTTAAAGAAAAATAAACAGCTGTAAAATCTTCGTGGAAATTATAAATCCAGCTAAATTTGATTTTTATGGTGTGTGGGGTAGTATTTAATTCATTAATATTGTTATTTACTTTTTCCACAGATAGTAAAAAAACCTTCATATGTAAACAAAACATTAAACAAACTTTTCTCGTTTATAACAAGTTTCGGAATAAGAAATTTATATAAATGATAGAAATGAACAAACATAATCCGATAAAATTAAAAAACTTAAAAAATAGAAAACATTTGATGGAGAAAAGAGGGGGTCTTAGTCATTTAAATAAATACGTTTTTCTCCTCCCCATGAATAAGCTGATGATGTTGTTTCTCTTATTTAAATTGGGGGAAAGAGGGGACTGTAGAAATGGAACAAGAGCTTTGCTGTCGAAAGACCCCCTAAAAAATAAATATATACACGAAACTATCACAATGTGAGGCTAGGATAAAATTCTAGAGTTATATGAATAAATAAATAAAATATCATTTGAAAACAGAACCGAATAAAAAAAAACAATTTAAATTTTAAAAAAACGCATATTTTTATCAGTATCATTTGAATATTTCAATAAAAGATTAAGAAATAAAACGACAAAAGGGATTTTAAAATAGTTTATCTTTCTCATTTTACTTAAAAAATCAATTTCACATCACAAATACAGTCTTAAAACTTTTGTTTGACAGCATTTAATGATCTGAAGTTATTAATCAATATTACTTTGATAAAAACAAACAATGTACATTGTTTGGTTTTATAGTATTATTGCGTATCATCGTTGTTGTTAATGTACATTGTACATTAACAACAACGATGATACGCAATATATACGAATGAATGTGATCCGACTATCGTAAAACGTACTAGGTAAAGATTTTGAACGTTATTTTCGCTATTTTGAATATATTTTTGGAATTATTTAAAATTTACTTAAAATTTTGTCAAAAAAATTAAATAAGTTTTTTTCACTGATAAATACGGCAAAAAGGTAAAAATTAACAGAATTGGAGGGGAACAAAAAAATACAAAATGTTACATACTGAATAAATGTTTATATTAATTTTTTCACATAATTTTAACAGCAAATATAATATATATATATATAATTTACAAAAAATACTTTTATATATATATACAAAAATAGAAAAAAAAAGGAAAAACTTAATTTTAAATTAGAACAGAAAAAAAGGAAAATATTTTTTAAGGGTTTATAAAATTTCTTCTGCTCCAGATTGTAACTAAAAATACTTCAGTCAGTTTAAAATCTTAACTACACACAGAACATAAGTTTCTTTTAAGTCAATTTAGTTAAATATTAAAATGAACAGAATTAAATCATTTTCTTCATTAAAACTAAATTTTAAAAAAAGGGTTAAGAAAAATACATAACAAACAATGAAAACAAAAAAGCAACCTTGTTTTTTTTCTTTCTTTGGCAAAATTTTACACGATTTTGAAATAAAACTTATTTTTTTCTTATTTTTTTCCGAAGACAAAAACAATAACAAGAAAAGCCCAGCAGAAAATATATTTACCAATTTAGTCAGTTTAAAAACGGCCAGTGGCAGTGCAAAAAGAAAACTACTAAATAAAACCAGTTTGTGTTTGTAGACGATCCAGAAGAGGGGAAAAAAGTTGAAATAAATATATGGCAGCTTTGATTTCAAAGGAGACAAGCGACATCGTATTTGTCTGCAGCTACCGAGACTTTTAACTTTTTTCTACTGCTATAATTGCCACCAATATTTCACAGAAGACCCCACACGATTCATCACCACATAAAAAATAACTTTATTAAATTTGACTTTGCAATGATTGCATATTTTATAAGTGCGACACAAACAACGGACGATTAGAGTTCTTATTCTAGTCTTAAATAATTAGTTTAATATATTTCTGATTGGGCGCTTCATTCATGTGTTATGGTTAGCAAACTGGTATTGCAGACAATAACAGTATTGAGTTCGAATCACAATGGTGATAAGTAGGGTGTCTCATACTTGTGGCTGTTGTCCCCCCCCCCCACTAAAAAAAAAGAAATTAAACTATATTTCTTCATAAATAGATGATTGCGTTTCTTTGTTTATTTTAGGTAGAATCACAAATTCACCAAAAATTAACAAATGAATGAATGAATGAATGAATGGATAAATAATACCGTAACCCATATCATCTACCATTTAAAAACATATCAACACTTTTGAGCTACAACCGCGACTTTTAAAAATGAAAAAAAGTTAATGTTGTAGTAGTGGCCACGTATAAATTATAGAGACTAAACACAACGGGGAGGGGGGTACATATCAAGTCTTGGATCTCAAGTTATGAAAGGTTATAAAATAGAATAAAGAGCAATGAGTTGAAATAATAAAAAATAAAAGTACGGTTGAATTGAAGCTCGATTTATTTCAGAAAATCGTGTCTATCAGACATCAAATAATGGGGGTAAACACCAGAAGAAGAATTTTAAACCAATTTTTTTAGTGGATCTTGCCTTTAAAATCAGGATTACAAAAAATTCTTTACTGTAGACTGAAAGTTTTCGCATCAGTTGAATTTGATCACCGACTACTAGCCCTGGTAGGACAAAAACGCTCCTGTCCAACCTCTAACAATCCTTTTTACAAATTAATACGATAGAAAGCTAAAGTAGGGAAATGGGTGTATGTAAGAAGTTGCCGTCTGTTGGAGCGCCCCCTTCTCCGATCAACTCTCAGGGAGACTGGAACAGGACTCATCAATGGGCTTTATTATTCATATCCCGGGCAATGCCGGGTTCCTCTGCTTGTAACTATAAAAACATAACCATGTATTGTAGGTACCCTCAATTTTCCCTGTGAAATTTACAACCCCCCCCCCTATATTTAACACAATGAAACTGGCATAAAGGTTAATATTATTGAAAGAAGAAACATTAAACAAACTCATGATGATTTTTTTAAATTTTCAACTTACGGAAATTATGAAAATTATAAACGAAAAACAATGTTTACATTTTTACAAGTTATGACGAGAGGCTTTTTAAAAAAAAATTCTATGAAAAATCAATTAATTGTCCGATTTTCACGAAAATTTCCATAATTACTTACCTTTGGATGAAAATATGTCTGAAATAGTTTTTTCTAGCTACTGGTAAAATGAGCCTAAAATGCGTTTTTGACAAAATGACTTTAGCAGAAAATAATTTACCAAAAATCAGGGAATTGTCGGATTTTAATGAAATTTTCAGTGTTTATGTATCAATGAACGATCTTTATAAGGGATTATTTATTTTATTTCAAAACTTTCTCATTTTTTTCAGGTCACTTAATTTTGACCCCCCTTATGTTGGGGGCGTAAAATGTTTTGCGAGTTGGTCATTTTCGATACTAAGTATAAATAATGAGATAAAAGACCGAACTTATGAATAGAAACAAAAAAAAATTACGGTTGTTGTTTTATGAGAAAATAACTACCGAAAATCGAAAAATAAAATATAAAAAAAATAATAAATAATTTATTTTTTGGAGATTTCTTTTTTACTCACTTCGATAATTATCTAATTGGCTATTATTTTATAAAAGAAAAGATTATACATCGATGTTTTTTTTTTCTGCTTAAAAAGGGGAGGGGGTACATTTTCAATAGAGTTTTTCTTCAAAACTTATTACTTTTTGCGCCTAAAATAAGGTTTGCATTAAGTAGATATTTATTTTTAGAATCTAAAAATATAACATTTTAAACTTAAAATCCGAATATTTTTATTTTAAATGAATTTTATATATTAATTTTTCATAGCAAAAATACTAAATTAAAGTTTTGAAATAAAATAACTGATGCATTATAAAATTCATTAATTGTTAAATCAATACTGAAAATTTCATTAAAATCGGATAATTACCTGATTTTTTGGTATATTTTTTTCCATCCAAATGTTATGTTAAAATTGTAAACAAGCGCCTAAAACCATTGAAAAAGAGGCTGAATGGCGGATCACGTCGAAATTGATCAAAACAAATGGTTTTAAATCTATCAAAAATAAACTGCATATGTAATGATATTTTTCTTTTTTTAATGATGGTTATTATGTTACTACTTATCGATTTAGACAAAGTTTGACCTTAAATAATAGATTTAATTATTTTTAATTCGCTTTTAAAATTCCAAGCAGACGACAAAAAGGCCAGTCCCTAGTTTTTTCCTAAAATATATTAGGGGAAATATTTTTTTACGTGGTCTACCCCCTCCCTGCTATTTTATTTTATGAAATATGAAAAATTGAAAAAACAAAAAACGATTTTTACTTTTTTTCTATAAAGATGAGAGTCTGAATAATTATATCAGAAGATTTTTATAAGTTTCACTGCCAGAGTTTTTTTAATAAAAGAACCCTGAATGAATACAGAATTCTGTACTATTCGCAGAGTTCCGTCCCGGCCTCCTGCCTTTAAAAACGCTAGCCGGTGATAGATGAAAAAATGTAAATGTGATATTTTACTCCCTCCAGTCTTTTTTTTTTTTTGACAAGTAAATGTAAATATTCTAACCCTCCCCTTCTTTAAAACATTTTTTTGGTATTTTTATTTTATTTTAATATATTTATTTCCAACAATCAATTACAAATAAAAAAAATCAAAATATTTAGATATTTTATTTTAGCTGTTGTTTTTTATCGACAAATTATGTTTGTTTAGTGTTAAAAGTAAGCCATATTTTTTTCGACAATGTAAATATTTATCCTCCTCCCCAAAAATATTTTAAAGAGGGGGAGGGTTAAAATATTTACATTTACTTGTCGAAAAGACTGGAGGGAGTAAAATATTGCATTTACGTTTTTTCAGCTATCACCGGCTAGCGTTTTTTAAGGCAGGGGGACGGGACGGAACTCTGCGAATAGTACCAAAATCACTAAATGAATCTAATTTATTTGAGGGTCTCTATTATTCTGGTCATCAATTTACTGTAGTTAAACATTATCATCTTTCACCATGGAGGATGACGTGGTGGAACAACTTTCTGAAGATGGTAAATAACTATATTTTATCGATGTTATTAACTTCATTAAAATATTTCAGTGTCTTGATTCTTCCTGAAGTTCCAATTTTATTAATTAAACTAATAATAAATTTCTCCAGGTTTAGTTATTATTCTAAAATTGTTTTTTAAGTCATAGACCGAAAAAAATCGTCGTCTGTTTTATTTGTTGATATTCAACTCGAACCCAGGAAGTTAAAAAAGAAATTGAATAAATTTTAATGTTTTTTGTTTGTTTTTACGTACATCAGTGTAAATTTATATATATATATATTGTGTGCAATCAATATCTTAAATTATATTTTTAATATATTTGTAGGTAATTTTTTTTAAATAATACATCTACAACAATGTTGTATAATGTTTTTTGTTTAGTGTCACTGTCATAAATTCACAATTTAAAGTTATAATTCTAAAAAGTGTTTAATAGTTGATTTTACTAATATTTCGATATTCATTTGATAATCGTTTCACTTTTTAAAAATTCTGTCTCGTATTTTGTGTTGTTTGACATAAGGATACATATATATATATATATTTAAATTTAACACGAACTATTTACAAAACCACCCAGATTTTAAGTTGATAATTTGTTCGTGAAGAAATAAAAAGTACATCTTTAAATAGTCAAACAAATGTTACGTCTAAAACTGGAATCTTGTGCTTCCTTAGCAGATGCTCCACTGACTGAGCTATAACAGGTACTCTCATAAAAATATTAACATCCTTTTTTTAAAAATCGATTTAAAAATGTTAACACCCTTCTTATAGGAATACCTTTAATATATTTTCAAACAGTATCCACATGTTCACCATCCCTGTCAACATATGTTTAGAATCTCCCACAGGTGATTAAAAAAAAAAATGTTAATATTTCTATGAGAGTACCTGTATATTAGAAAAGTATAGGTATACCCAATTGGTCGAAAAATCCGTGTTTTTACAAAACAAAACACTGCTTCCTCAAAGTGAAAGAAACAATGGGAGGTTACTCTCATTTATGTAACTAATGTTCAGATTACCAGCCTCCTAACCCCTACCTTATAGCTCAAACAGTCTAATTCGTTTCCAAGAAAATATTGAAATGTATTTACAATTACCTGGAAATAGTGGGAGAAGAAAAGAAAAACACTGGGATGCATAGATACAATTTTTCTGCGTCCTTTTAGATTTTTCTGTGTCAGCGACACTGGACGCGTACCTATCAGCATCTGAGTGTGTGTGGTGTATATATATATATATATATATATATATATATAAGAGAGTGATACAAGCATGCATGTATATATGTATACAAATTGGAGGTGGATCTCCACACCTAGCATCAGCTCATTACTTTACTGCACAAATCCAAATCGGTATTCATGTACTGACTTGGCGATGCCCAGTACCAGAACCTTGTTATTCCTTGGTAGATACTCTAACTAGAAATTTGAATAACGGTCATTTGGCTAAAGATGAACAGGGGTTATCACTTCCCCATGTAAATCCTCTATTTTGAAAATTCATGTTATCTATGTTTGTTATAAATTATAGAATTATAATCTAATAATATAAAGGGCAGTTGTGTGTGTGTGTGTGTGTATGTATGTATGTATGTATGTATGAAATTATGAAAATAAAACAATTAAAGACAAAGTAAATACCTATACACATTCACTGTTATTATGTCTAACTTTTTATGCAAAAATTATGAAGATTTGATTTATATTCATAATGATATTTAAAAATTAAAACCGCATTAAAATTCTACTTAAAAATGTCCGTGAAGCTCAGACAAATCAATATGGAAGCGTGAAACAATAATTTTTTTTTTCAGGACAGATTAACATAAGGTTATTTTTACATGGGGATTTTTATGGGGCATCCAGTGAGGATTAAACTCACTATTCATGAGCAATGGCCTGCAAAAAAAACATTTTTCAAGTGACACATGTTGGCTTTCATTTTGATCATGTTTGTAAAGATGTCTTTGTGTTAAACTAAGCTTTATATTTAGAAAGCACTAGAAATGGTTACCCGGTGTTGACTGGGTAGAGGAGGGGATAATAAAAAGTTAGTCTTGCTGATCCATTGATTGTTTTGGCCTTCCATAATTGATTTGTTTATGTTTTAATCCTGAATGCCACCAATGACTTTCCCTTCTCTTACTATTCAAATCCTAATTTTTAAATATCTTCATGAATATAAATCATTATTTTGGCACAAAAAGCAAGCTCTGGTGATAGTGAAATTGTGTGTGTATATATATATATATATATATATATATATATATATATATATATATATATATATAATTGGCAAGCTAGTGTAACGGTTAGAGACTTCGCCTGTCAGCTTGACAGTCGAGATTTCGAGTCACACACGGAGCAGTCTCCCATGTCTATAACCTTGCTGATGGGACCTAATAGGTCGAAATGTACATTCAGGGATTGACATTTTCTCGATTCGTTTAGCCTTACATTTGAACATATATACCCGCCTAAAATTCATTAATTATTAACTAATTAATTTTCAAAAATTAGGTACATATACTCCAAAAATTGTCGGCTTAAAGCCATATAAAAATAAACACATTTGTTTGTTTACTTAACCTCATATATATATATATATATATATATATATATATATATATATATTTATTTTGTTGTTAACTGTTTTATTTTCATAGTTTCCTCCGGACATACATACACACCAACTGTCCTTTATAGATAGATAAACATCTCTATTAATAATGGAGATTCAGTCTCCATTTGTCTGTAACAAAAACTATGTCATTGCTTGCATCACAACACCAAAAATCGTCAATACATAGGATAATGAAAACCCTGTTATCAGTTTTAAAAATAATTTTTTACTCTTGCCCTTTTTACAGTAACAAGAGGTTTACAAAAGTTTACAAATAAATACATACGATTTTGTGTAAAATTTATTTGTAAAATATTCAAATTAATTATTTATTTAAGGGAGAGAGAGAACTACGTTTCCATTCCAAATTGTTTTATTCTTTTTACTCCTTTAATATATTTGATGATTTTTCTTACTTGTAATACAAAACCCTCTAACATTGAATTTTTAACTCTCACCCTGTTCAGGCAGTATCTTTCAAAAAGGAGGGCATTTTCTTTTTGCTAGTATTGATTAATATTTAAATTTACTTTGTGTTTTTCTTTGCAGAATTCTTTAGTTCATTTCTCGATGAAGAATTTGATGTTAAAGCTCATGCCAATAAAGCTATCCAAGGTGTGGCCATTACTGAACAATTGGCCAAATTGGCAGATGGAATGGCCTTATTGGACAAAGAAATCCACCACCAGGTAATTAAATATATCCTAATTTGTTACTTGAAAAAGTAGGAATCATTTTGTGTCATGAAGAAGGCCGGAGGGCACATCTGCTGAAACATTTCAGATGGACTCATTAACACAAGTTCAAATCCTGGACAAAGCTGTTTGAATTTCACATAGTGCTAATACCCTTGGGAAAGGTATGCATACAACTCCTTTCCCTCCAGTTATGGGTAAATAGTAGAGAATACTGGGCTGTTTAACCATGGCTAGGTAACCAGTCTAGAAGAAAAATTCTGAATTCAAACCTGTTAAACTCCACTTAAGAAATTGACCTTGTTTCATATCCTGTTCATGCTGAGGGGTTGGTAAATATATATATATATATATATATATACAGTGATGCTGGTAGCTTTTTAATTTAGTGCATCCTGGATACACGGATTTGATTTGAATGAGTCCCTGGGAAATTTTATGGGTCCCAACTAAACTTTCTTAATAAATTGCAAAGTTTTTATCTATGAACAACTAAAGCCTTCTAACCTCTACCTTGTACCCCATACAGTGTAATTCGTTTCCAAAAAAATATTGAAATGTATTTACAGTTAGCTGGAAATGGTGGGGGAAGAAAAAAAAATCATTGGGACTCGTGTATACAATTTTTTTGTGTCAGGGACGCAGGACGTGTACCTCTGTATCTGTAAGATTCCTTTTTGCATTCATTAATTTTGAAACCCTTTTTTTTTTCTGTTTTCAGATTGTGGCACACCATGAGGATCTTCTTTCTCAAGCAACTGGTGTAGAAACTTTAGAAGGTAATCACTATTTTTTTAGATGTCTGTAAAAGATTTTGTTGTCAAGAAACAATTTCATTTTCAAGTTGTTTTGCTGTCAGAAACAATGAAAAATGCAAAGCTTTGAAAAAAACAAAAACAAATTTCATAAAAGAGAAACATTTTCTGAAAAAGTTTTCAAAGCTTTGATTTTTTTTTCCTCCCACAAAACAATAACCGAAAAGAAAGATATTTTGCGTATGCTACAAATACGAGAGTAATCCCAAATATAAGGTCTCCAAAGTTCTGGGGATGCAGGGAAACTTTTCAATAATTCTGAGTAATTGAACAATAGTGAAAATCTATACATGTATACATTTTTTTTTCTACCAAACTACTGCTATGAATCCAAAACTTAGTTGGCATTAAATGACCCACCGATGTTAATATGCATAAAACAAAAGCTAATGTGATATTTTATCACCTCCAGTCTTTTTTCAACAAGTAAATGTAAATATTTTAACCTATTAAAAATATGGATTGCTCTTTAATGTCTTCGAACTAAAAAAATTTTTAAAAATCCATAAAAATGCCTTCAATCGACAAATTATTTTTTCATATACAGCAGGCACCAATTCATAGGTGGGTTTGTTCAATCCAAAACTTAGTTGGCATTAAATGACCCACCGATGTTGATATGCCGTAAAATAAACCAAACAAATCATGTGGCTATTGGAAACACTGTTGTGTTGTGTATGTGCGTAAACCTGCTCCTGCACATGCCTTGCTGCAATGTCTTGGCAACCATTACTGATGGAGCACACAATTGATGTGCTACTCTGCTAAGTGTGCAGTTTGTGCAATTGTTTGATTTTAGAACACAAAATTTATAACACCAATTGAAATTCATTGCCAATTTAATAAAAGTGCATGGATGTCAAAAACATCAGCAAGTGGTGTAATGAGTTTGCAACAAGCACCAGGTTCAACACTTCCTCAACGACATGGTGGTGAGCTGGTATGACATGGGCATACAAAAACTGAGACCCCCTCTGATCAATCAGCTGGTCACTTCAAGCCCTAGCACCTTGTCCCAACTCATTTGATCTTATGGCAAACCCCAACCCTTTTTATCATATATGTGCTAGAAGGTGGTGGCTGAGGGTGTTAGTGTCCTGGGTATGACGTTAAACTGCATCTAATGGTGAAGTATCAATTCTGGAGCTCTGGGAAGTGTGGAGTACTTCCTTAACCAACATTACTCCTAGGTCGACTCTGACCCGGAGTGGTAGTACCTGTTATGGTCCCATCTATGGGTTAAATAAAAAAAATGAATTTTTTTAAAAATGTGCTAAAAAAAATGCTGAATATTCATCAAGCATGAATAGAACAAAATGTCTTTGGCATAAAATAACCCAACAAGGGTTGACATGCCATAAAATCCAACAAACCAAACCAAAATATTAGGAACAGCAAAATACACAAAACCGTTTAATGTATTTTAAAATTCAACAATATTTATTTTTATTTTTCACCAGCCACGGTACAGGAGGATTTATATGATTAAGACATTTACTGTCCACATGTGCATGTTGTTATGCAGCCTTCTTGTTTCTTCCTCCCTCATAGCTGCTGCTTGCGCTCTTTCTTCTGTTGCCCGAATCTACGCTTTTGTTCAAGAGTCATTTAGTTTGTTAGGGAAAAATTATCTCCCCTAACAATATTATTTAATTATTTTTTAATCAAATTAAATATAAATGTTGATGTACTTGAAAATTATATTCACATTTCTTACTAACCATCTATAAAGTAAATCTATTCTTTTCATGTTTTTTCTTTTCTTTTTTAAAGGTGTCTTACAAATGATGCAATCCAGAATCCAATCTCTTTTATCTGCTATGGAAAGGTTGGTATTTATTTCTGACTATTTTTTTTTTTTTTTTTTTTACAGTGAAACATATACTGCTAGAGTGTGTAGATTTTGATCTAGTGCAAGCAAATAATTTGAAAAAAAAAAACTTTTCACATAGATAAGACCATCCAGGATTTTACATTTCCTAAAAGAAGTTGGATTGTACTAAAAAATAGGAGTAATTTAACAATAGTTAAAATCTATACATATATACATTTGTTTTCTACCAAACTATCACTATGAATCCAAAACTTAGTCAGCATTAAATGACCCACCAAGGTTGATATGCCATAAAACAAACCAAACCAATTCTGACTATTTTTGGGCTAAAATTTTAACATTAAGAATTTACGCATCCTGCATCACTGACACACAAAAATCTAAAAGGACGCAGCAAGATCATATCCTTGCATCCCAGTGTTTTTCTTTTTTCTTCCCTCACCTTTTCAAGCTAACTGTAAATACATTTCAATAGTTTCTTAGAAATGAATTATACAGGATAGGTTACAAGTTAGGAATTAGACGATTTTAATTGTTTCCCCAGATCATAAATAAAACCCTACAATCTATTAAAAAACGTTAGTTGGGACCCATAAATTTTCCTGGGGACTCATTCAAATCAAATATGTGCATCCCAGGACACAATAAATCAAAAAGCAATCAGCATCACTGGATACAATATACAATTAGGGAAAGCTCCAGAAAGTGGGGTATTTGGTCCAGGTGTGCACATGCATCCATTCTGAAATAAAATATAAATGTATTTACCAACCCCTCCACACAAGCAAGATGCAACACAAGGTCAATTTTTAACTGGAATTTAACAGGTTTGAATTCTGAGTTTTCCTTTTCTGAGACAGCTTTCAATATTTAGGTTAAAGAGCTCACTTTGCTCTACTATTTATCCATAACTGGTGGAAGAATAGTTGACTTCATACCTTTCCCAGGGGTATTAGTGCTATGTGAAATGCAAACAGTCTTGTCTAAGATTTGAACTTTGTGTCCATTTCTTACGATGATAACCAATTCACTACAATCATTTCAAATTCATTGTACATAAGACTCAATTTTTATCTGATAAACTGATGTCACAATTGTTTTTTTAAGGTTTTACAACTTGGTCTTAAATCTATGTTTTATTAAATCTGGTATTTTTTACCTGTAAGATGGGATATTTCAAAGTTCATTATCTATTTCACCTCAGAATTCATTCTATTTAAATAAAACCCTATTATCATTATAATCTCAGGATTCTTCAGTGTAAATAAGTAACACATGTGACAGCTGCTGCCAACAGTTTATGGTTGTATTGCGGTGGTGGGAGAGTTGCTGAAAGCAGTTTACGGTAGGATTGCGGTGGTGGGAGAGTTGCTGAGAGCAGTTTACGGTAGGATTGCAGTGGTGGGAGAGTTGCTGAGAGCAGTTTTACGGTAGGATTGCGGTGGTGGGAGAGTTGCTGAGAGCAGTTTAGTTTACGGTAGGATTGCGGTGGTGGGAGAGTTGCTGAGAGCAGATTAAAGTAGCAATAAATGCTCATTTATGACATTTCTTTTTTCTTATAAAAATTAAGATAGACTTTAAATATTCAAATGATACTACTGAATTCTTTTCCCTCCAAAAATCATTCCTTCATATCTGAATTGTATTTTGCTCTTGAAAGTGAAAACTTATTGTTTTTATTATGCGTAGGGAACCCTGTTATGGTGTTTATTCTAAATGAGGTCTCTAATTAGAGTCTGCTGTTTTTCAACAAGAAATCATCTAAATATTGATTTGTTTAAGTAAATAAGATATTTGTTTAAGATGTTTTGCACATTTAATTGAATTTTTTATCGGTTTATTTTTATTTGTTTTTTTTTATTTAAAGAATTCGATGTAAAGTGAGTGAGCCCTTCAACAAAATTGTGATGAGAACAGCACAACTTCGGCGATTACAGGTAAATAAAAAAAAATCTTTTGTAACTTTTGAATCTTAAAATCAACATTGGAAACTTTATCAGTAAATTTTTTAAAAAGTTTGTATTTTGTGTATTTCGGCACATTAAAGATCTGTTTTAACTTATATAAATCATAATTTAGTCTTAGAATAAAATTTGATTGTACAAAATTCAATGCAGGAAGTAAATTCATCCTAGCAACAATTAGAATAAATTATGAGGATTATATAAGATGGTTAAATGAAATAAGGACTGTTTTCCCTGTTACTTTATATATATGTATATATATAAATGATATAGTTATTTGGTTTGCTATCTTTATAACCCAGCTAGGGTTAAATAGTACTTCAACTGTTCTTCTACAAGGATGGCTTTAGCATTAGATAATCCACAAGGGTTGATATGCCATTAAACAAGGAAACCAAACCAAGCCAAACGTATATGCGTGAAGAAAATATGCTCAATATCAGAGACACACTCATTAAGCACTCTTGACTGTGTCTACACTATTGAGAGAGAGAGAGAGAGAGAGAGAGAGAGAGAGAGAGATTTATATATGTGGCCTTTTTTCTTTCTTTCTTTTTTTCATTGTCATTTATTTATTCTTAACAGGAAACGTGTGATTTGCTTCGAAGGATCATTCGTATTTTGTACTTGAGCAAACGTCTTCACAGTCAGTTGGAAGGAGGGGCAAGGGAAATAACTAAGGCAGCACAAAGTTTGAATGAACTTGGTAAGTAATGTTAAAACTTGAAGTATTACTATTTAATTATCCAAGAAAAAACTTCAAATGTTCCAGAATCTTTTTGTTAATGGAATTAGAACAATCTACACGAATGAATTAAATAAATAGTTCAGTTTGAAGTTCCATGAAGGATCCTGAATATGACAACAAGATTCCCCTTATGGCAAGCCCCAACCCCTTTTTATCATATGGGTGCTAGAAGGCGGTGGCTGCGGGTCTACATGTCCTGGGAATGACATTAAACTCTATCTGATGGTGAGGTTCCAGTTTTGGAGGTTTGGGGAATGTGGAGCACCCCTTCATCACCATTGCTCCCTGGTCCACTCTGACCCAGAGTGGTAGTACCTGTTAGGGTCCCATCTATGGGTTAAATAGAAAAATGTATTTATAAAAAAATTGTATTATCCATTAAGAATTGATTTGTTTCAAAACTTTATCGGCATTAAATGACCCACTGAGGTTGATATGCCGTAAAACAAAACAAACCAAACAACAAGATTCTTGAGATTGTCAAAAAATACTTGAAGAAGGCTGGACAGCACATTGGCTAAAACATTGTGTATATAACGATAAAGATGAGAACAACAGCCTGAAAAATCTAAATAATGAGGATATCAGTGAGATCAACTCATGGAACAAAAATTGATGAGTTTGTTTTGAATTTTAAAAAGTAATCTTAATTTCTTTGAACTTAAACTTTCTTTCTTTCTTTCCCTTTCAATTTAGATTATGTATGTGAAGATGTTGATCTCAGTGGCATTGAAGTTATTGAAGCTGATCGTCGGTTTATCAAACAAGCAAGGAAAGATGTTGAGGCCCAAGCTCAGAAAATGTTAGAACAAGGCATGGAAACACAGGTGGGTAAATCTTTTAAAATTTTCTTTTGAAAGGGTCCAAAAATTCAAGGTAATATCAATCCTTTGCAAGTCTCTCCCAACTGACGAAATGCAATTCCTTTCCCAACCGAACACGCCACTCTCACTTCAAATAGCAGTCGTCAGATTTCACTTGCCGTCCAAACACTTTCTTCCTCACTCACCCTGTCAGTGACAGTCCATCTTTATTTCTGCTCGTTCGGCTGCGCTTATGCAAATTCGGATAGACTTTATTTGAGTCTCTACTAACAACACCTCAGCTACGAGGACGTAGCGAGTTTGAGTATCCGTAGCCGCTCGCCACACTCTTCCCCCTCACACAGGCCAAACATATCCTGACACGCTTTGTTTGTGGGGGCTGGGAATCCGCTTGTTCATAGGGCTGCCTTTCAGTCTCGTCACACATTTTCTACTGTCTAATAATATAAACAAGTCTCAGCATTGGTTTCTTTTTAAGAGAACCAAGTTAGACAATAATTTTCTTGTTAAAAACATTAAAAGTAAAGTGTATCTTTTCCTTTTTTTCCAACTATTCCTATTGTTCATTACCCCTGGGAGGTCCTCTGCACAGCATCCAGAATCTGCACAGATGGCCTATAAATCTTTATTATAATGGAGATTGTGTGTTTATCTGTCTGTAACCGAAACTAAATCACTATTCAAGTTACAATTCCCTTAGTTATTTACATCACATTCTCTTTGATTTTATTTTTATTTAAACCTCAATTATTAATAAAATTGTTTTACTTTATTAATACTATTGACAATATCTACATACTAATATTATACAATTGTATTTATATATACAACAAAATAGCAGTTTACAGTGTGAACGTGATGGCTAATTTGCATATTGATATTAAAAATTTAATTTTATTATTAATGTGCTTAGTATTATTGATTTCTATTTGTTTTGTTTTATCTTAATAAATATGAGCAAAAATCTTGGGGATAAATCTTAAAAGAAATCCATTAACAAAAAGAAATGACTCTAATTTTATTCTTTACATCCTATTTTAACTAAATAGTTAAATAAGGAAAATTTAGCAATGAAAGACGGGAGGGATGCAAGAGTAAGTTTCAGTTGTTCTTTTTCGATTATACACCCACTCTGTTTTAAATTCTTTTTATCTGCATTCTTATTTATTTTCATCAGTTTTTCTAATTTAATATGATATTTTATTATGTAAATAAATCAAATAAAACTTGCACCCGGCGGAGGGTGTATATATTTGCTAGTTTAACTAATGTTAATAACTAAAAGAAAAGGTTGAAAAAATTTAATGTACTTATAATTAAAGGTTGCTTGGAATGAAGCATGAAAAAAATGTTTTGCTGTTATATTTTGGAAATCCTATCCCCCTTCAACTGGCAGGGGGGAAAAAATTAATACCCTTATAATAATTTTTAGCTTAATATGAAAATTTTCCTCTTTGAAATCTTTTTCCTTTTGATTAGGCTTTAATGATAATATTCTTTTTTTTCTTTTTTTTTTTTTTCAGAACCAGAGCCAGGTAGCAACATCATTACAGGTATTTTATAACTTAAACAGCCTATCAACAACCGTGAACAAAGTGATATCCAATTGTCGAGAGACACTTCATAAGAATGTCAAAAATTGTCTTAATCTGCAACTGTTATCTCAACAAATTCCTTCACATGGAAAAGGTTAGTCAATTTTACAGACAGAAACATTTTTTTTAAATTCTGTTCTAATTAAACCCCCAACCCCAGAAAACCATGTTCAGTTGAACCTTGGTTTTTGAACGACTCAGAAGTTGAACAATTCAGAATCCAAACTAAAATTTTGAGTTGTCAAACAAATTTTCAGACTTCAAACACATGAGTCGAGCTGATGAAAATAGAAGTTGCCTGAATGACTACTGAGGCAAGCCAAATATGGCCGAACGGCTACTCAAATCTACCCAAGCAGCATCAGCTAGTGTCAGTCACTATCTTGAACGAGTGTCTGATATTATTTTTGTGCAAACTCTTCGCTTTGTTTGTGTTTGAATGCATAACTTTTACATTATATTTACTGTTTCCAGTTTTGTCTTTTACTATTTTTATTTCATTGTTTTATATTCTTTCGCGACCACTTGGTTAAACTGCTGCCCGATTCATTTGCACAAGTGAGAAGACAGAATATTCATGATTGATTTTGACTGTTATATCAAAAACTCCTCCTTATTTATGAGTTAAAAATTCTGTAGCCCTCAACATATGTTGTGAACAAACCTATCATACCTTTTTTTTTGGAAGTAGGTGAACTTGTCCATTACTATTTGTTTACTACTGTTTAGAGCAGTCAGCGAAACTTATGGAGATCTTTATGCAAGTAAAAACAAGTAAAGTCGTCAAAGTGGCCTGATGTCAATATCAGCTAGACAGCCTATCCCCTTTTCACTAGTGCTCGACCAAGGAGATTGTTTTTGTGTCTGAGGTGGAGTGCCACACCTACCATCAGCTCCTCACTTTACCTCGCAGATCCCTCATATGCTAAGTTTGCGAGGGCCAGTATCGAAGCAGAAACCTTGTGATACCTAGTCAAGTGCTCTACCGACTGAGCTAAACCGACCCTAATATGCAAACCATCTATGTAATACCAACTCTTAGTACTCTACTAATCAATATCTACTAGTATACCAAAACATTTTAGGTTCCAGTATACAACAACATGAAAAGATTGTGAATCTATTTTAACTTTGTGTTTCTTCTTCTTCTTCTTTTGATCAGGTGGTCCTGGTCGTGCTGCTATGCCTGTTACAGGAAATACTGCTGCATACAGAGCGTCTCTATGGACAAACATGGAGAAACTGATGGACAACATTTATGCAGCCTGTGCACAGGTTGGTGCATCATTTGATTTTTCTTTTACTTTCATTTATTAACTAATCTTTTTATATTTACTAGCAGAAGTATACACCCTCTGCCGGGTGCAAGTATTTAAGTTTTAATGTAATAAGATATTATATTAAATTAGAAAGACTAACAAAACTAAATAAGAATGAATATAAAAGTATTACACTTATTTTTAATGTTATTTTAGTTGATTTCTATATAAGATTATATATAGGATTGCTTTTTATACGTTTGAGAATAACATAATAATATTAGAAATAAGTAACAGCAAATAATCATTTATTAAACCCATTTTGTTAAAATCATTATGCAAATTATTCCCACCATATACTATGTAAATCTTTTATTTTTTTAGAGATATATAACACATATTTCAAGATTTTAAATGCATCAATAATATGGGCAGTTTTGCAGCAAATCTAACTCAGCTAGACTTTAGTAGAGGCATCATTAATAAATAAGATGCTAATTGAGATTAAATAATGACTATTTCATAATCATTGAGAATATAACTGTTATGTATTATAAATACATTAACAAGAAGATAGCGAGTGGTTGTAATAATAGTTTATTATTACAATGAATACAAATAACAAAAATGGCTCTCAGCCGGCAAGGTAAAAAGTCTCTGAGCGTAAAAGAGGATTGGTAAAGATTACTTATCTTCTGAAGAGTTGTAGCATGTGGGTTTACATCCGAGAATACGAAAACAACCTTCGCGGGTGGAGATCACCTCACATCACACTGAGCTAATCTTCGTGTTGTTCTTTTATACATACTCATTTGCATACGTGAGGGATTATCCGGTTACTTCCCTTTACAACAATAACTTAAATAACTAAGGAAATTGTGACATCAGTGGTGATGTTGTTTTGGCTACAAACAATTATATAATCTTTATTATAATAAGAATTGATTTGGAAAAATGAATTATTAGGATAAATGGACATATTATGTTTATATATATTTATATATGTTTTATATAATATATATTATATTATATTAATAATATTATATATAATTATATATTATGTTTTATATATATTTATATATGTTTTATATAATATTATATTATTATATTATATTATATTTATATAATAATATTATATTATAATTATATATTATGTTTTATATATATTTTATATATGTTTATATATATTTATATTATATATTATATTATATTAATAATATTATATTATAATTATATATTATGTTTTATATATATTTTATATATTTTTTAATAATATTATATTATAATTATATATTATGTTTTATTATTTTATATATGTTTTATATATATATATATTAATATTATATTATATTAATAATATTATAATTATATATTATGTTTTATATATATTTTATATATGTTTTATATAATATTATATTATATATTATATTATATTATATTATATTAATGATATTATATTATAATTATATATTATGTTTTATATATATTTTTATATGTTTTTATATAATATTATATATATATATATTATTATATTATATATTATATTATTTAATGATATTATATTATAATTTATATATTATGTTTATATATATTTTATATATGTTTATATAATTATATTATATTATATTATATTATATTATATTATATTAATAATATTATATTATAATTATATATTATGTTTTTATATATTTTATATATGTTATTATGTTTATATATATTTACCCAACCCCTCCACATGGCCAGGATGCAGCACAGGGTCAATTCTTTTAAATCTTTGTTGCCGTCCAGCATGTTAGCCATTATGCCACTGGGACTTCCCTTCTCTAGCTGAGGGGGGTGGGGGGTGTCAGTCTAAGAGAAGTAGAATTCTAAACAAATAATAAAAATATCAAAAAAATTACATTTCACTGTTTGGTTTAATTAGCAAAGTAAATTTTTTTAAATATTTTAAATTTTTGATTAAAAATGGTTTTCTTTATTTTAGATCCAACATTTGCAGAAAGTCCTTGTGAAAAAACGAGATCCAGTCACTCATATTTGTTTTATTGAAGAACTTTCCAAGGTATGATACCACCATTTGACAATCATTAATTCTTTTTCATTAAAAGATAAAACAATTGGATTTTATAATTTTTCTATTTTTAGCAGAACATTCAATATTCTTTAGATTTTTTTTTTTTTTTCTCAGAAAATTATAAATTTTTTTAAGAAAATGTTTAAATCGGTTTATTTTTAGATAATGTTTTTGTATTTTTAAATCAATAATTCAAAATAAATAATAGATAAAAATAATTCTATTTTTAGTATAGTAAGTAAGTAAAGTCATCGGGGCGGCCTAAAGTCGGTATCAGCCAATCAGCGAGGGAGTCTATCCCCTTTTCACTTGCGCTAGACCAAGGAGATTATTTTAGCGTCTGAGGTGGAGCGCCACACCTACCGTCAGCTCCTTACTTTACCGCACAGATCCCTGTGCTACTCATACGCTGAGTTGGCGAGGACCGGTATCGAACTAGGAACCTTGTGGTTTCTAGCCGAACGCTCTACCGACTGAATCCAATATTATTTTTGTTTTTTTAAATCTGTTTATTTTTTAATAATTTTTTTGTATTTTTAAATCAATAATTCAAAATAAATAATAGATAAAAATAATTCTATT
The DNA here is from genome assembly GCA_023376005.1 of Doryteuthis pealeii. NCBI lineage: Eukaryota > Metazoa > Mollusca > Cephalopoda > Myopsida > Loliginidae > Doryteuthis > Doryteuthis pealeii. The sequence continues at coordinate 92,265,224 of CM042156.1, read as the reverse complement.
TTTAGTATAATAATAAATAAAAAATCCAATATTATTTTTGTTTTTTTTAAATCTGTTTATTTTTTAATAATTTTTTTGTATTTTTAAATCAATAATTCAAAATAAATAATAGATAAAAATAATTCTATTTTTAGTATAATAATAAATAAAAAATCCAATATTATTTTTGTTTTTTAAATCTGTTTATTTTTTAATAATTTTTTTGTATTTTTAAATCAATAATTCAAAATAAATAATAGATAAAAATAATTCTATTTTTAGTATAATAATAAATAAAAAATCCAATATTATTTTTGTTTTTTTAAATCTGTTTATTTTTTAATAATTTTTTTGTATTTTTAAATCAATAATTCAAAATAAATAATAGATAAAAATAATTCTATTTTTAGTATAATAAAATAAAAAATCCAATATTATTTTGTTTTTTTTAAATCTGTTTATTTTTTTAATAATTTTTTTGTATTTTTAAATCAATAATTCAAAATAAATAATAGATAAAAATAATTCTATTTTTTAGTATAATAATAAATAAAAAATCCAATATTATTTTTGTTTTTTAAATATGTTTATTTTTTAATAATTTTTTGTATTTTTAAATCAATAATTCAAAATAAATAATAGATAAAAATAATTCTATTTTTAGTATAATAATAAATAAAAAATCCAATATTATTTTGTTTTTTTTAAATCTGTTTATTTTTTAATAATTTTTTTGTATTTTTAAATCAATAATTCAAAATAAATAATAGATAAAAATAATTTTATTTTTAGTATAATAATAAATAAAAAATCCAATATTATTTTTGTTTTTTTTAAATCTGTTTATTTTTTAATAATTTTTTTGTATTTTTAAATCAATAATTCAAAATAAATAATAGATAAAAATAATTCTATTTTTAGTATAATAATAAATAAAAAATCCAATATTATTTTTGTTTTTTTTAAATCTGTTTATTTTTTAATAATTTTTTTGTATTTTTAAATCAATAATTCAAAATAAATAATAGATAAAAATAATTCTATTTTTAGTATAATAATAAATAAAAAATCCAATATTATTTTTGTTTTTTTAAATCTGTTTATTTTTTAATAATTTTTTTGTATTTTTTCAGAGTTCTACTGAACCAATAAACATCATGCAAGAATTCTGGGAAAGTGTAACAAATATTTTAACAGAAGAATTTACTATTGCTGCAAATGGTAAAGTAACCAAATTTTCTGAACTTTTTTTTTTTTTTTTCATTTCTTTGTCTTGGCTTATGCCATGTTGCACGAATCATCAATGCCACTTGGAATCACAATCAGTTGGTGATGAAATCATTTATTTGGTCAAAACTCAGTCGGTAGAGCGTTCGGCTAAAAATCACAAGGTTCCTAGTTCGATACTAGCCCTCGCCAACTCAGCGAATGAGTAGCACAGGGATCTGTGCACTAAAGTGAGGAGCTGATGGTAGGTGTGGTGCTCCACCTCAGATGCTAAAACAATCTCCTTGATCTAGCGCTAGTGAAAAGGGGATAGACTCCCTCGCTGTCTGGCTGATACCGACATTAGGCCGCTCTGACGACTTTACTTACTTATTTTAAACATTGAAGATAATAAAAAGTGACAATATAGGTATTTACCCAACCTATGACACAAGGTTTCATGTATGGGGCAACCAGTGAGGATCAAACTCACTATTCTGTAGTAATGGATCTGTGAGACTAGCTTGCTAACTATTACACCACAATGGGATGCCTTAAAAAGTGGCAATGTATATTAATAATGATATGCACTAAAGGTGGACAACATTTTAAATGTCAACTAAATTTGCAAATATTAATAAATCATCTTCACAATTCTTTTCATATTTATTCATTATTTTTCCACATACGAATTTATGTAAATGTGTTCACAATATTATAGACCAGGGGCCACCAAACTACGGCCCACAAAGTCCGACAGTACTTAAATTTGTTTGTTAAAAAGTACGGAAATCAACCCATCTAACAAAATTGACTGGTAAACATTTGAAAGCAATTCTCTTGATTGGATGTCGCAATTCCAAACCAAACATTGACGATATCTTGAAAGGGAAACTTCAGTTTCACAAATCTCACTAAACCTTTCCGATAATGTTGCAGTCTTTGATAATGTTTTGAAAATAAATATGTTGGTTAAATTTGTTTTTGTGCATCTTACGCCACTCATCCATGAATATAACATGGAAAGATGAATTTTGTTTTACATCTTTTTCTCAGGACTTTCGTTCTGGCTAGCAAGTATTGAACACAATAATAATTTGACCTGTGCTCATTATCTTTTCAATTAACCTGCCCATTGTGAAAAAAGTTTGGTGATCCCTGTTATAGACAAATGGCAAAGAATTTATCATGACTCAGAGATTGAAAATTAGTAACTTCTGCTATATTTACACTTGTATAAGTTGAACTGTGGAGGTGCATGGCGTAATGGTTAGAGTCATAGGAAATGGACTCGTCGACCCGAGTTCAAATCCTGGATGAAGCTGTTTGCATTTCACATAACACTAATATCCTTGGGAAAGGTATGCATCCAACTACTCTCCCTCCAGCTATGGGTAAATAGCAAGGCAGACTGGGCTCTTAACCTTTGCTAGGTAACCAGTCTAGAAGGAAAACTCTGAATTCAAACCTGTTAAACTTCGCGTAAGAAATTGACCTTGTGTCGCATCCTGCTTATGCGGAGGGGTTGGTAAACATATATATAATTTGAACTATTTAATATCTAAATTAATTTTTCAAAAGTAGGAACTTTGTAAATACAGCCTGGTGCAATTTTAAACATCTCTTTTTTTCTCTCTCTCTCTCTTCCCCCCAGAATCCTCATTTTTGAAACAAGCTTTTGAAGGTGAATATCCAAAACTTTTGCGTCTCTACAATGATTTATGGAAACGTCTTCGACAGTTTAATGTCACAAGCAGTTCAACCGCTACTGTCAACCTCACAGATTTAGTCACTATTGAATCGACAGAAGAGGATTTTTTCAGCCAAAAAACTTTTAACAAAACTGGTTATGAGTAAGTAAGAATTTTCCTTTGATTGTATTTATCTTGGTGTAGGGAATTTAGCAACTTAAATAGAGACATACCTTGGTTAAATCGAACTTAACAAACCCAAAATTCCACCATTGTATGTCACCCTGCCTAAAAGGAAAAAAATACCAAAAATCAGGGAATTAACCAAATTTAATGAAATTTTCAGTGTTGATATATTAATGAATAAAAGATATAATGCACCAGTTATTTTATTTAAAAATCTTGACATTTTTTCAGGTCAGTTAACTTTGAACAACGTATTTTTGAGACATAACAGAGATTCTCAAAGAAATGTGGTTCAAAGTTAACTGACCTGAAAAAATGTAAAAGTTTTTAAATAAAATAACTGGTGCATTATATCTTTTATTCATTAATATATCAACACTGAAAATTTCATTAAATTTGGTTTATTCCCTGATTTTTAGTATTTTTTTTCTTTCTACAATGGTGGAATTTAGGTCCATTAAGTTTGATTTAACCCATTAACCTTTTTAACTCTGGTAAGCGCAGTTATTCATGTAGACATATTCCACGTGAGATACCTTAAAATCAATTAACAAGGCAACACAAGGACTACTTTTTATTACACATGACCGCCCTGTCGGCTGAGGCGTTAGAATGCACCGGCTGCACCTCTGCAGAGGGGTAAGACTCCCCCAATGGGGACACCTGTTGGCCGTGGATGGTGACCCGTGATGCTTAAGGATAGAACCCCGGTGATTGAGCAGTCCATGAGTATTGCATACTCCACTTTGGCCCTTATGCAAATTTAGTCAAATACTGGAATGTCATCAGTCATTTTGAAGTTGTGTAAAACAAAATTAGTTTTAGTTATGATTTTAAATCTTTAAAACAAACCTGCCCTGTCAGAAAGGGAAGTACACTGACTGTACTCCTGCAGAGGGGTAAGACCCTTCCCCCCCCCCTCCCACAATGGGGCCACCTGTTGGCTATGGGTGATGACCTGTGATGGTTAAAGACAATCCTTGTGGCTGAGCAGTCCATGATATGACAACACTCCACTTTGGCTCTTACTATCTATCTATCAGTGGGGCGGTCGGAGAGGCCCCTACGATCAATCGGCTGATCATGTCAAGCCCTAACACCTATATGATTGTCCCAACCCTATTGCCCTTATGGCAAGCTCCAACCCTTTTATCATATATGTGGTAGAACGTGGTGGCTGAGGGTCCTAGTGTCCTGGGTATGACATTAAATTCTATCTGATGGTGAAGATCCAGTTCAGGAGCTCTGGGGAATGTGGAGTAATCCTTCATCACCATTACTCTCAGGTCCACTCTAACCCAGAGTGGTAGTACCTGTTAGGGTCCTAACTGTGGGTTAAATAGAAAAAAAGGAGTTTTAAATAAATGTGCTTAAAAAAAATTGAGTACCCATCAAGAATGAATAAAACAAAATGCCTTTGGCATTAAATTAACCCAACAAGGTTTGACATGCCATAAAATCCAACAAAATAAACTTTAAAACATTCTAGAAATTTGTTAATTTACAAAATATTCCAAATTTTTTTTAATGTTCACATTGGGGTATTTCAGTCTTATATATGTTTTTGTTTGTTTTCTTTCAGTTCTGAGAAGGCTCTAAGGGACACCCTGGCTGGTTTTGAGACAGCCTATCTTTCTCGTTCCCTGTCTCGCCTGTTTGACCCAATTAATCTTGTGTTCACCAGTGGATCCCTGAACCCTCCCACAAGTGAAGAGGTTGATAGTATTGTCAAGACTATTTCCAGGTGAGAGAAAGATATTTTGATTATTTTAATACCAATACGAGTGAAGGGTCCAGTTTAGCTTAGTCGCTAGAGCATTCGCCTAGGAATTGAAAAGTTTTCAGTTTCAATACCAGTCCCCTGCCAATTCAGCACAGTAGTAGCATAGCTTAATTAATCTGGTCTGTGCAGTAAAGCATATAGGAGCTGATGGTGCGTATGGCACTCCAACTCAGCAAAAAAATCTCCCTGGTCTAGTGCTAGTGAAAAGGAGATAGACTCCCTCGCTGTTTGGCCACTGTTACTTTACTTGGATTTTAAGGAATTTGAGTTGAGATATAGAAGAGAACAGATGTATTTGGGAGCCTTTCCTTAGCCTGTTTGAACTGCCATACTCTCTAATGATATTATCAAAATGACAATAGGCCATTCTGCAGACTTTACTTACGAGTATGAGTGAAGATGAAAAAGGAATAAATATTTGTTACAAATTTTGTTCTTTCAAAATATTACTGTAAAATTCGTTCTTCAAAAATTGTTTCATCTTAATCTTGATGAATAACTACAATTTTTGCCTTTAAAAATCCTTTCTTCAAAATTGTTTCATCCAGGATGAATAACTACAATTGTTTACGTCAAAAAAGGGGCTTTTTAACGGAGAATCTCCCATACCTTCTTTCTACGATGGAAGGGAAGTAAATTCTGTCGACTCATCCCAGAGTAGCGTCCCTTGTACCAGAACGCTAATCTGGGATGAAATTTCAAATTTAAAACGTTTAACATTGCGTTCTGAATTTTGACCTTGAAAATTTTTCCTGCTATATTTAACAGAGTATTTATAATTTTCTTTCCTTCTTCTTCTAATATAAATATTTTTTGTTAATTTTGATAATTTAATCAAAATTTAATTTCTTGTCAAAAATATTTTTTTTTACAATAGACATTATTGATCAGTATTGTTAAATGATGAATAACATGCCATTTCTTTTCTTTTCAGATTATTAATTGTTCTTTTTCTTTTTTGTTTGTTTCTTTTCCAGTGAATTGAATGTGGCAAGTGTGGATTCGAAATTAAGTGTCACTGTTGCTAGAAATGTCAGCAAAACCATCAAATTATTCTGTGTGAAGAGCGAACAACTTGTGAGTTGAGATTTTCTTTTTTATATCATACGTAAAATAAGTGAGGAAAATTTACAATTTGTTATTGTACTAATTCATTATACCAAATAATTCTTGATACAGTTATTTCTTTAATCCCCTATAACCAAAAAAATTTTAAATTAATCAAACTCACTATATAATCAAATGGTCTGCATATTATGATAAATTATCTACTTATCATATATGTATTTTGTATATTGATATATTTGTAGTTCTCTTTCATGTTGTTATTTTGATAGGACAATCAAAATAACAACATATTAATATATGTATTTATCTTTCTATTAATTTGCAGTGTGTTAACTTGCTACAAGTTAACACACTGCAAATTCAATATAATGGCTGTCAACTTATTATATTGTATTAATTGACATGTCTTTTTCCCTGTCAAATATTCTGTGTTAGGTTACCCTCTTGGATAACCTAACACATTATAAGAGTACGGGTGTTAGCTACAAGTTCACACACTGCAAATTCTTATAATACAATCAGATAAATACATATATTAATAATACAAGTAAGTAAAGTCGACGGGGTGGCCTAAAGTCGGTATCAGCCAGTCAGCAAGGGAGTCTATCCCCTTTTCAATAGCACTAGACCAAGGAGATTGTTTTTTAGCATCTGAGGTGGAGCGCCACACCTACCATCAGCTCCTTACTTTACCGCACAGATCCCTGTGCTACTCATACGCTGAGTTGGCGAGGACCGGTATCGAACTAGGGACCTTGTGGTTTCTTGCCGAACGCTCTACCGACTGAGCTAACCCGGCCCATTGAAAAAATAAATAAATAAATAAATAATACAATATAACATTTAATTATGCAACATACAACAAGGGAACATAGTTCCATCCCAAAGCACAAAAGAGTCACAAGGTGTTCGAGGAACATGAAGAAAGGTTTGAATAACCAAGGGGCAAAAACCACTTAGTATTTTTCAGGAGGTCTGGGAACAAAGACATTGGTAGCTGCTGAGGAAGAGAAAAGACAATGTTTGTTGCTTCTGGACTCGTGTTGGTAATAAAAGAGATTTTAGGGTTCTTGTCACATGACCAAAACGGACATGTAATGTTGAAAAGGTGGGGGTGCCACCTTTCAATGTAAAAAGGGTGACAATTCTGTTTTGTCTTGTATAAGTTGCATATGGCTGTACATCTATTTGACACTGTATTTATTTGTCACATTAAAAACTTTGGTAATTTATGAGGACGTGCGTCCCGGACTCCTGCCTCAGAAATTGCTACCCGGTGACTATTAAAATAATGTCCCCAGCTATGTCGTCTCCATTTGTTCATATCTATCTATATTATTTTGTTTGTTTATCTATCTATCTATCTCAGTCTATTCCAAACTATATATCCATCTTCATATCTAAACAAGAATTATGACAAATTACAATAAATAAACAAGAATTACGACAAATTATGATAAATAAACAAGAATTACAACAAATTTCTATAAATAAACAAGAATTACGATAAAAAAGAGAAGCCCCCCCCCTCTAAAATACATTTAACGCCCTAAGTTGGTTGTTTTCTTTCAACTAACACATAGCTGGGGATGTTATTTTAATAGTCACCGGGTAGCAATTTCTGAGGCAGGAGACCGGGACACACTTCCTCATAAATTACCAAAACTTTAACAAAAATGTTTGTTGCCTTGAATAAATCATGCCACGAAAGGAAACTGGACAATTTCCACCTCATATGCCTACTCCACATTCTATACATACGCTGGAAAGACAAAGTGCCCAATACAGAGGTGCTGAAACGAGCAAACATGAACAGCATGCCCGCCATCATCTGCGAGAGACACCTGCATTGTCTTGCTCACGTCAAGAGGATGGACAAAGGCCGCACCCACAAAGACCTAATTTATGGCGAATTAGTAGAAGGCATCTGACCGGTAGGAAGACCACGCCTGCACTTTAAAGATTTCTGCAAGAGGGACATGAAATGCCACATTAACACCAACACATGGGAGGCTTGTGCAGAAGACTGAGCGACCTGGCACCACCTTGTCAAACAAGGACTGAAAAGGAGTGAAAAAGAGAGGAAAGAAATCGCCGCAGAAAAGGGAGCCAAAAGGAAGGAGAGGCAACAGCAACTCCAGCAAGCCTCACTGTTTGTTTGCAGTCACTGCACCAGAGATTGCCATTCAAAAATTGGTCTGTTCAGTCACTCACACAGTTGCAGATAAAAAAAAAAAAATTTTCTAAAGTGGACACTACGCCATCGTCTTTAGTAGACGGAAGGATGCCAACGACAATTTAATAAAATTGTAAACATTTGAAGTCTTGTCAAATGAAAAACAGTAATTTCACATGTCTATTGAGTAATTCTTTGTTTCTGTTGATCATATGGAAATCTGATCTCTCTAGTAAGATAAAGCAAGAATTCTTCCAAGCTGTAGCTGTGTCAGTGCTACTCTATGGCTGCACCACTTTAACGAAACGCTTGGAGAAAAATCTATATGGGAACTGTACAAGAATGCTGCATGCTGTCTTGAACAAATAAATTCTGGAAGCAGCACCCAACAAAAAAAAAACCCAACTGTATGGCCACTTGCCTCATATCACACAAACCATCCAAGGAAGATGAACAAGACATGCTGGAGAATCAAAGATGAACTCATACGTTTCCTATGGACACATACACCTGGACACACCAGTGTCTGTCAGTCATCAAAAACTACATTGATCAACTCTGTGCAGATCCTCTGCTTAAGATAGGTGGTAAGGAAGTATCATGGAGATCCGTGCTGTCAGTATGATTTGATGATGATGATGATATGAGTGCCATACCAAAAGTAATGGTTTCTTAGCTAGTCTAGTAGACCATTACTACTATGTAGTAAGTTTGATTTTCACAGAGTACCCCACATGCAGACATGATGCTTAAGGATGGAATCCTGGTGGCTTAACAGTCCATGACATGCAACACTCCACTTTGGCCCTTACTTAGTGTTGTGGGGTTTCAAGGGGTCAAAATAAGACAAAACGACGGGTAACAAATGTAGGAAAATGAATTAACAAAAGAGTAGACAATTACAGTAAAGAGAAGTGGGAATTGCATCCGACAAATAGTTACGAGCTGATTCGCATTGGCTTCCTCAAACCATAATTGTTCCTGTTACTTATTGTAACCGTCGGCACATTCTACTATAGTCTATAGGGTATATCACCTATAACACTTAGGCTAAACAGGCAGTCAAAGAGGCCCACTCCAATCAATTGGCTGGTCATGTCAAGCCCTAGCACCTATAGGATTGTTCCAACCCTATTGCTCTTGTGGCAAGCCCCCAACTCTTTTTATCATATATGTGTTAGAAGGCAGTGGCTGAGGGTTCTAGTGTCCTGGGTATGATGTTAAACTCTGATGGTGAAGTTCCAATTCTGGAGTTCTGGGGAATGTGGAATTACCCCTTCATCACCATTACTCCCAGGCCCACTCTGACCTTGAATGGTAATACCTGTTAGGATCCCATCTATGCTAAATAGGAAAAACTGTGTTAAAAAAATTGAGTTTTAAAAGAAATTTGAAAATCCATCAAGTATGAATAGAACAAAACATCTTCAGCATAAAATAACCCAACAAGGCTTGACATGCCATAAAATCCAATAAACCAAACCAAACCAAAAGTAATGGTTTCTTAGCTAGTCTAGCAGACCATTACTACTATGTAGTAAGTTTGATTTTCACAGAGTACCCCACATGTAGACTAAATTAAACTTACCTAACATGAATTGATCTAAGAATATCATAACTGTTTTTAATTCAATTTTTTTTCAATTGTTTTTATTATAGTTATCCACTGATGGTGAAGCCAGTCAGGTAATAAGACCAGCTACAGCAGGACAGACGCGCAATGCAGCTATTGTGAATACTTTATACCAATTCCATGTAGCTGTCTCCAAGGTAACAATATTTTGGTTTCATTCACCTCACCAACCGACAAAAACGTTTGTTCTGCCTTTGTCTAAGGTTCCTCTTCTCCCCCCACACACATCTCTCTGTTTAGACCCATCCCTATCCATTAAGGTCACTGTCCCCTAAGACTTATAGGTCGAAACCTGTCTAGTAACAGAGGGACTATCCTTAGGCCAGCTGGCACCCACATCATTGAATTGGTAGTTTCTTTAAGACTTTAGCTATAAGTCTTTGAAAAGGAAAACTCTGAATTAAAACATGTTAAACTCTGCTTAAGAAATTGACCTTGTGTCACATCCGGATTGTGCTGAACGGTTGGTATATACAAGGTGTGTCAAAAAATATCAAGATTTTCAGTACTTTTTGACACACCTTGTATTCTGAAAAAAATTAATGTTACATTTATTGTCCATTCCTATCTGGGTAAATATAGCTTGAATCTCAATAATTGACACACTTAATATATATATATATATATATATATTAACAACACACACACACACATATATGTATGTGTGTGTGTGTTTGTGTTGTTGTTGAGGGATCCACGTATGCTTCTAGTTGATATATATGTGTGTTTATATATATATATATATATATATATATATATATTTGTGTCTATTTATAGTATAGATATTGTTTGGAATTTAGTGTGAAGCATTAGGAATGGAATAGAAGAAACTCAGTTTTTTAGTTTTTAAGTTTTGTTTTATTTCGTTTAATTTTAGAGAGCGCTTGTTTCTCTTTATCTGAACAGAGTTTGTTTCTGATATTCCATTCCTAATGCTTCACACTAAATCCGAAACAACATATATACTATAAATAGACATATATATATATATTATATAAAACACACACACACACACACACACACACACACACACATACATACATACATACATACATATATATATATATATATATATATATATATATATATATATATATATAGGAAAGTTGAAATTCTTTTTGAATTCAGATAAATTTTGATGTAATTAATGTTTTTTCTATAGTGATTATTAGGTTGAAAATTTAAATTTGTATTTTCCTGTTTATAATGTAGAAAATAATCCAATATTGTATTAGTCCAAGTGAAATCAACCAGTTTTATATACTTTGCTTTGATTCATTCTATTAAGAATTGAAAACTATTGATGTCCATTTTGTTCTTTAATTTTTAGGTAATCTCTACACTGACCCTTTTCCCTGCAGAAGCCCTTGAAAGAATAAATGGATCTTTACAGGTTTGTTGTCACTTTCTTTTCCATCAAATTCTATTTTATATCATCCATCAAAATACAGAATGAAAATTTAGGATTTCTTATTGTATTAATTAATTATACCAAAGAAATCTTGATGCAGTTATTTTTTTTAATCCCCTATAAAAAGAAAAAGAAAAAAACATTCAGTGCTTTCAGGGGTTTGTATGTATATACAGTAATACCTCACCATACATTGTTAATTGGTTCTTGTTGAAAACGACTTAAGTTGAAATAGCCATTATTTAGATGCAATTACCCAACCTAGGCCAAGCCTAGTTTTTTTTTTATGTTAGTGTTAGGTTCAGACTTAATGAAGATATTCCCCTTGATCAGTTGGGGGCTGATGGGAACCCGGAAGTGGAGTTTCCACCATGACACTTTTGGATTGGGGTTTGTACCAAGTGGACGCACGTGCACAGCACGGTTGAGCTAGTTAAGTCACTTTTAGGATAGAAGCATTCTCTACCCAGTGTTAATTAAAACCTTGTTAATTTTCCAACAATCTGGTCTGGCATTATCATTTCAGTTTTCCATATTTTATCTGTATGTAAAAACATAACAGCAAGCCAACATAATTGTTAAATGTTGGTAAATTATGAAACCTACCAGTAAACTAGCCTAGTCTTTTTTTATGTTAGCTTATGTAATTGGTATATTTTAGTATACACAACTCAGAATTAATGGTACCATATGTTATGAATGATAAAGCTATTTTTACAGACAACATAAATATAACAATATTTGATATAGAGTTTAAGATTTTGATATTTAAATATTTTTGAAAAGCAACGTGTCTTCAAAAATTATGTAAGTCGAAATGGCATAAATAGAGGTACGACTGAATATAGAAATTTTTTTTTCTTTGTTTTTTTTTTTTTTTTGGGGGGGGGGGTTGTGGGTTGATTTAAATAATTTTCATTATTTTCTCTATTTTTAAAATCCAGTAAAGAATATTTTTGAAACAAATTTGGAGACAGATCTCTTCAATATCTTAGGTCATACGATGGGGACAATTGTCCCCTAAATTCTGCAAAAATGAAAATAACATCTCAGTTTATCAGATATAATTACCAAATTTACATGAAAATATATTAAAATACTATAGATTAAATTTATTCAAAGAAATCACCATTGGGTTTAACCATATATATATATATATATAGAGAGAGAGAGAGAATGAATGAGAAAATGAGAAAAGTATTAGCATGAAAAGGTGCTCAATGCTAATAAAGCAGAGCAGATTATAAATCTGCTCTGCTTTATTAGCATTGAGCATTATTTTTATAATATTTTTATAATATTTAGTATTATTTTTATAATATATATTATAAAATGTTTTTTAAAATCTCAACCATTTTTAAAAAAATCTCAACCATTTGACTTCTGGTTTTTAAGATCTCAACCATTTGACTCATCTGATGATTGCATAACCATGAAACTTTAAGTTATGAGTCCAAATACATAATATTACAATTGATTATATATATATATATATTATATATATATATATATATATATATAGGGGCCAGTTTAGCTCAGTCAGTAGAACACATGCCTAGGAATCATAAGGTTCCAGGTTTGATGTTGGTCCCTGCCAACTCAGCACAGAGTGGGTAATCTGATTTGTGTGGTTTGAATTTAATTGTTGTGTTGTTTTATCCGCATTTTTCCTCTATTTTCAACCACATTTTGTTAGAATTACCCAATCCGTTATTCCTCATATATATATATATATATGTATGTGTGTGTGTAACATTTGATTATTTTATCATAATTGACCTGAATTTACTTTTCTTTTTTTTCTTTTAATGTTTTTTTGTTTCTTTTTTCAGGAAATTGTTGTTCTAATGAGTGCTGGAATCCAACCTTTGCTTTCTTCCATTTCCGATGCGTTGGAAGCGATCATTCTCACAATGCACCAAGAAGATTTCTCTGTGTAATTAACAACAATTATCAATTTCATTCTAATCACTTATTCAATCACCCTTCTTCTTCTTCTTCTTTTTTTTCTTCTTTCTTCTTTTTCTTTTCTTCTTCTTCTTCTTCTTCTTCTTCTTTTCTTCTTCTTCTTCTTCTTTCTTTCTTTTTTTTTTTTTTTTTTTTTTTTTGCAACATTTAATTTTTCATCTTTCAACAAAGTTTAAAATGTTTTTGTTTTTTTATGAGGGGATGCTGAAATATTCTTGGCCTAATCAAAAAAGGGAATGATCTAGACTCGGAAAAACATACACACTATTCAACATATTTGTAGGTGATGAGCCTGTTCAATACTTAATTGGGTGACCACTTAAGCAATAGCAGGTGCTGTAAGCAACATGGGTCCTTTGTTTATAAAAATGACTTGATTCAACATTAAATGACCCAAAAAGTGTTGATATGCTGTAAAACAACCAATCAACTAACCTATCCCAGTCTCTTAATATCTATCTATCTATCTATTTTCCCCAACCTGTTTCTTTCTGTTCCAATCTCTTTCAATCCGTCTGTGATGAGACTGTTAAATACTTTATTGGGTGACCGCTTAAGCAATAAAAGGTACTGTAAGCAACTTGGGTCCTTTGTTTAACAAAATGACTTTATTCAGCATTAAATGTCCTGAAAGACGGTTGATAAGCCTATACTATAACCAACCTGAGGTCTGTGTGCCATATCTAAGCAAAGCAGAGTAAATAACATTTGACAGACTTCACAGGTTTCTTTAAGATCACTGAAGTTAAGCAGCAATGAGCCAGTTCAATACCTAATCAGGTGACTGCAATTTGTATCCGTTGTTTATCAAAATGATTTGATTCTGAATTAAATGATCCAAAATGGATTGGATATCCCATAAAACAAAACAACCAAACATTTTTGTGAGGTAGTACCCCACTTTAGCTCAGTCAATAGAGAATCCACATAGGAATCACAAGGTTCCAGGTTAGATAACAGCCTTCGCCAACTCAGCGCGTGAGTAA